>OX276393.1:16138342-17338342 GCA_946251805.1 Cybosia mesomella | reverse complement strand
CGTCTAGCCCCCTTTCGTAACGCGCGATAAGGAACTTCGTTCCAATTAACCTGTAAAAATAAGAAAGTGTGTACACTTTTATTTTACCCGATGAAATATGGGTCTTAATGGTTGTACCCTACTCTATTAAATGCTGTCAAAGAAGGACAGAGAAATAAATCTTTTACCGAGTGAACAGACAAGATCGCTACCTGTGTAACCGTAAATGGTCATATGTCATATTATATTTATAAAGTTGTTAAATTAGTGTCCATCAATATCATTTATTAATAAATTGTAATTTATTATAGTTATCTGACTCTACAGTGAACCATACTGTAACATAATATTATTATTAGAAAACATTTTTTGGCTAAGGTATAGTTAGTTGACTGAGTTGAAAAGGCCCAAAGTAAAGCGTGTCTTAATAGCTAAGCGAGACATAATATCACATTAAACTATTTAGATACTTTATGTCACTATAGGATATCCTACCAATTTACACCTGATGGTAGATTGTCACCGAAACATTATAATGGAAATGAATTAGGCATTCTGAAAAAATAAAAATGAAAAATTAATTTTCTGATTTCATAAAAACTATCTAATATCGGGAAATTTATTAAGCCTATTTAGAGATTGGTTATTCTAACTTAGTCAAGCTGATCAAACATCTTCATAAATCTTGTGGAGGTCACCCGTGACACAGTATAATTATGCCCGTGATCACAACTCAATAGATTAATTAAATTTTCTAAAAACTAAGACGTTGTTATTGATTTAAGGTAGGTACCACTATTGTAACCATATTGGGAGCAAATAAATTCATTGATCAATTCAATTCAATTAAATTAAAGATAATTTTTAAAGAAAGATAATTGAATTCTTTCTTTTAATTTTGGTGAGTGGACTATCTATATTATTAGGAATGATCTTCAATAAGCAGTTAATTTCATGGGTTCTGGGCAATAAAATCGTCTAATGGTGCAGACTGGACAAGGGTACCTCCGTTATCCAGGGTGAATCACAAGAACTTGATTCTTTTCTTTGGGGTATTGCTGCTTTCAGCTTATATTTTGCCGAGACGTGAGAAGTTGACATTTTTTATCTTCCGGTTCCTATGTCCTATGGGTGTCCTTTTAATCAATAGAAGGCGCAGTGGATATATAGGGCATCTGGAGTTGTGGACATGGCCTGACACTAATATTTGTCCGTTTGACTTGTAACTATGATCGGCAACGGAAAGGAACGGTGGTTTTTCAGGACTATGAATCCAAAATAGGTGAGCGGCTTCGTCATCTGTGAATTATCACAAGCTACGGCAAATTGCTAGCATCTCCCGATAATACTGAATGGTTTTGTCAGTTCGATCCCTATGCAACCGATTCGCCAATCAAGTTGTTATCTACATTCTACAGAATTAGATAAGGTCATTTATGTCCAACATTATCTACAGAGAGCCCAAATATTGATTAGTAGGTTCTTAACACACCCTATTTCCAAAAGTGGTTGTCAATATAAGGATACATACACACTTTTATGACCATTAGATTTAAGGGAACCCACTATGCAATGGAACCACAACAACTTATAAACAATACACAACTTATAAATGAACTTTTCTTCCTATTTCACCTGAACCGATAGATTATATAGAAAAAAAATGTACACTAGGTTTATGAAACTGTGTTATAGGCCGGTGCATAATTATATGGGCGAGCTATCACAAAAAGTCAAGCTCCTCTATGTTCTTTTTGAAGACCATTAAAATCATAGGTCAGTGGTAATGTCACTGGTTTTCGTGACACCAGAGCACGAATATCAGTGGCTGTTGACACTACTGTTTGTGTCTGATACTCTAAACAGTTGATTGTGTTTTTGGTGGTCAGTGCCCTCGTACTAGAAGCTGAACCTTGTGTACATGTTGCTCTGTTTAATAAACTACCTAAGTACTGAGCACGGGCATCCTCTTGAGTCAAGCATTGCATGTAGAGTCAGCTATGGTTCGGGTGGCCTATTGGGAATGTTCTTCAAGAACACTCTGAAGAACTATCAGGCATGCATCTCAGGCATCCTGTTATTCGATTTAGTAGTTTTTTATGCCCATGAACTTCGAATAGTTAGCGGTCTAAACTTGAACCACTTTTAAATTAATTAAATTACATTTGAACCACTGACGTGAAACGCCGATGATAGATAGACACCGTGGCTATCACTGGTCTTAATTTATTAGTAGTCCATTGAAATGTTACATTTTTTAGGCCTAACCTTGCGTTTTTTAGAGGACGCAATTTTATTCTTTTGATGTGTAGGGGGGGTCAGTGTAAAGCTAAAACCAAGTTTGTGGAGTCGCCACCCTTGTCACACGGCCGCCATCTTGAAAATAGGGGTTGAAATGGTTTTTACGATATATCTCTTAAACTATTTATCTGATAAAAAAAATTGTTAACATTTTTTGTTGCAAATTAAATTCTCTACAACTTTGGTCCAGTAACTTTTGTTTTTATTTTTTTATTTTGTTATTATAATTTTTTTAATTATTAATTTTGCAATATTATTAATAATTAATTATTGACTCTTTTCCCCACCACCCACGAGGAAGAGTCTGGAGGCTCGTTTTTTTTTTACGTGGTATCCACAATAGGCATAATCCACGGTGATTTTCTAAATTGAACTACTCCGTCCTCGGTCTTTTCGATGGACCAGGCTGCATCTGATCGGCTTTCTGAATTAAATATCAGTGGGAGAACTGGAGAAGGAAGGGGTGTTAATGTCGGCGGTTCATCATCAAAGTCATTTTCATTTATTAATTTTGAGAGCCCCATTACGTTGCTGCACGTCTCTCCAGAACAATGGAAGTACACTGCAGAACCTTTTAGCCCTGCTTTTCGACATTCACACATCGCTCCACAGTTTCCTTTACATTTGCAAAAGATCAATTTTAGAAGCTCAGGGGGTGCTGGAGGTTTAGGGCTCTGCACTGGCATCAATAATTTTCCACATTTTTTTCCAGCCTCAGTCTTCAGGATCATTATTATTACCAAGCCACGACTGGACCTGATGGTAGACTCGGAAAGTATGAAAACGAGCTGTGTATTGTATTGGAGGAAGTGAAGATAAGTTAAATGTGCTTTTTGTCACTGCCTTGGCGAATTGTATGTATCTTAGGCTGTCAAGAGAATTATCATCTTTATTACCACCGTATAAAGAGATAAAAAAACGTTTCTGAATATTTTCGCTTATAAATTTTTTATTTATTGTTCAACGACAAAAAGTTACTGGACCAAAGTTGCAGAGAATTTAATTTGCAACAAAAAATGTTAAACAATTTTTTTATCAGATAAATAGTTTAAGACAAGGGTCTTCAACCCGCGGCCCGCGGGCCGCTTGTGGCCAGCCGATATGTTTTCTGCGGCCCGCCCAGCAATAAAAAGTACCTTTAGGTTGCCGAAATTAGTGAAAACTGCACAGCTGTGTACGTTCTTTTGTCGCTTTACTATCCTATTATTAAGAAAATCGCCGATTTTATGCAAAGTAAAGATAAAGCAGTGCCGCATTTCAGCGATGAAGAATGGCTGGCTGATTTGGGTTTTCTTACCGATATCACATCACAACTCAATCTGACTTGAATCAGAAATTACAAGGAAAAAATAATTTAGTTCACGAATTACTTGCTTTTTTAAAAGCGTTTGAATTAAAACTCCAACTATGGATCAGCCAGTTCCAAAGAAACATTACCACGCATTTTCCTCATCTGTCATTATTCCAGATTTCGAATATGGACAAATATATTTCTGCACTTCAGGATCTGAAAACACAATTCCATTCGCGATTCCTTTATTTTCGGAGAGACGAAAAGTACCTGAATTTATTTGCGCGTTCATTCAGCGTTTCGGTTGAAGAAGTTCCGGAAGAATTTTAGAATTTCGGAATTGATAGAGCTACAGTGCAATTCAACCTTAAAAAATAAATTTGATGTTGATTTGCTTGATTTCTATTCGAAATACGTCTCCATTACAGATTTTCCCAAAATCAGAGATCATGCACTGAAAACAATATCACTTTTAGGATCCACATATACATGTGAGTCTGAACTGGTTAAAAATAAGCAGTGTGTTTTTTTTGTTGATGTTGGCTCAATAAATAAATGTTTTCTTATCTGCTTGTTTAATCATCCTGACCATTGCCAATAAAAAAATTCCTATAAAAATATCTATGGTGCGGCCCGCTGTACCGATAAAAAAATTTTTTGGCCCTTGATTTGTAAAACGTTGAAGACCGCTGGTTTAAGAGATATATCGTAAAAACCATTTCAACCCCTATTTTCAAGATGGCGGCCGTGGGACAAGGGTGGCGACCCCACAAACTTGGTTTTAGCTTTACACTGACCACCCCTACCATCAAAAAAATTAAATTGCGTCCTCTAAAAAACGCAACCCCAAATGTAACTTTTCAATGGATTATAGCCAGTAATAAGAAGAATGAAGAAATAGCAAAAAAGTTACTCTAAACTTTGTCGTATGTCTATTACACAAAATTATGGGATAATATAGCAATTAAGGATACATCCCATTCTCTGAATGTCTCTAACCTTATATAATTCTCTTCGCCGCTTGAATGCGTAAACCGCAAAGATAATCCGCAGAAGCATCTCTGGAATTTTCGCTTCTAAGTAATTTTCACACATGGCATGGTAAAGACAAATATTTACAGTAAGATAATTTCATTGTGTATGTATCAGACTTCAAGGAGGTAGGTACATTGTACATAGTTCACCGGTAAATAACATTTGCAGTAGCAGCTCTTCGAGTGGCGGTATTGTTTACATTATTCACATAGTAGATGATGTCACGAGCGAAACCTAATTCTGATGAATCATGAGCTTTTTACATGCGATGCACCGATAAGCATCGTCACCGTGCATGTGTGATATGAGCCTCGTCGACCGGCATAGCTGGACCCACGTGTTTGAGAAGTTATTGATGGCATCAGTGGGCGCATAATAACTGGTCCGACACAACGAAACGTTCAGTTACTGATTGTTCGTTACGGAGAGCGCGTGTCGCCTGAGATACAGAGCCAGTGCGCGAGCGCATACACGACACGTCTAAAAACTATTGACATTTACCAATTGTTTGAACATTCGATTAGACACGGAACAGCGTGTCCTTAGCAGTGCATGTGCTTCCTCATTGGATCAATTGACCTGATCAGCTGAGAACCCGGCAGGTGCATTTGTTTACGTATTTACTAAACCTATTACTGATAAGTGTTTTTTACTTTCTTCTGGAATAATGGCAGTATTGTTTTACAACGTATATTTATTTCATGGTACGAGTTCAAATTAAACTTGGTTAGGCGTAGTTCGCGGCATTTTATGGGCCATAAAATAGATTTATTATTTGTTTTGAAACTATTATAGAATTGATATGATACCTTCAGATAATTTATGTATTTATTATGATGCAACAAAAAATGGTTTCTCTGCAATCTAAAGTTCTGCAGAATGCATGATGTAAAGATATGTAAATGTCGAAATTTGAAGTATATGTATATCTAATAGCCTGTAAATTAAATATAAATGTATACATTGCGCTTTAAAAGCTATATATATATAAATACATATTGCACAATGCAAACCAATATTTACTTTTTAAAATAAGCGTACAAACAATCTGTACATAATTACACAATTGAACATGTAGGTACCGTGTGTGCATTGAGAGTTGGCACCAATTCGTATTTGCAAGACATCATAAAACTATATCTTTGTATGTACCTATACGTTAGAAATTATTGTAGCACGTGAGATTAAGGAACAAGACTAATATATATGGAGCTGCTTTTTATACCACTTGATACATTCCATGCAACATTTATTGAGGCCGGGCATCACTTAAAATTCCATTGCAATTAATTAATAATTTCTTTACGGTAATGATCCAATTAAGAGCTGTAACTTTATCAAAGTATTTAGTTTACACAGTTGTGGTTACTGAATATCACTTGTAAAGTGTACGTGATACATTTGGTAAACATAGTTAGCAATTTTTTAGCATCGTCTGTTCTTGTTAGTTAGTGCAGTCCAGCACATGTTTAAAAATATAATTTCGTACAATCAGGTAATATTTCTTAGAATTATTTTATGACTTGCGTTATATCATAAGTAAAATAAAATTTCGAAAATCTAGATCGTGCTCAAGTAGCTTAGTTGGTTACGAGTATTCCTCCTGTAAGGGACTGGTCACGGGTTCAAGTCCGGGGTGTGTGTTGGGTAACCTCCTCGAGTGTCGCTCCGATTCCGATCCCGCTGCAGTCCGGGGGGAACGGAATCGGAGCGGCCGGTGCACCCTGGGCGGCGGTCAATGGCTTCCCCTTCATGGGGTTGGCATTGATCGTCGGCCAATACCCAACGTGGCGGGAACACATCGCTCTCCGTACTCCTCTGCTTTCAGAGGAGACAGGATGAGCGATGCTGTTAGTGGTGGAGGTCACCGTAGGGTCCTGGGGGATCCAGGGGCGGGTTGGCCCACTGCTAACGCAGGGGCCGACGGGCACTTGTGCCGCCGCCGGCGAGGGAGGACTAGCCATCCTCTCGCGTTCCGTAATCGGTAGGTGATCAGCAACGACCTGACTGGTGGCTCCAGAAGGGTACGCTGAGAACTTGCTGACCGGAGGGCTTGCCTTTATTGGCCGGCTCACGACAAGGAAAAGTCTATAACACCCGACAGCGAAGTCGTTAAAACCTATGGATACCAGCCGACCTCCATAGTATATAGGCTTATCCAGGTGCAGGGGGCTCCGCCTGGATGGACCATCTTTCCCCCATACTCGTGGGACATATTATGGACAATAAAAACCAAAATGAAAAATCGGACGGAATAATTTACGACAACCAAGGCGCGAACAACGGAAATGATACTGACGGTGTGGTAGTAGTTGGGGGTGAAGAGGAGGTGTGCTTGCGGTCTCGCACGCGGTCGACTTAGGCCGTCTTCGCCAGACCCGCAACTCCACTTCCTATGGGAGAGGGAACGGACGCGGAGATTGCGTCCACGGCTGGGACTGACAGTGAGTCAGCTCCCAGCCAAATGGAGATCGAAAGTCTCCGTCGCAAGAGGCCGCGCTCGCGTGGACCCTCTCTAGTCCGGAGCAGAAGCTCCTCCGGACAGAGGGCGGTCTCCTCGAGCGAGGACGATCGGCCGGCAAAAGTTCTGGCCACTTCGGCGGGTAGAGGACAGAATGCCGGCCTCTACAAATTAGGAAGCCAGGCACCAAAGCCGCCGGTGCACGTCCCACCGCTCCCCAGTGGCAGGGACCAAGGTGTCCCCGCTGCGAGGGAGCTCTTATCGGCGCTAGCCCGGATCTCAGACACCATTAAGGGTGCTAAGAACGTGGCCGGGAAAAAGAAGACGGTGGCGGAAAACGTTGCCGTCGCCAGGACGGCGCTGGAGGAGCTCTTGGCTAGGAGCGTCTCCGAGGAGGAGGTGAAGCTCAGGGCCCGGGTCACAAGCCTGGAAACTGAGCTCGCTAACTCCTTGGAGCAACAGCGGGTCCTCCGGGAGGAGGTCAGACAACTGACCCAGATGGTCAGGGGCCCCCCGGAGGCCCAGAAGGCCCCAAGAGCCCAAGAGATGGCGGTCCAGCCAAGGGCTCCTGCGCCGTCAGGAGCGGCACCTAAACCGGGGACAAAACCGGCGCCTAAGGTGGCAGCCAAACCGACGTCCAAGCCGGTGCCCGAGGTGGAAACCAAATCGGCGCCGAGTGTGACTCAGCTCCTGGCGGCGATCGAGCGGCGTCTTGGTGTATTGGAGGACCGGGCGTACCGTCCTCCGCTAGCGCCGCCCGCTCTATCATTTGCGGCTGCTGCTGGTGGGAATCCTGGCCCCAAGACAGGGACTGCTGTCCCTGCCAAGCCAACGCCTGCCAAGCGCCCAAAGGGGAAAAAGCACGGCACCCCGGCCCCCGCTAAAACCGCAGCTCTCGCTACACCCGAGCATTCCTCCAGAGGAGAGGGATGGGAGGTAGCGGGAGCCGCGAAAAAGGCAAAAAAAGCCGCCAAAAAGGCGGCCAAGAAGGCGGCCAAAGCTGCTGCGGCGAAGGCGCCGAAGAGGCTCCGCGCCCCACGCTCCACTGCCGTCGTCCTGACGGTGACGACGGAGGGTGCGGAGAAGGGCGTGGGGTACGCCCAGGTCCTGAGGCAGGTAAAAGCCTCGGTGGACCTCAAGGCCCTCGAGATTGAGGGTGGGCTCCGGTGCAAGACGACTCGCACCGGAGCTCGCCTCCTCGAGGTCTCCGGCGCCACCAGCGGCCCCAAAGCGGACGCCCTAGCGGCCAAGCTGAGGGAGTCGTTGGACACGGAAGCCATCCGCGTCACCAGACCCAACAAATGCGCAGGTTTGCGCATTTCGGGTCTGGATGATGCGGCCACGACGGAGGAGGTTATCTCCGCCGTCGTGGAGGCGGGCGGCTGCCCCCGGGATCAGGTGAGAGCTGGAGAAATCCGCTTCAGCTCCACCGGTCACGGCACGGCAGTCGTCAACTGCCCCGTCGCAGCGGCGCAGAAGATTGCGGACGAACGGAGCCTCCTCGTTGGGGGCTTCCTTAAGGCGCGGGTGCAACTCCTGCAGCCCCGCGAGACCAGGTGCTTTAGGTGCCTGGCCGTGGGGCATGTGGGAGTGCATTGCACAGCGGAAGACACCGTGGGGGACCGGTGCTTCCGCTGTAGTCAGCCCGGGCACAAGGCTAGCACCTGCGTAGCTCCGCCGCGCTGCTACAAATGCATAGCGGAGGGTAAAGCGGCGGAGCACCGGGCGGACAGCCGATCCTGCGCCGCCTCGAGGACAAAGCCCCGTTCGTCCGCAACGGGTAGTGGGGGTGCCGCTCAGGAGCGGCCACATTCCCGGCGGGATGCGGAGATGGACGTCCATTAATGGACACACCAATCCGCATCCTGCAGGTGAACATAAACCACTGCACCGGTGCTCAGGATCTTCTGTACCAGAGCATCGTGGAGTGGTCTATCAATGTGGTCGTGGTCGCTGAGCCGTACTGGGTCCACCCCGGAAGCCCGGTGGACCTGGACGGCGTAGCGACCGTTTTCGGGGGTGCCGCCGCGGACACCTCGCGCCTTGCACTTATTGCAAGGGGCAGAGGCTGTGTCGCGGCGGACTATGAGGGCTTGGCTGTCGTGGCCGTCTACTTCTCGCCAAGCCTTGACCAGTATGAGCTTGAGCTGTGGCTCGCTGAACTGGACATCGTTCTCGCTGCGTGCCGTCCTCGCCCTGTCTTGGTCCTGGGAGACTTCAACGCGTGGTCTGTGGCTTGGGGCTCCCGGGAAACCAATGCCAAGGGGCGAGTTCTGGAGGATTGGGCCAACACCCGTGGCTTAGAGGTCCTCAACCGGGGGAGTGTCGCCACCTGGGAGCGGCGGGGGCTCAGTTCGGTCGTGGATGTTGCATTCGCGACCCCTGCTCTCGCCCGCCGCGTCCAGGGTTGGCGCGTGGTGGAGGAGGAGGAGACGTCGTCCGACCATAAGTACATCCGGTTCAACGTCTCTCCTCCACCTAACCTACCGCCGACTATAACGAACCCCCCGGATCCACGTTGGGCGCTCAGACGCCTGGATCGGGAGGCTCTCCTGGAGGCATCCATAGTGCAGGCCTGGATTCCGTCACAGGCCAGGCCTGCCGATGTCGACGCAGAGGCGGAATGGTTCAGGAGAGCCATGTCGCATATCTGCGATGCGGCGATGCCTAGGGTTAAGTCCGGCCCGGCAAAGAAGCAGGTGTACTGGTGGTCAGCGGAGATCGCACAGCTGCGAGCAGCGTGCGTGACCGCTCGCCGCCAGTACACCAGGTTTCGCCGGAGGCGTCGCCGCCCAGACGATGCGGCAGCCCGAGAGGCGGAGCTATACGAGGCGTACAAGGGGGCCAAGAGGACCCTCCAGGTAGCTATAAAGCAGGCCAAACGGCGGGCCCGCGAAGAGCTGCTGGAGTCTCTGGAGCAGAACCCATGGGGGCGCCCTTACCTTGCGGTCAGGGGCAAAATCCGCCCAAGGGCGCCCCTACTGACCCAGAGCCTCCAGCCAGAGCGGCTGGAGGGGATCCTGGGCTCCCTGTTCCCGGCGAGAGCGGAGGAACATATTCCTCCGCGCATGGCTCCGCCTCAGGCGCCTGACGCTGATAATAGCGAGAGCGATGTGCCCGAAGTCAGGGAGAGTGAACTGGGGGTAGCAGTGCTCCGGCTTAAAGCCCGGAAATGTACTGCCCCCGGACCCGACGGCATTCCAGGCCGAGCATGGGTCCTGGCCCTGGAGGAACTAGGGCCTCGACTGGTGGCGCTCTTTAGCGCATGCCTCGAAAGGGGCCAGTTTCCAAAGGCTTGGAAGACGGGGAAACTGGTCCTTATCCGGAAGGCGGGGCGGCCGGCGGATCAGCCATCCGGTTACCGGCCGATCGTGTTGCTCGACGAGGTGTGCAAGCTCTTTGAGCGGATTATTGCAGAGCGCCTCGTTGAGCATCTCACGAACGTGGGGCCAGATCTGGCGGACAACCAGTTCGGTTTCCGCCGGGGGCGCTCCACCGTGGAAGCGATCATGCGCGTTAGGCGCCTGGCGGAGGAAGTAGTCTCGCGGGGTGGGGTGGTGGTGGCGGTGTCTCTCGACATCGCCAACGCCTTCAACACCCTACCCTGGAGCTGCGTTAGGGAGGCGCTCGCGTATCACGGAGTGCCTCCTTACCTCCGCCGCATTGTCGAGGCATACCTCTCCGAGAGGGCCATAGTTTACCCGAGCTGGCTAGGGCCAGGGCGGCGAGAAGTGTCGTGCGGTGTTCCGCAGGGGTCGGTCCTAGGGCCACTCCTGTGGAACATCGGATACGACTGGGTGCTGCGCGGTACGTTGCTCGAGGGTGTCAGCATAGTGTGCTATGCTGACGACACCCTCGTTATGGCGCGGGGAGCAACGTACCGAAGCGCGGCACTGAAGGCCACGGCAGGGGTTGCTCAAGTCGTGGGTCGAATACGGCGGCTGGGACTCGAGGTGGCTCTCCACAAATCCGAGGCTATGTGTTTTCACGGGCCTCGGAAGGGGCCACCTGCGGGAACCAGCATAACCGTAGGGGGCGTAAGCATCGGCATCGAGCCCACGATGAAGTACCTTGGGCTCGTACTCGATAGCCGATGGGACTTCGGACCTCATCTCCGAAGTCTGGTCCCAAAACTGAGGGGGGCTGCGGCCGCGCTATCGCGGCTGATGCCCAACGTTAAGGGACCCAACGCCCCCACTAGGAGACTGTACCTGGGGATCGTGCGAAGCATGGCCCTGTACGGGGCCCCAGTATGGGCGGAGACTCTGGCGGCCCGCAACGTGGCTGTATTAAACAGCCCGTTAAAAGCGATGGCCGTCAGAGTCATCAGGGGGTATCGCACGATCTCCGTCGAGGCGGCATGTCTCCTAGCCGGGACCCCTCCATGGGACCTGGAAGCGAGAGCCCTTGCGCTGCTGTACCAGTGGCGCAAGGAGGCGCTGGAGCGGGGCCATAGGCCGGAGCCCCGAGAAATCAGGGCTCAGCGGTCCGAGCTCCACCGGGAACTCATGGAGACATGGAGGGTGCGACTTGAGCACCCAAGGTGGGGGGAATCCACCATTGCGGCGGTGAGACCGATCATGAAGGAGTGGTTGGAGAGGGACCAAGGGGACCTCTCCTACCGGATGTGCCAGATGGTTACCGGACACGGGTGTTTCGGTAAGTATCTGTGGCGCATCCACCGGGAGACAACGCCGCAGTGCCAGCACTGCGAGGATCCTGGCGAAGACACGGCGCTCCACACGTTGGTGGAGTGCCCTGCGTGGGCGAGTCAACGCCGGGATCTCGTTGCGGTCCTGGGCGTGGACGTTCTCTCGTTGGAGACCATGGTGAGGGCCGTGGTCTCCGACGGGAGCAAGTGGCACGCCGCCGCCTCTTTCTGCGAGCAGGTAATGCGCGCGAAAGAGACGGCGGAGAGGGAGCGGGAAAGAACCCTGCCCCCCGAGTTTCGTAGTCTGCGGCGAGGACGCCGCAGACTCATCTACGCCCGGGACTACCGACCTCCATGATCGGGGCCTGAGGACGGCAGTTGGCCGACTCGCCGTCCTTACAGAAGCAGGCCGTGGCGGAGGCGTGTCGTGTGTGCCCTACACACGCCTGCCAACTCACCGAAGCGGGATAAAACCCGACCCCACTAGGCGAGGCCGCGTTGGCGGCCAAAGTCCGCCGGCAACCCTGGGGTTATCCTTTCGAGGGCTTACCCGGGGTGCCCGGCAACGGACACTTGGGGAGGACACCGTGCGGTTTTAGTCGAGACACGACATAACCATCCCCGCTGGCCAGCGGGGGGGTATCCGAAGGGATTTCCGCACGTAAAAAAAAAAAAAAAAAAAAAAAACGGGTTCAAGTCCCGTCCGGTATGTTCACTTTTTCCAATCTAAATCTATATGAAAAGTTAGCATACTAATTATTTCAAAAATTTCATTAAAGTTCATTAAAATATAAATAGACATGATTGATGGAACTAGTAAAGAACAGCGTGATAAGGGAACTTTGTGGTATGATAAAAGATGTAGTGACCAAGACAAAGCAAGGGATGTGACATAGGTCGGACACGTAGAGAGGATGGACAAAAGCAGTTTGACGAAACAGATTCATGAGGCGAGGGTGAATGGGCAAACCGGTAAAGGACGTCCTAGGCATACGTATGTTAATCAGACCGAAAACGTTTTAAGAAAAGGCCAGGGGCCTAACCATGATGACTTATAAAGAGTTCAGTTTCGAAGCAATTCAATACAAGTTTGTAAACTGAATTGCTATGATCCGTACTATGACATGCTTAAATTGAAACGCGTTCGCGTTTGGTTCGTTTGTAGACATTTGGAACGTGAAACTGAACGACTTTTTAATACGACGTCATGGTATGAGTACGAAACTAGTCAGTTAAGGTCTGCAATTTAATTGCTATTAAGCGGTCATGGTTATCCCCCAAGTCAAGATTATCCGCAACCGGCAAGCATATATAACACAATTATGAAAGTAGAAGAAGGGAAAGGTGTATGCCAGGATCAATCGCAGCGAAAGTTGTTGTTGTTGGCTCTGCCTCCTCATCGTGGTAGGCAGAGACAAAATCCTTTATACAAGTACATTTACATTGGGGAATGTATGTATGTATATTTACAATAAATAAATACACTGATAGGTCGATTCGTACTACGAAAGATTCGTTACAAGGGGACGAGATGATAATGGTATGTCATATATTAATTTATATTATACCTTTTTTTTTTTTATCGTGCGGAAATCCCTTCGGATACCCCCCGCGTGCCAGCGGGGGCGGTTATGTCGGGCTTGAACCGACTAAAACCGCACGCCGTCTCGGGTCTACAGACGCCGGGGTGTAAGGTTGCCCAAAATTATGTTATACCTCATGTTTACGTGTATGTCCACAATGTGTAACAATGGGAAATTTAATTTGTTACGCAAGTTTTATAGCCTTTGGGTACCTTGTTTATTTTAAAGCATGTTATCTCTACAAACATTGCTGAATTTACCAGAAACTTTGATCATGTTATATATTCTTTAATAGACTTTATTGCGTCAACCTTTAAATTATTATGGGCAACTACCCTGTTGTTAGTAGTCCCTCGGGTATTTCCCCTATTGGAGTTACAGACAGTTGTTCTGTTAATTACAAACCTATCTTTATGGGATAGGTAATGTCAATTCATTTTATATCAATTATATATACATTTGTATTGAGAAAATATAAATAAACTAAAATTTTAATACCTATGTAACATTTAACATATACAGCTGTAAACGGTAAATAAATGTTAAATAATACATTAATAGAATAGTGAAATTAACCACGAGGTATATAAAGTACACGACAACCTAGCAGCAATTTCATAGTATTTATTAAAATCAGAACGATAAGCATCAGAAATAAGTGAAACTCATCATCATATAAATAGACATGATATAAACCAAACGTATTCATAACTTGCTTATGAATATGAATCTATTTACAAGTAGCGTACCTGTCGAACTATGTTTTTTTTTTAATTTTACTCTATTGCGCAATCAAATGGTAATATCAACAAGTATATTTTGATGAAACTATAACTTCTAAATAACCATTTAAGATTATTTTTAGAAAAAATATCTCCAACATTCGTTGATGGAAGTCTCAATAATGATATAATAATATTTATAATGAATTTCAAATATTGATAGATCTCGCTCTATATTTCAAAGAATTTTTAGTAGCTTAATATAATTGCACTTGAGTTGTTTGGGTACAATCAATCGCTAAACATATCGTATCGACGAAATTTAGACAAAAAATTAAATTTTACTAGTAGCAATTAAAGTAGCAGTAGTAGTAGTAGAAATTAATTATTAGTGTTAGCAATAAAAAAAGACAATTATGTAATTAAATATGGCAGACTGCTGTTATTGATTGCAAATTGAGTGCAAAAAATTAATAAAAACAAGAAACACATATTTAGGGCTGAAGTTGGTGGAAAAAATAGACTGGGTTTGTGTTCTTTGAGTACACTAAGTATAAATATTTACGGAGTAGTAATTATTAATGTTTGTTTACATTACTGAACAATCCAATTGAAACAGACTATAAGTTGGCCACCCCTGACAGGACCCGCAGGCCAATACCGAAGGAAGTTTGTCGTTAGTCGATTGTAGTGGTAGAACTCACTGTGTTCTATTGATTAATTCAAATGATTTTATTGCATAATGACCAATTGCAGTGAATTGGTTGACTAGGTGTTTAGATCATTGTATTCTGCAGTAGGCACTTGAGAGTGTTAAGTAATAATTTGTTCGGTGTCTTGTTCTCATTTCATTGCATCGTATAGTATCCGTTTTTTTCACTCGCTTGTCATTATATATGTCATATTGTCTCGTAATAAGATTTAGTGTATCGTAAATGAAACGATATCAATGTTTATATTTTCATTATTTTTGCCGCAGTATGGTCTTGAACCTGTAGTACTCGGACAACTGGCAATCCTACTAATATGCGATTTATACAGAAAACGTCAATCAGGATGATGATTGAATATATTATGATAATAGCTTAAAGAATTTTATCACTTCCTATCTCTATTAGTGATATAACCTTTGTTTTACTATTCATAAATTAATTTCATGATAACGCTATTGAAACAAATCCCTTTAGCGTAATACATAGACTGTTAAACTTTTCTAGGACTAGTCAAAGGCCTTTGCCATCAGCGTCCGACTCTAACCCCTGCACGTTGACCCTGCACGCGGAAGATGTTAATCATAGCCCCGTTTGAGGATGTAACGTAATACGAATATTACTATAACAGTATCTATAATATGTTATACCATAATATGCATTTGCATACATTAGTCATGAAAATCTGGAATTCATAAGAAGATTAGAATGATATTATGCCAGAGTTATATAAAAACTTACAGCATATTATATATGTATTATTATTCTCTTTATTTATTTCTTTACATTTTTAAATAAAAATTAAAAAAAAAGGTCAATTGCGAGTCGGTCTCGTGCACTAAGGGTTTCGTACAAAACTGGTTTGAGGGACTAACTTAATGTTGCTGGAGAGCCTAGAGGTTACGGACAGACATACATATATTTTTATTACTATGTGGGTAACTACATATTTACTGTTTTCGGATTTATTCCATTACTTGTGCTATAAGACCTTGCTTCTTGCCTTTTACGATTCTAGCTCAACGGGAAATAACCTATAGGTTTGATGCCAGGAGCAATTTCGTGAAATTTGCTACATAAACGGTTGTACCTTTTGATTGTATTGACCTAGAATTCAAATTTCAAGGCGTTACAGATCATAGTATTTGGTATAAATTTTAACTTGATGCTTCTATGCGTTCCTGAGAAAAAGGTCTTGACAGACATGGGGACGGACAACCAACTGATCCTATAAGTGTTCCGTTCTTCCCTTTCGAGATACGGATACCCTAAAAACACTATCTAAAAATATAAATTGAAATCGATGTTATGAGGAAGCAAACAGAAAATCTTGCATTTTTATTTTTATTATATGAGCACATTATATATATAATCTAGGTACATAACATAAGTTGGCAAGGACACAGCTGGATGCGCCCACATAACAGTGGGCAGCAATTATTGCAATATATTAATTGTCACATCTTACAGTACAAAGAGATACTTAAATACAAGAATGCAGTGCGCAATATCAGCCTCCGTCTTGTTGACCCAGTATCACGCAGTAGACGGGCCAAGTTCAAACACGACTCGCGATTGAGAATCAGGCGGGGATTCTTGTCTATGCAATGTTGCAACGTGAAAGCGAGTAAAAGGCTTAAATGGATGCGATAAGCAAATACACCACAAAATGAATTAAAATTAAATAAAACTGTTATCTTACTTTAAAAGCCGCTATATGTACTTATTTACGTTCGAGTTCATGGATATAAACTGATTCCGACCAAATAGACAATATTGAACAGAATATTCATAAATGGATTGGAAGTGGAACGAATAAAACATGTATCTTTAAGGTCTTGTTTCTTAGTATCTTGGGAAATTATGAAGAAAATGTATGTGTAGAATGAATTCGAATCCCGCATGTAGGTTGCTCTAACTTCGGCCGTATCTATTGAACGCAGGTAGCATAAGTAGTTGGTTAGCTATCTTTTTTATATCCTCACAACTATCACAAACAAGTACGTATGTAAAAATTCTTGGTACCTAGAATGCGACACATAAGATAGTTAGGACAGACAAAGATTAATGACTAAAGACATCCAGGAAGAGTTACGTAATATGAAAGATTATGAATGAGTGAAAGCCACGATGAATACGAAATAGATTGAAGCTTTATATAAAAGGTAGAGCAAATCTAGAGCTACCACGCGGATATGAAAAATGTCTTTAGCACACGTCTAGAAATCAGTCACACCAACGCTCTACATTCTTCATTAATTATTTTACTTTTAAAATAATTAAAATTGGAAGTGATTGCGTCATAATACTCATAATTTACAATTTAATTCCTAAACTATCACGAAATAACATACATTAGTCCATTACATGTTACAAACTGGTGTACGGCTATTTTAGTAAATTATTACACGCTATAATTCTGTATATTGGTATAGAATATTGTTCTACAATAAGTGTATGAGATGAATGCACTAGTTATGCATTTGTAGTATAAATCAAACAAAACAATGGGAATGAAAAAATATTATTTTGACATCTTAATAGGGATTTCTTTAATATAACCAAGTTTCTCACGATAACGCTTCCCGAGGGCGAGGGTCATCTCTAGCGTTTATCAAAGACCGACCGAGGTGTGTCCGCCCACGTAAACTGACGATTTATATGTAGTCCTCTATGTGAGGCGCCAGTGTATTCTTACCAGACATTCCATTTTCCCCATTTCTTATTCTTTATTATCGGTGTTCAGTTCATTCACAATCATATTTCCTGTTTGTTATCGAGTGAAATGATATTTATTTATAAATTTTTATTCCTGTTTCTGATATTTTTAGATTATATTAATTATTCTACTAATATTAGTATGTTTGATTGCAATTGGTTAAGTAGAACCGAAGACAAAAAAAAAATGATGACCGACCTCCGCGCGGGCGGAGACGCGGGTCTATTATAAAATTGTAAATTAGTTGTGTCTGTACATTGGAGATATTTAAAAAAAACTTGGGTTATGTTAAATGAACGATTCTGACCACAAAATTATTTTATTGGAATTCTTGTCTGTTATGTGTTTGTCTGATTTTCACGACAGACGCAAAACTTACTGAACGGAGTTTGATGCCGTGTTTTCTATTAGACATCTCTTAGTCAGACTTGATATCTGCCGTATGTTTGATTGCAATTGGTTAAGTAGAACCAGAGATAAGACCAAAAAACGATAAACTTGCTCTGCGCGGGCGGGCGGAGCCGCGGGCATCAGCTAGTTAATAATATTATTAGTAGGACTAGTAGGATTACTGATTACTTTTTTTTTTGTATTGTTTATAATGAATGTATAAGAAATTGTGACTACGACGAGTGCTTGGTGCCTCACCGCAGTAACGGTAATACAAGATGTCTAGCTTAGGCTCATTCTAGATCGTCTCCCTTGTGGGAGACAGTCCTTTATAGTCCCTTATATTTGAATCAACTGATAGTAAGATATAACCAATCTATAACAGGGTGGTCCTGTTCCTCACAGATGTAAAATAAACAAAGACAAGATAGGATTAAAGGTTAGTAATTCGTAAAGCTAAAGCTAAAGCTAAGCAAAAAAAAAACTTTCATGGTATTCTTTTCCTGTTTGTCTTTTGTTATAAAATTGTACTTGGTTCTTAATTGTAGTTTAGCTTATTATGTTAAATCATACATGTGTCGAACCACAATATGGAGGACAAGAGGTCTCCTGATACAGGCAAACTTTTGCTTAAAAAGAGGCTTTATTCACTAACAATGTAAAACAAATTTTTTGTAACAATTAACTATTAAATGTAGTGTGACACTTATAATGATCATAGTTTTTAATAGCTTAGTTGCATAAGAACGAGTTAATGTCTATATTTGCGATGTAAAAAGACAACTTAGAACTCATATTTTGGAATGTGTGTACATCGTATCGCAACCTGTCTATAATGAGCTTGGTTTTTTAAAATTTACATCCCTTTTTAAAATACATGTATCACATTATATATATGGATCACAAAATGCGATATTTAGCTTGTTATTGGTTTTCAATTGGCGTATTACTTGGTTACTAGATAGCTAATTATTTTATGAATTGTGTAAATTAAGATTTATACGCCTAAAACAACATCTAGTGGCATATAAGAAGAAAAAGGCTGACTTTAGAACATTGACTATTTGTTTAGACAAATTTTGAACTGTTGAGTATTCGCATTGGCAAAGCTAGGTCCAACCACAATATATATAAACATAACATAACATATTTATATATATATATATATAGCTAGTACTATATATATATATATATATATATATATATAGTACTAGCTAATGCGTGCAGCTTGACCCTCGTGGATGTCGGTTATCGCGACCAAAAGTAATCATAAAATATTGATTCCGTTCCTGCAACCCATGGGAACCTATTCCAGGGATAAAAAGTAGCCTATGTTTTATCTTATTAGCTTTTCAATTACCGCTTTATACGTGCCCGTTTTTTTAAGTAATAAAATGAATATCGTATGTCATTCTTTTAAGAGATAGACATATACCTACCACCGCGGACATTTTTGAAGACCTATATGAGATACACAATTCCACCTTACATCATTTTGCTATGACATAATGACAGACAGACAGACGGACAGACAAACGGACAGACAGACGGACAGACAGACGGACAGACAGACGGAAGCGGCGAAGGACTTTGTTTTATAACATGTAGTGACTTACGGTATGACGTCATATATGTGTTATGTTGCAAAATTGACAGAACAACTTATGATGTACGCCTTTATTTGTTTAAAATAAACCCTTACAATATGTTTTTACTAATTTGAGGTTTACAGATTGAAATATATAAGAAGTAAATTAAATAAATCATCATTTAATATATAAGTACTGAGTAAATAAAATAAATATGTAATAAATTACAACATAAATAAAATAAATAAAATATATAACTAATCTGGCCATAAATACTGTTACATCAAAACTTTTCTTTCTTTTTCAACTTTTTAATTATTTTGAATTCGGAACACGTATATTATTTTAAAAACTTCTTTCGATATCGCGCATTTTCACATATTATTTCGTGTTCATTATCGAATTACAATATGGAATGGGGTGTTAAAGAAAATAGGATCGCAGTGATCACCTTGCACAAAGTGGGTATGGAGCCGTCGGTCATATTCCAGACACTTCAAAAACTTGGTATCAGCCGTATGTTCGTATATCGTACTATCAATAGATACAACAACACTTCGTCTGTCGAAGACCAGAAAAGATCGTGGCGGCCGCGTGCTGTTAAAACTACAAAGGCTGCAAATGCTACAAATGCTGTTAAAGCCAGAATACGTCGAAATCCCATAAGGAAGCAAAAAATCTTATCGCGAGGAATGAAGATTCCCGCTAGGACTCTGTCACGTATTATAAAACAAGACCTGAAGCTCGGTGCTTATTGTCGATAAGGACATGCCCTAAATCAATCTTTACGATTAAAGAGTGGATCGATCAAAGCGCCTTCTGTCGCGATACGCAGGTGAAATGCACAGAAATATTCTCTTTACCGATGAAAAAATTTTCATGATTGAAGAACACTACAATAAGCAAAATGACAACGTGTACGCTCACAGTTCTAAGGAAGCTGCTCAAGTGGTCGGAAAGGTACAACATGGTCACCATCCTGCGTCAGTGATGGTTTGGTGGGGCGTGTCTTATCAGGGAGTCAAAAAGCTACATTTTTGTGAAAAAGGACTGAAAACTTCAGCCAAAGTGTATCAAGATACTGTCTTGGATCATGTTGTGAAACCTCTCAGCAATACACTTTTTAAAAATATACCGTGGACTTTCCAGCAGGACTCTACTCCTGGTCACAAGGCACGAACTACCCAAGCCTGGCTAGAAACCAACGTTCCGGACTTTATGAGAGCTGAAGACTGGCCCTCATCTAGCCCAAACCTCAACCCTTTAGACTACAAATTATGGTCAGTTTTAGAGGACATGGCCTGCTCTAAGCGACACGGCGACATTGAGTCTCTTAAAAAATCTTTGGAGTAAGCAGCGGCAAATTTTCCCTAGGAAACAGTGCGTAAATCCATAGATTCGTGGCCAAACAGATTAAAGGCCTGTATAAAAGCTAAAGGTGGCCATTTCGAATAAAATATATTTTTATTTTTTGCTAAGACTTTAATAAATATGTAGGTATAAATTTTAATAATATTACGTTACTTCATATAAAAAAAATGCATTTTCATTTGTAACAAAACTTATGGCTGGACTAGGTAATTAATAAATTAAATATATCAGTGGTTAATAGTATGACATTGGTTGTTGGCATAAAGACATTATTATTGTTACACCTCTGGACGTCTATTTGAATATAATACGAATAATGTATCCTTTGAAGAAGTAGTAATTACCCCAGCCATGCTAGGAGTATTTATCACAGAATATATCACACAGGATATAGTACTTACCAATGACGTATTATAATTATATATCATATATAGCCGTCGGATTCGATTGTGGTAGGAAAAGTTCTTTTAATATTTGATTCTGTTCAGAAATTCTTATTTGTACCTAACATGGAGTATGAAGCTGCCAAAGCATATCATAAGGTCGGCTCTATATTAAATGCACACCAGTAGCGAAATCGGGGTAAAACACATTCTACAGTAGAGAACTTTTACGATATAAAATTAAGCAATTTTTAAATGTTTTTATGATATTATGACGCGATAATTATTTGAGTTAGTAAATTAAATGGCCAAAATACAGATGTCAAGTTTAATTTGAATTCAGACTTTTTTCAACACATTTGGCACATTATTCCTAAGTATATTTCTCACTCGACGACTCCATTTTAAGGAAGTATCTAGGAAACTTCCGTCTTTATAACCTTCGAGGTTGTAGGTCTCCGCGTGTAAAATATGTAATGTGGGTAATATCATAAATCAAACTGGCCTAGAAGCAGTGCGGTGTAATACTTGATGCTATATGCCACCGGAATGTGATATAGACTTATACTCAACTAGCGGCTAAAGATCTGGTTCATATAAAAAATTCTATAGCCCGATTGCACCACCAATAGTAAATATAAACAAAAGTAAGGTTTAATATTGAATTTCAAACTGCTTACTTCAAAACTTAAGCACTTTCCATATAACGGGCTTCCATATTATCACCTTCGTCATCCATCCCTTATTTGCCCATTTAGGGGTGAAATTATGAAAAAGGCTGATCTGGGGTTAAATTTTTTTTTTGCGCGGAACCCTGAATCTTTTTCTGAAATAAAGGTAGCTTATGTTACGTTTTATAATATTAGCGATCTACTAGTGAAAGTTCCGTGAAAATCGGCCCATTCCAGAGATTACTTACCTAATTCTAACAGACAGAAAGACACACAAAAGTTGAAAAATAAAATACTTTTATTTTAAGTATACCATTCATGTATGTATTCATTAAAAAGTTGTTATTTTAACGTCATTAATAAATACTTCAATTTGATTGTTTTTTTTTACTAAAATAAATTGCGTTTTGATGACGTTTACTAGTAGCTACCTTGTATGTAATCCACGTCATTAAATAGCAAACACAAAGACTAAACTAAACTACACTAACTAAACATGAAAAATTACGTAGGACTAGCTGTGCCCGTGACTTCACCCGGGTTGACCCAGATCCCGTTTCACGCGGAACACTAATTATTTTTCTGAAATTAAAGTAACCTATGTAACGCCTTGTAATATTAGCTACCTATCAGTGAAAGTCCCGTTAAAATCGGCCCAGCCATTCCAGAGGTTACCTGATTCAAAGAGACAAAAAAAAAGTTTTAATACTTACAGTATCATGTATTTATTCACATGCATTCATTGAAAAATTGTTATTTTAACTTTTCATCACACACTTCAATTTATATATGTGTACTCGCTGATACACACGGCTTCACCCGCGCGGTGGTCGGTTATCGTTTTTTAGTCATATCGTCGGTTCTACTTAACTAATTCGATCGTACATACGACATATTTTAAGTGACCTGACCAAGCCTTTTCTAATAGAATAAACCGCATCAAAACTCCGTTCAGAAGTTTTTGCGTCCATCGCGAGCAAACAGACAAACAGATAAGAATTCCAAAAAAAAAAAATTGTGGTGAGAATCGTTCAAGTAACATAACTCAAGTATTTGTTTTTAAATTACTTCAATGCACAGACACAGCCAATTTACAATTTTATAATAGTATAGATAGATGGAAGATAACGTATAGATAGTTTAAGTAATAAAAAAGTGAAATCATCATATACCTACTAATAGGTGTGGTCCCTGAGATGACCACGGATATTACATACGTTAATTGTTCTTAATTATGAAATAATAATTATGATTTCTCGAGTTCTCTATATCGTTAGAATTTTTATTGAGTAAGTATTTATTTTAATAGTTTTGATTACGTGGAAGTGCATAAGATACGCTTATCCGCAGTCCTACGCATCTATGCATGTAAACGGTCAACAATAAAAGTAGATGTACAAAGTGCTTGAGTCCGAAGATATATATTAAAACAAGATCAATCACAGAATAACCTTACTTTGTTCGCCAACGATTGTTAAAATTTAATTTAAGACTTGATAATTCAGAATTGATGACATACAAACACACAAGTATCAGTAATTCTTAATAATTTTAACTTTAATTTTCAAATAAATCACTCCCTGTGCCCAGGCAGTTGAAAAGCAATCGAAACGTCGGGTAAAGTGTAAATATGAAAACAACACTTTTTAAAGATGTCGTAACATAAAACATTGAAAAATTTACCTACTAGTATTTGAAATTTACTAGAGGCAGGTTATGATGTAAGAACACCAAATACTCGGTGTTATCTGGCAGAAGCCTGTTCCCTTCCCTGCCTCTGAGAAAACTCGTTCAGAATAAGCCGAACTGGAGGAGCCGGTCAGGAGATGACAAAAATATTTGAGCCGAAACCCTCATGTTAGGTAACTTGGCTATATTCTTAGCTCACCAGCCATATAGTCTAGTCGACAATTTGAAAATGATCTAAAATAGAGATACTGCTCTTAAAATTATGTGTGATAACGGAATGAAGCCTAGAAAAATGTACCAAAAACTTGTATTCGATCACTTAAACAATTACTAAAGTTATAAGAATTACAGATAAAAAAGGGCATTTCTTTTTTCGTCAATATTTCATTTATAATTTTAATTTAACACTAAAAAGGGTCTTCGCGGGACATTGTACGTGTATACGTGGGCACTACTCAAAGAAGCATCAAGATTCGACCAGGTAGCAAAATGTCCCAAATCGAACCATCCCTCACGTGATTCACGATTACATAATTATTTTAAAATAATTGTCAGTTACAAAATTTATTCGTACCTACTCGACCTGTGGTACTGCATCCTATCAACCTATATTTGGTTCAATGCATGTGACTCCCAAAATAAACGTGACTGGTGACGATTTCAGGAAAAGCGTCGATTATGTGAGTGCAGCCACGTAAATAAACAGGAGCCGCATTAATGGTAGCCATTTTTCACAGAGTAAAACAACTACTACGGTTAGATAGGTGAATAAATTGACGTAAGGACATATTTACAAATGTTTAAGGTAGTGACAGTATTTAAATTTTATATCATTTTATGATGAAATTAATAAAAGTAATATGAATTACAATAATGGTAACTATATTGATACCGCCGCTTGTCGCCGATGCCGCTTTACACCTTGGGGATTATACAAAACTCCTCATATACCTAACAAAAATATATAAACGAATTGGGAATCTCATGTTTAAATAAATTGTCAAAACCTTACCACCCATTTTTTTTTTTTAGCGTGTGGAAACCCCCACGTGCTTCACCCCATCGGTGCCAACGATAGGGTGGGCGTGTCAGAATCGGACCGACTAAAACCACACGGTGTCCTCCCCAAGTGTCCATTGCCGGGCACCCCGGGTAAGCCCTCGAAAGGATAACCCCAGGGTTACCGGCGGATTTTGGCCGCCACCGCGGCCTCGCCTGGTGGGGTCGGATTTATCCCGCGTCGGTGAGTTGGCAGGCGTGTGTAAGGACACACACGATACGCCTCCGCCACGGCCTGCTTCTGTAAGGATGGCGAGTCGGCCAACTGCCGTCCTCTGGCCCCGATCATGGAGGTCGGTAGTCCCGGGCGTAGACGAGTCTGCGGCGTCCTCGCCGCAGACTGCGGAACTCGGGGGGCAGGTTTCTCTCCCGCTCCCTCTCCGCCGTCTCTTTCGCGCGCATTACCTGCTCGCAGAAAGAGGTGGCGGCGTGCTACTTGCTCCCGTCGGAGACCATGATCACCATGGTCTCCAAAGAGAGAACGTCCACGCAGGGCACTCCACCAACGTGTGGAGCGCTGTGTCTTCGCCAGGATCCTCGCAGTGCTGGCAGTGCGACGTTGTCTCCCGGTGGATGCGCCATAGATACTTACCGAAGCACCCGTGTCCGGTAAATATCTGGCACATCCGGTAGAAGAGGTCACCGTGGTGCCTGTCCAACCACTCCTTCATGATCGGCCTCACCGCCGCAATGGTGGATACCCCTCACCTTGGATGCTCAAGTCGCACCCTCCATGTCTCCATGAGTTTCCGGTGGAGCTGGGACCGCTGAGCCCGGATTTCTCGGGGCTCCGGCCTATGGCCCCGCTCCAACGCCTCCTTGCGCCATTGGTACAGCGACGCAAGGACTCTCGCTTCGCTTCCAGGACCTTGCCACCCATACCAACATTTTATAAAAATATTTTTTAAAGTATAAAATCTTTTTAATATGTTCTTTCAGAGGGAATGATTGCTGACTTTGAATCAAATCAATATTCAATTCAACAATTTTGTAAACAATTTTGTAAACGAGACATTATATCGATTCTCGCGCGTATATGTGTGTGTGTGTGGTGTGCGTCAGATATAATTTGTGAATGTTTTTCGTGCTCTGTATTTAAGTAATATTTATTGTGAATATTTACACACCATAAAAAGCATACCTTGAAAAGTGCGTTAATATTTACCTTGATACTAGTATTGCATGAGAGAGATTAGCATAACAACTAATCTATACAACGAAAATATTGGTATATAATAGAATGCGTCCCTGATTCAGATGTTTATATTTTGACTGGCTTTTGGCTACGGCTACAATCAGCCTCTGCAGCATTGTACCATTGTAGTCGTTTTACTATATTTTACCAGTTGTATTTATCATTTGTTGTGAATAGTAATAGGTAGGTAGATACCTTTTTTTTTTCTTTTTTTTGCCGTGCGGACATCCTTCCTTCGGATACCCCCCGCCGGCCAGCGGGGGTGGTTATGTCGGGCTTGAACTGACTAAAACCGCACGCCGTCTCGGGTCTTAAGACGAATCTCTCCCGGGCGCGCTCCGCCATCTCCTTCGCGAGCATTACATGCTCGCAGAAGGAGGTGGCGGCGGCCCACGCGCTCGCGCTCCGCACCATTGCCGCAATCATGCTGCCGAGTGAGAGGACTGCCACCCCGATGGCTGCCACGAGGTCACGCCTCGGCGCCTTTCACGCCGGGTAGTCCGCCAGCGTGTGCAGCCCTGAGTCCTCGCTCGCGTCGCAGTGATGACACCTGAGTGTCATCACTGCGACGCGAGCGGGGACTCAGGGCTTTGGCTCCTTCCTGATCCGATGCAGGTGGTCCCCGAAGCTCCCCTTACCGGAGATCACCTGCGTCAGTCGGTACGAGAGGCTTCCGTGTCGCCTCTCGAGCCAATCCTCCATGATGGGCCTTACCGCCGCTATTGCGGCGTGCCCTGCGCTTGGTCGCCCAAGTCGTTCCTTCCACTCCACCACGATGGCCTGGCGGAGCTGGGACTGCACGGCCTCGATTTCTCGAGTCTCGGGGTTCCGTCCTTGCTCCCGCGCCTCCTTTCGCCACTGGTACAGTTGCGAAAGGGCTCTCGCCTCCAGGTTCCATGGCGGAGTTCCGGCAAGGAGACTCGCCGCCTCGAAGGAGATCGTGTGGTACCCGCGGATGACCCTGATTGCCATCACCCGCTGCGGAGCGCGCAGCATCCGCACACTTCTGGCCGTCAGGGCCTCCGCCCATATTGGGCACCCATACAGGGCCATGGACCGCACGATCCCCGCAGGTAGGTAGATACCTTTTTTACTAAAACCGCACGCCGTCTCGGGTCTTCAGACGCCGGGGTGTAAGGTTACCCATAGAGCATATCGCTCGCACCCCGGCTGACCCTGGGCCATCTCACCACTAACAGCATCGCTCATCCTGTCTCCTCTGAAAGCAGAGGAGTACGGAGAGCGATGTGTTCCCGCCACGTTGGGTATTGGCCGACGATCAATGCCAACCCTATGAAGGGGTGAAGGGGAAGCCATTGACCGCCGCCCAGGGTGTACCGGCCGCTCCGATTCCGTTCCCCCCGGACTGCAGCGGGATCGGAATCGGAGCGACACTCGAGGAGGTTACCCAACACACACCCTACAGGTAGGTAGATACCTAACACTTATCACTAGAAATTAAATTAGTTCTGCAGTTTCGAACCCAACATGTATTAGGTTACCTATTTCATCGATATATTTTCAATTATTTATCATAAAGAAATATATATTTACATGTAACATCCAAATAAATTCTACCCGGTTCCCTAATATAATAGCATGATGATATTTATTATCCAGACCATCTTTTACACGTAGGTAACTCTGTAGTTTCTAGATTTCATATTTTACTACACATCACCTTTTATCCATAGCATAATGATTTATAGTCCGAACGTTGACCATGTCCGAGTTCTATCGAACTGCAGAATTTATTGATGATCTGCTTTGTAATAATAAAGGAATGATCAATAATAGATTTGGTCAATTTTATCCTGCTGCTCCTATCACACATATAATAATAATATTTTGTATAGTTTTCACCTCATTAGGGATTTATTATATTTTATTATTATTATATGTAAAGATATCTTTACATATTCGTTTGAATGAACGATGATAGTGATTTTTTTTCATTGCTTGTTATAAAATTTTGCACACGACTTGAGTATGACCGAGAATAGGACTTAGGCTACCTAGGGGATTAGGTTCCTGTGGTAGTATGCCAATTGGGCAGGCGCGGGTATAGCCAATTTTGAAATAAAAATCTTACATACAATGGCCTAGACAAAGTGACATTCTACTGGTGGAATCGCTTCGAAGCGAACCTTCAAAAGTCCGAAATGTATGGTAGAGACATTATTTATCGATATCTTGTCTTGAATGTCAGTCCCATATATTTCGGACTCTTGAAGGTTCGCTTCGATGTGTTTCCACTAGTAGAATGTCACTTTGTCTACAGGCCCAGGTTTGAATAGGCCTTAATTATACACTTGACGGTGTGCTCCCCGATTTTTACGACTATGCTCCCTCTTCTAAATGTAGCAGCGATTGAATGTGGCCTCGCGTCTGATCTTTCACAACTAGGTCGGTGTGCGTATGAACGGTATACGGCTAGGGTGGGAGACTGTTAGTGACAGAGCAAGGAATAGACCTAATTTTATTACTTCGAGGCCAATTTTTTTATATTTATTTATAAGGACAGCCATTGGTTAATACAATAATACTATGCTATGGTAGCCTAGTGGTATGGGTAATGGACTGCTGAGACGAGGTCTCGGGTTCGATCCCAGGTTTTACCATGGCACACACCAATGACTTTTCTATGCGTTTCGAAGTTATGTGTGTATTTATCGCAGGCTTATAAGTGCCCGGTTAATGGCAATAGGCTCGCCACCTATTACATTGGGACCTAAACATAAACTGGCGAAATGTGGGTGCTAGCACCTCTGCCTACCCCTTCGGGGATATAGGCGTGAGTTTATGTTATGTTATAATAAATATACGATCATTCCTTTTGGTTGTTTAACCTTTCAACCTATTACGAATTTCATTATACATATGAAGTAAATCTAAGTAAAACGTCGTTAATTTATTTATTCTCAATATACTTCGCTAACTTTTTTATGCTCATAAGTTGAAAAACAATTAGAACCAATGGTCAGAAATTAATGGTATCAAAAAGAATACCAACCCAAAGTCCCATCAAAATCGGCCCAGCCGTTCCCGAGTAAATCAGATTTTATTCACAATTTTGTGGGTTTAAATGTATTTGCGCAGAACCCTAAATCTTTTTCTAAAATATAAGTAGCCTATATTACGCCTTATAATATTAGGTACCTATCTGCCAGTGAATGTCCCGTCAAAATCGGCCAAGTCGTCCCGGAGATTGCCTCTTTCAAATAGACAGAAAGACAGAGACAAAAGTTCAAAATATTGGTTTTTGTTGTAAGATGTAAGTACCGTGTATATACATATATTCATACGCATTCATTACAAAAATTTATTAACGTTACTGACAGACTCTTCAATTTTATTATTTGTATAGAAGATGGTAAGGGGACCTACTAACTCCAAGAGGAAAACCTGTGCCAGAACTTGGTCAGTTATCCGATAGGTGTACCAGCTGAATGGCCCCGAAGGTTTTAATGGGGCCCTATACATCCATACATACCCAAAGACAATATTATAACAATACTTACCTACTATTCTTTTTCAAATAATAAAGGTGAGCTTGTCGTAATTAGGTACTTCACACTTTTAACGTTGTATTTGATCTGAATACAGTTCCCCTAACTGTGGTACTCAAACCCTGCATCACTTGTAAAGATACTGCGGAATCTAAATTAAAATCAGATGGAAATTCGCTTCTTGGACTGAAGCTAGAGCACAATTATCTAAATGGTTGTGCCAATACAGGTTCCAATATATTTCTCTGACAGAAATGTGAAATCATTAAAACTTCAAAACCACTAACTGTTTTCTCCGAAACCTATAATAATTTTTTACATAAACATCCCGTCTATTACGCAGTGTTCATAATATGTTCCAGGTGCTAGAGTCGGCCAAGGTTGCAATCTGTTTCAGTTTCACTGTTTACCACGTATGTACTTTATAGTTTACTTTCGCCTAACTCCTACCTAAACCGAAGTATTAATCAGATAAGGAGAATAAACATCCACCTCACTCATATTTCATGTGTGGTATGCAACATTCTTAGTCCGCATACGAACAAAATATTTACTCTAGACTGTATGGATGTATAGATAGCTCTACAACAGAGTAGTCACTCGCTTCGTCTTGTAAAATTTTATAGGTAGATGTCGTCATCGTTTGGTCATTGCACTAAGTTCGGAATGAATCACAATTGAAAATGTTATCGTAACATTATTACGTAACAGTGGGAAGATCGTGAAGTTTGGCAGGAACTCGTCAGAGGTGATGAATCTTGCCGAAACGTACATCTATTAATCATCCATTAATATAACCAATTGGATTGCGTCCAGAATCACAGTCATTGAAATGTTTTGTCAATACTAGGATGCTGCGAACTGTATTTGTATGAAGTTAAATAAATTCATTTATCTAGTTGTCTAGGCTGTTCTATATCTGTTGGATATAGAACAGCCTTATCTAGGTTGGTTCTTTAAAATCTATGAACTTATCACACCGGTTTAGTTTATGATTTGCTTACAGCTACAACTTTTGAACACCGTTTCTCGATTGTTGAGCTTAATAATTTAATAACCTAAATGTTTTTAAAATCTTACATTAAAATTATAGTTTTTTCTCAATATATTTTTTTAGTCACTCACACAATTACAATTTTAACTTTTTTTTCGAGTAAAACGTATGGCTTCAGTTTACACAGCCCTTCACAAATGTATAAACTGAAATAATGTAATCTTTTATGCTGCTCGTTTCGTTTTGAAATATGTTACGTGACAAGTACCTAGACAAGTACCAAGTACTACTGTATACAGAAGTTCTAAAACTTCACAAGCATTTCATTTCATTATACTTGATAGCATAGATAGATAACATGTCTCTTGTAGAGATGTATGAATATCGGTATCCGACTATTCGGCAATACTTTATCGCGGGTCGGAGAGTAAGCCATCGGTAAATCGTGAGAAAAATGAAATACGATGATTTTAAATAAGATCTGAAATTATAATACAGGAAAAATAATACACCTGTATTATTATATCCTCAGAGGGGTAGGTAAAGGTGTATTAATGTCGACATTTCGACAACCATTCAGTTTTGTCGTTCTGTCACACTTTGTCACACGTTTTTGGGTCTATCAACATCTTTGGGGCCCAAAATAGCCTCACCTACTAACGGCCACACCTGCTGATTAACAAACGAAGCTATGGCGCAGGCTTTGTTCTCGACGCCTGGGGGTGAGACGGCAGTTGCTCCTGTGAAAGCTTCGACCCGTACAAGAGTAGACTCTGGGCTACAAAGTTCAAGCTTTGGATGCAACAGGAACTAACAATGTGATTGGATGGGTGACCATTTTTAACATAGTGAGATCCCTCGATACCTCGGAGATTACATTATGCCGTCGGTTCCGAATACCATACGAACATCTGTGACATCCTATACGGGTACCTACCTTATTGGAGCCCTAAAAAGTTCGACAACCTGACCTAATTACAGAACTTTGATATCTCCAGTTAGATTTCAGTCGCTTCAAGGAAAATCTTGCCGTTACGTAGTTAAAATGAAAAGCCGACGCAAACTGAGTTGGGGAAAGGCTTGGAGGATGTTGAGGTTCGGTACTAAAAAATAGCTTAGTTACCTCTCAACCAGCGACCAGGTAGCGCCCTAACAAAGATCCTAGACAGACCTTCCTAGTATTACCTAAATATTCGTAACCTTAACCTTTAAACTAAAAAGTCCGATGTGTAAAAAATCTTGATACTAAACAGCTGTTGGCATACAGCCAAAACTTTCTAAAAACGGGTTAGCTGCAATGTTTCAATTAAGAGAGACTGCGGCACCGAACACATGCAGATGCAGTAAATGATTTTTTAAATGCCTGTTACTCATGCATTGGCGTAATAATCGAAAATAATTCGAGTTTTATATCTTGTAGTAAGAAATAAAATAAACTAGCTAAAGTTCATTATGTTACTTACGATAATCTCATGAGATATAAGGGTGGAAACGTTAAGTGTGTCCAGCCGATTATGTTGTCACTTTTATAGATATTGCAAAACTTTAAGCTGATACGAAACCTGCATCGCATAATCTATAAAATGACATAAAAGAACTTTAAAAGTTAAAATAAATATCAACACACATTGTTCATAATTTTTACTTTGACAGTTCTCATACACTTATTATGGTACAGTTTATTCACTAGTATGATAATTGATGAGTGTTTCTACTTATCATACTAGTGAATAAGCCGTGCATTGATGGGGACTGTAAAAGTACAAATTTTGAATAGAATGCCGATATATTTTTAATCTTTTTTAATTTTTTAATGTCATTTTAAAGATTGAGCGATGCAGATTTCATGTTTAAAGTTTTGGAATATCTTTAAAAATTACGAAATAATCGGCTGGGCACACTTAACGTTTCCACTCTGTATATGCTGTATTAAAAACATAAGTATGCGTATGCAGATTTAAAAGTTAAAATTTAGTAGAAATATAAGTCCTAGGGGTTTTTGGTACTGGATACTTTTTAGAATTTAAAATTGAACTCAACATCAATTTCAGCATTCCATGCAGGTATAGCTGCAAGCAACAGCTCGTTGTATATACAATTTTTGTATTAAGAATGTAGAAAATTCTTGAAATACGCATTTATTTAAATGAACACTTCATCACCTTGGCTCAGTTTGTCAGCGAGAATGTAATCTGCTCGAAAAATATGAACACATAATTTCTCTGTATACTGAATATCCCAGTGAAAACTTAATCCGTTTGTAACACAATTCTTATTACGAGGTATTCGTTTGCATATAATGTGCATATATTTTTTTTAATGCGACCAAAGTGACACATATATTTAATTATATTCCTACCTACCAATGTATAATACACCAGGATGCTCGTGGCTCCGCCCGCGCGGAGGTCGGTTATTGTTTTTAGTCATTTCTCCGTCATAGTCAGTGAAATATATGAAATACTCAGGTATGTAACGTCTTAAAACTGTGAAAATCAAACGTCTACGGCAATACAATCAAAAGATTATAATTACGCAGCAAAAAATTCTATGACGCGATTTCAGCCCCACGCGGCGCCGGGCGTGAACCTCCTATTAATGTTGTGCGAAAATTTTAATAGATATTCAATGAAGTTTATGTGGTATAAAATGCTTAAAGTGACTAACATATTTAGTATATTCGTCTTTATAGCTTTCCAATTACTAGCTCAAATGTGACAATTTTTTCAGAAGTTAAAATGGCTATAGTAAGCTATCCTTAAAAGCCTTTCATTCAGATTCGTAACTGAACTTTCGTAACCAGCTACGAAGAGATGCATATTATGCCATCGTGGACTTTTATGTAGATCTATAAAAGAGGAACAATCTCATGATAGTTACATTGTTTTGTTATGTTTCAAAGAGATTAGGCAGCTTATTTGATTGAAGTTCTCAGTCGGCTTGATTTCTTTCGTCATTTTGAACAATTATTGTCATATTTCAACAAATCATCATAAAATAGTATTAAATTATTAATATTAACCTTCCGCTTGAATCACTCTACCTGTCAATAAAAACCGCATCAAAATCCGTTGAGTAGTTTAGAAATTCTCAGCGAACCGATAACAGGAAGTGAAATTGTTTTATGTTTTGTAAAGATATTTAGACATATCACAAAGGTATCAAAACCTATAGGGTTACTTCCCGTTGAGCTAGAAAAGTATTATAGCACAATTAAAGGGAAAAATAGTTACCTACATACCAAAAGAATATCTGTATGTCTGTTTACCAAGACTAGAAGCTCCACAGCAACGTTAAGTGCACTCCTCAATCCAGGTTTTTGTCCAGGACCCTCAGAGTGCGAGTCCAACTCGCTATTAAACGGTTTTTATCCTACTATTATTATGAATGGGAAAGTAGGAATAGATGGATGTATGGATGTTTGTTACTCTTTCATGCAAAAACGATTGAACGGATCTGGCAGAAATTTGGTACAGAGATAGATTATAGTCTGGAATAACACATAGAATAGACTAGGTTCCCATGGGAATGTGGGAACATAAACATAATTCCACGCGGGCAAAGCCGCGGGCAAAAGCTAGTTTACCATAATTATAAATAAATTATACACACCAAACATTTACATTTAAAAAGCATTTATAACTAATGCTTGATACGTTAGTACTACATAATTTTAATTTAGTACAAACATCTTCATCTCAGCGTTGAGTCCGGTTTGCATCCGAGGCCTTCAGCCGCGGTCCGTTTGCCGGTATTTATTCCTCCACTTCGCCCGGTCTTCGGCATCTCTGGCAGTGAGACTATTGGCACCCATGTCATCCCGTACCACTTCTTAGGACTTCCCCTTGAGGCTCGGTGGAGGTGGCACGGGCAGATATTTGTTACTCATGTAGTCATGCGGTTACCACAAAATGTGACCGAACCAGAGAAAAGGCTTTTCGTACTTACTAAACAATGTTAATACTTCGATATTTTCGTTTATAAATTACTTATTTCCGCTAATGCAGCCTAAACCTTTACATCCATTTTTCTTTTCTCACAATGTTCGCCACGGTCATCGACTTCCTTGCCGTATTTTTTGTATCTAACCCTGGCACATTACATCATAATCTAATGAATGTCATATTCTTATGATATTTTATGAATGCTTGTTCTCTGCTATCAGTTTATTACACTTATGGTTGGTATGCAATATATTTTTCCTCGGGCGTCAGGTATCACGACAAGTTCTGTTGCGCTATAATTAGACCGCGACTCAGATTGTTTATGCGCATCGACGATGCAAAATTCTTGGCCCATTTATTCTGACCAATACACATGGTTATTATAGAACAGATCGAGACCACGTTCGTAATTATGAGTAGTCGTCAGTGAACCGAAGGTCTTGCTTACTTACCATGAAGAGCTCATTCAGGCACTAGTATACACTAGGTCTGCAAGGCGAATCGCTGCTTGCAATGTTGAGCTGAGTGAGACATCGTGATTCTTGTCCAATATCCTTGTCCTTATCCGCTATTGCGGAATCAGATTTTGAAAATTTTTAACAGTGATCATTCCTCCGTGGCAAGTTCGATTTTGAAAATTCTTTTTGAAAGTCACAACTCTGGACATGCTTTCTGAGCGTGTAAAGTTTGGTCACAGTAATTCCATCTGGAATTTTTTTAACGGTGATTATTCCTCAGTGGTAGCATTAATTTTTTCAAAATATATCCATAAACCTTCCTCTGATTGACCTCTTTAATCATGCCAAATTTGGTTCTGATTGGATAAGTAGTTTAGGAGGAGACCTGTGACAAAGAAAATCCTGAAGTCTGGTATGAGGAGCTTTCGTTCGACTTCGTCTCACTCAGCTCAATTAATTTTGAGATGTTCATAAGCTATCAAAGGCACAGAAGGTCGCGCGGAAATTTCTGAGAAAGTTATGCTCTAATATGTCCATAAATAGACGATGTGAACAACGTTTCATATAAGGGGATTCCCGAACGAAAAAAAAAGTTATTCTTAAAGTGCATTGTGAAACACAAAGGAAAATTAAGTGTTTTGATATGGCTATATATTTACAAGAGATAGTAGGTACGTAAGTATTTTATTGATCTACGCAATTATAGATAGTGATAAAACTTTTTGTGGCTAAGTACTTAAGAATTTAATATTATGAGTAAATGAATAGCTGTTGCAGGCGGTTCCGCTTGCGTTAAATACCTATTCCATTCCTGCGATCCACTAGAACCTAATTACTGGGCCAGGCTATGTACTATTCCAGACGATAATCTATTATTTCAATTAATCTATTATTATTCTTTATCTTGCAATGGTTCACCCCAGCACGAATCTATTACCGCTCTAAAACAGCAACTCGATAGCTCATCTCCTTCATACCCAAAACCGTGACAGAAAATTGGCAACGACGACAACTCGATAGCAATAGGGCTTTTCTAAAGAAAATCCCTATTGCTAAAAATTGGGTTATGTCTAATGAACGATTCTGAACACCATAATATTTATTTTGGAATACTTGTCTGTTTGATTGCAATGGATGTACAACTACTGAACGAATATTGATGCGGTTTTTCTATTAGAAAATGTCTTGGTAAGGTACATATATACATTTAATGTGTAGTTTGATGTATTTATACTTTGTTGTTTACGTCGCTTTGATAGGACTTATTCTTTTTATCTGATTTTTAACCTAGTTTAGAGAGTTTTGTACCAGCAGAATCGGTACCCAGGTAGACTTCTCCTCCGATCCCTAATGATGCTGAATACCGGGTGAAGTGAAGGAGGCAAAGCTGGAAAGCGGACCCTAGTCTACGAGGTGAAAACTTCAGATGCAACAGTAATTTTACGTTAAGATTATGAGATCTATATGCAACACTTATCCTTCCATTTTGAGTGCACAAGACACAATCAGACTTAGAACAGCTGACTACGGGTATAATGTATGTCATAATATTAGTCACAGTAGCAATAATGATGTCTGTCCGTAGCAATATATACACTTTTGTAATCAATGACTCTGTTATTAATGGTTTAATATTGTTTTAGCGAAGTCCAGGCACAGTTGAATAACTCACAATGCATGTCACATACAACCTAGTATTTGCATAATAATTTAGATGTAACCTTTACATCTATACGTCTATCGGGGCGGTACAAATAAATATATATATATAAATTAAGCGGAAAAAAGCAGGAGTGGGCGGACCTCAACTTCCGAGGTTAAAGTCTCGGATGTGGCCAAATTGAACTGAGTTTTTACGTTTTTCTCAATGTTTTTTTTTAAATATATTGTATTAAATGTAGTTCAAATTGAAATAAACGTGTTTATATTCATCGGTCAAATCCAGCTTTAATGTGATATCAGACGACCTAAATACATATGCCGATGCGTTTTAACTTGCTTATGTACGCTAAATTTAATTGCAGTTTTTGTGGGCTATTTTTTTTACTTATTTTCCAAAAAGGATTAGGTAAAAAAACAGAACCTACTATTGATACCTATATACAACTTCACGGATCGGACACTAGTTTTATTACATATTGTATAGAAATACTTGATACAGGCTCTTTTCGTATGAGGTCAAACATGCTTATAAGCTAGTATACGCGCGAAAGATGGATCCACAAATCACGCCGCGCCGGTATAGGTGATCCACTGACGTCCGGCTTATTGAAGCGCGAAATGTGGCGTGCTGGCGTGCATGTAAGCGTGTTTGGCTAAACGGACGTAAAATGTTTACAAAATAGGCTAGTCTGTAACCACACTGAAACGACTCAAACAGTATAATTGGTGACTCTGTTGTGACCTGCTTGTGGAGAACTGATTAGGGAGATTAGGAATCGAGTGGTTGGTTTATCGTGACTGAAGAGCTGCTTTTTTTGGGTCAGCGTCATCACATTAATTGCTTTTTATTGACTCCACATGTATAATATTTATTTATATTTATTAAACCTCTCACTAAGTGCAGTGAAATCTATTCTTGTTCCGAGATATAATAGCCACATATAATTTTCAAATATCTGCGAAATCAATAAAATTGTGTTTTTATTGAGTGATACACCTAGGCAGGTACAAGATAAAAAATCACATTGCAAGCATGTTGATCCCACCCAAGTCGACACAAAACGATTGAAAATGCACATTGGAACGGAGAATTTTATGAGTTATTCAATTGGTAGTTCCAAGTAAGCACAGATAATCTAATATTCAATATATCGTTTGGTAAACGCAATGGACTGTAATCACAACGCAGAATGACTACCTCATCCGACACAATGCTCAAATGTCAGTAAATTTTAGTGCCTTCTAAAATGTATTTGGGTATTTTCGAATAAAAATTTACAATGTTTTTATCTTGTTAAAAGAGAGCCTTCGCGTCGTGTGCGCCGCAGGGCGGGTCTGAAGTCGATTACATTAGAATTTTTACCTAACGTAATTGGTTCCTTATGCAAAAATGAAACAAAAGTCACGTACCAAGCAATAAAATATACTAAACTTCGATGTTCTGGTTGAAACTGAAAGGTAATTATGGTGTTCAAATCATGGTGATTACAATGTGGGCCACCGACAGCGTTATAGTTCATACAGGCTACGAACCTTTTGTCGACAGTAATTGCCTTCTCACTCTGACTCAATGCTTTGAATTTGTGTGAAGGAACATTTCTTTTCCTTGTATGTATATAATATGCGCTGTCTGTAGTTTTAAATATAATTATAATAAATAATAAGTGTGTAGCTTTCTTAGAATCAACAAACAGTAAACGGTAGATAATAATAGATTTGCTTTATTTTATATGTACATATAGCACAGCTGAATTCTTTTTTTTTTTAATAGAGTAGCATATGTTATTTGATCTGCGCTAATAAGGTATAATCGGTGCCGTGCTTATTCCAAGAAAAGTAAAGAGTAGATGATTAGTATTATAAAAGTTGTAACATTAGAAAAAAATGGGACTCAATCGCGGTAAGAATCAGTGCCGTTTTATCAAGACGTTGTGTATAAAAGGTATCATATTTCACGAATATTATCGCGATTGTGACTAATTTATAACTAGTGCGCGAAGGACGCTGACTAGCGCGGATTTTATCTATAAAAACGATGTATCCAACAAATGGTTGGGTATAACAATCATGAGAAAAAATATCATGGGATGGAAACTACTCCCGTGATAAAAAATAGACGTACTATTCCAGAGTTTAATGTATCTCTGTGCCAAATATCATCCATATCCGTTCAGCCGAACTATATCGCTGTCGGTGGCTAGACATTGTAATCACAATGATTAATCTGAACAACATTATTAGGTACCTTTCAGTTCAAACCAGAACACCGAAGTTCAGGATACTTTATTGCTTACGTGAGAGTAATAAATATGCATTTATTCATCCTCTTAATTGGGCGATAGCCCAGTGGCGTATGTAACGGACTGCTGAGACGAGGTCTCGAGTTCGAACTCCAGTCGCCCCGGGCACACACCTCTGACTTTTCGTAGTTATGTGTGCATTAATAACAAACGCAAAAATGTTTTTTGAAATCGGACGTGTAGTTCCAGAGAGTAGCGAACTCTTCAGCTTTATTATTAGTATATAGATATATAATAAAATTAATCCATATTTAAAATCACGTCCAGTATCTTTTAATATCTATGTTTTACTATGTGTATCTACAGTTTTAATTGCTTTATAATTGCTGTATTTCCTGCCTCTGCCATATACCATGTATTATATCACATTTAATTATATTTTAATTCACTAATAAATATATAGATCCTCATATATATATATATATATATATATATATATATATATATATATATAAAACAAAGTCGTGTTAGTGATGAGTGGCATAAACTCAAGAATGGGTAGGTAGACCGATTTTCATGATCTTTGAGTTTTTTGATTTGACCCCACTTATATTGTGTTTTTGTGGTTTTCTTTTTGCGGAAATCGCCACGGTACCCCCCCCCCCCTCGGTTGGTTATGTCGGACTCGAAGCGGCCAAAACCCTCACGTCGTCTATGGTCTTTCATGCCGGGGTGCAAGAAGACATTCATAACATAAATTCAGCTGATAAGGTAACCAACATAACATTATTGTAAGGCGGAACGAAGTTTTCCGGGTCAGCTAGTGTCTATATAAATATTATACCATCGTTTTGCTGATGAACAAATACCAACAGAATTATAACCATAATATTATACCCGTATGACGGTACGTTAGTATGAGAAGTAGTTTCCATCAAGCATATGAAACGACTCTATATATGGATGAACAGAAACTGGGGTAATTGGCCAACGTTCGAGGACGGTGTACTCAATGATGCTATAAATTGAAATGCATTATCAAAACATTAATCGAGATATAACAAACGGCTTTATTGCGGATAGTAATCATGCACACTATGCCTATGATGAGAACTATTAGTGCGCATGTGGAGAACTATTGCCACGACTGAGCGTTAAAAATAAACCTTTTTGTTGTCAATAGGCTATTCAATCTTTATTGCTTTTCATCAATTAACGCTCCATTAGAGAAGAATAATTATAAATTAACTAACCTTTTCCGGATTTGCATTCACATAACACAGGAGGGAACAGGAATAGTATGTACTGTTCCTCAGAAGAAGCTTCGGTCAGTAACATAATATACATGTCTAGTCAGAGGAACACCTGTTCCTCCATAGATTTAAAACTAGCACAGACCATTAAGCATACCCTATGGCTGTGGCGAACCTAGGAGGATACCTTAAAATTCTTCATGCTCAGTTTCGCAGCCATTCTCATCTCATTAATTCTTTCAACCACTATTAAGTGATTAGGTATTTTAGAAGAAACGTTAAGTGAGATTAAAAGAAGTTCGTTGCTTAGTTTTAATTTTCAGAAACTTCAGACTGTTTCGTAGAGAAAAATGGTCTATGTTGTCATGATAATATCGTTAGTTCAATGTAAAAACTTTGCGTCTTTATACTTTTTGTACTATTTTTATTAATGTTTATTTTGAAATTTTAATTACTGCCCTCATGGAATTAAATGAGCTCAGTTTATTGTGCAATAGTTGAGCTTTAACTCTCAAACAATCACCACTATTATAAAGTAATTACTGAAGTAAATATGAGTAACTACGTAAAATAAATAGTGTTTTAAATGAATGTCGGATACAGTTAAAGTTATTTTCAGATGTTTTGGCACAATTCCTCACAAAGATGACATGATATCTGATCCGAACGGTAAAAGAGCTGTCACAATAATGTTTGTTGTGTGCATCATCGCATGTTCATGTTCACACATTAATAAAACCAGTATTAGACAATATCTAAATTTTATCTCATCTGTAATAGCTTGCGCTGGGGCAACAAATTGTTATGACCGGTATCAGTTTTGCATTATCGATGGCTCATAGAGGATTGAAATTAGTGATAACTGAGACAAGTGTCGAAATAACGAATGTACATAGAAATTGAAATTTATTTGTTGTTTTTTACTTAATCACGCGAAAACGGCTGGATGGATTTTTGTTGAAATTTTGAATACAGATAAAATGCTACCGGGAATAGTCTTGTATTTTATAAAGTAACTCAAAATCCGACGTAAAGCAGCATGCATATACGATAAATAGGCAGTCTTCGGAGTTTCTCGCATATGAATTAAAAAAGGCAACGTACGAGTATGTATCCCTTAACGGACAGTAGGAATGGTATTAAATGAACTGTAAGCTACTAATATGTTAAGTAATTATAGTAAGCAATATTTATATCTTAATTTATTATATGCATGGAAATCATGTATTATCAAAGAGAAAGCTAAACAAATAATAATAAATACTTTTGTTGACGTTTGACTAAACCTCAACAAAAGTATTCCAGATGTAAAGACGTTGTCCTTCAATCACGACTTTTAAACCAGAAGCAATTATTCTCAAAAAACAGAAGATTAAAAAAACAAGAATTGGAACAGACAGGCAATGTTTGTTTTTATTACACAGGAGATAATAGCTTGTGGAATAATGTGAACAGAAATTTGAATGTCAGAGGGAAAAAAGTCATCCATCATTCCAAACTGAATGAAAGTTTAATTTAAAGTATTAAACAGCTTATATACTCATATATAATATTTTTATATACATATATATTTTTCGGGTGCTATGGCGAAAAAATGGGAGAGAAAGAAAAATGCAATAGGCTAATTGATTGATTGATATATTTTTCGAAACATTATTGCATAAAATACAAAAATTCATAGGTAATCAGAGGACGGACCGCCTTAGCTGAAATGGCAGTAGAGAAAATTGTTGTGGGAGATATTGATACTAAAGCTTGAAAAATATGGAGTTAGAGGTAACTCTCTCGCTTTACTGAAATCATACCTCACTAGTCGTCTTCAGGTAACAACGATGTACAGAATAAGCAATGAGTCAAAAATTGAAACGAAATACATCTCAGATCCAAAGATAGTTAGGTTTGGTGTACCCCAGGGCAGCATCCTGGGGCCACTCTTATTTTTAGTGTATATCAATGATCTCCCAAAGTCTATTACCCAAAATATGATACTGTTTGCTGATGATAGCACTGCTATTTTTGCTGATGATGGCAGAAATGCGAACTATGTCAAGGAAATTAATGGGTCACTGGTAAACATAATCAATTGGATGACGCAAAATAATCGTAAAATGAACTTGGAAAAAACCAATTATATAGTATTTAAAAATAAAAACTCAAATTACAACTCTGTTTCATTAGAATACAAAGGTGAGTTAATTAAAGAAGTTAAGACTACAAAATTCTTAGGTATAAACATTGACTCCGATTTAAGTTGAAAAACCCAGGTCAATCATATCCGCAATAGACTCAATTCGTTCTGGTATGCCCTTTACATGCTCAGGAAGGTAGCGAATGAAGACACATTATTAACAGCCTATCATGCTTATGTGGGTTCCGTTCTTAAATATGGTATTTTATTTTGGGGCAACTCTGTTAACAAAGAAGATGCCTTTAGAGCCCAAAAGAAATGCATCAGTATATGCGGACTTAAAAAGACAGATTCATGCAAACCATCGTTCCGTAAACTAAAGATACTCACCTTACCTCCACTATTTATATATGAAGCTGCCATACTAGTAAGGAAAAATATCAACAACTATACAACACTTAAAAGTGCAAGGCATAAAAACACTCTTTGTATTGACAAATGTAGAACAACACAATTTCGCAGAAGCATATTTGGAATGAGTGCAAAGATATATAATAAGCTACCGGATTCTATTAAAACCGCAGAATCCATAAGTATTTTTAAAAATAGACTGCGAGAATTGTTAATCGATAGAGTGTACTACTCAATTAATAAATTTATTGATAATATGTTTTGTTAATGACACTAAAATACTATTCTTATACAAAATTTATCTATTATTGTAATACTTGACATCTAACCAATAACTATCTAAATTGACATTGAATTTTACTTTCCTTTGCAAAATATTTGTGACATTTTTATTGACATTAAACTTTTATTTTTTATATAATGACATGATTTTATTGAATTTTCTGAATTTAGATGGTACTGGTGAATAAATACTGTAAAATAACTAATAATCTTCATTTTATATCCATTGTGTTGTAAATGTAGGCTTAATGCTGATTGTTTTGCATAATGATTATAATGAATCTTGTTTATGTACCTAACCATAATTAACATACTAACCATAACACTTTTGCGCACCAACATGGTAAAACATGGATTGGACAACCACAGTTCTAACACCCTACTATGTACCCATGTTTAGCAAAATAAATGATTGATTCATCATTGATGTTCAGCAGCAGGAGTATCTAAGGAAGGAGATTAATATAGAAATGAGCATTTGATATCATTACTCGAAGATAAGATTATACAATTTCAGTCGATAGAAGATAGATATAATAATATATGTATATTTGAAAAGAACCGCACATTGACCATGAGAATTAACAAATTCCAGTTCTAGACTTAGTAGCTATATAAATGTTATTAGAGTAGGTAAAATCATCATTCTAGAAGCTTGAATATAAATGTGTAAAAAAATCTCTATATAAGTTTCTATTTCGATATAAGTTTTGCAAGTACGTTTAGCAATAAATGAAAAAGAGTCTACGTTATTTTAAAATAAATTCTCTTAACAATGTAATCGCTAAAACATTGTATATTATTTTTAGATCTTAATTGAATAACCTAGATTCTTTCATGGCTATCGTTTCTAAATTTAAATACTGAATTTAGATTCCATTCTTCTATTTTCCTTTAGCGGTTTTCCCTTTGCACGTAGGCATAGGTTTATTGATGTTTGTTCGCTATGAAACGTGCATTGTTAGAATTTCGTGTGAATCACAAAGTAATTAACGGTTTCAGTGTTCTTAGAATTGAAAATATCGTTAGGTGAGACTTGCTTCTTAGAGATGATTGATAACATGAGTAGATGTCGAAAATTTAACTGTTAGTTATCCCATTGATTCATTGCAACGTTTACGCAGCATGTGAGAATATCCACATAATAGTCGAGACTTGAATAAATGTATGCTGTTTATTTATGTAAACTAATTCAATAGTAATATCTCAATCCATACTACAAATCAGAATTTTGGCAAATGGTAAAGTTTAGCGAAGAGCGCAAGAAATTCTGTTTCTCTTTATAACTTCAAAACATTAACTACAATTCAAAGTTTTCTTATATAGTCCGAATTTAATTGACAACTAATAGAATAATTCTGCAATCAAAGCAGGAAAATCCGTTGTCAAGTAGTAATGACTTCCGAGATTCACAAGAAAATGATTGCCTCCTAAATCTATTTATAGAATTCGTATTTAAAATATTCTAATAGTACTGTACCAATTTAGATTTTCTTTGAGAACGAATATGAAAATTTATAGCTTCTTCAAACTTTCTTATTTTTTGTGTCCGAGCCCGAACACCTACCTATCCCTATTGAACACAGGTAACTTATTTTCCCTCTTTATTCATGCAAATGGCAAATTATAGGCATGCTCATTAATTTACACGTTACGAAGATTTACTGTTTATAAAAATTGCCCTGCAATTGCAAAAATCATATTCTAGCTGTTCAAAACGTTTCATAACCTTGTAGTCTTTAAGACGAAGTGGTAAGTCCAGAAGCGTAAAGGAGGTGTCTTAAAAACAGTTTTTGGGTATCAAACGCTAAAATGCATGAAATGATATTCCTACCGTCGTAAAGGTAAAGAAATGCTTTGTATTGTTATACAATTCGAAACACGATTAGAGTGATTTGCCTCGATAGAAAAAATCGTGAATATCGTAAAAAATCATAATTTTGTTAAAATTTTACAATTTTATGGCGATTGTAAAGAAAAAACAAGTGCAAAGTTTATATTTTCATAAACCTTACATCAAATCCCATATGGTAGTACAGATGGTTTTCTCTTATATAGAAGTTAATTATTTTAACTAAATAAAACATACCGCTCGCGTGCGAGCTCAGTCGGCCGCGGGGCCTCGCCGCGAGTAGACACGTACTGCTTCGTCGCGCTCGCTCGCTATTGCATTTTGATGTAAAATGGGCAATAAAAACCTTAGAGGAAGGAAAATATCCCGTTAGCGGAAAAGCAGGATCGCCCAAAACAATCTATCTCAGTAAGTATCAACGTACCACATAATTATATTTGTTATTTTCTTAGTGCGAGTGGGAATGCTAATAAAGGTCACCGTACACTTGACCGGATATCGGCGTTGTTTTGTGTCGATACCATTTTATTTTCTCAGTATGAGTGGGAATGACAAGACCATCTTCACATTATAAGAAATTTAATGTGACACGTGTTAGATCTATTGAAAAAGTTTAATATAATTATATAAAATAATAGTGATAGTAAATTATTGAACCAAATATTCCTGGCTCCTGGACCCGCCAGGAACGGTGGGAACCAGGAACAGTGGGAGTCAAGACCAATCCTTCACGAAGGATAGTTGAGAAGATGACGTTTTTAGATTAGAATTCTTGTCTTATCGGACATCAGAAATAATTTCTTGTAATGTGCACGGTCTCATACAACCACCAATTTAACTGGATTTCTTGTGTCTGACAAGAAAAAATTCTTATAGTGTGAAAATGGTTTAAGGGTATATACGTGAATCTTTTGTTATGGTGATTAGAATAGGTATTTGGAAATTACTTATGTTTGATAAACTGAAAAAAAAATTAGAAGATCTACGGTTTTGCAGATTACGAGCATTGGCTGAGCAAACAAATTCGAAAAAATTGAGTTCAGAGACTCCTGTTCAGGTGTCATCTACGTCTATTGTACATTTAACAGCGTAAGGCATAACCATTTATCAAATCATAAATTGCAGTTGTCGAGTGGGAATAAACATTATGAAGTAATATTTTTTTAAGAAATGATAATAAGTACCTACTTATATTGCAGAACTCAATCATTAATAGACCAAAGTGCACCAACCGAACTGACTCCTGTGTATGCTGACCTATTTAAGCCACTTCTAATGCCTTACGTTCAGAAACTCCATTACAGTGAGTGTCAAAGCTATTTATTTTACAACTTATATTCATTATTTATATTCATTCGATGGTGGCTGAACTCCTCCGTATCTTGACCAAATTTACTGCGGTGCTAGTGTGGACACTGAGGAGTGTTTTGAAGATGGTTCATGGCCGATGTACCATTGAGTAATAATCAACGAAAAACAGTTTCACGAGCGTGCGGCCTTAGCTAAGCGCGTGACCATAGTAAGACGTCTTATTTTCAAGTAAGAGTCCTGCTCGCTCAGCTCAATTTATTTCAGTCGCACCCTGTACTGAATTCCTAGTATAGTTATTAGTACATACAACATAGTAATTAAATAATCACTGATAGATTTGTGATATGCATTTTTACCTTTCAGGTCCATAGATAAAATTGACTGTAAACGACAAGTTTACAGTCAATATTATCTTCCTGAAGATACATCGAACTTTGAGGAAATTACTGGCAGGAGAATAGTGGACATCGGCTATTTTTCAAACAATTAAAAGAAATGGAGCATGAATTTGTATTTAAATGCAACTACAGTCATTTAAATTTACTACGGGATTATTTTATATATATTAAACTTTTTCAATAGATCTAATAAGTATCACTTTATTTTGGAACTCCCTTTTTACGTTTTAGAAAAAATTGAAATAAAAGCATAAAAAATAAATAGATAACTTAGATTTTTTAGTCCGCTATACCTACATTGGTTTGTATGAAATTGAACCCAAAACTTGTAGAAATCAACTGACTTTCGACGACTTGCGGAAGACAAGAATTTTCCTGGATGCATTCACATTATAAGAAATATCTGATCAGACATTTCTAATCGGACACAACAAATTTTCTTATAGTGTGAAGATGGTCTAATTGATTGCATTTCAAAAAAAAAGTCAGAATTACTTTTCTTGTGTAAATTACATACTTATAATACATATAGAAACGTGCATTAAAGACCAGAAACAAATATCTGTGGTCCAGACATATATTTGGTCCCAGCGGAAATCGTACCCTTAACCTCCTGCATCGTAAGCTAGCGCTCGCCCGACCACACTACAGAGGCTGTTACGTACGTACAAATATACGGTGATCATTTCACTTCTACTCATACTGGTGAAAAATAACTTGGTATCTTTACATAACAATACCGATATTATCGATACCCGGTCAAATGTACGTTGACCCTCAATTTCATGTTAACTCATCATACTGATGAAAAAAAAATTGGTATTCGGAAAAGACAATACCGATAGCCGGTCAAGTGTACGGTGACCCTTATGGTCCGCGAACATAAAACGCGGAGGGAAGATGGTTGCCCCGCGCATGCTCCCGCCGCACTTCATACCTCACCCCCTTACAAACGCGATGCGCGTGTTCCCACTTCATCTTAACCTAGTATAAACAAAAAACTAGCGCAGTATTGCGTAACCCACGACCGGGGATAATAATGTCTCTGTTCAAATAATTATTTTCTGAACACAACTGGTCGATCTATAGGTAAACAAGCAGCTACAGCACAAGATTTTAACAAGACACTTTTATTGACATCTCAGATATTTATTGATATATTACAACTTAATTTTGGACCCATTATTGTTTGATCGATGTGTTAGCTTACCTACTGCCCACAGGTAAAAACAGAACGATCTCATTTTGATCGGTTGATCGACGCTACACTAGACCAAAAGAAGCCTGGACTTTATCTTATACAAAGAATTAGCATTGCCATTCAACGTGGCAATGCCAGCCTCCCTAGAACATTACCGGTCGTTGATGATGCGGAGTAATTCTATGACGCATGTATGTAAATATTTATCTATCTTTTAGGGTTATTTATAAGTAGTTGTATTTGCATAATTATTTAAAGTTTTGTAATATTCCAGAATAAATATATAAATAATTTTGTGATAAATATTTCTAAATATTTCGATGTGTCGTGAAAAGACATTGGCGTTGAAATGTTATTCTCATCATAATAATAACCTTCTAGATGATATCATTATTTAAATGATTCAAATATACTGTTGGATACTCATATGAGTTTAATCATTCCATTGTACAATCCCCACAGGGTGTGCAAATTATTTCCATGTTCAGAGTTAAATAGTCGTAATTAATTAATCCAATTTGTAATCGAGGCTCAGTAACTTTATGTTAATTAAGATTCAATATAATATTCGTAAAGCAAATATTTGATTAATAATTTCCCTATTCAGTATTTAATCTAACTTTATTAAATAACTGTTGTCTAAATTTGTACAGGCGTATAATTATTTGATAATATTGTAGTTTGTAATGTATTTAAGTAGTTCTTGGCACCACGAGTCTAACCCATTATGGAGTGGATTAGCAGTTACGAGGATAGTGCATTCCCCAAGAACACTATTGTGTGTATAGTCAGTGACTTGGTTTGGGAAGTTCTCGCTGGACAACGAGTTCTGTTCGTCAGTTCATCTGAAGAAAAAGAGGTAGCGGAAAGAGAACGGGAGTAGACGATCTAATGAAATCTTAAAGGTGTCAAATTACCGAACTTGCAAGTAAAAAATACATACAATGCAAAAACACATACAATGACAGTATATCTTGCGACTCCCTCATATTGTCTGCAATGCCCTATATCGTATTGAAATAGGTTTTAATATTACCGTACAGCAGGTACCTTTTTTTTTTCGTGCGGAAATCCCTTCGGACATAACCGCCCCCGCCGGCCAGCGGGGGCGGTTATGTCGGGCTTGCACCGACTAAAACCGCACGCCGTCTCGGGTCTTAAGACGCCGGGGTGTAAGGTTACCCATAGAGCATATCCCTCGCACCCCGACTGACCCTGGGCCATCTCCGGTTTCGAGATGACCCCCTTACTTGCTCTCCACTGTGCCATCTGCTAATCAGAGGGACACGTGGAAAGCTTCCGAACAGCCCTCAACAGGGCCGTCCTCGCCTCGGTCGGAGTTGGCCGTAGGCGGCAACGTCTCTCCCACCCTAGAAGAGAGGCGCTGCCGTCTCCGTTGCCCAGGGTGCACCGCATGGAGGTCCCCAACCAAGCACCCCCGTACAGCAGGTACCTATACCCATCACCGCTCCTAGCAATAGCTCTCAATTCACTTCTCCATATAAGAAGACCGTATGGTTTTAGTCTTTAAGACTTTGAAACGATTAATATGACATGTCCTGTGCGATTCATAAGATGAACAAAAAGGGCCCACATGTTTAATGCGTAACCGATTTCATTTTATCCATTTAAATCTATAATTCAATCTAGGATGGCCAGTGATTGTTCGAATGTATGTTCTCAATAGCTAAATTAGGTGTCATATGAGTGGTAAATAGGTCGAGGCCGACTTTATTGAGTGACCTAGACGGACCACAGCGTCTATAGGTTCATTTTATAGTTGACGTAGAATCGCATTATTGTTGAATGCGTACGGCGAAGCTATTTCTGGAATATAATTACCGACGTTATTACGAACTAGTAGTGGGAAATTCTGGAAGTTTGTCTGCCTTACGTTCCTCTATCATGCATCATGGAGAGCATATCAGTTCTAATTTATTATTGACTAGCTGACCTGGCGAACTTTACGAATCTGAATCAAGTATCGGTTACCCTATCACCTTGGCCACCTAACACACCGGCATTAGAGATTCGAGTTTTGGTCGTTTCGAGCCCGTCTAATTACCCCAACAGGCAGCGCGGGGATTTCCGCAAAAAAAAACCACCAAATGGCACAATATAGGCGGAGACAAATAATCTTAAAGATCAAAGATCATGAAAATCGGTCACCGGTTCTCGAGTTATAAGTAGGCACTAACACGACTTTGTTTTATATGTATAGATTATGCGTTCAATATGCGTACATGACGGTTACGAAATTACAGTGATAGGTTATTAAGCTCAAGATATCACAATACGATTCTGAAATAAGCACATGACCCTCCTGTTGGTAAGCGGCACCGAAGCCTATGAATCCTATCCTCTCTTCATTCGGGCAGTTCAATATTAGACCCTAACTCCTCTAAAATGAAATAATAAAGTTATTATTTGAACTGAAATGAGTATTACGTATCTGCTATGGAATTCTATAATAAGGTTTATTACGGAATATTATACGTATTTCAATAATAAAATTTGTACCTCAATGTAAAGCTATTATTGTAAAACTGTACTTAAATGAACAAAATTATGTAATTGTGGCAATTTTCTCTCAAGAAAAGTTCTCCTCGGTGTCTCTTGGTTCTTTAATATCTATTTGTATTATCCTTACAGTTTGGCGGGCCGGGCCCAAGTTCTATCTCTCCCGGGCCCATTCCGCCACCTCCTCCTCGAGCATTACATGCTCGCAGAGGGAAGCTTCCCACGCGCTCGCGCTCCGCACCATTGCCGCAATCATAGCGCCGAGTGAGAGGATCTCCCACCCCGATGGCTACCACGAGGTCACGTCTTAGCACCTTCCACGCCAGGCAGTCTACCAGCGTGTGCAGCCCCGAGGCCTCGCTCGCGTCGCTGTGATGGCACTCAGACGTCGACTTCTTCCTGATCGGATGCAGGTGGTCCCCGAAGGTCCTTTTACCGGAGATCACCTGCGTCAGTCGGTACGAAAGGCTTCCGTGTCGCTTCAGCCAATCCTCCATTATGGGCTGCCTAGTAGGTAACTCACGATCAGGCGCACACACTCGTCAGTCTAAATTTATGCCACGTGCCAACGAGTCTAACAATAAAAACTGCATTTTCATTATAATATAGGTACCTAGCAATTTTATCGATAACCGAGACCGTAACGAACTCCCTATGAGAAGAAAGTCATTACAAAGAAATTTAATGACGGATACATTACAGTTGCACTGAAATTTATGTTATTATCTTTAATATCTATTGAGTAATAGTACATAAGTCTGAACTCCTATATCTGCCCTGTTTTTGGTAATCGAATCGAAAGTTCGATATCGATTTTACTCGTGATACCGTTATTCTAGACAAGCTGACTCATTGTTTATGTGGTAGATAGATTTTCTTTATAGGTCTAGTAATTGTAAGCAATTCTACAATTATATAACTTCATCTATACTATTATAAAATTGTAAATTAGCTATCTGTATATTGGACATATTTAAAAAAATACTTGTGTTTATATTAAGTGAACGACTCTGAACATTTTTTTTTTAAATTCTTGTCTGTTTGTTTGCTATGGACGCAATTTTGAACGCTGACTGAACGAATTTTGAAGCATTTTTTTTTTCTATTAGAAAGGTCTTGGTCAGACTTAAAATCTACCGTATGTTTGATTGCAATTGGTTAAGTAGAACCGGAGATATGACCAAAAAACAATAACTGACCCTATGCCGCGGGCATCAGTTAGTTAGTAATATCAGAAAGTCTTATATCTGATTTAGAATCGGACCAGAAACTTTTTGACGTAGAATTATGTCAATGAAAATTGCTTTACTTTGTATTTACAAGAAAGCTATTGTTCTGCATCTTCGATGTGTTGTTCGTGCCAGTAGTTTCGACAAATTGTTTAGTGAAGAATGTAGTGAAAATCATGTGAAGTATGTCGTTTGTGTCAAGCAGCCATGGGCGCGGACGGCGGCGTGGCGCTGACATCTCCATATGAAGGGCCGCTAACAGAATTGCACCCGTGTCGAAAGTCGCGCTTCGTTTGTTTAGCGCGCAACTAAACGAACCGCACGTGTTGTAACATTCCAATGTGTACGTAAACCGTTGCCAATTGGTGAAACCGTGTTGAGTACAAAAGAAATGTGGGAAGAAGGGACGACAGTGTTAGTTACAGTGTTCGAACCGGATGATAATTGCTAAGTAATTTTTTATTATGACAATCTATGAAACTTTCAATTCTCATCTACGGGAGAAAAAGAAGCCTTTACATTATTTTGATTAAAAAGTTAAATTCTACGTAGATCACTCTGACCAGTTTTCTATTTAGTAACCTCGCTGACGCATCACCATCACGATTTAGGTATTTTTCAAATCTAAGTATTAAAAGAGTAAAAGTAAAAAGAAGTCAGTTGAAAATTGACATAATTTTCAACTGACTGTGTGTGTGGCATATTTACGGATATTAAAATACAAATCCATTCTCCTTCATACGCCGTTAATTAAGTTTAAATGATATTGATATGATTAGAGATACACGAGGTGTGCCTTGCTTGAAAACGATAACTAATAGATAAAGCCCATCGCTTTCAGAAAAAGTATAAACAGAAATAAAATAGTATTCAAATTGCCACCGCATTTGCAGCCGTCACATTAAGGTAGAATTGCAATAAAAGTCGGCGCAAGCACCTCACAGGCGGGTCCAGGAACAAAGGGCAATAAGTCTTGAAATTGACTTTTTGAGAACAGGTGAGGTCGCGTCAATCCCACAGCAAACGCGTTCACTTTTCCTCGCAACAGCCACAAGAATAAATATAATATGATGTTTTTATTTGCCAGCCCACCTGAGTTTACCGTGGAACCTATTTCTGATTGTTTTGAGCATTCTTTCATAACCTAAACCTCGTTTTAAAGACGTGAGCGATCGTAAATCCTGGTTTATGTCGGCACATTTGGATACTATTTAGTTCTTATTTTAGAAATTATGCAATCGATGCCTATCGGGAAAATGAGTAACATGATTTATTAATAGAAACGAAGAGCAATAAAATAAAGTGAGAGTACCGCAGGCGGTGAGGTACGTAGACTAGTAATCAACAACATCACCAGATAAATGATTTTCTTTGCTGCATCTTTTTACGTTGACAGTAATGTCTGCAGTTTTAAAATTTGTTTTCAACGATATGGTTAGGGTTGACTACAACCTAACGGTATTACAAAAACAAATAAAACTGAACCGTACGTAATGACAAGTTTGACATTTACGTGGGTTCACGATTTACAATGTGTCATGAAAATTAACGTAAACGTTCATAAAAATCTTATCATTCTGTCATGGGCCCTAGAAGTATCAATATCCATTATGATTAAATTTATTCATGCTCTGTACTACCTGGTAATTCATGATTGTGTTAAATTTTATATAATTTAGCATATTATTATGTGTTGATATCGGATAGGTACCTACCTCAGATAGGTATTAGAAAGCCTATACTAGGTACTTATACTAGTATAATAACTGTCAAATAACCATTTATCATCAGATAAGGTTCTTTCATATTAGATTGTATGCCTTTGTAAGTATATCATTAGATAAATTCTCCTTCATTATTCATAATAAAATGGGGATTTAAAGTTTATGTCTTTGGTCGATTTTCCGATACTATAAGGAAAGTCAGTAGGTATATAGCGATAAGATATAATATTATTTTCTTAGCGATAAGAAAAGTAATATATTAGATAATAATTTACAGATAAAATAATATGTGCGGTGTAACCTTGAATTGATTAAAAAACAAAGTGATAAGAGTACGCTATGGCATTATGGAGTGAAAGATGATATTAAGACGATTATTAACAAATATATTATGCTCACATGGTTTGGGCTTGTAGATACGAAGAATGGATGAGAGGCGATCTTTATTTATGATATCTTAGGAAAGGACAGGCCCTCGGTAGGTACTCTAAACCGGCAATAGGAAAAAGATGTGACATTATGTATGGAAGTGTATTCAGAAAATTTGATAAAGTATCCTTAGCAAGCAGCTGAGGTATAAGTTTCACATTTAAAAATCAAAATAAGTAAATCTTATTGTAAGACTTAAGCTGATTGACTACTTGACTAGGTTAAATAGATTATCGGATTATTATTAACTATTAAAATGTCAGATATTTTAGATTCCAAGTGATAATGCATGAGATTTAAATTTGGCAATATATTGAACCTATGAAGTTTCATGTTTCAAAAAGTGAAGAAGTCTTAGGCGTAATGAATTGTAATTGTAGAACGAAGATAAAATATTTACAGAACAGATTAGGAAGTTTTACAAGACACATGCTCACTTCCGATACAACATTGTTTGTAAACCATTATGGCCTAGCTGATACATAATTACGTAACGTGATGATCAAACCATGTGTCTACGGCGCACTTCGTCACCTCTAACTCAATTTGTCGCGTGGCGATAATTTGTCCAAGTCTCTCGTTCGAAAGCGGCTTTTTGTGCTATTGCTCGTTAGCGACCCACGCGGTGTCAATCACTGCATGACTACCAAATTCTCATCATTAAATTGAATATCTACTTGCAAAAGGTAATAAGGATCTTTAAAAAAACGGGGAGATGGAGTAGCACATGTTGTAAATAACTGATTTATTTCATCTAACGTTCTCGAATACTTTTAGGATTTCAAAAATATCTGTATTTTCGAAAAGACTTTGACTCGCATAATCGAAATTATGATTTAATCTGTGTAATTTAAATACAAAATATATATAAGTAACCATATTATTTTTAAGCTTGGCATGTCCGTTGCACAAAATTAAGATCTTTATGCAGAATAAGTTTGTCTTCTCTTTAGCCTCGAATTACCACCTTCATTGCTAATCAGGCTTAGTAGAACGCGTGAACAATCAAATTTACCGCTCCGGAACAATCCAGCGAGGACCAACATCTTAACTGAACATTTAGACGAAAACAACTCAGTTTACCCCAAAGACAAAAATAAGGCATTGCCATGCCAGATCTGTTGCTTGTATACCCTTGGCATGAGGAAAGTTTCCAACCCAGAAACCAATAATGCCCGTTACTGTTTTATACGCTAATATAAATCGCATATCAGATTTGTGCAAGTAGACCCCAATGTTTAAATTTTAATATATTTAGGAGAAACTAGCTTTTGCCCGCGACTTCGTACACATTAAGTTCGGAATAGATCATGGTATGTTTATGTCTGCAGTTTAGATACTAACACGTAGGTAAGTATTAAGTTATTTTATTTAACGGGACGGATGAGGTGATGTGGTGCACTCGTTTAACATTGACAATTCGTTCGAAATAGATAGAGAATTATGTCACATGGAAATCAATTCTGCCCAATTCCTTAATATAATAGTGTGATGATATTCACTATGAAATGTTAACGCGTCTCTAAGCAATTATCTTTTATACGCGAGTAACTCTATGGAGTTTCATGATTTTAAATTTTACTGCTCATTACCTTTAAGGTATTAGCGTGATGAGTTATAACTCATTACTGGTCAAAATCCGGACTATAGTCCGGATTTTGATCATGTCTGAGTTCTGCTGAACTATAAAATTTCGTAAACATCTACCTTGTAATAATAAAGTTGTCATCAATAATAGTTTAGACCGATTTGGCTCTGCTGCTATGGTAGGTATGATAGGCATACCTATAATAGCGTGATGATATATAGCGCAGTTTATGACCATGCCCTAGAAGAAAGTTCATTCAAAATTTCAGCCAAATCTATTCAGCAGTTTTCAAGTGATGCTCGGATATCGATAAAAAAGCAGACAAACGGAATAACAAACAAACTGAAAAAAAATCTAAAAATTACATTTTCGACATCGGTGTCGCTCCGAGAAAACACATCAATGATTTTTTTTTATATATTCCACGTATAGTTTTCACCTCGTTACGATTTTAATATATTTATATAGATACTACACTTACTTCGTGCTCTAGTATTTTATGGCTCTTCCTTCCATTTTACCAATTTAAACCTATAACATATAACTATGCAATATAACTCAAGAAGTTTCCTTTGCAATAAGACACCAGTAATTTGTGCTCTTAAGTGAACTTGACCTTTAGCAACAAGATTTATTTCATTCCATAGTAGACAACGAGCAGGCAGGTGAACTAGATAAGATAAGAATAAATTATATTAGGTGTAAATATTTACAAGGCAGGTATTTTATAACATCAAATAAAAGATGATAATTTTCGCGTCGGCAGTACCACTACCAGCACACATGCGGCGTCCGCGTACTGAGCTAACCTACAAACGCGTTATCATTTGTAACAGTTGTCCACGGCTCACTCTCACAGTGCTTAAAATGTTATTGGTTTGACAGCGGCCGGTTGGTTAAATGTTTGATTTACGGGCCAAGACAATCGGTACGACTTTATGTACCTACCATATTTTACGACTGTTTCAGGAACAATGCCTATTTATGCATTAAGCTGCACAAAAGACGACTACTGTATCTATAGTGCTATGTCCATATATACCGATTTCTATTGTCGCCTGAGATTTATTTTTTCATAATGGCTGATGCTTTTTGCTCAAAGTTTGAAATTTATACAAAAGGAATATTTATAAACAAGTCTTGTGCTCCATTCATAACTACTCAACAAACCACATGTAACGCTTCGTACCTATGCTTACTAAACTCCAACAAAATTGGAAATTACTTTGATAACGCAATTGACGAAGTCAATATCTAATCAGTAGGGCTAAAATTAATTACAGTAGTAGTCTTCTACAAAACAGAAACACTTCCTCGGTCAAATTGTTTTAGACTTATTAAAATGAATTTCTATAATATTAAATACAAAGATGTTATCTGCATACGAAGATGGCTAGAGAGGTATCGGTTTACTATTCTTGAGTAATGTAATAATATTGTTCAGATTGTTGAGTTGGTATCGAAGATACAATTGGCGTCTAAAAGACCACCTGTGTGGTATATACTTACGTCATACCAGCTCTTTCCTCTTGAATACGAGGCTTTGGAAGACCCCTTTGCAATCCAAAAAATCCAAACCAAATCAAAAAAGATTAAAGACAAAATTATCAAGCCTATGTATATTATTTTTAAAGCCCAGGCTACTACATTGGTCAACTTTCATCACGATCTGTTCAGAGGTTGAGTCTAATAAATTAATTAATGGTAGTTTTGCATAATTTAGTTATTAGGTAAATTAATCAACTAAATAATAATGATAAATTTGTGTTGTTCGTAATCAAAATCAACAGGAATTAAGTAATTTCAGAGGTTAATTGGGCCAGGACACAGTTAGTGCATGTTTAATTGAATGAATCCAATAAATTTTAAGATCGAAATACAATAAATAAATAATTGTTGCCTTCACAAAGCTATAATTTAAGAATACTATTTACAAATTTAACTACTACAGCAAGAATTTGGTACTTGACTGATTTAAAAATGCTTTTATTTAATATAATTAATTAAATGATTCTTATAATACGAGTATAATAAGTAACTTAGTGGTTAAGGGGTCGGTCGTTTTGAGTTGGAATCCTGGCCATTTCACGACCAACGTGAACCTAACACAAGCAATTTAGCTTAGCTGGAGGGTTTAAAGGGAATACTACTAATTTCACTGGTACTTTTTTCACATAAAAAATATGCTGATTGTTTGATCTATATTCTACATTTTTTCAAAATAATAATAATATAATTTATTGGTTTCAAATGAACGTACCTATACATAACGGTATTAGATGCATACAGAAAACATAGAAAAAAAATATTAAAAAAAAAGAAAAAAAAGAAGGTACAAACATTACATTGATTGAACAGAATGATGCCAATATCTGGGGTGCGTCTCATAACGTATAAACTCATTTGGTCTAATTTCATTTTAGTATCGTTCATAAGTTATTTAATTATTTATTAGTATAACGTTGTTTGATTTAACGTTTATGTAATCGAAAATCATTTGGTCTAACGTTTAATATGTATAAAAAACATCATTATGGTTAACACCCCGACTCAGAGTACCCCGACTCGGATAGGTTAGTTTAGAAGGCTAAGGCGGGAGCGAAGCGGAGCATCAGCCCGCGAAAGTCTGCGGGCAGATGCTGGATGCGGCAAGCTGAAGACAGGGCGCTATGGCGCTCATTAGGGGAGACCTATGTCCAGCAGTGGACTAGAATAGATTGATGATGATGTTGTCAAACGATGTTATATTGAATGTATGTTATGCTTATAAAAATTAGTTATTTTAAAATTATATCAATCGTTTATTATATTAACTAATCGCTATATTAAATAAAATTATAGGTTCCGTTGTTATGTGTTGTTAATATTAGAGATTTTCTTGTTATATTATCTATTATTTACCCCAATATCTGTTTTCAAAGAGTTTAAATAGACGTGTCATCAACAATGGCTGTGCCGAGTTCTCGAGATTGACAAAATTATTTATGTGATCTATCGCTCATATTGTTCGGATTATGCTTTATACCAATAGATCGCATAGTACTGGTTAGTGAAGTGCCCATGCTAAAAGGATTCGTTTAGTGCAGCATTCTTTGTTTTTTTCTAAAAGATTTCCGCAGCAAAGGTGCAATATACTAACTGTCAGTGAGTAGGTACATGAAATTAGCTGTTGCAAATATGCAAACATACTTTAAGTTATCAAATAAAGAATTCTGCCCTTTCTAGGTTATCATTTGTATGTAAATTTTGTTAGCAACTGCTACAGCCTATCAAAATTTATCGTTGGGTTGCCGATACATTGTTACCAGTAGTTGAGTAAACACAAGAAACACGTTGTATTGATAAAGAATTTTATCAGCTGCATAACTTTAATCCATCGATCGACTTTTATTGTCAGCGATACCACAGAATATATTATAATTGATGTATCATCACTTGTACAAGTGATGATTTATCAATTTCATATCTTATTGCTGAAGACGTTACCAGCTCGCGAATGAACTCGTGGTTCCTCACTTTTCGCAATTAATAATTAATCAAGAAGAATGTAATAAAAATTAAACTAGTCTTGTCAAATTTATTTGAATGTTACAATTAGATACAGGTAAATTATTATTACATTTATAGACCGACACGCGCAACATTTCCCTCCGGAATAAGCAAACTCAACAACTCGCTGTTTACTTCTGTTCATCTGCACTTCACGGTGTAGGTAGTTTATTATTTATAAGTGATGGAAAATAGTTCTAACCCTTAGCCATCTAGTAAAGAAGGAACTATAAAGATCTAAATAACGCTTATCGAAGTCAATCTTTTACGCTATCTTTTCGGTGCAAGATAGAAAAGTTTATTACAAGTTTGGTTATACGCCTTGTGAGATTTCATTACCCATCTTCCCTGGGTCCCAAAGATTCTTTAGTGCATTGTGTTCAGACAACGTTGATATATTATTCATAAGGAAACCTAGTTTAGCTCTTTCTTTATCAGGTAAGTCACCCAAATGGACTGCAAAATTGAACCTTTAATTTTTTACATTAAATTCACTTATGTATAATATATAAAATTACTAGGACGAGTCGCATCAAATTTGGTTAGGCAGGGAGGGGAACTTGGGTAGTGAAGGTGAGCGTTGATGTACATCAACAAAAGGGGCCCCTTCTAAACCTACACTTGGGTCGCAAGTCCCAAGCGCTGTCCCGAGTTCCCAACTCAGCAACGCGATGGACCCGGCACCCGCACGGAGAATCCATGGACTGCTAAGAATATCGGTCTAAAGCAACGAACAATTTGGGATTCAATTCAAATTCAAATTTCAATTCTATCAAACTGGAGTAGGGACAAATTTTAACAGTATGGGTTATTAAAGTATCTGTATTTAGTGTCAACGGTTTAGTAAGTTTGAGGTGCTGAAGTTGACTTTTGAGATAATAGGAACTACTACTACTAACTTTTACTACTACCCCTATAAATCAAAACGGGACTATTGGAAAACCCGGTTCGAAACGCGGCCCCGTCCGAAGTTCAGCGGGGAAAAAGGAAAGAATTGGCATTAAATTGAGCATAATTTATGCACAAATTAATGCCAATTCTTTCCTTAAGACTATAGTAAGGATCTAAAGATTTAGATCGGAAAAAGAGAACAAGAAGAGAAGCATAAAAATGCTTAAAAATTTAATTGAATTATAGTAAGGATTCTTAGATGTATTTTTTAAATTTATGTTTTAGGTACCGTACGAGTAACATTTCATTTTGCTTTGATGGTTACTTACGTCACTTACCAGACACTGCACTGTCATTCTGTGTCTAGCAGCAAATTCTACACTTTAAAGCTTTAAAGTTTAGATGGTGCTAAAAATATCCATTTAAGTGTCTATCTAATTTATTGAGCGAAGCTCGTCAGAGCTTTGCTCTCTTTTAGACGACTCATGTATTTCGTTAGACCATTTTCTTTTCCCAAACGGCTCAATCGATTCTAATGAAATTTCACACAATCAAAGATGTTACTAATGGGAAGGACATAGGCGATGTAATTAAAAATTCAAATTAAAAAATCACGGAGGAATAATCGCGAAACATAATTTTCAAAATTTGATTCCGCAATGATTGTCAAGGTTAGACACACAGTTTTGGCGCCAAAATGCGTAAGTTTTAAAGTGAAGTCGATCAAAAAGAAATTTGAAATCCAACGTACCACGGAGGAATAATCACCGAACAAAATTTTCAAAATCTGATTCTGCAATAATGGTCAAGCCTAGACCAAGGGTTTTGGCGCCAAAACGTGCAGCTATGGCAACAGTATCGTACAAATAATGAATATTGAAAATTGGACATACCATTGAGGAATGATCACCGTTAGAAAAAGTCCGGGTGAAATTGCTTCGCTCAATTTTTGCAACAGCAGAATGAATTGCAGACCTAGTCGGGGTGATTGCGCTCTTATGTTACTAAACATCAAGCGTCCTTGCCAGTTTGCCATCTGAGCTGTATAAAATATTCTATAAACCAAAAGAACACTGCAAAAAACCAAGATTTGTCATTGGCATTGAAGTTTTATCATTTGTTTAGATTATCGTAAACAATACAACGCGTATTGTGTACGAAAAGGAATGCGAATGAAAAAACAACCTGCTAAAAAATTAGAACACTGTCTTGTTTTTATTTCAATTTGGTGTCATTCTTATTATTAACATTTTGTTGTTTATTACAACCTATTTGGACAACGCCTTAATTGAGAAATGAATTAATAATTCCTTTATTTTTTGTTCCAGGTATTTCAAAACTCATAATAATTCAGCGGTCGCCAGAAGTCTGCATAAATAGATAACATTACCATAAACAGGTGACTACGAACAAAGAAATAATATTTTTTACTTATTTGTTATCCGCTGGGAACAGCCGCTCACCCTGAAATACTTCGATTAAATAAAAATAAAATGGTGGCGTATCGTTGCTTTGTACCCTTCGTCCGTTAACAGCGTCTCTCGTTTTTTGTATCATCATCCATGTATTATTCATATGGTCCTGCCTCACTTGTTCCTGCATTGTCTACGCGTCGACAATTACGATATTTATGCGCAAAGCCTTTAGGCAGATCACTATATTAATGCATTTCATGAGTCACTGAGGCCGTGGTTCAGCCCGAGGTTGTCCACTTGTTGAGCTGGCTGATACTGATATATCGGTCTCACTTCAATATTGATCGATGTGTCGGCGACCATGATTATAGAGTCAGCCGGTAAAAAATATGCGCTAATTGTGTGCTAAAAATAATGGCTGGCCTAATAGTATTATATAAAATATTTCGTGGAAAATTTATCACTCTTATTCAGATACTCTAAGCACATAAACACACTACAAAATCAGTAGGTACCGGGCTCCGTAGTTACACATTTTCAATACTACCTATTAATACATATCTTACGTATTTATTTTCTACAACTGTGTCATAATAAATTGTTTAATTGTTCAACTAAAAATATCAACGGGCGTGAGAATCATCGTAATTTGTAGTAAACAACATGAATACAGAAATAAGCTAAAAATAATATTGCGTGAGTCATATCATCCATTCAGTAGTTATAGGCACCAAATGACGCAGCATTGTAGCTTTTATCGTTAAGAAAAGGGTTAATTTCTACGAAATTATTATGTTGACTGTGCCATTTTCATATTATTATGTAATAATAATGTAATAAAATGATTAATAAACAAACTATTTAAAAACAAGGTTCTATTCAAAAATGTAGTCGCACTAAAACGAATATAAGAATTTTATGCAAGGGCTGTGCTTATTTCAAAAGCTTGTATCGTGCAATTTATTTCGCTGTTTTTCTATTTACGCTAGGGACGTTTGAAATCAGCACAGCCCTTGCATAAAACTATTATTTTCGTTTTAACGCGATTAAATTTTTGAATAAAAGCTTGTTTCATAAAAAGTTTTACTAATTATTTTATTTTCAACTGTTTAGTTTTAGTAATATTATGTAGCACCAGAGTAACACTAAATACCATGTAACAACAAAGAGTTCGCCAAGAGTAAAAAAAATAAGCCCAATAATATTATGTAGCACCAGAGTAACACTAAATACCATGTAACAACAAAGAGTTCGCCAATAGTAAAAAAAAATAAGCCCAAACTCGATAAGTTTATCTTGTTTAGTTTAGGAGTTCCCATTGGCACCTTCCTGAGCCATCTTCAACCCCTGATAATCATATAACACCAAAGTGTGGGCCAAGACAAAAAAGAAGCCCAAACTCGATAAGTTTATGTTGTTTAGTTTTTTCCGCATGTAAAAAAAAAGGAGTTCCTATGGCCACTTTCCTACTCAGATCATATCATCTTTCATAATCAGATCAGCTTCGTGGTACCGTATTATTGCATTGTTATCCAAACTAAACGTGTATGCAAAATTTCAGCTCAATTGGATGCCGGTCGAAAAATTGTTTGCAAATTTTGACGGACAACTTACATACGAACAGTGCAAGTTAAATAAAAGCTTGTAAAAAGGCTCGATAATGTGTTGGTAGATTAACTAACGTTAACGTTGGTACATTAACTAACGGTTACGTTATAAATTTGTCAAAGTTACTTTCGCTGCTCTTTGTAATTACAAATTTCATTTTGGTGTACGTATATTTTTAGTAGGTAGGCACGAGCTGCTACCCACGACTTCGTCCGCGTGCGACTTATCACAAGTTTATAGGTTTAGGCTTTTTCAAAATTAAAAGTAGTCTAAGTTACGCCATAATCATAATATCAGCTATCTGCCAGTCACGTAAAAATTGGCCCAGCCACGTAGATTAACCGAAACAAACAAAAACACAGAAAGACAGAAGGAAGTTAAAAAAATGTTTAATTGTTATAAGTACCTACAGTACCTAGTATAGTGTTGGTGTATACATTCATATGCATTCATTAAAAAGCTTTTACAATACAAACCGAATCCTTAATTTGATGTATTTGTACAGATAAACTCACCGATATAAAAAGTATCTATAAAAGTGCGGTTTTCAAAGTATAAGAATATAACAATTTTTTATGGCTCCAATGTCATCGATATTAAAGCTTCACAGACTCTAGTAGGTGGGATATTCGGTGATTACTCGCGTAACTAAACATTAGCATGATGGTTATCTAATCTATGACGACAACAGTATCGATAGACCGCCCAAGGCAGTAATATGTGAATGTGGCCAAGGACGTCCTTTTTACTTTTTGCCTCACTGTGAGTAATATCATTTTTATTATTTTCACAACTAGTCCCTGCCGAGGTGCGACTAGTGGCGCCAACGTTCGCGATGTAGATTAAATAAATGGAAGCGTTAAACTTAAGTCCTGTTACGTTGAACTTGGAAATAAAAAGTTTTTTCGGACTCACAAAAAAAATCATTTAATTTTAATTGCTATTAAAAGTTCTAGCCGTTAAAGTTTGTTTTGGCTCAAGTTTAGGGTGGAACCTGATTGATGTGTGTCCCTGAAATTCAGGTAGGTACCTTGCAGAACATTGTACAAGTAGATATTCATGTAGTACTTATAGTAGTAGTTATTGAATTAGATTTGATTAAATAAAGAGATCTGAGTGAATTTGTCACTTACCTATCCCAGAAATATTATAACTGCTGGTATTTGAATGAACCTTAACTCACGAGACCCTCATTATACTATACTTGAATCAATTGTTTTGTTATGTATTTCAAGCACGTTGTATTAAATAGGATTACATAAGGTAATAAATATTAGCCTCATAAAGTATATCTAAAGTACTTTGTGACGATATTGGTTAGTTGTTATTGCAAGGGCGTAAAGTTGGAAGTTTTAGTACTCTCTTATGTCGAGTACCAACATATCAAAATATGCTAACTCCGTCGTTAACATTTTAGGTGGTAGCATAAACAGATTTTTTCAGCATGTTCATTTTTTGTAGTGTATTTAATATCTTAATTGGATAAATGGATTTTTTTTTTTTTTTTTTTTAACGTGCGGAAATCCCTTCGGATACCCCCCCGCCGGCCAGCGGGGGTGGTTATGTCGTGTCTCGACTAAAACCGCACGGTGTCCTCCCCAAGTGTCCGTTGCCGGGCACCCCGGGTAAGCCCTCGAAAGGATAACCCCAGGGTTGGATAAATGGATGGAATTATGTATGTTACTCAATCGCGCCAGAATGGCTAAACGGATCTAGAAGAAATTTGGCACAGAGATAGATCAGCAGATCCGAGGGCAACAGCTAGTAGAACGTTATGATACTTATACCTGTTTACCCATATACAGGTAGACCATAGTTCTGTTTTACACCCACATCACCAACTATAAGTATCACGTATTAATAAGGCGTGAGACTATTTATTTTCGTCTAGCGGACACGTTTATTCCAATATAAAAATGTTATTAAATATTTTAATAAAGATATGGTCAAAATTCATTTCTGATCTAATCTCGATCTCAAAAATGTCATGAAAGGTATTCTCATAACAAAGATTTCAACATCCAACATTGACTGTAATGTGATTATATTATATCGAATTGTGTTCGGTCACAGTTGAAAAAAGTGCAAATCGGTATTCTACTAGATTTTGTAATTAATCTTATAATGCGAACGAAACGTAATTCGTATCCTTCTACCTCTTTATATCATCAGGTTTGATATTTTTATGGCATCGTTATGTGACTGAATTGAGATTATATTGAGATAAGACCAAATCCATACCCATACGGAATAGAATTATGTCTTGGCTGTACCAAGACATAATTCTATCTTAATACAATTACTTTTCTTTCTGTGATGGTCTAAGCTTACGTGAATAGGCCTGGTTACTAGACGTTTCGACAACCTATCCTTGGTTCTTAGTTGTGGTTTTCCAAAAATACTTTTAAGCATAACTACCGGGTATCCATATTAGACTAGTTTCTGTAACTTCTCTTGAAAGGTATCGTAAGCAATGTTCGATGCGAATATGATCTCATTTCCATAGATATTTTATTGCACATGTTCCATTGATTCAACTTTAATGTGGTTGAGCAGGGCTAGCCGCGAAAGTTAACCTTACTCAGTGCAGCATGAGATTAACGGTGCGCCCGTGCAAGCTGCTTTCGCCTGCATATACCTATATTTATACGATATATAAAAAGGTATATGCGCATAGCGCGATCGGCCATACTCTTCAACAAAATGAAATCGTAACCGTGGCTGTAGTGACTCAGTAGGTATATTGTCATTAATATTTTTAGACTACGTATAATATACCTGGTTATGAACTAATATGAGTAACCGATCATTGTAAAATAATTTAATACAGTGGTTTATTTCATACTAACCGCTTTAACCGAATTATTCATGAACTTATTTTTAAATAATTTAACTGTTAATTAGTCCATGTTTTTCTTCTGGTAACTTTGAAACTCTTAACTTTAAGGTAGATTGCATTAAACTATTTACATCTGAAAGATTTGTCCATAAAGAGTTTTCTATCGATGTTTGCGTGATTTAGGTACTAACTTGTATTAATGATCGTAACAACGTGACGTCTTCTTTTATTGAAATAACAAACACAAAGCTTTCATATATAAGACAAAGATATACCAAAACAGAACTCAATACTATTAAATAGTAGTGAATGTAAAAGTAGCACAAATCCGATACTTTGTGACCTATATCGATTACAAAATAACTTAACACATAAAATAAAAAGTCCACATCACTATATATTATAACACGGCGGTGGTATTCCAATCGGAACAATTTGGCGAAGAAGATTTATAATGTGTCACCAACTCGAAATCACGTCTAATAAATTGATGTAGGTAATGGTTTGATCAAAGAACCGATAGGCTGTTATCGAGGCGCCGCCATCGATATCGATAGTGGGATAATGGTTGTGAAAGCTGCACAGGCGCAGAGAGCAACACGAGTCTTGGATGTATAACAGTAACACTTAAAAGATTGACAGGCATCGATTTTGATTGATAAGCAGGAAAAGGTTTATCACTGGACTGTTCTTAGTTAGTAAGGACTTTTATAATGGATTAGGTTTCAATTTTAGCTTTGCAATTAGGTACCTATTGAAGTGAAAAATCCCTTCCTTTTTGTTTTTTTTTTATCAAAAGTTTATAGAAACTTTCGTCATAAGATGACAAGCCAGTATAGAGATTTATAGTATTTTGTAACACTAAGAACTAATCTTTATCGAAGTTTTATGAAATGAGAATTGATGATAGTTATTTGAACTAATATTAAGAGGTCCCTACAAGGATTTATGAGGAGCATTATATTCTGTGTTTTGCATGCATTTAGTGCAATTCACTTTATAACGTGTAGTTATATGAAAATGTACGTTCACGTGGGCGGTCAAGTTCGCTTGTTCTATTGTAATAGGTTGTTAGGCTCTTCGTGGGGTCAGCGATCACCGACGACGCCTAGTACATAATAGAGAAGCCACCGAAATGAGTCATACGGAAACATATTTAATTTGTTATTAAAACAACAGGTTGTTTGCTCACCATTCTGAGTAATTTAATGTTTAATGTCTGTGGCATAAATACTGATAAAAATATAGTGAATGTTGTATAAATGAAGAGTTTAATTAAACCTTCCTTAAATAACTGCGAGGATTTGTTGTATGCGGTCAAATACAAGTAAATGCAAATATATTAATTATTGGATAAATAAACTGGCAGCCTTAAGGTTTATTTTTGCGAAACAAATGAAAGTGTTGTAATAAATAAATAGTAGTGTTGACTTTTATAAAGTGCAGTGGCATATTTATTCAGTGTAGGTGGAAATCTGTTTGGTAATTGACGCCAGCAGCTACATCGGGAGTTTTAGAGAATCCACATCATAACAATACGTGAGTTGGCCACACATCAAAAACACTTATAGGTATCCCTTACATATGTCAACACAAAGTAACACTTTGTGGAATTATAGCACATTTAAATTCAAACACTATTTGAAATTCTAACTACATATTACAACAAGGAGCAATAATACTGCAAAATACGATAACGTTTACTTATTATTATGTATTGTTTATAGTACCAAATTATAACATAAATATTTAAAATTTTACTTTTGATTGAGTGAAATACCAACAACAGGAACTGAGTAAAACGCGAGAACTCAATTTAGTTGAACGTATTTGCATTGGCGAAATTCAGCCCACGAAGTATCCTGGACTACGACTGCGATACTGTTTTGGATTTCGAATTAGATCAGTTTGAGATAAATGACTTACTTATATCAATAACAAAAGTTGTACCAGTTATTATCATCCTCCTAGCATTTGCCCGACCACGAACAAACCTTGCACTTTGGAGACTTTTTAATTTTTCGTTGGTTTCTTGACTTTTACGAGTACTACTACCGTCTGATCTGATAACCCCGAGAGGAAAGCCTGCATCAGAGCCACTTCCGTAGTTTAGCAGGTGCACTGACTAGCGGGTGAGGTTGACTTGGGCCTCGAAGGTGAAGGTAGAGCTTTGTACAACCTCAACCCGTCACTTTCATATCGGTTAACAGACAGATACAAAATTTTGAATAATATCTGCAAGGCACTTTTCTTAAAAACAAAGTATGTACTACTCAGTACTACTATACATATATATTGTCATCGGTTACGTATCAAAACTACGTAACTCACGGTCAATATCAACGGCCACAATCGGTGATGGCGTCATGGGTAAGGCGTTGGACTTGCAATTAATAGGCTATGGGTTCGACCTACACCCAGTATACTAGCTACTCTTAATGCAAGAAATTTAGTCTAACTGGCATTAGTAGATAGTGGTAGGCTTTCAAACAAATGCGTTTTTCTGTGTCTCTTTACATACGGGCGTCAATTCCAGTTGCATCCAAAATTTACACTTTGGAGCCCTGGTTCCGTTCTCCTACTCCTTTAGGAGAACGAACCCTGGCTCCAAAGTATAATAATATAATAATAATAATATATTTTTATTTCTCCTTACAAAAAAGCAAGACGGACAAACAATAGAGGCACAGGAGATACAATATTAAAAGCGAAAGTAATGCTCCTAATTCTTGGTGCATTTTTCTTTTGTAAGGATTCTGGTGTCTGATTTAGGTTTAATGAAACCTGTGCTACAGATCACCGGGTCCCCAATTTGTTTCCATATTTTGTTCTCCTTTCCATATTTTGGTTTATTTTACCTTTTACGAGAGTAGCTCCCGTCTGACCGCCCAACCTCGAGAGGAAAGCCTATGCCAGATCCTCGTCGGTCAATCATTGTAGGTCATCACGTGTATCGGTTTGCAGGTGAGGTTGACTTGGGCCCCGAAGATATTGGTGGGTTCATACACCTACGTGGGACACTCAGAAAGTTTTGCGAAAATAAAAAAAAGTGTTCTATAGGTAAATATTTTTTTATTAAATATTTTCAAAGTACTCTCCACCAGCCTCTATACAAAGTTTCATGCGTTTGAACCAGTTTTCAAAACACTTTTTCCAATCCGCCGCAGATACCTCGTTTACAGCCTGCTCAAACGTTGACAGCGCATCTTCCGGCGACGAAAATTGTATCCCTTTGAGCAGATTTTTTATTTTCGGGAATAAAAAGAAGTCGCACGGTGCAAGGTCAGGGCTGTAAGGAGGGTGACCTAGGAGTTTAACCGAAGTGCTATCCAGGAAGTCCCTCGTTTTAAGAGCGGTGTGTGCGGGCGCGTTGTCATGGTGGAGTAGTATCCCGCGGAGCCCTGTGTTTGGTCGCTTGTAGCTCACTACAGAGAAAACTTCTGCCAAGCATTTGGTAGTGTACCATGCAGCGTTGATGCTTCTTTGATTTCGTAAAGGTATTGATAACAAGTAGCCAGACAAATTAAAAAACTCGCGATCAAAATCTTCCCTCCGCTTCTAGATCGCTTCACTTTGGTAGGTGTTGATTCGTTTTGAAACACCCAAACCGTCGACTGGCGTTTTGTTTCTGGATCATAATGATAAATCCACGACTCATCACCTCTAATGATGTCATAAACACGCCGAGACGCGCCTGCTTCAAACTTGTTTATCATATCACGACACCATTCCACCCGGGCCTGCTACTGAGCATCGGTGAGATTGTGCGGCACCCAGCGTGAAACTATCCTTCTCACACGAAGATGCACGTGTAGAATCTCGTGAAGGCTTCCCGATCCAATCTGAAGAATGTGCTGAATCTCTTGATATGTGACTCGTCTATTATCTTGGATTAAATTTTTCACTGCTAGCACGTTTTCTTCCGTAACAGCCGTCAAAGGGCGACCACTTCTTTCTTTATCCTCCAAAGTCAGTCGACCGCGCTTGAATTCGTTATACCAACGATACACGGTTGCCTTGGAAGGGCCTTCATCCATGAATGCCATTTGAAGTCTATCGTACGATTCGTCTGGTTTCAGGCGACACTTGAAATCGTAGAAAATCATAGCGCGAAAATGTTCCCGACGCAGATACATTTTTCAATGAGACACAATAATTGAAATTATCTTGCAAAAAATGCAGAGAGAAATTTTGAAATTGGATCGTGCTTATTTTTACTCATAATAATCATATTTTAGAAATAGATTATAACTGACCAGTCTCTCATATATAAAAACTTTTTTTCGCAATACTTTCTGAGTGGCCTGGTATGTTTCATCATAATCATCAAGCCTAATTGCCAAACTCAAAAATCTTACCAGAATATGCCATCTTTCTCAGGCCGAAAAGTACAAATAAAATAATTCAATGTCAAACATTTTCATTTTTGGATAAAAGAAATGTTAAGTTTGTTATTTTATTCGTCCGTAAGTCAACAAACCATTTCCTTTAAGTTTGGCAGATTTACATTTCTCAATTATTTTCAAAAGAACAAAAGTGAAAAGGGAATGCTAAGTGGTAAAAATGTTATTTTTACAAATAACGGGTCAATTAAATGTGTTTTTGTTGTATTAACCGTCGACATGCATTTTGCCAAGGTTCATTCGTTTTTCAAATCCCTAAAGTAGCCCTATACATATGTATTCACTTGAAATTACCTCAGTTTCATCATCATCTAAGCGCCAATGCCGGTCGCATCCAAAACTAGCACTTTGATGCTCGGGGTCTGATTGGCTTCTACGGGAATGACAGCCGTCAGAACCCAACCACGTAAGGGAGCCCTGCACCAGAGCCTCGTCCGTCAATCAGTACGTGCATTGGCTTGCAGGAGAGGTTGTCCACACGCAATCCCGCAAACTTATACAATTAATAACTCTGCATTCTATAATTATTATTTGTATAAAATATTGACCACCTATGACGCGACCGACAACGTAGATATCATTTGCTTATTGCATTTTAGTTTTATTTTTATTTAGAACTTGTAAATAACGGGCTACTACAAGTGTTCTATATAACCCATAAGCACTAATATTAATTTAGCATAACTACTTAACATGACAGATGTCTTACTATAAAAAAAAGCTGATGAAGTGCGAATCCAACTTATGCAAAGCGGTTCTACCTATACAAAACTGGATGGAGTGTCACTCAATCCAGTTTTATACTAAAAATGCTAAAAAAAATACAAACAGACGAACAACGAAGTGATCCTTTTAGGGTTTTATTTTTTCTTATGAGGTACGGAATCCTAAAAAGAAACTTGGCGTTAAAATACACCTACGCGACAATTACAAGCCACTTATGGCCACAGAAACTGTTCATTCGAATGTAAGTGAGCTTTAGTAATTGTTTACACTAGGTTTAACTTTACTTAAACGAGCTTACAGCTTAGCTCCCAACAGTAGAGCGGAATTGGTGATAATAACCATCATGGTGATTATATCTAACCCTTTAGGGGTGCTAATATTTTCTTCAAGGCTCGGTGATTTCTAGAAGACAATAGGTAGGTATATAATCGTATCTTGCGACTGCAACCTATTTTTGGTTCAAGAATTTATTTGATGCTAATGTGTAATGTAATAATAAAGTAACACTAGATTAACTTCGAGAACTACATGAATGGGTTCAAAAATAATTAGTAAGTTAAAATGTATGTTTTACGTCGCCTCTTCTGGCAATGAAGTAAAACGTAAATATGTTAACATTGGAAGTTTTTTATTATTGTTTATGTTATATATATTATTATACAATAAAATGACTGGTATAATGCGGTGGTAGGGCATTTAACTGATGTCAAGGATCGCAGATTCAATTCTCGCTCCGTACTGATATTTGTGGGCATGAATATGTTTATTTTCATTACTCATACTCTAAAAGTAGGTCTGAAATTGCCTGAGGAGCGGGATGAATGTAATACTTTTCATCCCTTTTTTTTTTTTCTTCGTGCGGAAATCCCTTCGGATACCCCCCCGCCGGCCAGCGGAGGCGGTTATGTCGGGCTTGAACCGACTAAAACCGCACACCGTCTCGGGTCTTAAGACGCCGGGGTGTAAGGTTACTCATAGAGTATATCCCTTACACCCCGACTGACGCCGGGCCATCTCCGGTTTTGAGTCCAGAGAGCAAGTAAGGGGGCCTACTTGCTCTCCACTGTGCCATCTGCTAATCAGAGGGACACGTGGAAAGCTTCCGAACAGCCCTGAACAGGGCCGTCCTCGCCTCGGTCGGAGTTGGCCGTAGGCGGCAGCGTCTCTCCCGCCCTAGAAGAGAGGCGCTGCTGTCTCCGTTGCCCAGGGTGCACCGCGTTGAGGTCCTTAACCAAGCACCCCAATACTTTTCATCCCTATCGAGAATCGCTTTCAACTGACAGCTGTCAAATTATTAAAAAAAACTAATTCTATTTTCACATTTTTAATGTACCAACCATGTACCAACTTTCTATACAGTCACTCAATTACAGCGCGATGAAAAATTGAAATAAAATAAAGTTAAGTATTGATTAAAGAATATATATTTTTTAAATAATAAATAATAATAAAATAAATAAATATAAATAAATATTCTACGACATTCTACACAGCGCTTTCTAGACCCAAAGTAAGCATAGTTTAACTAGCTTGTGTTATGGGTTCCAGAATGCGGATAAACATACTTATATACTTTTTTTTTTGTAAATACATACATATTATACATAGAAACATCCAGACCAATGCAAATAGACATATTCATGCATACAAATATTTGCACTGAGCGGGAATCGAACCCGCGCCCCCCTGTCGTAGCAGTCGAATGCACTACTGCTACGCCACAGAGGCCGTCAAATAACTTCACTTTAGTTTAGTTTCAAAAATTTCCTTAAAATAACATAGATTTGGGCAAAATATTTACCATTTTTTCAATGATGAAAATGAAAAATAATGGCTGAATAGCTGGCCGGCCACAGAAAAAAAAAACAAAATAGGCGAAAAAGCGGCAATTCGATATTCATTTGTTTTTCGATTTGAAGGTTTTGTTTATACTTATTTTTTCTTTAGCTAATTCATGTTTTTATTTTACTTTCCTTCTATTCGTAATGAAAAGCAGTGTTTACCTCGGGTTAAAGACTTATTTAGTCCCTCGAACTATAACCTCGTCTCGGGACTAAATAAGTTACTTTCACCCCTAGGGTAACAATGTACTATTGTAATAATTGGAGGTTTCTAGGTATATATTGTAGGTATTTACAAAATAATGTATTTAAGTATGTTTATCTATGTTTTAGAACCCATTACACAAGCTATGTTAAGCTTGCATTTAGATAGCACATGTGTAACATGTCCCCTAGGATCCTTGCCGACGATGAAGGCTTCGTTAATTCGTTATGGCCATGTAAACACCATTAAGTAGTTACATTGCCGCATGTCAACAGTCAAAAACCTCCTAACACATTGCAACAACAGTTTACATTTGTTTAAAAGAATAGGGGAAGTTCACCGTCGAGTAATTCTAGTTTATGTAATCGCGTGTGGGCTGACACAGGCTCGCTTTCAACATTTTGATGAGAGTCCATCTTTTATGGCACTATCTAAAACTGTTTTCACATTTAAGGCGCGCGGCTACAACGCAGCATATAAAATCTCGGCATCGTGTATGAAAGGACGTGCATGTGATCATTCACATTTTTCTTAATATTTTACCCTTTGAACTGCGCCGCTATAAAAAGGCGCAGAACAAAAACAAAAATGTAATGCGGTCACGGTAATTTATGTAAAATGATCTCAAACCTTGTAGCTGTTTTCAAAATGACTTCATAGTTCATACAATGATGCAAACTGAATCAGATAGTAAATTGTTATATCAGATTACGCTTTGTATTCACAATTGCATTCTATTCATGCGGTAAATCTTTTAGAGAATAAAAAACAAATAAAAGAGTTAAAAATTGAGTTGAGTCACTTGTTTATAAAAGATATAAGCGCATATATGCACAAACGTCTGCTATAGTATCCTACTACTGCTGGATATAAATGCGAAAGCTTGGATAGATGAATCGATGGATGTTTGTTAAATGTTTGTAGAATGGTTGATGAATGCAGAATGGAACGGATCTGGACGGGCACATATGCTCCTTTTTATCCCACTAATAGGTTGCTGTGGGTCGCGGCAACGCATCCATATTATAAAATTCCTACTATAACGTTACTAAAAGAATCAGAAAATTATTTTTAAAAGGTTCACCCGGAACCTTGTATACAAATGTGGCACTTGATACTATAGCACCGCCATTCCTAGATTTTCCACTAGATCCGCCATTCCATTCCTCTGAATGAATGTTAAAGGTATTATGTTCAAAGAAAATGTTTCTCAGGTTCTTATGTCTTTATTATAATTCGGACATTCGCCAAGAAAGGAGCTTAACTCCTTTCTTGGCGATTGTCCGAATTTACGAGCAATATATAACATCATTTAAGCAACCTTTTTCGATACGAAAATCTTACTCTTCAGTTGATTAATCAACAGAATAAGACATTTTTGAAATGATAAAGAAAACAAGTCCTTTCAATTCGTATATTTATTTTATAACCAGTAAAAAACAACTTAGGTATTTCTCAGCAGGGGTGTGTGTTGGGTAACCTCCTCGAGTGTCGCTCCGATTCCGATCCCGCTGCAGTCCGGGGGAACGGAATCGGAGCGGCCGGTACACCCTGGGCGGCGGTCAATGGCTTCCCCTTCATAGGGTTGGCATTGATCGTCGGCCAATACCCAACGTGGCGGGAACACATCGCTCTCCGTACTCCTCTGCTTTCAGAGGAGACAGGATGAGCGATGCTGTTAGTGGTGAGATGGCCCAGGGTCAGCCGGGGTGCGAGGGATATGCTCTATGGGTAACCTTACACCCCGGCGTCTGTAGACCCGAGACGTCGTGCGGTTTTAGTCGGTTCAAGACCGACATAACCGCCCCCGCTGGCACGCGGGGGGGTATCCGAAGGGATTTCCGCACGATAAAAAAAAAAGAAAAAGTACTCGCTATATTTTTTTTTCTTTTTTTTTTTTTAGGACACGTCAATTTGACTTCACCTCGCCTGATGGTAAGCTGAAGGTAAAGCCTCAGGAAAGAGGGTCACCATTACATACACATACCATGTTAACAATGGTGGCACTCAGCTTGACGGCCTCATTAGAAGAGGATTGTGGTCGCAGCACCGCGTGAACCCACCGGTCCCACTAGTGCTGCGACCACAATCCCCCTGCCCGGCTATGCTTTCCTCTAATACATTATTTATTGTAATATTGCAGATGTACTTGGCTTGGCAATCATTAGATCATTACACATTATATACACATTAAATTCTATTCAATTAATCAATTAGCCTATTGCAGTCCACTGCTGGACATAGGCCTCTCCCATTGAACACCATAGTACCCAAACCTCCGCCTTGCGCATCCAGTCTATCCCAGCTACCTTTTTCAGGTCGTCCGTCCATCTTGCTGGGGGACGTCCTACCTTCCGTTTACCGATTCGTGGTCTCCACTCTAGGACTCGTTTGCTCTATCGATCATCGGTCCTTCGGCAGATGTGGCCAGCCCATTACCACTTCAGTTTGCTTATTTTGCGAGCTATGTCGGTGACTTTAGTTCTTTGTCGGATGATCTCATTTCGAATTCTATCCTTCAAAGAAACCCCAAGCATAGCTCGTTCCGTAGCCCGCTGCGCGACTTTTAAGTCGTGGACTAGCCTCACTGTCAACGTCCACTTTTCGGTACCGTAAGTCATGACAGGTACACATTACATTCTATTCTACTAGTCTAATATAATTTGTAGGAGAAGATAGGCTTCAATACACAATTAGGCTTGTGTTATCATAATGGTATCATGTTTTTTCATATAAAAACAAATGTTTTAAGTCGTAGTAGGTATAACTTAAATGATCCATCCTTTATTTTCATACTAGTTATAGGTGAAAAAAAGTTAAAAGCTAAGCTTAGGTCTACTATGAAGGTATAAATAAGAGCTTAGTGCTCTTATTTATGCTTAGTGATTAAACCTATCTTCTGTAAAAAATTAATACAACATTGTCTCTTTTAAATTCTGTTATGTTAAATCTCTACAAGCAAAAGGTGATGTTTACCGCGAATAAGTTGTCTAGAATTATAATTTGTTATAAACCTAGCGCAAGACTTATTCAACAGAATTCAGAAAACGTATTCCAATGAAAAGTACCTATAACTTTACGCCAATCAGTCAACATGTACTTGAGACACGTTTTTCGCAACAAATTATGTAAATATTTTCCAACAAAATGTAGGTAGGTAATTCTTTCTTCGATGAGGCGTCTTCACATCATTTGAACAAATCACATTAGCATTTATGTTCATAACTTATGTTTTAGGTATTTAGGAATAGGGACTTTGAAAATTGTTTTTTGTTGTCCTATGTTTGTTTATAATGAATTTGTATGCCTACTATTCCTACACCCTAGTGCCTACAGTACGAAACAACTGTCCGGAAAAATGTTTTGACAGGAATGACAAATATGATAATGTAAGCCTTAATATACTCAAAGATAGCTTCATCATATCAGCCGTAGGAAGTCCACTGCTGAACGGAGCGTAGGCCTAGGCGCAGGCCACTACAGACCGGTAGAAATGGAAGTCGATGGGACTTCCATTTCTACCGGTCTGTAGTGGCCTGCATCCACCGAGTCTCTGCGCTCTTTGCTAGGTCGTCTGTCCACCTAGCGGGAGGCCTTCCTACGCTGCGCTTGCCATCACGGCGAAAGACAGCTTAAACTAAGTGAATTGGACAATATAGCTTTCATAAAAGATCGCTTCGATGCCGATTGATCGGCGAAGCACACGCCCCTGTCAGGAAAAAACAATGTAACATCTTTCACACTGTGTTTCTTGCGAATAAAGATTTCTATTCTATTCTATTGATACTGACAATTTCACTTGGACATTTTTGTCCATATTTCAAACTACAAAAGTTAGAATGTCAATTTCATGGAATACCACAGTCCAAAAGTGCTTTGAAACATTCCCCATTGAGTGTTGCAAGAAAATGAGAAGCAAGACTATCTACAACTCTTATCTCAGTGAAAATCCTTGAAATCTAATCAGTTAAATAATTACTCAATCTACATCTGTCATTAATACAAACAATCTATAACTCATTAGTTGCGCCCTCTAAAATCACGTTTCAGCTCCGTGTTTTATCAGATGCAATAACTGCGATGTTTTTACAATACAATTCATAGCATTTTGAAATAAATTAGCATAATACTGTCGGTCGTGCCGTATAGTGCCGGCACATTAAAAGAATAGCACTACCGCCTCTCTTCCCGTGGGTGTCGTAAAAATCCACTAAGGGAAATCGCCAACAGGAGACGGGCAGCCGCCCTGAAACACCAGGCCATACTGCGATCGCCAACCCGCCTGCCAAGCGTGGCGATTATGGCAAACCCGGCCAAAAATGGCTACACAACTAATAAATCTGCCCCCAGTCCCCGGCAGTCCCGCTATTCCTAGCTACGGTAGCGGCTATGGTAATGGCGGGGCAGGGGGTGCTAAGAATCCCCGGGTAAGATCCGGCTACCAACACCGACGACTCGATCTGGCAACCTACAACATGCGCACACTTACATTGTAAAAATATACAGAATAATGTACAACAAGTGTGATATATCATTTTAAAGAGCGTTTATTGTAGAAAATAGATACGTATGATTTATTTCCTTTACTCAAACTTTACTGAACAAATAAAAACAAGTAAGGTACCATGTGTTGTTACGAAAGTGGTATTACCTACATTGAATCCCTTATTTTTTTGGAAAAGAAATACCTATCGTAATAATGTTTACGTTTTCTGTTACAATATGAATTAAGCTTTCAGGTGTTAACATATTTTTAGATTACGTAGGTCGATAAAAATAAAATAAATCATTTAATTTTGCCGAAAAATTGTTCGCCGCCAGCAAATGTTTCGTCCTAGTCATAGGCCTGTAAATAAATATTTTTGTACTATTACATATGCTTTTTTTTATATACTCCTATGTAGTAGGAACCTGTAGACAATTTAAAATTATAAAATACATAGGTTATCGATTTACTTTTTGAAATAAACACACTTAAAGTTGACATAGTAACAGTTTCAACTATCGTCAATGTTTACAGTCACATATAATAAATTCTTATAAGAATTCTTATAAGATTCTTATTAGAATTGAAAGAATGACTCATAATCTTAACAAAAAATAACACTTCAGCGTCTCTTATCACTTGTAAAGCCATAAATTATTTTTTGTTTCGTAACTCGACCCGCGCGGGCGCGGAATGACGTCATCTGATTAAGCACCTGAGCCGAGCAGCGGTATTAAATTAATCGGTGAGCCCACCAGCGGCTAAAACAACCGACATCGCTCGAAGGATTGCATCGTTGAAGTGGCAGTGGGCGGGACACATAGCGCGGAGAACCGATGACCGCTGGGGCGGAAAGGTTCTCGAATGGCGACCGCGTACCGGACGACGTTCTGTGGGCACAAGGTGGACCGACGAACTAGCCAAGGTCGCGGGAAGCCGCTGGATGCGGGCAGCGCAGGACCGATCGTTGTGGAGATCCTTGGGGGAGGCCTATGCCCAGCAGTGGGCGTCGTTTGGCTGACATGATGAATACTGTCGGTCATCCCACTGTATAACAAGATAAGAGACTATGCACAGAGATAGATTATAACACAGAATAGGAAATAGTTTACTTTTAGGTTGTGGAAACGGGATCAGTATTTCACGCGGGTGTAGCGGGCAACAAATACTAAATTATTCTAGGATATAATAAACATTGCTATCTAGACCCAAAGTAAGCATAGCTACCTAGCTTGTAATAATAGTAGCCATTAGAGGAGTATTGCATTAGAGGATTACCTATTTTTTTTTTTTTTATCGTGCGGAAATCCCTTCGGATACCCCCCCGCCGGCCAGCGGGGGCGGTTATGTCGGGCTTGCACCGACTAAAACCGCACGCCGTCTCGGGTCTTGACGCCGGGGTGTAAGGTTACCCATAGAGCATATCCCTCGCACCCCGGCTGACCCTGGGCCATCTCACCACTAACAGCATCGCTCATCCTGTCTCCTCTGAAAGCAGAGGAGTACGGAGAGCGATGTGTTCCCGCCACGTTGGGTATTGGCCGACGATCAATGCCAACCCTATGAAGGGGTGAAGGGGAAGCCATTGACCGCCGCCCAGGGTGTACCGGCCGCTCGGAGCGACACTCGAGGAGGTTACCCAACACACACCCCCATTAGAGGATTACCTAACCAAACCAAATATAACTTGAACACAGGTATTATATGATCATTCCGAAATCGCAGTACACAATGGGTCAGGTTAAAACAAAATCTTGTTTAACTATGTAACCCTTTTGAAAGGTTGTGAGCTACATTTCTGTAAGAATTATACAGGTTAAATTTATTGTAACCGCTGCGCATGAGGCATTTTTATAATAGTTTTCGGTTGTTCTCGTCTGGTTAACGGTGAGTACTTGCACAGACATAATCAAGTAGCCAGGATAATCCATCAGCGACTTGCTCTGAAATACAAACTTGCGCAAGTTAAAGTACCCTACTATAGGTATGTTCCTGAGTTGGTTTTGGAAAATAGTCATATCACATTGTACTGGTCAGTGAGGGTGAGGAGGTTCCTTTCTCTGGGGTCCTAACCACTGGTAGCTTGGTTCCTGGACTCGATGCTGGTGGCACTCTTTTTTTATATTTACAAATAAGTATTTTTATAGTATACTTTGAAAATATAATTAAAAAGAAAAGCTTTAATTAAAGAGAATAATAATAAATCCATTTATTGCCTTTCAGATTCACACTCATGGTTCAGCAATTGTTGAGAGTGTACAGCGAAGCCTCTCAACATTGGTTTACAATTCACCCTTTTATGTTTTCACAAAGATAATTTCATTTTGGGTACTCAGCAGTACAGACCAAAAGCACAATAAGAAGTAAATAGTACGACGTATATAGTACTACGAAAGTGCGAAAAAACATAAAAAAAAAAAATTAATTAAATTAAATTAATTAGGTAGTTATCTAATCTAATACCTATATTTACAATATATTTATATATATTAAATTAAACATCCACGAGCTCCCTAATTTATAACTTTACAAATAAATAAAATTTAAGTGTCTGTTTATAACGTTAAAGTAACAGTTTTTCAATGAGGGTATTATGAATATAATACCCGCTTTTTTTCGAAATAAATTAAAAATTACTTACATGAAAAGTCTCTTAATGAAAAAGCACTTAAATGTACCCTCTTTCAGGTTTGGTCTTTATCAATCTAGTATATCTATACCTTTTTTTTTTTTTTTTTTTTTTCGTGCGGAAATCCCTTCGGATACCCCCCCGCGTGCCAGCGGGGGCGGTTATGTCGGGCTTGAACCGACTAAAACCGCACGCCGTCTCGGGTCTACAGACGCCGGGGTGTAAGGTTGCCCATAGAGCATATCCCTCGCACCCCGACTGACCCTGGGCCATCTCCGGTTTCGAGATGGCCCCCTCGGGTTTATATCTATACCTACACCTCTATTTTTCCTCCAACTTTATTCGACCGTTATTAGTAACCTGATCTGATAAAACCTTGGATATCAAATAATCTATACACATTAAGAGATTTTCTCGAAGATACTGGGACTTAGTAAGTAACTTGTTCATTTAAACACATAGAAAATGTGTTATCCTGTCAATAACATTGTCGACAGTGACATACAGGTTGGGGAGAAAAGTTTGGGATTCATTTACTGGAACTCATGGCAGGAAATGTACATTTCGGTGAACCTTTTTCATCAATTTTGCTGTCGAGATTACTGACCACATATAAACAATATGGTAACACTAAATAAATAAATATAATTAAAATAAATACACTACGACATCCTACACAGCGCTTTCTAGACCCAAAGTAAGCATAGTTTAACTAGCTTGTGTTATGGGTTCCAGAATGTGGATAAACATACTTATATACTTTTTTTAGGGATTTTCTTTAGAAAAGCCCTATTGCTATCGAGTTGTCGTCGACGTCGTCGTCGACGTCGTCGTTGCCAATTTTCTGTCACGGTTTTGGGTATGAAGGAGATGAGCTATCGAGTTGCTGTTTTCGGTAATAGATTCGTGCTGGGGTGAACCATTGCAAGATAAAGAAAAATCGCAAAAAATCGCAAAAAAAAAAACGCAAAATCGAAAATCCCTTGTATTCGGCTGAGCTCGTCTCAGGAATTCAACTTCTTTGTAAATACATACATATTATACAAAGAAACACCCAGACCAATGCAAATAGACATATTCATGCATACAAATATTTGCACTGAGCAGGTGCACTGGCACTGAAACACTGATTATTTCTTCAAGAATTTTTCACAATTTTGTCAGTAGATGCCTTTTATGTTGAAGAATTTTTGGAACTTTTACTTCTAAGGTGGCTTCAGCGTTTTTCAAAACTTTACCCCTAAGAGGGTGAAGTAGGGGTTGAAAGTTTATATGGGAAGTCATTTTTGAAGATAGAAGAATGACAATTCATATACCTACTTTTGGTTAGGAATAAATTAACAGTGTTTTTCAAAACTTTGCTACTAAGGGGGTGAAAGATGTGATGAACGATTATATGGAAAGTTCAAACGTCAAAGTCATTTTTAAAGTAAGAAGCACGAAATTCACGGGGAGAATAAAGATCGTGGTTATCTTGTAGTTTGAAGTGTAAGCAAGATTGAAGTATATAAAATATACATTCGTATATATATATATGCAAGTGACAGTGAATAATTTTTTAATTTTAATTTTTTTAATTTGTATTGCAGACATTACGACACCTTAGTGTCTCGAATGTGATGTTTTCAAATAGGTAACATTGCGAAATCTTCTGGTGATTATTATTTTTACTGTGGGAAAGATGGCGGGAAATGGATTAAGTCTTTTTTGGCAAAATATTCACACTTCTATAAAACACAGTATTAAAAGCAGCATCCTGGAATGATTTCAAATTCACGAGGAATGGCAGATACATACGATGGAGATATCGAAAGGAGAGTGACTGCGGGAAATCGCGTGGATGGTGCACTACTTTCATTTATGAGTGATCAGTCAGTGTCAAAACGGCAACACTGGCGGTTCATAACGGCGTGCTAGTTAGTGAAAGTTGGGTATGACAGAAAGAAGTGAGAGAGCAGTTGAGATGCGGTTATTGTGCAGTACGTGTGGAATAATTGCATGCAAGCCAGGGTCGAGCTCGCATACACTGATCAAATTAATGAGGTATTGAAAAAAGGGCAGGTCAAAAGCACTCGAAAACGACGGGCTTATATTGAAGGTTAAATGACAGTAGAAGAAACTCGTAAAGTATGTAAGCCCAGAAGCAGATGATGGTCTGTTGCGTTTGTCTATCCCGGAGGGAAAAAGGCGTGAGTATATGTATGTTTGTATTTTTTTGCGCGGATTCAAGTTACGTAACGCCTTATAACTTCAGCTATCTGCCAGGGAAATCCCGTCAAAATCGGTACAGTCATTCAGGCAATTAGCCGGCACAGACGAAAATTTCATTTAAAAAAAATACATACATACATACATATAGTCACGCCTTTTTCCCGTAGGGGTAGGCAGAGACAACATCTTTCCACTTGCTACGATCTTGGCATACGCCTTTTGCTTCTTCCACTTTCATAATTGTTTTCATACATGCACGCCGGTTACGGGTACTTCTGACCTGGCCCTTCTTCAAAACGTCATCGATCTGATTGGAATACGTACGCCTAGGTCTACCTTTACCGGGTTGCCCAGTAGCCCTCGCCTCATAAATCTGTTTCGTTAATCTCCTTTCATCCATCCTCTCTACATGACCGAACCATCTAAGCATCCCTTTCTCTATCTTGGTCACTACATCTTCTGCCATACCACAACGTTCCCTTATCACACTGTTCCTCACTCGGTCCATCAGGGTCACTTCAGCTATACTTCTCAGACTTCTCATTTCAACAGCATTCAGCTTACTCTCATGTTCCTTCTGCCACACCCAACATTCACTACCATACATAAGTGTGGGGACGAGTACTCCTCTGTGAACAGCCAGTCGCGCCTCTTTAGACACTTTCTCCTGCCCTTCTCAGGCCCCGATCATGGAGGTCGGTAGTCCCGGGCGTAGCTGTCGAATGCACTACCGCTACGCCACAGAGGCTTATACATTCAAGATGCTATCATTAAAAAGCTTTAATTTTAACATTACAAACAGACTCTTCAATTTTATCTATTTCTATACATAATGAGATTACTGCATATATACGTACCTAACTACTAATTTCTACCTAATCTAATATAGATAACTTGAGACACTCCTGCGCACACTCGTCACAATCATTTATTAATCTACACTTTATAATCTTTGATTGATTAATGAACAGCAACGTACTTGGCCATCTAAGATACTTGTTAGAGATTGATAACATAATGAACCACAATTTGACGATTAATGCCTTGTGTAATATATAGTTTATAGGTTGTAAATTGCATTGTTAAATTCAATGTTAGTGCTAATTAAAACATTATTATACCATCGAACTATAAATGTGTTAGGTATTGTATAAAATGGTGCATAAAGTGTATAGTACACGTAATAAACAACTTGTTGGCTATAAAGCATTATTAACAATATATTTTTTAGAAAACAGTAAAAAATGGTATTGTAGTTGAATGTTTTGCTCGGTGTTTTTTTAATTATCTTAACGTACATAAACATTATTCTAATAAATAATAATTCATCTTGAATAATTAAGATTATTGTTATTATTCACTAGCATCGCCACGCGGTTTCATCCGCGTAAGTTCTGATGCCGTGGGAATAACGGCATAAAAAGTAACCATGTTACTCCGGGATAATGTATCGTTTATATGGCGAAAGAATTTTTCAAATCTGTTCAGTAGTTCGAGAATTTACAAGCATACAAATCTTTCCTCTTTATAATATCAGTATAGGAATAGAAGAAGTATATATGATGTATACATGCAGGGCTGAGGTACGGTAAAAGCGGGGTGTGTGTTGGGTAACCTCCTCGAGTGTCGCTCCGATTCCGATCCCGCTGCAGTCCGGGGGGAACGGAATCGGAGCGGCCGGTACACCCTGGGCGGCGGTCAATGGCTTCCCCTTCACCCCTTCATAGGGTTGGCATTGATCGTCGGCCAATACCCAACGTGGCAGGAACACATCGCTCTCCGTACTCCTCTGCTTTCAGAGGAGACAGGATGAGCGATGCTGTTAGTGGTGAGATGGCCCAGGGTCAGCCGGGGTGCGAGGGATATGCTCTATGGGTAACCGGGGTGTAACCCCGGCGTCTGAAGACCCGAGACGGCGTGCGGTTTTAGTCGGTGCAAGCCCGAAATAACCGCCCCCGCTGGCCGGCGGGGGGGTATCCGAAGGGATTTCCGCACGATAAAAAAAAAAAAAAAAAAAAAAGGTACGGTAAAAGCAATTCAATATGACACAAAACGGTTCAGCACCTCTATTCTTTGCCGCACTTTAAAGACTTCGAACGTGTCCCTGTCTTCCTACAAACCTTGGGTCCGTTAAGCCGGGCGGGACAAAGTTTCTATCGAGATTGTTAAACTGAAGACATACTTTAAGCATGAACAAAAGATATTTAATTAAGTACTTACTTAGCACCTTGTTTCAAATACTACAACTTAATTAAACATTGGTGTTATAACGGCAATTCTTAATGACGAATAAGATGTTCCAAGTGTTCACGTACATCGTAATAAATAGTTTATTTAATACCTATTTAACTTCGGCGGACCGCAATTGGGATCACGCCTTGACCGAAAACCGCAGAATGTTGGTAACTCATACCATATAGGTATGAGAAGGTAGGTAGGTAGTATACCGTGTAGGAGGTACATACATAACAGGTAAAAACGTAAATGTGTTGCTGTAGAATGTTTTACAAAGAATCGGCGCTCTTGGCGATTCTAAAACTTGTATCTCTATAAATTCCTATGATGTTTTGATTATGAATACATGATAAAAACAAACTTTGGACTTTAGACAAACTACATTGTATTTACAATTGTGTAATAATTGCATAAAATTGACACCTCGCAAGGAGTGCAAACATGTGATTAGCGTGTGTACACGGCATTGTCGCCACGTAGCGAAATAGTTCGTTGGTATCACGGCGGTGTGGCGCGGGCGGTGCGGTACCGTGTAATAGAGTGAGAGCTGGTAGATATTTTTGGGTGGGTGTTTGATACAATCTGAAAATTTCACAGATGCCTCTCCCATAATAATCTATGTTAATCAGAAACACAGACCAGACTGTAGGGTATCAGTCATTTTACAACCTCTATCCCGCTATCAAACATTTAAAAAATATTGTGTTTGCAAAAGATATCTTTGAGGCAAGATTTTTTTAAGTAATGTTAAATATAGACAAATAAAGAAAATAAATAAGCCAGACCATTAGCGAGAGATTTTAATCCTTTGCAAAAATATTTTGCAAATAAATAAAAAAAGTAGCCTTGAGGTAAGTTATATATATATATATCCTAAATTGTGTAATTTTTTATACATTTTTAATGCAATTTGTGGTGAAGATCAAGAAAAAGAAAGTAAAATAATCCTCCAGTCAGGTCTGCATTTCTGTATTAAATATTATGGGAGAGGCTTCTGACAAATTTTCAAATAGCATCGAACATCTACCCAAAAGTGTCTACCAGTTCTCGGACCATAAAGCGCACCATATGTTAGTGCCATAAAGTACACAAACTATATATATTATTATCATTATGGATTAGGCATTATGTAAATAGTGAAGTATTAATCTACATTATGTTTAACGTCAGTAATATAAAATGAGCATAAAATTAATGCTTTTTTTTTTACGTGCATTATAGTATTAATATTTGAGAAACGCTGTTTACTTCATTATTATACTTTACGGTACCTACATTATTATGTAGGTATGCCATGCCACACCTATAACATTTATTAGAGATTCACATAAGTGCAATTATTTATACTGGCGAGGAAAGAACGACTCAATAGTGTTGTCTAGTTTGGAGATTAAGTTATGGGACAAAGTATTGTTATTTTCTACAAGAGAAGTACAGTCGCCCTCAGAAGTTGCTGAATACTAACAAATGTACAAACGATCTTTCCATTGAAATACAAAAATATTAATTAAAATTTATGGAAACTTTATAAACTAAGCTGATCGCAAAGTTAGAATGTGTAAGCTGCTTATGAGGGCGATGTGATGCTAGAGGCGCCATATGATAATAAACTGGCACATAAGTGACTGCGAATCATTTTATGCTTTCATTAACTGGAAACTGGAACCTAGACTTAGGCACTGTGTAGATACATAATTTCCCAGATTAATAAGAGAGCGATAACATACAGTTACAATTACATAACTTGATACTTTGTTGCTCTTAGTCTACGTTAACGAACGTGTCTCGATTTATTCTGACAATTCTTTGCTAACTTATCTTATGTTCCAATACTTCTAATCATCCATTCATAAAAACAGTTTTCAATCATGAGTTTACTTGCTGTCAGCACTATATATCTCGACAAAAAGTTAATTGTATTGTGTATGGAAATAAAACATAGCCAAGTTATATTTTTTATTTGACTTACCAATAATAGGAACCGCGATCAAGTCGAAATAAACTCGGTATAGTTGAACTGATTTTCATTGTTTAACCACCTAAAGCTATGTGGCTGCCGATGTCTGTAAGGTTTGCAATACCATCGTCGTCACATACGTCTTACCGACTCTCTTCATCCGAGTGCCAATCCCAATCGCATTCAAAGCTCGCACTTTGGATGCCTGGGTCCTCCGACTTTTATAGGTTGTTCTGGCTTTCCTGGGAGTGACTGCCATCTGATCTCCCAACCCAGAGGGGAAAGCCTGCACCAGAGCTTCGTCCATCAATCAGCAGTTGCATCGACTTGTAGATGCACTTGGGTCACACTAAGATTTTTGGGGTCTAAACCAACCTCGGTTTAAGATTTTGGTGCGACCCCATATACACCCACGCGTTGTCGACTTTATCCCTTACCTAAGATACCTACTCTGGTATTTCTTCTCACCGTGGACTCACTTCCCCAGTCTTGTGGCGTAAAATTCGAACGGGCCATTCCATTATGCTTTACAGACGTAAGTCCCGACGGGACCATCTGTTCGAATTATGGTGATTACAAAATCAACATCTACTCACTTTTGAAAACAATGAATAATCATAAATATAGAATTACGCAAATACCTATTAACCGATCCGTATGTTGATGCAGTGGTTTTTTTTCTGTTCTGTGAGCCAATGAAAAAGCGATCAACGGTCAAGCTGTATTTATATTTATATGAAGACATTCATATTCATAACTATTTTAAGGAGACGTATCTTCTAGAGCTTTTGTTAGGTTCTTTATATCCATTCAAACATTATGACTAGGGTCAGGCGTTTCTGACACTGGAACGAACAAAGCGATAATCATAAATAGGTGTAGCAGAGAACAGTCGCTTTACTGTGTAATAAACAGTATTAAGACGTAGTAAACTCTACAAATGATGGTGAATCGTCTTCGAATGTGATATATCGCTTTTTAAAGCTATTTAATACTGCTTTAAGTAATGGATGGATGTATGTTACTCAATTATGCCGCAACAGCTGAACGAATCTGGATAAAATTTGACACAGAGATAGATTAATAGTCTGGAATATCATATAGGCATTTTTATCCCCTATAGGTCACGGGAATTAGATCAGTATTGCACGTGAGCGGAGTCGAATGCAAAGTTATTGGAAGGACGAATTTCAACTTGTTTATTTACTTAATAGTTGGTGTGGGTTTAGCTCAGTTTATTGCTCTGAGGGGTTTAGTATCCATGTAACTGCTAAACGACTTGACTTATTCAGGTCGTATCAGACCGTGTATATGCCTCTGTGTAATATGCGCCGGGTTCGATTTTCGGGATAGATAGTTTTATTAGGCTTTTTTCGTGTAGAAAATTCAAAAAAATCAGTAGGAGTACGAAGTCCGAAGGAAAACTTGCCAATTGGACTGCAATAGGGTCAAATATACGACTTAAAATATAGTCGAGGAATTTCGAATATCATACACCTCTCGTACCATATAATAAGTGATAAATGGACTGCAATGGGTCACATATTGGATCTGAAACAAAGTGGCGACCTCTGTGGCGTAGCTGTTGAGCGTTCGACTGCTAAGTCAGGTTCGCTTCCTGCTCAGTGCAAGTATTCGTGTGCATAACTATGAATATTTGCATTGGTTTGGGTGTTAATATGTATAATATGTATGTATTTACCAAAAAAAAAGGATCTAGGTATGTATATCGGCATTCTAGAACCCATAACACAAGCTAGTTAAGCTATGATTACTTCGGGTCTATTCGTCTAATATTTATTTATTTAATTACCTCTCGTATCATAAGTCCCATCTACATATCTATACTATAATTATAATTGTACATTAGTTGTGTCTGTACATTGGAGAGATTAAAAAAAACTTGGGTTATGTTAAATGAACGATTTTGAACACAAAAATATTTTTCTGGAATTCTAGTCTGTCTGTTTGACTGTTTGTTCGCGATGCATGCAAAAACTACTGAACGCAGTTTAATGTGGTTGTTTATATAAGAAAGGTCTTGGTCAGACTAAAAATCTGCCGTATGTTTGATTGCAATTGGTTAAATAGAACCGGAGATATGACCAAAAACGATAACCGACTTCCGCCCGGGCGGGTGGCTGCGGGTATCAGCTAGTAATGTCATTCCTATAAGGACTATATGCCCTGCCCACTCCTATAAGGACTATATAAGGATAGCCCGAGGTGTGCTCTCCTACTCTTTCTCTTGCTCCCCCCCACACCCTCCCACCTCGAGCTTTTTTCAGTTTGTGTTATAATATGCAAGAAACATTAATCGGGTAATAATGCCCTAGTTTTATCCACTGTCGCGGCAATAGCCAGATTTCCCTCCTGTAAGTATTACAACAGCAGTAACTATTAGCTTCAGATGACTTTAACAACTCAGGTGGCAACCTCCTTTGAGTTCTTTTTTACTTTCAAATCTGTGTGAGCACAAATGAGAAACAAAACGAGTTCCTGATACTAGCAAGACGGTAGCAACAACACAATCAACTCTACGAGTGAAAAAGACCACGTAATGAGATTTCGATACTTTAACCAACTTGCCTACATCGTGCTTTATGTTAGATGCCAGTAAACAAGTATAAACACATAATGTCAACATTCACCTCAGGTTTCTCGATGAACCCTGACAAACGAGGCATTGTTGCACCAAACCGCGCGGTCGGAATCACGGGTGCGACTAGGGGAATGCACCTATAAAATTTCCGCATTGTGATTTTTATCCGAAATCTGTATACAGCGCGGAATTTGGATGCACTCATCATAGGGGTACAAAAGGTACGCTCACAGTTTAAATACGCCAATCATTAGGATACTACGGAACTGAGTGCATCTTGGAAATGTGATTTTATTCTCGCGTGGTTTATGTAAGTGTATTAAAGTTTTTCTACTTTGTTGGAATTGCATAACTATTTTTTTAAAGTGGATTTGGATATTCAACCTTAGTATCAAGTAAACTGGATAGTGGCACGAAAATTTATATGATAATATATATTTTATTATTTCACAATAATTTCATACTCTACATTTGATTATATAAAAATATTTTTTATTCTCTAGAATTTTAACATTTACATCAATCTTATAAATCAAGTTAATAAATCAATCAGGTGTACATACTAAACAATAACTACTCTGCAGTGTTGTATAGTTTTCAAAAGTATCTTGTTACATTCTCTACTGAGAGCCGGCTGTCCATAATTCGTTCTTGAAAACTCTACAAGCCCTGAGTCAACGTAGAGCAGGGGAAAACACCGAGGCATAGCTAAACACAAGATTTGCATAGGCCACTATTGTTCTATATAAAGGGTGATCTAATATCGCAGTGAGTAACAATGAAATAATGGTTTCCGGTTATTGTATATGTAAAGCTATTTTATTATAATGAAAAACAAGAAATATTTTAACAATGAACTGCTTTATTTCAGTCACCTACTTCAATGGAATTACTGTGAAATAATTAACAGGACATAGCCCGTGTTATTAGATGCTATAAATTATTTATATAATCACATAGTAAAAATTGTATGTAGTTTTATTGCCATGTAATTTTAAAAACAGATTGCTTAACACATAAATAATACTTGTCATTTTTATGAACCCATTAGCATTTAATAAAACGTGGTTTCATTTATGCTTAGTTTAATTTATTCTTTGAGTTAGATCGTGTGAGGTGAAAACAATTAACTCAGACGCATTTCTCAATTAGGGCAACGAGTCTGTCTCCCACACCAAGCTCGTAATAGCAGCCTTATTGTTCCCAGCTAACCCTAATGGCGCATTATGAAACTTATTAAATCATTATTATTTTTAATCTGAAACGAATACGAGTGCTTTAGCCAAACGCAAATTTAAACGTCTCAAAATTGTTGGCATCGGCAGAATTTCTTCACACAATCTCATAAACTAACGCTACGCTTAAACGTATTCTTAAAAATATTTACATAGTTACATTGAAATACAGATAATCCTTTTACAAAAGAATTAAAAAGGCGTGACATAACGCGTTCAAAACGGATTAACATCAACAATTATAGAAGAAGTGTTGGCTTAACATTATGAACAGACGAACTCTTTATAAAACATCGGATAAACTTCAACAATCTGCATACAAAATAATAATAAAAGCGAGATTATGACAGCAATGACGCGACGACGTTTTATGCTCGTGAATTTAAAAACTAAAAGTATGGTAATAAAAAATTATAGTCGCGCTATATATCAACAAAGTATGAATAAAAGAACACAAGGCTGGAACGTTATTTAGGTCACAGGCATCATCTTGTGGCAGCCCAGAGGTGGTTAGGTCAATAAATTACCCATAACATGCTCCCGCTTCACCGTCTATGATAGAAATTGATGGGTTCCTTCGCAAACGTAATTAATTTAAAGTGTGAAGTCCTATCACTTACTAGATCAGATTAAAATTACCATTTTTATTTATTCATTCATTAACAGTTTTTATTTATTATTGGTGTATATCAATCAGTGTGTATTATTAAAAACTTTAGACGAAGTGTTTAGAAAATGTATTGCGTGATCTGATCTGCACTCATATTATTTATTGTCCCAGTTTAAGATAATAACCAGTTCTTTTCCGGTTATCAGGTCAAACATAAATATATAAGTATATCTTAATTCATATGAAAACAAGTAAGTGACGGACAGAAACATCTACCTAAAGAAACTCCTGGGCTTAAGAGAGACGAGAGTTATGGTAATTGTAGGTATTATTATTTTCTAAAATAAAAATAACTGTAGAAAGAGAAAAAGAAAGAAAATATTGTTTTCGAAAACTGAAAAGCAAGAAATTATTACAAGATTCCACAATATAAAATAGGTACATTTTTCCAAAATATTATCATACACACTACACGACTGTAGTGTATACAATATTAACCTCATTATATTTCAAAGTGGTAAAGTTTACCATACATGAGACGGATCGTCGGATTTAAAATATTCAACATAACTAATGTTCATGAACCAAACGAAAGATGAATTATTATTGTCCTATAATTTGAAGATACTTATCATTTCATTTTTTGATCAATGAATGTTCTAAGACAATGGACCGCTATTAATATGTCCATTATCACTTCAGAAGTATGATGTGTACACCTTGAAAAAAAAAATATCGCGAAGGTTACTAAGTCCGAGTTTGATGATATTTAAGTATAGCTTCATCATTAGTTATAGTTACACCTACAATTGTTTTATTCAGAAACTAGCTGTGTCCCACGGTTTCAACCACCCCTACTGGGTTCTAATCCCGCGTCGCATCGCCCTGCCATCCGCGACTTTCTCATTTATGCGTGTGTGCGTAGAGCGTGATGTTATATAACCCATAACCTTCCCTGAGATTGGGCTATCAAATGCAAACAGAAATTTTCAAATAGCACATGTAGCCTCTGAGATTAGCGCGGTCAAACAAACTCTTCAGCTTATTACTTATCTTGTTGTTGTAGATCGTCAGGTATAGCATGCTGACGAGGTGGTTGACGCTGGCGCTGGTGGCGACTTGCTATCGCCTCGCAGACGCCTGTTCGTGTCCACTAGCACATCCACAAACGAGCTTCTGTAGCAGCGATTTTGGTAAGCTACTTTTCTGGTAGACTTTAATAGACGTGTGGAGCCACGCGTAATTATCGCGTAAGGAACTCTTGCATCCGCGGCAGCCTACTATAGCATCGTGGACAAATTGCAGGAGAGTGACATGCGCTGGTGCGGACACATTCTGCGGTGACCACCAGCCCACGTAGATAAATAATGTCTGGCCATGTCACCTCCGCCGGGCCCCGGTAGAAGGGGTAGACCCGAGAAGCCACCACTAGCTCGCAGCGTTGGTTGTATGAATATACAGGGGCGACTGCAGCGCGACCCAGAGGCACTGCAGTCGCGCGATTAAAACACCTATACAAGATAGCGCTCCAAATACTTAGACGTGAATTATACAGAAATCATTATGCCATTATTGTATTATTAAAACACCTTAAAGTGGAATTCATTAGCACACGCACAAAAATGAGAAAATATTTTATTAATCTGCATTACATTAATAAAATATTTTCACATTTTCGCGTGTTCAAAACAACCCTGGGTGGGTTATCGTAAATTAAATGTATCGCACTTTAAATTTACATATTAAATTTCTATTTGTTAAGGAGAAAACGAGGCATGCATATCAACAACATTATTTTTGTTTTATTTTTCAGTAATTGTTGGCAGAGTACAAAAAACATTTCGAGGTAAAGACTATTACGACTCATATAAAGTGAAGATCCGAAATAAATACAAAGTAAGTACCAGTAGAAATGTTTTTATAATAAATAACAATGTTCTTATACGAACTCAATATTGTATACTGCAGTATAAAAACAGTCGTTAAACCTACGTCATTATTTCATTGCACTAAATACTTAAGCAGTCTACAAATCGAATGCGCCGTATGCGAATATCGGCCAACACATCAGTAAAACAGTGAAATTACTTACAACCGAACTAAAACTGTTTAAATGAACAGAACAAAGTCAATCTACAGCAATCATGTTGGCGGGTTATTCGAAGCGACGATGACAGTGACAACAGTGAGTTAGTCGGACGATCGGATCGGAACACTGTTAGTTGTCGGCTATACAAAATGATCAACTTTGTCTCCGCATTGGTTGATTGATTGACGTCATCATCAACCTATTCTAGTCCACTGCTGGACATAGATCTCCCCTAATGAGCGCCATAGCGCCCTGTCTTCAGCTTGCCGCATCCAGCATCTGCCCGCAGTCTTTCGCAGATCGTCATCCCACCTGGCCGGAGGGCGTCCTACACTACGTTTGCCGAGTCGCGGTCTCCACTCAAGAACACGTTTACCCCAGCGGTTGTCGGTTCTTCGCGAGATATGGCCGGCCCACTGCCACTTCAGCTTGCTTATTCTTTGAGCTATGTCGATAACCTTGGTTCTCTGTCGGATGTATTCGTTACGAATCCTATCCTTCAGAGAAACTCCGAGCATAGCTCTTTCCATAGCTCGCTGAGCGACTTTGAACTGGTGGACCAGCCCTATCGTGAGTGTCCACGTCTCAGCTCCGTAGGTCATTACGGGTAGGACGCACTGATTGAAAACTTTCGTTTTCAAACACTGCGGTATGGATGACGAGAAGACCCGACGTAGTTTCCCAAACGCTGCCCAGCCTAGCTGGATCCTCCTCTTGGCCTCCTTCTCGAAATTGTTTTTACCCAACTGCACAATCTGCCCGAGGTAAGTGTACTCAGAAACAATTTCAAGAAGGTGGCCATCCACGACGACCGGTCCTGGATCAATGTGGCCATTGATCAAGACTTTGGTTTTATCCAAATTCATGCCAAGACCGATGCGTCGCGAGGCTGAAGCTAGGCCTTCCAGCATCCGGGTTAGCTCCTCTAGCGACTCCGCCATTAAGACTATGTCATCAGCGAATCGCAGGTGTGAGATGTAGTCGCCGTTTATATTTATGCCCTTACCTTTCCAGTCCAGCGTCTTAAACATATCTTCCAATGCGCTCGTGAACAGTTTCGGGGATATGACATCCCCCTGTCTCACTCCTCTGCGCAATTGGATGGGTTTAGACTGCTGACCCTGTGCTTGGACACTCATAGTGGCTGCTTCGTAAAGGCATCTCAGCACCTCGACATAACGATAGTCTACTTGATTGACGACTGTAGTTAAATTTGAATAACTCAGCACAACGATGAAATAAATTAAAAACTAAGAACTTTAAAAACAACTTTAGCTACAGTACCCAATTTCTGATTTGGCACGTTGCGTCATCGGGAAGTACCATTTGAACTAAGATCAACTCTATCGCACAGCGCAAATCTACAGCATAATATATATTTAGAGTAGTTAAAAGCAAAGTTATAGTGTTAACATTTTATAAAAAAACGGTTTTAACTACTCTATAAAGGCATCAATTTTCAAATTTTTTGTCCGGTGTATGAAAGAAAGAACACTTTACAAAATCGAAGCAAGCTAATCTTAGCCGGACTATTACTCTTTTTTCCGACGAGCTAAATCAATAGTCGGGTACTGTACTTCATTGTGTTTTGAATGTCACCGGTCAACTGATTGAGCGCGTAAGCTTGACATGAGTACCTACTACATACAAATATCAAATAAGGTCACCGACACTAAGCCACCGAGCCATGTTGGCAGGTCGACAAAATCGCTTTATAAAGAATGTTACTATGTTACAGGCGACACCAAAAGCAGAAGTAGCGCTGAAATCCGGAAGATTAGTGACACCATCCGAAGACTCTCTGTGTGGAGTGAAACTGCAGCCAAGAGAAACCTACGTCATTACAGGTATTATGTTAACCATATGTATTATGTTAATCATTTCAGCGTTAATATCCCACTGTCATAGCCGAGAGGTAAGTCTCCGCCAGAGCTTCGTCTGTTAATCAGTGGGTGCACCGGCAAGCAGATGAGGTTAGCTTAAAACCCAAAGTTCTTGGTGGCTCCATACACCCTTATTATATTAACCTATGTAACGTTAAATTGTAATTGCCTTTAAAGTTTGAAGTTCTCACAAATAACCGTCTAACTGGGTACCAAAGATAAATATTGTTTGCCCAACATCAAATACAGAAGACTAATACCAACCTAATGCAAATACTGATGGAGGTCGTTGCTAAGGCTCAATTCATAACGGAGGAAACATTTAGGATATTGTGTGGCTTTATTGGGTAAATTATTTTTGGTACCTGGACGGGCTCTCTCGTTTTTAACGCCATCTCGTAGTTTTTTGAAGTACTACTACTATCAATGCCATAATGCAATTACTCAAAGATTTATGAAATGGCGTTATATAATGAAATAACGTTTTTATGAAAAAAAAAACGATTTTTATCAAATTCGCTAAAGTGGTTTTCAGTAATCAAGGATATTTTTAAATTTAATGTAATCTACCTGAACAAATACCTACTGGACAGTTATGGTGTATTTACTCATTATATTATGACAGTGTGCAGATACATAATTTTCAATTTTCACAATTTACCACATAATACATATCTATTCAATTTAATACAACGGACTTTAATCAGTTTACTCATGACCATGATCTATATAGTTAGATCAAAGCCATGAGCCGGTTATTGTACTTAGGTACCTATTTTTTACCTAAAGTAAAAGTTGGAGACGTGAATAGATAATTAAGGAAATCACGCCAAGACAACTTATGTCTAATGCGTTCGTCTTAGCCGTTTATAAGTACTAATTATTTATATATGTATAGCAGACCACTTTTTAGCGCACCGTCAACGAGCGTATAATGTAATAAAACCTACAGTCACGACCTATGTGCCGAGAAATATACGATTATGTCATTAGTCAACAGTGATTCGCAGTAACATCGGTTCGGCTGTGTATGTTTATTGTATTGTATGGTATATGTAGAACTGCATCTGAAAAAATTGCTTAACAACTAGGTTTACTTTTGTTACTGTTTTAAAGAAGGAACGTAAAAAATTGCGTAAAGGATTGTAAATGGATAACTTTCTTCGTTACGTCATCGAACACTCGGGTATGCTTTAGTTAGGTGATGGAAGGATGCTGTAAAATAGTAAAGCCGTAAATGCGCTTCTCACGAATATTTTATCAAGCTTTCTGCGTGTAACGTGTAGCATGTGAAAGGAAATAAGAAACTATGCAAAGTACAATAAGCTCCTATGGCTTTAGCAGATTCGTGTATAATAGGTCGGGAATAAAAAAACGCCTAAAGATCAAGAGAGGTTATGGACTTTAAAATCCTGGGGGCAAGCCCAGGATCTTTACCTACTGTTTTTTAGCACTTCAAATACCATTTTTGTTACAGTTAGTTGCATAATTTATTCATTGGAAAAGAGCTTCAACGTTAACTTAATCTAACAGAATCGACCTAAACCAAATTTAATGAGACTCACAAATTAGGAAACTTAATTTTAAGTAACCTATTTTTTTTTATGGATGATAGGCTCACGTTTGACCTCTATCTCACCTGGTCGTAAGTGACGATGTGGTTTACGATGGATCACGTTTGCCTAGAAGGAACCTATTCACTCGAGATTTGAAGATTCCTCTATCATAGACTCAGGCAGGCAATTCCACTCCTTAGCTGTACGCATAATAAATGTGTCGCCGAAACGTCTCGTGTATATGAGTGGAATATTCACCATGTAGCGGTGGCGCGTCGCTGTGAGTCTGGTCGTTCGTTGGTGGAAAGGGCTTGGAGGTATCAAGTTGTGCAATTCCAGCGCACACTCTCCGAAATGCATCCGATAAAAGACCGATAGGCCTGCAACTTTGTGTCGATGTTCAAGGCTCTGAAGCCTTTTCTCGACGAGTGCATCGTTGTTAATGAGCCTCTTGGCCCGTCTCTCTATTGTCTCTAGCGCTTCTAGATGGTATTTAGCTGAACCATCACACAGATACGAGCAGTACTCCATACAGCATCGAACCTGCGCTTGGTACAGGTTGAGCAACTGTTCCGGTGTGAAGTACTGTCGCACCTTCGACAGAATGCCCAGCTTATTAGCAGCCACTTGAGCTTTAGCCTCAATGGAAGATCCAAAATTGAGGGTGGATGTCAATTGACTTCGCTTGGCGGAGAAAAGACACGCCTGAGTCTTAGTAGTGTTAACCAAGTTAGCATCACCCCAATCGGAGACCATCGTGCCAGACCCTGTCAAAAGCCTTCGAGATGTCGAGAGAAACGGCTAGTGCCTCTCCATGTCTCTCGATGGCCTCACTCCAAATGTGGGTGGCATACACAAGAAGGTCCCCAGTGGAACGGTTTTGGCGAAAGCCATATTGCCGATCACTGAGGAGATCGTTCACTTCGAGGTGTGCCAGGAGCTTTTTATTCAGTACACGTTCCATAGTCTTACAGAGTATAGACGTTACTGAAATTGGTCTGTAATTGACAGGGTCCGCCCGGCTGCCCTTTTTGGGCACATGTTGCACGTTGGCTTGCTTCCAAGCCTTCGGCACTGGACCGGTCTCATAAGAGAGACGAAACAGGCGTGTCAACATAGGAGACAACTCAGGTGCACAAGTCCTGAGCACTATTGCTGGAATCCCATTGGGTCCACTGGCCTTATTCACGTCCAGATTACTTAGCACCCTACGTACATTCCTCTGTCGGATGCTGATATCTGCCATGCGCGTCCCACATCCGACAGGAGGAGCAGGAGGCTTCGTCGTTCCGATACCTAGACGCGAAGACTCCGCAAAAAGTGAAGCAAATAAATTTGCTTTTTCCTCAGCGGAGTGGGCCAGTGTCCCGTCAGGCTTCCGCAGTGGAGGCAGTGAGACCTATTCCTATTACTACTATATTATGACCTGTTTCGTTTCCGTCTTTGTAAGTGTATTGAATCTTGTTATCTTGTTTATCTAATTCAAAATTCTTCAACAGCGGTAAACTTATTTGCAATGGTATCTAAAACATATAATAATTTTATTTTTCCTCTCCCATAATTTCAGGACGAGTCTTCCATTTAGAAGCTCACGTACATTTATGCGGTTTCGTCAGCAGATGGCGTGACGTCACTCCCCGTCAAAGAAAGGGATTCCGGCTTTTGTATAAACAAGGCTGTACTTGCAAAGTAAGTCTTATTCATTTTCCAGTAAATTTTATTTATTTCATTTATCATAAGTATGCTTAATGGTTACAAAATACGTTTCTGCAATAAAATACTTTAAATATGAAATAAAATTTAATTTGGAATACATTTCTTGCAGATAATTGAACTTACATAAAGAGAAAACTTAGATGCAAAGCATTTGGGTACAGTGATTTATATTTAAACTTTTTACAGGTTCATACAAACCGACGGCGATCAAAGTCACAGAATACATGCGTGACGGGCTTCAACGAGTGTTACGAACGACACGGCATTTGTCTACACGATCGAGATCAGAAGTGCCGTTGGACTCGGTAATTAATTCACCTATCTAACTCGAAAATGTAAAGAAAATGAAAATGTCTGCAATTTTATTCGTGACAAATATCCCTAAACTTAGCCAACGAGACGACCACAGTTTTCAATAGCTAAGCTCACGTAATAAAGTAGTATTTTGGTGTAAGTGGCTGAAAAAAGTTTTTGTATTAACATTCGCGTTTTTACTTTGAGTCTAGCTCGCAACACTGCAGCACTGGTAGTACAGGGGCCTTACCATAATGAATTATAAACAGTTCAGTTTCAGTTCAGCAATTCAATACAAGTTTGTAAACTGAATTGCTATGATCCGTACTATGACATGTTAAAACAGAAACGCGTTCGTTTTTGATTCGTTTATTGACATTTGAAACGTGAAACTAAACGACTTAATATGACGTTATGGTATGAGTACGAAACTATTCAGTTTAGGGTTGTAATTTAATTGCTATTAAGCGGTCACGGTTAATAAATACTATGAGTCAAATACTATCTATTTCCTAGGTTAACCATTCGAGAACGTCTATTTCATTGCACGATGATGAATTTAGTGGAAATCAATAGAAAAAAAATCGTTGCCCGCTACGAGAAGCGCTACGAGCGATACGCAACAAGCATGTATATTATCACCATTACTGAATTAATAGTTATTGAAAGGCAATCAGATTATTGAAGACGAATGTCTTCATATGTCATATGTTTAGTGATAAAGATATAAATCTTATATTATCTTATATAATCTTATGCGGACAAATATGACAAATGCGATAAAAATATGTAAAGCAGGATAAGAATAATATTCCAATTTAAAAGGCGAGAATCCACCTGAATTTGAATTTTGAATATAATTCAGGTGGATTCTTTGATACTTGCTTAAAAAATTTATTCAATCAGTTTTTTACTACCTGCAAATTCGTACAAAAACGGTTGAGTCTATGTGACACAGATCACTATTCACCCATTCCATAATCTGACCCATACCTAATAGGCAGAAACGGGTATCTTGGGGTAACGAAAAAAAAAACTTTTAAAAATATCACCGAGAGATCTCGGGTCCAGTTAGGCAAAGCCTCTTAAGTTATTAACGGGTCAGAGAAGGCGGCGCGCTAGTATCTGGTGCACTTCTTGTCAAGTAAGAGTATGCTCTGTATAGTTTTTGATTTGGTTTCAATATAACTTCATCTGTAGTCGGTTGGTAACCAATATTTCTGAACGTAAAAAAGACCAACCGAGAATCATATCCTAGTTATAAAATATAAATAGCCTGAGTTCTATTCTTGTCAATTCATTGTTATATTTTCTAATCTATTGATAGAATATTGACTCAAGACTTAAAATAGGTTTTACATTTGTTTTGAAGTTCACCTCCAATCTCAAGCGTTATCCCCTGGTAAAGAGACTTTAAAACAATATAATTGTAACCGATCGACAGCTTTGTTGTGTGCAGAGGTGTGCAACAACATCAAATCATTTAACGATTCTAAGAACTCATGCTTTCAAAAAGAGTTATTTTAATGTTAAATCAAATTGTAGATTAATTTGCACAGTAGACAAACTAAATCTAAATCAAATAGATGCTTCATGTGAGTCCAGATTTATAGTTCTTCCCGTTTCTCAAAACTATAAAGACTCAAAGGAACTGCGATACGTAAAACAGTGGATTTAACAATTCAAACAACATTAAAATCCAGCAAAACTCATGCTGTCATCGTTTATAACGTATAGAACGGAACACTGTCGTAAACACAAAGCCGTTTGAAGTCCACCTATATGACATCCATGTTTTTTTTAGTTCGTGTATTGTCTCTCAATGAGTGCATTTATATTTCAGGGCTCCTGCTCTCACGAGGTGCCTCCAAGCGACGCGCTTCAACAGCACTATGACTTGATTCTCCGACCACACAATTGTTTGCTTTATTGTATCATTTGAAAATCTCATTACGTCGTCCTTTCGAAAAATTACAATTCCATCATCATTAATTACTAATCGTACATACGGTATCTATGCAGCATTTTACTAAACCAAACATTAATTTAACACTAGATTCATTATTCAGATTAAGTTATTTATAAAAAGATTAAGGTATATGTTAAATTAATTTAAATGAATTGGCAAAAGTAAAGAATTTATAGATTGGTTGCAAGATTTAAAAAAATTACGTTGTAATTTTTCTTTTGGACGCTTCTAAATTGTTGTTTTGTCTTTCAAGGCAAATATAGTTGTAACGTTATTTTGGTATTATTTATTTGTAAGTTAAAGATTGTAAATTAACTAATGATAGTGATATACTAATAGGTTAAAAATAAAGAACCATAAATCGATTCGTTTGGACTTTTATTATAGTGCTGGAATATACTGTATACGGAAAGCGGGGGTGGAAAATGGGGTGCTATGACGCTATGACATTGGGAGATACCTATGTCCAGCATCTTTACTGCAGTAGACTAATTGATGACGATAAACATCAAAACATGTTAGCTCAAAAAAAATACCAGCTGTATCGTGATAAAGTCCGACCACGTATGCTTTACTACTCAATCAATATCGATATAAAACATATATCAAATGCTTTTAATATAATATGTCGATAATAGATATTTTCTGAAGTTTGAAGGTATATTTGTTCATAACAATGGACCATAGGCTTAACGTAACAATTCAATAAGGAAAAACATAGTGCCTATTAATAACTTTGTCAATAGAGGGCTGCCTAAACCTGTTGAGATAGTGACATTTATGACGTTCAGTTTGATATTGTATATTTAAGTGACATATACGTACCTAAATAATCCCTGCATAACGGAAACAATATAGAAATGTTATGTAACTTGGATTGGGTTCTCAATTAACTTAGCTAGAGTATCTCCCAGATCCCTGTGTGTTAAGTTTCCGTTTCTACCTCCAAGGTATATCTACATATAAAATTCGTTTGTTATTAATTGAAAAGTAACAATTTTCTGAAATATAAATTTCATTAAAAATCAACATGTGAAACGGGTTTTGAACCTGTGATGGTCTCACTTTCTTTCTATCTCTCTATAGGGGAGTTACTCTGCCAAATCTGCCAATTAAGTAATCTGCACCTGTCATGGATAGTTAAAATTCTCGTCTATATGGTAGGACTTCTGTTAGATGGTCCCTACGGTGCTCTAATACTCGTGTGTGTCACTTAAAGTGAACTAAAATTTATCCATATCTCAAATAAATCAACAAAATATACAAGATTTGTCTATGAGCTATGTACTCACCATATCCGTATGGTTGTGGTAGTAAGTTTGTTCAATTAGCGGGAAGTTTTCTCTACCGAGACGTCGCTGCAGTTGAAGAAGGTGACCGAACACCCAAGGCCGGTCCTACGCAAACAAATAATCCAGGTTATAATAACACACAATCGACGCGTTACTTTATCATACATGTACCGATACACTAGGCAAACATGAAAACCATTTTAATTTAGCGCGCGTTTTCATTAGGTTTACTCTTTTGGAGTTACTAGCAAACATCAGCCAGTATATTTGCTTGTTGTAGTTGTGACTTGCAGTATTCCTCTGGGGCATATTACGCTTGCGGATAAGATAGCCTAATTAAATCATAACAACATAGAGGGCCTCCATTGGTAGCACATTCCCTCTAATAGGACCGTAATTTCAAACCAGTCGAGTAGCTATTTAATCTGGATAAAATTAATAACTTGGCTATAAGTATGATGAAGAGCGATGTCAACAAGCTGTCGCAGTCTCTGCACTGTTACTAACTCATTGCCGATGATTAATTTGCGATTTCCACTTCGCTTGAGAAATCTTATTATGCGGTGGAAAAAAATCGCTTTCTCCAGGGACTGGTTCTACAGTTTCATGAGTCAATTAATGTGAATTCAGTTTTTATACATACTCATGCTTGTATATTCCCCGCTCCATACTTTTTGGTCCAACTTAAAATAGGAAAACCTATTACTAACGGATTTCAGAGTGTCGAGTCCATACCGTATTGAATACTCCCTTAGAGTTCATCCCAATAACACACACTTTGTCAGACCCAGATTGAACTAGACATTTCATACACAACTGTCATACTGCCACCGCTACCCTAATACTTTTATTGAGTAGTAGAATAAGAAGTAAGCCTATGAAGCTACATTATCGCTGTTAATCTAAAATAAAAATCAAGAATTAAGAGAAGAAAATCATGAGACATGAATTTCATATTTCGTAAGGTAAACTTTTTTCTGTACCTGGAAGTGATAGATGGAATTCAGACTGTTTATGGAAGGAACTCCTCCAAACTTGAGGCCGAGGAGTAAGGCTCGATAGTCAGAGCCAGCGTCCCTCACGTTGTGTCTCACCAATACGAAATCCGGCCTAAACCAAGTAAGAAAAGGAGTATTTTGAAAGCCATACATATAATATTATACAAAATATATATTAAAGGTAAGGAAATACATTTAATAAGGCCACGCACAATAAACAACATAGATAGACAATAAAACGGACACATTTTGAGCAACGAAACCAAAAGCTTTACGGGCCTTAAAAGATCGCCATGCAGGGCTGGTTTAGGTCACTTTTAACTATAAAGAAATCCTATACATACCAAACATACAAAAAAAATGGAAACCAATGCCTAGGTATAAAATAAATTCATCCGATTAAAAACATTGATTCCTAATTTAGCTTTCAAAAAAGTATTAAATAGAGAGCTGTCAATGCTGTCATTATTGTCACTCAGAACAATTGAATTAGTTCGACCCTCCTACTAATATATTTATTCTTTACCTATTTTTCACACAAAACACTAATTTTAATTTTCTACTGGTCTTGCTGAATCTCCGAAATCGGCTATTTATTAATCGGCTATATATCTGAATAATATATACATACATATAATGTTCTTCATCCACATTTCGCCAGGCATATTTTTTACGTATTAAAAGATGGAAAGGGCGTACGTTGAAAAGGAGAAGAAACAGAGGTTTACTTATATAAAGGCGAAATCCTCTTTTCCTCCTTATAATTTTATTTATTTACTAAATCAAACAATTATGAATAATCAAACAATAGTATAATAATAGTAATAGAGTAAGTAATAGTAATAGACTAGGTTTTTAATAAATACGTCAAGTAAGCAAAAGCAATTTAAAATCTACTGCAGCTTAGTTACAGGAATAGCTTCGTTCGATACAGAACAATTGAAGCCGACTCCTAATGATGTCACTTTTAAATGTTCGTTTTTTATATAGTTATTGATAAATTATAAATATCGATGGTGCTCCGTTTCAGTAAACTTTGTTTTACGTCGTCTATTATTATGTAAATTATGAGACGCGCCCATATTAAGTCTAGCAAACAAAAGTGGTTACAATCTACATACAACGCACTATTTGTGTAGTGAGTCACATTTTTTTCGCTTCCGACAAATAAAACTGTAAATGCATATATATTTGTTTTTTTTTTTTTACATATTTAGGACACGTCAATTTGACTTCACCTCGCCTGATGGTAAGCTGAAGGTAGAGTCCAAGAAAGAGGCTCACCATTACATACACATACCATGTTAACAATGGTGGCACTCAGCTTGACGGCCTCATCAGAAGAGGATTGTCGTCGCAGCACCGCGTGACACCCACCGGTCCCACTAGTGCTGCGACCACAATCCCCCTGCCCGGCTATGCACTTGCTGACCCCTGAACGAAATTAAACCGAAATTTAATTACTATGGAGGGTTTTTCACAATCGTGCACGGTGGTACCAACACGGCCGAATTTTGTGATAAATTTGTGTCATCAAATTTCTACCATGCACCAGTAAATATATATATACACAAAATCTGAATCTCGGAAACGGCTCCAATGATTTTCATGAAATTTAATATACAAGGATTTCGGGGGCGATAAATCGGTCTAGCTAAGTTTCATTTTTAGAAAACGTCTAAGAAAAAAAACCGAGCAAAGCTCCAAGTCACCCAGATATAATAGAATACATACTATAAACGTACAATACGTTTATAGTATCTATGTATTTTGTGTAATTTTATTATTTCTCCGGTCGTACCTACATATATATTCCCTTACGTTATGCTTTCTCTAGGTATTATCCCCAAAGGTATGCTGGGAGAAAACTCAATACTAACTTAAGCTCACTTATATAAATAAAAATTAAATATTGGACTTGTTAATAAAATACTTTTTACTGTAATGTACAATTAGAGAATTCAGAATTAAGAAAATCTAGTAGGTACCTTTTTTTTTTTTTTCGTGCGGCAATCCCTTCGGATAACCCCCGCCGGCCAGCGGGGGCGGTTATGTCGGGCTTGAACCGACTAAAACCGCACGCCATCTCGGGTCTGCAGACGCCGGTGTGTAAGGTTGCCCATAGAGCATATCCCTCGCACCCCGACTGACCCTGGGCCATCTCCGGTTTCGAGATGGCCCCCTCGGGAATCTAGTAGGTACCTAATTTAATTTTGCTCAAGATATTAAATATTTCTATTTAATATCTTGAGCGAATTATATTATCAAACTAACTCAATTATATGACACTGTCCTTGGAACAAAAGTCAACATGTTCTATAGACGGTATAAATCTTATTACGCACATAGAATCTTTATAATAACAACAGACAAAAGAATGTATTCTATAATAATATAGTACATTTACAATATTTTATTAGAACATCCCTAAGGAATTCCTTTAATAAGCTTCGAAAATCCTTAAATTAAGTGAGTGCCGTTAGTGAAGCGGCGCGCCTGTAATAAGATTAATAGCAAGAAGTAGTGTTTCAAAAATGTTGAAATACTTACTTGAAACATCGAGTGACTTTAGTGCCGCTGCGATATACGGCCATGGACACATTGGCCCCGTCAGAATTGGCTGTTACCGTCAATTCCTGTACAGAAGAAATTGTAAAAGTTACTACATGAACTACCAGCAAGTTGAATATTAGGAATATATTTGATTATAATTTTATTTACAATTTATCCTGAACCTATTTCGTCCACAAATTGCATTTATTATCTTACAAAAAAATTAAATTTAACAAATATAACTCTAAAGTAAACCATAAACACTCTTTAAATCTTAACATAATTATTTCTAAGCAGGCAAAAAACTGAGAACCTTGCCAAAATAATATTTTTAGACACTGAACAGTTTACTCACACAATTAGTTCTGAAAATATCATTTGCATTTAATAAAGACGGCTATCAAGAAAGATTTTATGACTCCGGTAATTGGAAGTGAAGCGTGCTTAATTATTAATAAGCAAAGAGGGAGGCTAATGGTTAAATAGCAAACGTTGATATAAGCCCATCGTGTGAATATTTCAGTAGTTTGTCTACAACACCTATTTTGTGGTATTCTCTGCATTCTGTTCCACTGAAATGTGGTCACTCATCCTGAAAATGACCTGGCAAGGTTTAGCAACACTACCCAGGTCAGTTTTATGATGAGACCCCTCCGGGCATCGCAGAGCACGTTAAACCGTCGAAAATATCGAAATTTGACTATTTTGTATTTAGACTGAAAGCCGACAGAAAGGCTCGGAGGATGAAGAGCCTCATTCTCTTTGAAAACAAGTTATAATTAAAGCCTTAACGTGAGTAGTTGGTAGATTTCAATTGATTAACATGGAAGAAAGACCAGGATGTTAAATTAAATTAACTTAAACATTCACGCTTCATTCAAGAATTGTATTTTACTCAACACCTAACCTGTCCGATGTTAATATTGCATTTAATTGCTCACCCTGAACTCAGCTTGTTCAACGCGAATATCCCATTCGCCTGGAAGGCGGCGCCCTCGGAAGTACTTAGACCAGTCAGTGTTCTGATCGTCCACCACCAGCAGCGTCACGCACCGGTCACGATTATAACCACGGCCCACTGATGCCACCGATGTTACACTGCCTAGTAAACAATAATATCTTTGGGATATTAAGTAGTAGCATCATCTTCGTTCAATTCTGCAAAGCATTCTATAAAGATTTAAGCATAGCATTATAATTTTTTTTCACATCCAAGTCATTAGCAATTTTATCTCGTCGCATATATTTAGCCAGAAAATATTATTTACCTAATAGATTGGCGCCTTGGTCACGAGCAGCCCCCGTTAGGGACTGCACGCGTTGAAGTAGAGACTCGCGAGACTTTGCGGGTGACGATGGTGCTGATGTCCCACGTGATCCACCTCGTAGATTTAGAGATAAATCACCCCCAGCAGCGGCGGCAGTCGCAGATGGAGCAGGCGGTGGACCCCCTGATGTACCGCTTCCGATGCTTCCCCCGGTGACTATTTGACAGATTTTACGATATGTTTTTTATATATAATAACTATATTTCATCTATTCATCACGTTCACGCACACAACTTCGAATATCTTTGAAATTTTCTATGAATCTTAAACATCTTTGGTAGAATATATCATTTGTTTACATAGAATAAAATAATGCCTCACTTTATACCTACTCCCCTAAAACAACAAAGGCCCTATAATCGAAGCCACATGTTAAATGAAACCTAATAATACCAAGCAAACAGATTACCCATAGTTTCTAAGTGAGTTAAAGTAGATAAACAGGTTGGAAGTTTGTTGATTGTCAAAGAGAAATTAAATAACTTACTCTGGGAGGCCGGCCTTTGACTCTGCGGTTTCGGCTGGCTCGTGGTGGCTGGTTGGCCGGTGTAAGGATCCACCTCGCCTTCATCGCACTCGGACTGTAGATCGCCCGAGCTGAATCTGCGCAACGCCTCCACTGAGCTACACGCCGCACGCCACCGCCACGCCGCGCCAGGTTACAGGGACACGCAGAGGTGGGACAAATCGACACACACAATGTAGCCACTCATTGTCACCTAACTAATCAATTGCCTTGCCAATCAACGTCAAAACTGCCATTTAAGCCAACTTTGATAGAATCGATCTTTATTCTTTTCAAAGGTTAATTTTTAATAGCAGAGTGAATTTTGCTGTTGAACGAAATAATACAATATCCTAGCAGTAACAACGGTTTTTGTTAAGCGGCAGCAACAAATCACGACAGAGACATCGAGAGAGAAAAGCGCCATGCACTGAATGTGGGTACTTCTGAGCTGTTTTTTGTTGACAAAACGTACTAGTACCTATCAGCATTCATTGTGATCACATACGAGTACAATTATTTAAGGGCTTCGAGGCTGATGAGTGGTGCTACACGGTATGTAAAGTGGAGCGGAGGCAACGGGGAGCTGGCGAGGCGGGGCGGGGCTGAGGTGGACGCTGGGGGGAGGGTCGAGTGCCACAAGGGGTGAAAGCAGCGCGGTGAAGCGGTTCGGGCTTTTTACGGTGTCGTAAATTTTGTTTTATCCTTAAATTATAAACTTGATATATACTCGGAGATTTTTGGTGGGTCTCGTTTGCTTAAATATTGTTTAATATGCATAAACACTAGTCAATACTGTACTCTATTGCTTTTACTAATGTGAGACTTAATCAATGATTTAGTGAACTAAGTTAAATAACTATTATTTAAGTTCAATAAGTAATTTATAAATTATTTTTTATTCAACACGCGTTTTTTTTTTCGGAAAGACAGGTTACATCGAAAACATTCAACGATAGAGGACTGAAAAAGCTATAAAAATAATTATACATGCATAGATACATCAATTTATTTCGAACTGAAGGTAATGAGTGCCATGCGAACTTACCTTCTTTTCAAGTAATTAACATTTGAAGTGAATGAGGTCCGAAAGCTTGAGAAAGACAGGGTTGAAGTGGTCGCGGCCTGCGGGCCACAGATCCCAGGACACCCTGACCGGTCTATTTTGCCGCCCCTTGGTTAGAAAGAAAGAAGATTGAATAACACTGTTGCTGATTATTCAGTTATAATCTTCTAGTCTTTTTCTGATCCCCTTTCCTCTTATGAAGTTTGTTCTTAACGTTAGACCTCCTTCCCATCACGACACGGTTCACCACCTAATATGGTGCGATACCTTGCACTAAAAAACCAGATCGTCTTATACCTACTACATGGTTTGAAATGTTTTGTATTTAAAAAGGTTTTCACAAGCAATAGGCGGACCACACGCAAAAGCGTATTTAGTGTCCATTAGGTCCATCTCATATAATATATAACGTGTCACTCTACTATTAAGGTCATAAAATACCAGATTTATAATACTGATAGCGTAAGAACGGATTTCAACAATGACAGAAACCGCGATCAAAGTGAACTAAACTGCGTCACCATATTTTACTTTTGGTTGAACGGATTTTGCCTAGTGATCCAGCTTAAGAAGGTTTTATGTCTCAAATCATCGCACTTCAGGACACCTATAATGTTGTGAAAACCCTTAATAGAATCTTGCTACAAGTTACATTGTAAGTGTCGTCATGGGTTCACAGGCATCAAGGCTTATACCAACATTAGGATCACGGATTAGTATCTACCACTATAACATCGTTTCTTGTCAATGCGAAACAACATTACTTCGCTCGAGAAAATAAAATGTATTTACCACCAAATATTAGGTACTTAACGACCTCCGTCCTTCATGAGCGCAGGCCTGGGGGTGGCAGGTGAGGCCGCCTGTCACCCCAGCAGAAGCAGGCCGGGACGGCGGGGCGGCTAACACCCCTCCCCCAAACCGGGGCAAGACGGGGACACCGTGGTTCCCAAACCCGAGGGGGCCATCTCGAAACCGTAGATATCCCACGGTCAGTCGGGGTGCGAGGGATATGCTCTATAGGCAACCTTACACCCCTTACACTGTAGACCCGAGACGGCGTGCGGTTTTAGTGGGTTCAAGTCCAACATAACCACCCCAGCTGGCCGGCGGGGGGTATCCGAAAAAAAGGTACTTACTTGTCAAATAAATTACTTGTCAAACATGGATAAGACGTAAAACATTTTTAAAACCTTGTTTGAAAATCATATAACTAATGCGGTTTTTTCTATTAGAAAGGTCTTGATCAGACTTAAACTCTGCCGTATGTTTGATTGCAATTAGTTAAATAAAACCGAAGATATGGCTAAAAAACAAAACGGAAATCCCAACCAAAATCCTTAACATACCTTTCAATATGACATTACACGTTATAAAGATTTTCTATACAACCGACATGTTTTCTGTAAGAATGTTTTTTATAGCATTTTTTATGAAACTTTTGTCCTTCTGTCCTTATTACGGGTACATATAGAGTTAACTTTAGATATTTTATAATCAGATATAACATTATTTGTAATATTATACATAGAATAATATTCACGTATGATCGATGCTCCTCAAGACCAAAAGGCTGGCTTCTGTTTTAGCACAAAGAATAAGTATTGCCATACAACGTAGCAATGCTGCTAGTCTTCTGGACCCGTTACCACAGGAGGCACGCGATGCGGAGGAATTCCATGATGGATTATAAGTTTAGTTTTTCTTTAATCATTTATTTTATTATAGGTTTATTTTAGTTATTATTATAACCGTGGTAGCCTAGTGGTATGGGTAATGGACTGCTGAAACGAGGTCTCGGGTTCGATCCCAGGTTTTACCATGGCACACACCAATGACTTATCGATGCTTTTCGAAGTTATGTGTGTATTTATCGCAGATTTATAAGTGCCCGGTTAATGGCAATAGGCTCGCCACCTATTACATTGGGACCTAAATATAAACTGGCGAAATGTGGGTGCTAGCACCTCTGAGTTTATGTTATGAGTTTATATATTTTAGTTATTTGTAATCAATGACTTCTATGTGTACTAGATAAGCAGTTCAGAACAAAAAGTGTGTCACACTTCGGGGGTGAGGCGGGAACGGCAGAGGGGTACGGGACGCCTTAGCATTGATTCATAATTTTGGCGCTCATACACTACTTTACAGATGCTGAAGCGATGACCTCGTGTAAAATCGTATGAAATAAATTTAATAAACCTGCTCTGTGGCTATGACAACAACAAAAAGTAGAGGTGTGTAAAGTAGCGTCCAAAAATATATACCAATAGGCATTTTGACTATATTTAAAATATTGTACGAATTGTTGTCATCCTAATAAAATGTACCGTAAAAACATATTTTATTAATTTTCAATATAAAATAAGTTTCTTTTTTGTTAAAAAATCAAGATTAAAATCTCACGTTTTTTGAGAGTTGATCACGTGCTTATAAACGCTCTGTGACGTCACACATAAGTAAACAGAGTTTTTCAATACAGGCTGTTTGCATTTCCTAGTATTAATCGACTGGTTGAATTATTAATTACTAATAATGTTTCACTTTTATCTTATATATCTCAAAATAAACCATTTATTTTGCAACTAATTTCAATAATTATATAAACGTGCTTTAAGTCGCTTACTGTTTACTTTGGTGTGACGTCACATGTCACGGGATCCGTTATGGCGCGTACTTTTTTAAATCAAACTTTAATATCGATTTTTATCGTAAATAAAACAGTTCTCAAAAAAATATTGATGCCATCTGCATTTTTATGTTGTAATACATAATACAGAACTATTTTTTAGCAGTAGTCAAATACCCTATTTTATGTTCCGAACAGCCAGTCTAGTATATATAGAAGTTATTGTATAAGTTTATAGTTCAATAGGAAAGCCCTCTCCTTACTTTTTAAGCTGTTAAAAATAAATAAATTTTAATGTAGAATATGGTAATAGTATTCATTGTTTTTTAATCGGTATATGAATACATTTCCGTTTACGTGAACTACAACTTTGTTCTTATTAGCCCACTGGCAGGAGCTGTTGTAAAAACCAGGCACATTCTATTGATATTTTAGGTAGATTTCGATGAAATCGATCTACCTATTGGTTTCTTGACTACTGTCGAGTTTTAAAAAAAATCTTCATAGGAGGTCTAGTTATGACCACTGGTCAAAAAGTTTATATATATATATATATATGTATGTATATGTATGTATATGTATGTATGGTTCCACTTCCCAAAATTTGCGGCACTCTCACGGTCGCATTTTTGCACCCATCGCTTTCAAACTGCGGTCAAAAATTGCTTGGGTGTAAACTTACGGTACTGACGGTAGGGCCTCACTTTTTGTGAAATCAGATTTTCCTCAAAATTTCACGTTCCGTGAAAGATATTCGAACCGTTCTAATTTTTTGCCATAGTATACATGAATACCAACAACTTTTAATTATAAACCTATAAGATTAAAACTTTAACTAAAAGCGGAGGGGGGAAAAACCAAAATTTTTCGGGAAAAAAATCATAACTTCTAACCGGTGAACATTCTTGCAGTCGGAAACATTTTTAATCGATAGGCCATTTTTAAGTCTAAAATAAATGTCTGAAAAGTTTTTCGCTAAAAGTTACCGTTTTCGAGAAAAAAAAATTAAACATGTTAATTAATTACTTCACGAAATATTGTTTAAAGTCCGTAGTTCCCTATATAAAATAATATTAATTGCTTCACGAAATCTACCTGTGCGTTCCCCCTGCGGGAACGGATTTTTTAATAGGCAGCTACTTTTATATCCCTGTCTGTTTAAGTCAAAAAGATTAAGCATCGTGAAAATGCTGTGAGAGTCTTTAGCGGGACAAAACACACAAGTGGAACAAAGGAGCCAAGTGAAGCTTAAGTACGTGATAGTCGACCCTTTTTTTACTTACATGAAAGCGGAGAGCAATTTATTAGGAGTTTCGAGAAGTGAGTGAGTAAGTAAACTAACTAGTTATTGGTTACGAAATATCTGAACGTATACACTAGATAACATAACATATCTTCACGCCGGTATCCCCGAAGGGGTAGGCAGAGGTGTATTACACACCCACGATTGGCCAGTTATGTTTAGGTCCCAATGTAATAGGGGTCGAGCCTATTGCCATCTACCGGGCACATTACTAAGTGAGCGATAATCAACATTTGTAATACACACATAACTACGAAAAGTCAGAGGTGTGTGCCCGGGGCGACTGGGGATCGAACTCAAGACCTCGTCTCGGCAGTCCGTTACGTACACCACTGGGCTATCGCCGCTTACACAAGATACTGTTCCTAAATCGTATTCCGTAATTTTTTATACAATAAAAGTTGAGCCATTTTCCTTTTGGAAGTTTGTAGGCTACTACTACTACTACCACCACTCTAATTAGAAAAAGAAAACTGTTCCTCGGTAACTCGTTTATTAGGAAAGTTATAAAATATATCTTCACAATGATGATATAGAAGGAGAATCCAAATTTGGTGCGAGTGGATTCGCATTGCCAGTAACTTAATTGACCTTAATAGTCTTATGAATCATTTACAAATTATTCAATAAAAATTACGTATACGATCCTAGATAACAATTTCCTTTGAAACGAGGCGAAACGCTTGTCAATTTCAACTGTAACGAGCGAATTGTAGGTACTATAATTTTTAAGTCCCAAGAAATTAGGATTTATATTGGGCCAGCAAAAAGATCGTCCACTGTATTCGTGTTCAATTACATTCTTTACACTAAAAGCAACAACAAGAAAAATTATTTACGAGTTGAAATTTAGATCGTGGAAATAAATTTTATCGCTAGGTAGGTATGTGAAATTTTGGTTGGGCGTTTGGGTGATTTCTGATCAAGTCCTTTAAGTGTATCTTAGGTATTACATAACTTTTTGATATAAGTAGCCAGTGGCACTGTCGTTACTAAAAGTTACCATCGACAATTATATGTTTGGGCTTTATGTACCTACCTATACATTTCGTAAGACATGTAAATACCGACTTATATTTATGATAATAATAATAAATAAATAAATAAACATTCTACGACATTCTACACAGCGCTTTCTAGACCCAAAGTAAGCATAGTTTAACTAGCTTGTGTTATGGGTTCCAGAATGCGGATAAACATACTTAGATACTTTTTTTTTTGTAAATACATACATATTATACATAGAAACACCCAGACCAATGCAAATAGACATATTCATGCATACAAATATTTGCACTGAGCGGGAATCGAACCAAAACTATCAAATGATTAATATAGATTTCAATCATCTACAGCAAGAAATAAGTCAGTATGTAAATGTAAAATACCCAGTTATTGTTCTAAAAATAAAACTAAGCCTCTTCGCAAAGGGATTGCTTTGCCTCAATCCGATTGAGATATAAGATGCTTATTCAACATTATTCTATTATTCCCAAGCTACAAGGTACATATAAAAGTAAACTTACCTCGGGAAATCTACAAGCAAGTGTCGCAGATATCAACGTTCTTAGTAGAATAAATGCGGCTAAGTATGCAACTGGTGTGGTGAGGGAGGAGGTGCCTGCCAACAAAAAGTTTAGATTAGGCACAATATAACATGATATATCTGCGATGCACCTGTATACCACTTCACAAGGTTTTTAGTGCGTACGGGATCATAAAATGAAGAATCATTAAAATGTATCCTACTGAAAACAGAAATGACATTATGTAACATTGTCTTCCCTTACTTTTGTACCGTATTTCCGTGATGAATAGATAATATGTATTCTATTCTACGATGATTTGTACCTACAATTGATATATAGATACGCGGCTCTACATAAATCTTATGAACGCAAAACGCCGTGTAAGTACAGGGCACGACCCATGGGCACACTGCTTAAGCACCATCGCCGACATGCCGTCAGGCCCACTCGACTTGTGAACATCTAAGGACTTTAGCTCCCGCCGGATCACGCGTTGTGTGATTTTAATTTCTGGCATAGAAACACCACACCAGGGGATAGTGGGTGGCACGGCATTCCCGTCGTTTTGTGTCCTAAAAGGTTACCTAAAAGAGCTGTCTTCTCCTTAGCGCCATGGGCCAAACTGCTCTCGGGTTTTTTCAGCGGTGGTAAACAAGGCCGACAGAAATTTCCGACAGTTTTCGCGAGCAACCAGAATGCACGACTATCAGATGGGTACCATGCCAGCCACTTACCAATTCTGTCGATGAAAAACAAATATAGCCCTGGCCTTTGCTCTTTTACTGAATTTCGAGGCAGCATTCAATTTCCGTTTCACTTCAACAATATTCCGAATAGCTTGTTAGCAAAAGCCGTGGAACCAGTCTAAGTCTAGCTTCTGTACAAGGCCGATTAAACCTCGGACGTTTACTTGCTCCTATTGCGATCCAGCGGTTGGGAATGTAGCATTCTATATCTATGCTATCGCCTTAGTGACTGATGTTGCACCGGAGCTTGGATCTTCTGAAGTGAAACAGATCCGCCTCCACGGGTACGAAGCAAAGAATTCTCGCAATCCACCCCATTCTGCCGACTTATAGTGCCAAACACGTCACCATTTAGGTGGCCCAGATGGTTCTAGTCGTGCGAGAGGCACTTGCGCCTTGAAGAGGCGGATGAGCCTGATGTACCAAGTGCAGCTTCCACTATTATGAAGTATTCATGTGGAAGTGTAATCAGCAGAAGGTCCAGTAGAGAGCTTCTATGGGTCTCGATATCTAGTATTCGAGTGATAGATAGAACCCATAGGATCCATAGATAGAATCCATAGGTCAGGGCAAATTTGTGAGCAGCCCTAACTGCAAAATCAGTGACCGAGTACACCAGCCACTCAATGTGATGAGCGTTAAAGTCCTCCAAGAACACCAAGTGCACGGTGGGGTACTGCTCAATTGCCTTGTCATCCGACCGCTGCAGGTACTCAAATAGTTCGTCTGAAGACAAACCGCTATGAAACCTGAAGAGACACGCACGGATATGGGTGTGGCCACCGTGATCTCTACGCACCCATAAAGTAGACAGGCCCCTATCTTCAAGGCCATTAAGAGGGCGGCAACAAATATCATCCCAGACGTACATATAAACCCCGGCACGCCTAAAAAATTGACTCGAGTTTGTACCCAGGGTACATTACCTAGACTGTATCAGGCAGGAACATAAATTATGGCCGCGGTTTTCTATAGGGCACAGGTACTACCTGAGTCGGACTTATCACTTATATACCATCACATACCGTCGTGTCCTACCTCCTTCTAGAATAATCTCAACGACTAACTTAATTAGCCTATATTGTACATACCCTTCTATGAAGTAGTGACACTGTTAATCACCATACCACCCAGTAAAATCTTTATACTTACCCAGCAATTTCATTTTTTTAAGTGCTCAGGCTACCCATGAAGCAGAAATGTTTTGAAAATAAAAGCACTGGTTTAGTAAACAAATTGAAATTTATGCTTATCCGCTTTCATTCAAGGGGTGAACATTATTTCGAATTTATAATATTAAAGCTGGCTTAACTTAAGCTATCATAGAGGCACATATGAACATATTACACGATTAAATATGGTGGTAATTCTATCTATGTCATGTATAATCTGAGACGGGTTTCCTCTATATGTGAAGGAAAACCTTAGGCGAGCAATTAGGCTGTAAAATAGGGATAGGAATAAAATAACTAATATACGCATACATACATTATAGTAAAAGTGGGTCAAGTGGCGTGAACGGGCTATTGTCATTTGTGACCCCAAAATGTAATTTAGGTTAAATAAAGAGCACATCTATAGAACTATCATTAAGCCCGTCCTTTAATATAGCTGTGAAACATGACCGATGCTGAAACGACACAAGCTGGAGCTGCGGGTCAGGACAATGAATAGCTGCGGTAGAGACACCAGCGGACCTCGGGCTCCGAGATGAAAGAAGAAGTTGATGATGATGACATAATATATATAGTATATACATCGCCATTTACTTTTTTATGTACTTAACATATTAGTTTAATGAAACTAATATGTTTAGTTTGTTTAATGAAACAATCGTTAAATAAGTATTTGTGATTTCAATTTATGACTGTTACTTGCCCAATACAACTCTTCTCCTTCATTCGAGCGCCAATCCCGGTTTCATCCAAATCTTGCACTTTAACCCTGGGGTCAGCTCTCCTACAAATTCATTATTTGGTTCATTGGTCTGACCCCAACCCCGAGAAAAAAGCCTGTGCCAGAACCTCGTCTGTCAATCAGCAGATGTGCCGGGTTGCAGGTGAGGTTGGTTTAACCTCCTAAAATCTTGGTCCCACACTCAAATTAACGTAGGACCAGAAATATGACTTAGGAAATGTGGGTGTATGATACACCTACCTCTGCTTTACCCTTCGGAGAGATAAGGTGAGTGTGTATGTAAATGCATTACATGATACTAACAATTAATACATTTGTTTTATTTTATGTATGCCTTTTTCTTAACAAAGTATCCAGTGGTTCTTTTGAATGGATGTGGTACAAGAAAGGCTTATATTCATCTGTCAATATCCCATAACCTAATATGGATGATGATTTGGAAGAACGAGAACTCAAAAAATAGTCATAACTTTGATTTCCTAATCTTCCAAGAACAAGTAGTCAATTGTAATGTCAACGGATCATCGAGAGAAAACTCCAAATCAATAACTGGAGTAGGTACCGACTGTCGGTAGGAAAGAATGAACATGTCGCGTCACTTAAAAAGATATCATTAGCATTTGTTTCCAATGTTATTCCAGTCATGGACCTCAGTGACGTGACGAGAGTTAGAATAATTTATTTCTGCCCTCAGTCGGAGCTCAGAATGTCACCTATCAAGTATTATCTTTAAAGGCTTGCATATCAATGGGTTTTACGGTGAATTAGGTCATCCCAACAAAGCAGGTATTTCAGTCGTAGGGTATTCATTTATTTTTGTGTACCTTTTTTATATAATGGTCACGTCAATATGAATTTATCTCGCCTGATGATAAGCTAAAGATAAAGTCTCAGGAATGAGGGTCACCATTACAGACACCGATAATGTTACAATGGTGGCTCTCAGTTTGACGGCCTCATCAGATGCTTTTTCACGCCCCGCTTAAAGGACCCGGGACTGTAGGAAGAAGGAAACACGTGTGCTGGTAAAGAATTCGAAGAGTTGCCGAACCGCTTGGTTCTTGATGGGATTGTTCGCACCGTATGAGGGTGTACCTCAGCCTTGCACCTATTGTTCTGTCCAGGAAAGGACAAGGTGGAACTAATTCGAAGGTCAAATTTGGTAGGTCTGAAAATAGGTCGTAAGCTATTTTTTATACCCCTAAGTGAACGTGATCAGAATTTCACGCGGGCATATCTAGTAGTCATATGTAAATGTACCTACGTGTTATCTGTTTGTAATAAATCTTTGATTCAGTACTGTCAAGAAAGCATGGAAATTAAAAGGGGTTAAGTGTTAAGCCGTTAAGTGGGGTCAGGTTTGAATCCCTAATAACTACGACACTAATTGTGCTGTACTAATAATGCGTAACAATAATAAGGGTAAACATCTGTAGGTATGTTAATCATGAAACGTTATGTTTTGCATGTAATGCCAGTGAACTTGTGTAGGTAATATAATGAAGGCTCGTAGTTTTTGTGAACTAATAATAAATAAAATATATATCTGTAAAAAAGATGGTGTTGATTTATGTGTTATTATGAAGAGCTTGCAGAACATTATCATCAAATCTAAAAAAATGTAAGATCTAACAACAAGAGCTACAAAAAAATCAAGAGGTACGAAAACAAAAACAAATATCTGAGAGAGAACCCTCCTCCTTTTTAGAAGTCGGTTAAAATTAGCGGAAAGGAGTACATAACCATACATTTTATCCCGAATCTTGTGACCAAACACCTGTTAACATTGTATTTTTTAACGAGGTCAAGCCTCGGCGCCTCTCACGCCGGGCAGTCCGCCAGCGTGTGCAGCCCTGAGTCCTCGCTCGCGTCGCAGTGATGTCACTCAGGCGTTGGCTCCTTCCTGATCCGATGCAGGTGGTCCCCGAAGCACCCCTTCCCGGAGATCACCTGCGTCAGTCGGTACGAGAGGCTTCCGTGTCGCCTCTCTAGCCAATCCTCCATGATGGGCCTTACCGCCCATGATGGGCCTTACCGCCGTAAGGAAAATACCTAATCCATACATTCTCTTCCTTTCCTAAATCCTGCTTGTACATCCCACATCTTTGCACCGACAACGCTGACTAAGCTAATACCACGGTAGCTCTTTCAGTCTTCGTACAGCTGACTAGCTCTCACAATTTGTCCGGCCCTCATTTCGCACTTCCGCATTAACTTCTTAACACATTCCTCTCCTCTCGCAAACCTTCATCCAGGTTCCATCCACATCCGTTGCTTTTTGCATTATTTCATTTGCTCTTGTCGCTAACCAATCCAACCAAGCTTTCTTTTCCTCGGCCATTGCTTTTTGAACAAGTCCACGCAGTCTTTTGCTTACATCCTTTTCTTCTCTTACATACACCTATATAGGAATAAACATTCCTAAGTTCATTTAAATAAAATGAGAGAAAATATCGTAGTTGGCCCAAATACATACTTTTACCGGTGTCAATTGGTACGCAAATAAGTTGACTTCATGCGAATTGCCTACAACAAAACAGATAGAACAAGTCAAATCATGAATTTAGTGTGAGTTGACTCGTGCAAATTGTCCCATAACCCATTATGTAATTCATACCCCGTAAATATATGATTTAATTACCAGCTACTCTGTTATATTCAAGGCGAAGAAATGTGTTATATATTTTAACTTTAGGTTAGGTAAAGTAAAGTTTCCTTTGAAAAAACGTACCGAAGGCGTGAGGGGACCCACTATTATCGGTATGTATATCCATCTCGTTTAATTACTACAGATTTTATCAGTAGTTTGACTGAAATGCCATATGTATAAGCGTATATACACGCTGACTTTATTGTCGTTTTCGATCCGAAAGGGGGTTACTAATCATGGTAACATTTTGAGATGTCCAAATTGCTATTCCGGTTATAATAAAAAAGTTGACTTTTCTATAATCTTTTACACTCGTTCGATTAGAAACATTATTAACGCTTCAGTAATACTTTGAGTGTTTTTAATTAAATTTAAATTTAATTCGTCCTTGTTCATAATTGCGCGGGAATTGGTATAAGATAACTGCCTGGCGCGGCGAAACAGGTGATTAAAAGAGGACATTGATCACTTTAACCGCCCCCGCTGGCCGGCGGGGGGGTATCCGAAGGGATATTCGCACGAAAAAAAAAAACCGGAGCAAGACGGGGACACCGTGGTTTCCAAACCCGAATGGCCCCTTCGGGTTTGGAAACCACGGTGTCTCGAAGCCGGAGATGGCCCAGGGTCAGTCGAGGTGCGAGGGATATGCTCTATGGGCAATCTTACACCCCGGCGTCTGTAGACCTGAGACGGCGTACGGTTTTAGTCGGTTCAAGCCCGACATAACCGCCCCCGCTGGGCGGCGGGGAGGTTTCCGAAGGGATATCCGCACGAAAAAAAAACCGGAGCAAGAGGGGGACACCGTGGTTTCCAAACCCGAGGGGCCATCTCGAAGCCGAAGATGGCCCAGGGTCAGTCGGGGTGCGAGGTATATGCTCTATGGGAACCTTACACCCCGGCGTCTGTAGACCCGAGACGGCGTGCGGTTTTAGTAGGTTCAAGCCCGACATAACCGCCCCCGCTGGCCGGCGGGGGGGTATCCGAAGGGATTTCCGCACGGAAATAGTTATTTATGCAACTGTGGTATAATGAGGGGTATTAAAACATGAATGTGGGTTTATCACACGAAGCGAAGCTGAGTGTGATAATAGTATCACATGAGTGTTTTAATACCTAATTATACAGTTGCATACAAGACTTTATCTACACCCATGATAAACTAATAATACATCTTCAGAGAATGATGTACTGCCCTTTGATATTTTCCAATTCATGAAATCTTGGTACGCCTTTTCATACTGTTTTCTAGATTTTTCCGGTAGTAATTTGTTAGATATGTCCTTTGCTGCATTCGAAATGTCTGGAGGTGTGTTATCAAAACTTGAATCGCTCATTTTCGTAAGTAAACAAAACAATTTGCAAAAATAATAGCGAAGAAAAATAGCGGGAATTCGAATTCGAACGAATAAGCTTTATTTTTTTTTTACGGCGCGCCGCCGCTGTGGTAGTGCAATGCAACGCGCGTGAATGACAGTTCTTTTTTTGAAACTCATACAGATTCCACGCATCGAGCGGTAAGAATTTGGCTGTCTGATGAGTAACTCTTTGCGCGGAAGAGATTGAAAGAGCGAAAGGAGTGTTATTATGAAATTTCATACAACATTATAACACCCGTTCGGATGATATTATGGTTATTAGGACATTGGATGTATTAATGTTGGCAATAAGCTAACTGTTTCAGAATCTTTTATAGAGGATTTAAAGCATGGGTGTAGATAAAATAAATAAAAGGTACGTGTAATGACTATTACACGTACCTTACATGACTATTTTTAATGTTCTATAAATGTTTGTTTCATTCATTACACTCCTGTGGCATTTCAGATTGTACAATGGCCAGCGTGCATTGAATTTCCTGGCAAATCCTGGAAAGTTTATTAGGTATAGGGTTCTACAAAAAGGGCATATACCTTTTTTTTTTTTTTTTATCGTGCGGAAATCCCTTCGGATACCCCCCCGCGTGCCAGCGGGGGCGGTTATGTCGGGCTTGAACCGACTAAAACCGCACGCCGTCTCGGGTCTACAGACGCCGGGGTGTAAGGTTGCCCATAGAGCATATCCCTCGCACCCCGACTGACCCTGGGCCATCTCCGGTTTCGAGATGGCCCCCTCGGGTTTGGGAACCACGGTGTCCCCGTCTTGCCCCGGTTTGGGGAAGGGGCGCTAGTCGCCCCACCGTCCCGGTCTGCTTTTGCTGGGGTGACAGGTGGCCTCATCCGCCACCCCCAGGCCTGCGCTCATGGAGGACGGAGGTCGTTAAGCGACCTCCGGCGCCTGAGTCGCCTGCGACGCGCAGCGAGCAAGTTGCGGGCTCGGCGGACCGGGAGAGTTCTAAGTCTCTCCCGGGCGCGCTCCGTCACCTCCTTCGCGAGCATTACATGCTCGCAGAAGGAGACGGCGGCGGCCCACGCGCTCGCGCTCCGCACCATTGCCGCAATCATGCTGCCGAGCGAGAGGACTCCCACCCCGATGGCTGCCACGAGGTCACGCCTCGGCGCCTCCCACGCCGGGCAGTCCGCCAGCGTGTGCAGCCCTGAGTCCTCGCTCGCGTCGCAGTGATGACACTCAGGCGTTGGCTCCTTCCTGATCCGATGCAGGTGGTCCCCGAAGCACCCCTTCCCGGAGATCACCTGCGTCAGTCGGTAGGAGAGGCTTCCGTGTCGCCTCTCCAGCCAATCCTCCATGATGGGCCTTACCGCCGCTATTGCGGCGTGAAACGCGAAACGCGCACGTAGCACTACCACGGCGAGACACATTCTATTCAAGAAGGTATTTTTAAGACCACATTTTGTTAAATATATTCTTTACTTAAACCTTTATAAAAGTACCATGAGGTTTTATATTAGCGTCAGTGAATATGGTTATACGTCCTTTTAAACCGTCTACGCTAAACAAAAGAGTCCGCTAAAGAGATTTTATACAATTTGTAAATCACAAATGGCAATAGCAAAATATGAATGCTATATAGGTTTAAAGGGTTCGACCAAAACCTTTAGGGTCAAACCAACCTCACCTGCAAGCCGGTACACCTGCTGAACGATGGATGCTTGCCTTGCCTTGGCACTAGTTTTCCTCTCGGCGTTAGGAGGCAATCGCTCCCACAAAGCCATATTAGCCAAATCAAAGGGAGCAGAAGGTTGCTTCCGATGCAACCGGGAAAAACGCAAAGATATGATGATGCTGTGATCCAAAGTGCTAAAGCACCTGGTCACTAACTGGAGAGCCATTTGACTCGCTCCAAAAACGAATCTTATGAGCTGTCGATGATCGCAAGCCGTATCGAACTTCTTTTCGCCTCCTCTGCGAGTTCTTTCGTATGTATCTTGGCCTGTGTTTTCAGAAAGTGTTCAAGTTGATTTCCAGAGTGACTATCTACCATAGCACTGCTTGTCAAACGCAGGTAGTCCATTGGAAATACTACTTATAAAAGACATAATGTGCCTCACATTATGTCTTTTATAAGTAGCTTAAACGTTCGAGAACGGCTCGAACGTTTAATGGTGGAATGATCTCCCTGCCATGTGGGCCAGGGTTCTTCAAAAAGGGACTAAATGGTTATCAGCATCGGCAACGCGGGCGTAACTCCCCCGGAGCTATAAACGTCCCTAGATAATGGTGACTACTTTTCATATAGCATGCCATATTGTGCCTAACAATAACAATGCTATATTATATATTCAGCTTGCTTACTCATTATTCAAATTGAATGATGCGTAATAAGCCGTGATGAGTATTTGGCTACTATGTTGTACTCTCACTTGCGGAGTTTTGTTTCGATAAATAACTAATAAGGGTGGAGTCACGTTTGCAGCCCACTGGCGAGGAGCCTCACAAACATTGTCGCCGATTACGTAATGGCCACCGCCCCGTAACCTATTATTGAGGGCATTCACTTACCTATATTTCAGACGACCCTACTTTCAGAATCATTGAATTTAAATTATAGAGATTCCTTTTTAGTTTCTCAAGATTTTGTATAAATTTACATCTTCAGATAAGCAATCAGAGCTCCCTGGAGGCAATGAGGCAATGGGTTTGCCGTTCCCAATATTTAGGGTAACATTTTTGGCCTTACTTTATCTACCATAGCCACAAGGGACGCTTTAGTACCTTCGTAGTCCCACATATTGCCTTTAATAGCTAGAAGAAGTTATATATTAAATCTTTATAATAGTCTTTGGGTTTTATTGGCGGAAAAGTGGTCTGTAATAATTTCCGTTGTCAAAATTTAACAATTAAGGTTATGTTCTGTTAAAAAGTAAGCACATTATGAATAACTGTCACGATTTTCCTGTTTCCTTTGTGGGAGACGTTGATGATGCCTGTTTTTAAACCTTACTACCTACTATGCCCACAATATGGACTGTAGCTCTTGATAAAATAAACTTTAATCAATAAAATTTATAAAATGACCCTTTTTTTTTTTTTTTATCGTGCGGAAATCCCTTCGGATACCCCCCCGCCGGCCAGCGGGGGCGGTTATGTCGGGCTTGCACCGACTAAAACCGCACGCCGTCTCGGGTCTTCAGACGCCGGGGTGTAAGGTTACCCATAGAGCATATCCCTCGCACCCCGGCTGACCCTGGGCCATCTCACCACTAACAGCATCGCTCATCCTGTCTCCTCTGAAAGCAGAGGAGTACGGAGAGCGATGTGTTCCCGCCACGTTGGGTATTGGCCGACGATCAATGCCAACCCTATGAAGGGGTGAAGGGGAAGCCATTGACCGCCGCCCAGGGTGTACCGGCCGCTCCGATTCCGTTCCCCCCGGACTGCAGCGGGATCGGAATCGGAGCGACACTCGAGGAGGTTACCCAACACACACCCCTATAAAATGACCCTAAATATAACATTTGACATACCTTCTTAATATTTTGTCATTTTTCCAATTGACTTGATTATTCTGACATTAATTGCTTTTACTTTACGTTCTGACCTAATTAACTTATGTATTTGAATTATGCATGGACATGTTTATATATTTTGTATGAATTATGATTTACCTAACTCAATATTTCGTATGCCTTTGGCGTAGCATAGCTTGAACTATTATTATGATTATAACATCTTTGTGTAACCTATGCTTCATAAAATAAATAAATTTGAATTTCAATTTGAATTTGAATGGATTACTCCGTTTCTCCATGTATGCTCTGATTAGGTTGGACAGAACACAATGGAAAAATGGTGAGGGGCAAAGACAGTGACTTTACATTCCTTAGGAGTCACATTTGCCCGAACAATGGCTCTTAGAAGTTCTGAGAAAGAAAACCTCTACAAAAACATTTTTTTTTGAACTGCAATAGGCAATAGTGGTGATTTTTCGATAGTGCGTGAAAGAATGGCTCAGTAGATAATTTAAATCCGCTGCTAAAAGTCACCTAGCTAAATTTCATTCTAAATACGGACTAGAGGCAGACGCGCGTTTGTGTCTCGTGGATGCATATTCTAAAGAAGGACTTTCTTACCTCCAAAAAGACGGTCACTCAATCTATCAATCAAAAAATGGATGGATAGGTACAAAAATTACAATTACTTACTTAATTTACACAATGGGGTAGGGAAAGATCAAAAGTTTGCACTTGCTACGATCCTGGCATGTACCTTGCGCTTCTTCTACTTCCATTTTTTTTGTTCATATATTCTCACCGGTTGCGGGTACTTTCTACAAGCCTTATTTAAAATATCCTCGATCTGATTGACAAACGTCGAATTATAATGATATACTAGCAATAGTGGTTTATTCATTCATTCATTTATTTTCACATAACATAACGTCATGCCTGTATCCCCGAAGGGGTAGGCAGAGGTGTATTACTTATCCACGATTCGCCAGTTATGTTTAGGTCCCAATGTAATGGGGGGTGAGCCTGTTGCCATCTACTGGGCACATTTCTAAGCGAGCGATAATTGACATTTTTAATACACACATGACTACGAAAAGTCAGAGGTGTGCCTGGGGCGAATGGGGATCGAACTCGAGCCCTCGTCTCGGCAATACGTTACGTACCCCACTGGGCTATCGCCGCTTTATTATTAGCATTTGATTTTTAACTCATTCAAACCTCTTCTTCTTCAAGCAATAGTTCGCCTATCAGAGACACCTTGTGGTTCTAGTCGTTCAGTATAGCAATCCTACCTATCCGCAGCGACCCTTGGTACCCAGAAGTTAGCCAAAAGGAGACATAAGTCTGATATATAGGAGTTAGGATTCATCATCATCACTGCTGGACATAGGTCTCCCCTAATGAGCACCATAGTTAAGGTTACCTAGCTTTTAATCAAAAATATAGCACAATCAAAGTGTGACGGCTTTAGAACTTAGTCAGGCTGAACTCAGGGGAGTAACCCAATTATGTAGATAGAATTCATGAAACAAATATGTTTATCTACCCGAACTATTCGTAAGTGTCCGCAATGCGTAGATACCATGCTCCAATGAAAAGAGAAGTTTGAGAGCACCGTTGGGACTAATGACATTTGAGTTCGTGGAAATATTAATAAAGTGAATATTTTTTAATATACCCAGAGTTGGCAATTTGAAACAAAATAAAACAATTACATACTTACATATACAACAATATTTAATGCAAGAAGTTCAGCACCTAGCTGGTACAGCCTACACAATGTTCTTTAAATTCATTATAAAAGAGAGAAAAATAACTCTTTCTTAGCTTCCTTGGATGCACCGTGTGACTGTCGGTCCATTGCGTAGTAGGTAAAGAGATCATTTACGACTGCGATAGTAATTGGCTCTTGCGACCCAGATGTAGATTAGAGGGTGCTCCGTGTAAGACGGGTATCTCTACCAGTCCATATTTGCAAAAATCTGATCGGGTATTGCATAACAGTCAAAAAACAAATTTAGTTATTATTTTAATGTAATATATTACATTAAAATAATAACTAATAACTTTATTAAACCAAAATCGGCATTAATTCAACACCTATGTAAAGGTTACCACGGAAGTATGAAACCCTGGCTGGCAGCCAATTTTGTGACGTTGTAATGTTACGCAAGGATCGATTCCTGGACTAGAGTGCCTAATACCAGAACATACATAAAACAACCATTTACATGATGTAGCATTTAATGGGCACACAAACAATAGGCATTACGGTAATAGGTGTTACCGACAACATTTTGTATCAAAAAACGAGTATTTCGTGAAAACATGATGTCACACTCCGGTTACAATATTTAAAGCTGACATCGGGTGTAAAACAGTGCTGCAAGTAATGTTATGTTCGCGTGTGCCACATTTTGCCATTCATTATAGTAGGAGTTACGATAAAATCTATAGAAGTACAAAAGGTGGATATTAGGTACTGTTATTTTACCGGAGATGGCCCAGGACCGGAGATGGCCCAGGGTCAGTCGGGGTGCGAGGGATATGCTCTATGGGCAACCTTACACCCCGGCGTCTGTAGACCCGAGACGGCGTGCGGTTTTAGTCGGTTCGAGCCCGACATAACCGCCCCCGCTGGCACGCGGGGGGGTATCCGAAGGGATTTCCGCACGATAAAAAAAAAAAGGTGCTGTTATTTTGAAAATAGTTTGACAGTAAGTAAAAATTGACATAATTAAATGCCATGTATGATCTAGTAACCGGTTCAGAGAAATTCCAACGAGGGTTTGGCAGTCAGTAAAAATTGACATTATTTAATGCCATGTATGATTAAGTAACAAGTTCAGAGAAATTCAAACGAACATCTATAAAACGTAACAGATAGTCTGGAACATTTGGTAATAGCTTTACTAAATGATGTCTAGCGACCAATTCGCTTCAATAAAAGAGGCATATAGGCTGACTAAAATAACCATAAATTAACATTCTTCTGACATTGCTAATCAATCCAATTCTACATAAAATTACGAATTATTTTCCTTCTGAGGTTGCATGAATAACTTTCGCTCATTCCTCTAGGGTATTCGCAAATCTATGTTATCTCATATGATGGTGAAACTTTTTACATAATAGTGACGCAAAGAATTATGTTGTCTGCTCCACAGAGCAGAGAACAGTTTTTCTCTCTGAAGTACAATTATTTTTATTAACTTATTCTTTCCGAAATATAAAAAGGTTTTAATTAACTTTATAAACTACTTTTGTTTTCACCAAATAATGGTATGCAGCTCTTTAAACTTTGATCGGTCCTTATTTTACAAAAAATATTACTATAAGATATAATATGAAAAAATGGTTTACCAAATATGATTTTAAATTTAGACAAAACCATAATATTTAAAATAATGAATAAAGTAAAGTTATTCATATTTTATCTAAAATAGACAACACACTCCGTGTAATTCCCTAAATGAATACGTGATAGATATTTATATTGTAACTTTAGGTAACACAAAATGGCCGAGAAAACACGAAAATAAATTTCCATCATAATGTGGTAAGGTTCTGGTGGACAGAAATTTCAAACATGTCTGGAGCACAGTTATAGAAAACCGAATTTCAAATAGTTTTTTTTTATATATATTTAGGACACGTCAATTTGACTTCACCTCGCCTGATGGTAATATTACTGCTGGTACTCATTTAAAAAAATTTAAAATGGCATTGATGACATTACAGTTGTACAACTCCATGATATGCTAAACCTATCGTAGGATTAACGACTGGTTGTGGCCCCGTGTTATAATTAGATTAATTTGTTATTTGCATAATAAGCATAATCATACCCGAATCTAAACTCGTTATAATATTATTCTAGTTTTCCACACAGCGTCTGGCTGACTTGTGTTAGTCGACTTTTCAATTAACTGAATTTTATTTCATGTGTTAACCTAAATGAGCTGTAAATACTAGTGTTATAACATAAATTTGTTACTATAAGTAAGTATATTGGATGTGTGTTTATATAATAATAATATTATAGTTGTAATTATATAATTACAAAACAATTATAATTATTTCTGCAATATTTTTATAGCACTAATCGGATTTTTGGTTATATTTTATGAGTAGGCGCAATGAAAAGCATTTGTAAGGAAGTACTTGCTCATAAAGTAAAACCTTTTCACTGTGATGGAATTTCGGTACAATACAAGGATCTTCTTCAGAAAGGTGTAATTTGATAACGTTTAATGTGTATATCTTTCAAATTTAGTTCCGCCCTTTAGAGGTCAGACACCACCCATCCTATAGAACTACAATAACTTAACGTGTCGTAAGACTTCTAACATTGTCATCACATATTTGAACATTCATGAATGAACGCATATTAGGAAACATGTTAAGATTTCATATTTAAAGTTTTAATTGAAATTACTTAACAGTTATAATATGATTACTTACAGATTATTAGGATAAGTCCGGTGGCGCGTGGAATCTGCTTATTCAGCACTGGTTGCGCGAATACTGATATAATATGTGAATAGTAGGGGTGCCTGCTGAAACACTGATGAAAAATCGGCGGGACGGCGCACGCCAGCCCCGATATTGATTTTGGGCGGCTTCGTGCCCTCGCAAGAGTAGCGACATCTTTAGCTACAGCTTAGCCGTAGAGTAGCCACCCGAAGTTTAGTTGCTAGCGTTGATAGATGGCGCACTTACCTTGACCGTAATGTGATAATATATAAGTAAAACCATTATAATATACTTTGTGTAATAAATTAATGAAATATCAGTATTTTGTTTGTGTATAATGGATAATTATGTTTGTATTCAAACGACAAGCCTTGAATATCTACTTAATGCTTTAAATGTAAAAGTTTGTGAGGCTGGATGGACGCAAAAATGGCTGAACGAATCTGGATGAAATTATGCACAGGGATTAATTGTAGTCTGAAAAAATACATAGGCTTTTATTCCGGTTTATAGGCGGAGCCGCAGGCAGCAACTAGTACAATTATAATTATTACTGATAATGAGATCACTGCGCAGTATATAGGTACATGGGCAAGAGAGCAAGTAAGGGGGCCATCTCGAAACCGGAGATGGCCCAGGGTCAGTCGGGGTGCGAGAGATATGCTCTATGGGTAACCTTACACCCCGGCGTCTTAAGACCCGAGACGGCGTGCGGTTTTAGTCAGTGCAAGCCCGACATAACCGCCCCCACTGGCCGGCGGGGGGTATTCGAAGGGATTTCCGCCAGAAAAAAAAAAGGTACATGGGCAGGGGGTGCGACTGGTTGGATCACCTCCAAGTTCGGTGCACCCTGGGCAACGTGGGCGATGACGCATCATTGATTGCTCCTCTGGAGTAGCTGGCGTCAACGTCAACGGCCAAGAGTCTGACCAACCGGCCCTTTTCAGGGCCAGCTGACCCCATTGCACGAGGGGGTCAAGGTATGGTGGGCCTGCAAGGCCCGCGAGGGTGGTCGCTCCAGGTACCCCTCTGCTGTTATCAGAGGGGACACTGCGAATGGCCCAGGGTCAGTTGGAGTGCGAGGGATATGCTCTATGGGTAACCTTACACCCCGGCGTCTGTAGACCCGAGACGGCGTGCGGTTTTAGTCGGTTCAAGCCCGACATAACCGCCCCCGCGGGCCGGCGGGGGAGTAACCGAAGGGATTTCCGCACAAAAAAAAAAAAGGTACATGGGCAGTGGGGTATGTGTTGGGTAACCTCCTCGAGTGTCGCTCCGATTCCGATCCCGCTGCAGTCCGGGGGGAACGGAATCGGAGCGGCCGGTACACCCTGGGCGGCGGTCAATGGCTTCCCCTTCACCCCTTCATATGGGTTGGCATTGATCGTCGGCCAAGACCCAACGTGGCGGGAACACATCGCTCTCCGTACTCCTCTGCTTTCAGAGGAGACAGGATGTGCGATGCTGTTAGTGGTGAGATGGCCCAGGGTCAGCCGGGGTGCGAGGGATATGCTCTATGGGTAACCTTACACCCCGGCGTCTGAAGACCCGAGACGGCGTGCGGTTTTAGTCGGTGCAAGCCCGACATAACCGCCCCCGCTGGCCGGCGGGGGGGTATCCGAAGGGATTTCCGCACGATAAAAAAAAAAAAAAAGGTACATGGGCAGTAAGATCGATAAATAAAAAGCAAAATACAGATAAACGAGGGCGATGTGTCTTGAAGAAGGTGTAGGGATGAGACTTGAGAGCGGTATAATGAGGTACTTTGGGCAGGTAGAATGAATGAGTATGTACAGGGCAAATACGTCAGTAGCTTAGTGGTTAAGTAGTCGGCCTTACGATCGAGAGGTCCGAGAGGGATTGAATCCTGGCCATTACTCTACCGAGATAAACCCACTCTTACAACAAGCAATTAAGCTTAGCTGGTAAGGTTAGTGGGAATACTAGTTATTTCAGTTTCTAGTAGGTACTCTAAAAAATGGTGTAAATGGGCAACAAACACCGATCAAATTCATGCTATTTTGCCGTTCAAACCCCCAACTGAAATTCCTTTTATTTTATTTTTTACGTGAATACTAAAATTATTTCATACACATTTTTGTTCTGTAGAAAAAAAAACATAAACATAACTTCACGCCTGTATCCCCGAAGGGGTAGGTAGAGGTGTATTACACACCCACGATTCGCCAGTTATCTTAAGGTCCCAATGTAATAGGGGGCGAGCCTATTGCCATCTACCGGGTACATTATTAAGCGAGCGATAATTAACATTTATTAATGCACACATAACTACGAAAAGTCAGACGTGTGTGCCCGGGGCGACTGGGGATCGAACTCGAGACCTCGTCTCAGCAGTCCGTTACGTACGCCACTAGGCTATCGTCGCATAAATAACACTGTGACGTAAATACTGTAAACAGTAGTTATCACCTCAAAGAATTTTTACAAAAATAGTTTTAAGCTAGTAAAAACGCCAAGCAAATCAAAACTATGTTTTTACTTATTGTTCTAATTAATCACATTTATATTATTTCTATATTTTCGATTATAAAACTGTAAATTAGTTTTGCCTGTACAAAGGAGATATTTAAAAAATCTTGGGTTATGTTAAATGAACGATTCTGAACACAAAAATATTTTTTTGGAATTCTTGTCTGTTTCTTTGTTTGCTCGCGATGAACACAAAAACTACTAAACGGATTTTGATGCGGTTACTTTTATTAGAAAGGTCTTGGTCAGGCTTAAAATCTGCCGTATGTTTGATTGCAATTGCTTAAGTAGAACCGGAGGTATGGCCAGAAAACAATAACCGACCTACGTGCGGGTGGAGTCGCGGGCATCAGTCAGTTATTAAAATTATAACACCCGCTGCTTGAACCATTGTATGCTATTATGGATTACAATGGTTTATAAGAAATGCTGATGATATTAGAATTGTCTAACGGAATGTATGCTTGGGGGATCTTCGAGGCTCTAACCAACCTCGCCTATTAACCGGTACACCTGCTGTCTCTCGACGTTGGGAGGGGCATGAAAAAGCCAGTTTTCATGCCCCGCTTAAGGAATCCGGCACTATAAGTTTTTTTGGTCCAGTTTCTATCATGCGGCAAAGAAAGGAAGTGCCGAACCATTCGGTATTTGTGGTATGCGGGTGACACCTCAGTCCAGCTCGTATTGTTATGGATAGGAAGAGAGAGGATGGAATTAATAAAAAGAGCTAGTCAGAACACTTACCATGTTAGAGGCAAGTGCACATCGCTACAATCTGTCGATAGCGTTTAATAAGTACCTACCTACTATGCAGAAACATTCGAGAGATGAGAACAGAATTCCACGAACGTATTTTGTATATAAGACTCCTCTGCAGATTTTCTAAAAAAAAACTATTTTGTTAGAAGCCAAACCTCCTCCATCAGTATTCTTGAAAAATGACATCTTTCATGTTACAAAGGCCATAGTAACCCCTTGTCATCAGCTGGACCGTGGTGTACCTACGAGGCCCCATCAAGATCTTCAGAGCCGGATGATGTAGGAGTAGGCCAACGAACCTCGGGCTCCAAAGTGCAAGCTTTGAAACCCGGGATAGGCACTCGGTTGAGGGGATCAAGTGGACTGTATGCAAATATACTGCCGTAGGTATATGAAAGAATAATTATAGTCTGTATAAAAAAACACACAAAACAATACAAGTACAATCTGCAAATAGCCCATTTCTTTCAAACGAACAGACAACTACAAATGTAACTAGACAAATTCTAATTTTTAGATCCCCTTAGCTCTTAAACCTTTCATAAAATAATAAACTAAAGATCAAATATAAATTATAAATATAAATAAAAAAATTATAAATATTCTACGACAATCTACACAGCGCTATCTAGACCCAAAGTAAGCATAGTTTAACTAGCTTGTGTTATGGGTTCCAGAATGCGGATAAACATACTTATATACTTTTTTTCTTTTTGTAAATACATACATATTATACATAGAAACACCCAGACCAATGCAAATAGACATATTCATGCATACAAATATTTTGCACTGAGCGGGAATTGAACCCGCGCCCTCTGTCGTAGCAGTCGAATGCACTACCGCTACGCCACAGAGGCTTTGACCGCTGGATAATATAAATTTACTTATAGATCAGTTATGGGCCCTATCCGCACGAAAAAAAAAAGGTATTCCAATGTAAAAAAAGGGTTTAAATATTTTATTGTTCAGCCACTTTTGTCGTTGACTGTTACTCAAATTCAGTTTGCGATCTAAAGAAACGATCATAGTTTTTCACAGATTGAATAAACAAAAGTGGCCTCACGGTGTAGTCAGCGGAATTGGTATCGTTCTTGTAGAAAAAATCTGGTAAGAGAAAGGTGATCCTACTGCTACCTACACTAAATATCTTTCTGTGTATGTATGGTCGTTCCGGTATAACACAAACTTGGTCTTAGTGTGTAACTCTCATAAACTATATCATAAATACTACACATTAATAGTTGTTTCTGTTATCATCATCGATTATGTAAAATTTGTATACATTTTATTCCAATAATTAAAATCCCAATGTATGAACGCGTTGAATTCTAATATGTGCGCTACATTATACCTAACATCACCAAACTACGTAGCAATAACAATATTTCTTAAAAGCAATACAATACTTTGCTATCTACGAGCTCTCCGATATGTGCCGCTTTAACATTTCACGAGATACATAAGAATGCTCTGCCAACGTTTTTCTACTTAACCCCGTCACAGATTACTAAATAGTTACTACGTACCCCGTCTTGTATGCCAATACGAACAATAAAAACGTAGCCGGGTGTATTATCGGCGGGATCATAGTTGTGGTTTGTATGTGTGTGTATGCGTACGGTACACGGGCAGGTGTAGGCGTGTGTCGTAATATTACCGCCTGCCGCGGCCGCCGCCGACGCCGAAGCAACGTTGCGTAGGCGCCGCATGTCCACACTGGAGCTGTTTTGACTTGACAGGGTCATTATTCGCTCCACCTTTCCACATTTATTGCTAGTTGCATTATACATTTTAATAACATTGTGCCAAAACGCGTTTAACATATTTTTTAAAACCATGTTATACAGAACGTTTTTCATAAAAAATGCATCACTTTTTACCTAATGAAATGAATGCTGCAATGAATTTCGGTATGGCATCGCCAGTTCGAGACGGTTTCATTTCGCTATACTTACACGATGAAGCGTGAATAATGCTTATAAAACGTTTTAGAAACCATGATTAGAAAAAATAGGTAAACGATCGACAAAAAAATTTCTTTTTATCTTCAGCACTATCACCTATCTTGGCTTTCGGAATCGTTTCCCTAACACCCTGTGTAATTAATGAAATTTGGCACGTAGTATGCTCTATTGGGCAACCTTGTCCCGAGACGGCGTGCGGTTTTAGTCGGCTCACGCCCGACATAGCCGCTTACCGGCGGGAGGGGTATCCGAAGGGATTTCCGCACGAACAATAAAATAAAAATAAAGGTATGCTTACATATATCGTCGAGTATCCTATGCACAGGCGCGAGTATATGAAGGTCGGTTAATATAAAAACAAGTTTAATTCCAAAAGTGTTCTCTCAAGTTCCAAATTGTACTCTGGTGTGAACGCGACCCGCCACAGAAAGTAAAGTCCGTAAAGTCGTTGGGCTCGTGGTAGCGCAGTGTTGCTCCGCGCTGCGCGCAGACCGGTCCACCGTCATGTCGCGCTGACAGATACCGCGTTAACTGTCAAACTGACAAGTGTTTGTACTCCATCTAATTGACAAGTGACAACAATGACTATGTGGTCAGTGTGTACCCTCTTTGCCAGTGTTCTACTGGCCGCAGTATATGCACAGGTAATAGCCCACTACGCATCGACTGCAGTCATATCAATACTTGCAACTCGCTCTGCAAATAGCCCGGTTCTGACTATTCCTTCAAGAGTTTTTGTGAAGTTTCGATTACCTATACCAAATGTCGTCATCCTCAGTTTAAAAAAATAATCGTCACATGTTTGTGTTGCCTCAAACTCTTGAATGAATTGACTTGGAAACTGTAGGAGACTGTGAATAACTATGAAAACAAATACCTGTTTTACTATAAAAATGCGTATCATATATTAAATAATTGGCCACCGCCACCTTTGCCTCAAGAATGTTATATACAAGTTATATAACAAATATCACTAAACCAGATCCGTACGAAAAATGTTACTTAATGGTCCTGACCGAATAACGAACCGGTTTAAATGCCAAACCATTAACATAACCTTGAAAATACTTAAACGGACAAAATCGTATTAATGAAATTCATTGTTTATTTATTCAAGGTATGTACTAACAAAAAATATCGTGGTGTACTCAGTACAATAATGTTTATCAGTTTTGTTATTGTATAACACATTGATTGAATAAAACAAATAGGTAGTGTGTACTACGCACGGTCTAATTGCATTACGTAGATGAGTAACTGTTGTAATATTGTTATGTATATAGATACACTGAATGTAACATCATCGTAACCCACATTTGGGTTTACACCATCACATTTTTCAGATGACGTGATCAAAATATGGGCCAGTATATAATTATATACATACCTATATCGGCATATTATCATAAATGTTTCGTACAAATAAGTAAGAGGAAGGTTGAACAACTGTACCGGCTGTATAAATACCTGTTTAAATTTCCTTTGCTTTATCATTATTTGGTAATAATACCCGTCAGTTCACAAATAGGCTTTGATAATGTTTACTTACTTCGCTTAACAGAAAATTCTTATGCGCATTTTTGTCTTAAGGTAAATCAAAGGGATAGGCGGACCTCGGGCTCCGACGTGATAGCCTCGGATGCCACTGAGAACAACGCTAAGATGATGATGATGATGATGAGGAGCTAGAAACATACCGTTACCTACAGGTGTATCAATTTATCTAACTTCTGTGGATAGTTCTTTACAGTGGAATTAATCTCCATGCCTAGCCTAGGTATTTAAAATAAATAATCACTTTTTCGCTCAAATATTGTGCAGATTTAAGTTTAATTTTCTCATAGATTCTACCGTCAAATGATCAAATTTGCATGGGACCACCACTGAGGACTTTGTAATAGTAAAAAATATCGCAGACATACAAAACGTACACGCGAAGCTTCGTATCCTGTACGATAAGTTATCCTTAGTTAAAATGATAATAATAATTATTTTAAGTAAATTATAGAGCTATCAAATAATATGAAAGATCTAATATATATTCAATGAAATCACAAATATAAACTTGTGAAGTTAAAAAGTTTAGATTAATGCTTCTAAAATTATAAACTATTATAATGGGTGACGCTTTTATAGACTAGATTCGAAAGACTAAGCCATTAAACAATTAAAGCTATAAAAGCTAAAATAATAAAATAAGCCAAAATAAACGCATTTTTCTTTCTTCTTTCTTTTTCTTAAAAGTGCCATACTCTCAATGACTACGCTCAAAAATACTTCTGGGTTTTGGGAGCTAAAATGCCACAAAATAATACACCAAAAGTACGTAACCTACTTGTTAAATTAAATTGTATCATTACTTTTGACCTCACCAATAATGTATTAAGAACATCCTCTTTAGATAGGAGAAGTGGTCAAGGCACTTTAAAGAAAAATTATGTTACCATTCTATTCATAGTAGACTTGATATCATGGTCTTACGAGTTCGATGGACGTATCGTGACATTAAACCAAACATACATTAGAAAAATAGACCATGAAATTAAGTCTGACCAGTCATCACAAGTTCATGAGTTGACGTATGGAGCAGCCGCCGATCCCTTCGCAATATAAAAGCGTAGGGCGCCCTGGTCTATGATGCTACCACTAGCCATGACATTTTAGTGGATATAACGAATATGATGACGATCTTCAGCATCCCCAATAGTGGGACCATTGGGTTGCATTTCATAACTTATGACGACAAGTTAGGATTTCTCTAGTCAATAATTGACCTCACCACGGTGATCTCTCCTATCGGATGTGCCAGATAATTACCGGACACGGGAGCTTCGGTAAGTATCTGTGGCGCATCCACCGGGGGACAACGCCGCAGTGCCAGCACTGCTAGGATCCTGGCGAAGACACAGCGCTCCACACGTTGGTGGAGTGCCCAGCGTGGGCGGCGGCGGAAAGGGAGCGGGAGAGAACCCTGACGCAGTCTGCGGCGAGGGCGCCATAGACTTATCTACACCCAGGACTAACGACCTCCATGATCAGGGCCTGAGGACGGCAGTAGGTCAACTCGTCGTCCTTACAGAAGCAGGCCAAAACGGAGACCTATCATGTGTCCCACACACGCCTGCAAACTCACCGACGTGGGATCAAACCCGACCCCATAGGCGAAGTCGCGATGGCGGCCAAAGTCCGCCGGTAATCCTGGGGTTATCCTTTCAAAGGCGTACCCGGGAATGGACACTTGGGGAGGGCACCATGTGGTATTAGTTGGTTCGATTCCGTCACACCGATCTCATATCTGGCGCCGATGGGGTGGAACACGAAGGACCATCCACACACACAATATGTATATTTGCAGTTATAGTCTTGGCATTTCTTTGTGTAATATACATGTTTATCCATATTCGAGAACCAATATTACTAGTTAGTTAGGTATATTATAATTACTTCGGGTCTAAATAGCGCTGTGTAGTATGTTTTAAATATTATTATATTATATCATACATAGCAAACGATTAGGAATATTATTTAATAAAAAATATTTAAAGTAGTAAGACATAAAACAACAGTAAACAAAACTAAACAGAGGATACTAGATTGCGCAAGAATATACAATTCGCATTTGGCGTTAGAACTGAGTAAAATCTGTATTAACCTAGTTCACTGAGAGTATAAATTACCACGTTCGACTAATACACCAGATGTTACACCACACAATTAAGCTAAAATATCCTTTTGTATCGTAGATCGGATTCACTATCACACTCTTCCCTCCCTCACAATTTGGTTTATTTTCGCTTTTACCCAACCCGAGAGGCGAGCCTGCGCCAGAGCCTCGTTCGTCAATCAGCACGTGTACTGACTTGCAGGTGAGGTTAATTTGAGCCTTGAAGATTTTGATAGCGTATCATACATACAACCTAACCTAACCTAATGTCAAATAAAAAAAGAATAAAAATCTGGGTGTAAAAAAAAGTCATTGGAGCTATTATGGTACGGTACAGTCGCTCTCAGAAGTTGCTGAACACTAAGAAATTTACAGACGATATCATTCGTTGTAAATTGAAATAATTCCAAAAATAACTGATGTAGATTATTTTTCTAACTACAGAGGTCAAATTAACCATTTTTCAATGTATTATATTTACAAATTATTTATTAAATAACTTTTTTTTTTTAAATATGGTGGTCGGTAACTTCGAATGTGACGAACTAATACTGCGACTACACGTTCAACAAGTGATCGATATATTGAAAAAAAAACCTAATTAGTAAAAATTATTAATTAATTAAACTACCGGACGAATTGTATTGATAGTTTTATCGCAACGTGAAATATAGCTCACATTCCAGGATGAAAAAAAAATTGTTTTTGTTACGGATGTTGCGAGTAGTTTCTACTTACTCGAATAATTTCCACGTGATCTAATCGCTACCAATAGATAGTTTAATACAACACTTTATATATAGTTAGATAGATAGTTTAATATAATATACCTTCAAAAAAGCTCTCAATCTTATTTCGTATTACATAACTACTTAAACAGAGGTGGTTTGTGATAAAAGATGAAATATATGACCAGCACAAACTGCTGTCAGGGAAATTAGCACTAGAAATTTAATATACCTATAGCTATGGCACGTATGTAAAATAAATCCTGCCTGCAATTTAGGCCGTATTGGGTTGGAGTGCGGCACGCCAATGCCAGTGGCTGCTGTCGGCGCGGGCGCAAGGTCACAGTGCGCCCACGCATCGCACGCCGACGACGCGACGGCTCTACCGACACTTATATTTGCGATATTTAGAACCTTGCGTTTAAAGGATGACTGCTAATCATAAACAACCCAGCAATACATCTTTACAAATAAAACAAATTGAAATGTCTGTTTGTAATATAAAAAATTGCAAATGAATGTATTGGTACACGATAAATAACAAGCCGCGGTAGCCTAGTGGTATGGGTAATGGACTGCTGAGACGAGGTCTCGGGTTCTATCCCAGGTTTTACCATGGCACACATCAATGACTTTTCGATGCTTTTCGAAGTTATGTGTGTATTTATCGCAGGTTTATAAGTGCCCGGTTAATGGCAATAGGCTCGCCACCTATTACATTGGGACCTAAACATAAACTGGCGAAATGTGGGTGCTAGCACCTCTGCCTACCCCTTCGGGGATATAGGCGTGAGTTTATGAGTTTATTAAATAACAAAAGTACAATTTTTTTCATTAATATCCTTCTGTCTGTTTAAATTAGGTAATCTCTGGAACGGCTGGTCGGATTTTGAAGGGTCTTTCACTGGCAGATAGGTAATATTATAAGGTGTAACATAAGCTAATTTTATGTTAGAAAAAAAATAGTGTACCACGCGAAAGACCGAAAATCTTAAAAGTTGAAATCTACGAGAACGAAGTCGCGGGCGCAGCTAGTATTTGTTAAAATTATACTGTTCAAAATCTAATACGTTACGTAAGTACACAGATTGCCACCTTAAGTCACACTTATGTTAGTAGCATTGTAATCAGATGTACTTATTTATACACAATTTTCACTTGCAGTTAAATACGACACACTATAATACATGTAGGTTTCTAGTTGAATACTTGTTTATTCATTCATGGAAACCAATTGTGACTCAACTCACAATTGACTCAGTTGGTATAGATGTTTATTTTATTTGTATTATGTATGAGTCAGGCTAAACACTTTTGACTATTATAGATTTTATCTATAGGTATTATTGTTTAGTTTATTATTATAATAACTACCTGCGAAGAATTACTTATATTGTTTAAAATATTTAGGTTAGTTTAGGTAAGTAACTTAGTTTAGCCACGATATTGAAAATTGCCTAACAGATATTTAGTTATCTCATCGTCACACCAACCAAGGAACAAATGAGTAATCCAAAACAAATGAGTAATTTATTTAGTGTAAGTCTACATTTAAATTTCAAATAGTATCCGAGTAATAAATAAGTCGATTTATTATCTGCAAGGTATCTTGCAAGTTTATCTATAAGATAGAAATGTAATAAGAGCTGTCTTGATATGCACATACACACAATAACAATGAAGCCTTGAGAGACAATGTGTTTATCCTTATTTTTATACAACTCACGAGAAACATCAAACTCAGCATCGATCGTCTTTTCACCTGCCCTTTTTTATATAAACTACGAACTACAATCAGTTTCTTGATGCAGTGCTTGGGTTCTATTGTAACATGTAAATCAGCTGAATATGGATTGATCCTTGATGACATGACACAATAACGTCAAATCGAAACCTTATGACATAAGGATCCTGTTTAGGTCAAGTCCTATGTACAGGGCCCTACCAACACATTTGTGGCCCAAGCCAACCTCACCTGCTACCCCCGGGCTCTAAAGTACAAACTTTGGACTCTACTCAGAAATAGCTAAGATGATGATGATTATATGGATCATATTGAAATAAAACTATTTTTAACAGATTCTACCGACCGACGTTTCGGTTGCTTTTCAGCAGCCATGGTCACGGGGAGAAAAGCAATCGAAACGTCGGGATCAATATAAAATAACATCAAATAAATTGCGATAGAATCCGTTAAAAATAGTTTTATTTCAATGTGTGACATTCCCGTAAAATTCCGACAATATCATATATGGATCATGGTCCAGTGTAAAGCAGGGTTGCCAACAGGGGAAAACTGTTGTGTGTTAATTGAAAAAATAAAATATGTAAATTTAATAACTAACTATGATATATAAATAATACCAGCTAGCTCGGGCAGACGTTTTCATGGCATATATCGCATTTTTTTTAAATAGATCAACAGTCGTACCCTTATTGCCAAAACTGATTAACTGCACTTTTTTGTCAATTAACTTTTATTACACCAATCAACTCGTCTCGTTGAGACGCATCTACAGGTAAAACCCATTATCCTCTACGGTGCATAGTTCCCGAGATAGCTAGTGACAAAATAAAATAACTGTAAAGTATTTCCAAACTATCTTCGTTAAAAAACGAATAAGCTCATTTAAAAAATCTTAGTAGCTTTTTGCAGAAAGTTATATTACTTATACCTTATTTTATTTTTTTTCCCTTTCCCTTCGGATACCCCCCCGCCGGCCAGCGGGGGTGGTTACTTATACCTACAAATAACTTCAACTAAAATCAATTAACCGTGTTTACTTTCTTCTTTCACAATAATTTAATGAGAAGTTTTAAGATTTATGCGTCAGCCAAAACCAACTATCCACCTCTATTGGGTACTTACTTACTCTTTCACAGGTAGATCGCGCGGCAGCGGGAAGGTTAGGCAGTTTCATTCGTTGCCGAATCGCGGAATCGCGCGCATGACACATCATTTTTTGTTGTATCTGTACACCCGAGACGGCGTGCGGTTTTAGTCTGTTCAAGCCCGACATAACCACCCCCGCTGGCCGGCGGGGGGGGGGGGGTATCCGAAGGGATTTCCGTACGAAAACAAAAAAATAAAAACTAATAAAGAGACCGATATTCATAGCAATCCCTGGATTATCCGTGCGGGTGCCGGGTCCATCGCGTTGCTGAGTTGGGAACTCGGGACAGTGCTTGGGACTTGTGACCCAAGTGTAGGTTTAGAAGGAGCCCCTTTTGTTGATGTAAATCAACACTCACCTTCACTACCCAAGTTCTTTATTGTGTGGTCCTTCGGTATATTTGTTTCACACAGTACAGTAATTTCCACAAGGACCACATCTTTTTTCGTTTTCGAATAAAGAAATATGCCAGGTCTAGACGATGAAACCCCAACATCCTCCGGAATTTTATAGTGCTTTTCATATGTGTCGATTAGGAGAGTCCAATCTGGGGCAGTACATAAAATTGAATATGGTTTGTTCCTGGATTTTATGGATGAACCTTCAGACACAAAGTTGATATGGCGTCTGTTAGTAGTCAATCTTTTTTGGGCTCTAGCTACTGCCAGGCTCATTGCTTCACGTAAGCACCTTATCGTGGCGGCGTGAGTATTGGCCTCTATCGAGAAGCATCCTACATCCTACTAATATGTGCCTAACCGTCCCTATTGGCTCGCAGAGGGCCACAGAAAAACAATGTTATACTAGTGAGTATAACATTGTTTTTCTGTGGCCTTCCCCTAACTTACTAGGTTACTCTGGTCTGGGAGGGTCATCTAAAAGGCGTTAAGATAGAATTTTAGCAGGGCCGGCGACCACTCATAAATCAAGGTGCGCCACTTTAAGGCCATCGGTATGCAGAACTCTCCCATTGTCAACCATTCATTTTGGATTTCCAAACTCATCGCATGCACTCGATATTTATCATTTTCGTCTTGTAGTAGTGTAGTGCTGAAATTGGTACCTTTTTATGGCACTATTTAACAACATGTGTACCAAAAAATATAACAGAGATCAGCCTGTTTTCGGATACGTGTGGCGGACAAAATTGTAATCAAAACGCTGCCGCCATACTACTATGGCTTATGATGCAAAATACACAACTTGAAGTTGTGGAACATAAATTTTTTGAATCGGGCCACAGCTACATGGAGGCAGACTCGATGCACAGTGCTATAGAGGCAGCTAAAAAAACTGCGACATTTATTGTGTGTCTGATTGGTTAAATATATTTAAACGGGCTCGGGCTAAGAAAATATGCACAAGGTGGGTGAAAAAAAACTTGCAAAGAATTAATCGAACGCTCAATATAATTCCGCTGGTAATCCATCTCACAGTCACTGAGCCAGTTACTGAACCAGGAGGACCAAGAGGCAAGGAGATGAACCATTGACGCAAGTCTCGGGCGACCTCCCTTGCAATAACTTTATGCTGGACCTTTACCTATTTCCCTTGCCAAGAAAAGGGATCTATTAAATTTGTGCGACAAAGGTATCATACCAGAAGAGTATCATGGATTGTATCAATCTTTACCTACAGAACCTAGCCTACGGGATCGTTTGCCTGCAGCCAACATTTCTGAAGACTCATGTGAAAGCGATGATGAATGACCGAACCGATTTAAATCCTATTATTTTATTTACACAATGCCTATTCCTTTTATTTCAGGAACACACAGTATTTGCCTATAAGTACTGATATTTTAAAGCTGCAGAATTTGTTTGTTTGTTTGAACGCGCTAATCTCAGGAAATACTGGTCCGATTTGAAAAAATCTTTTTGTTTTAAATAGTCCATTTATCGAGGAAGGTTATAGGCTATATAACATCACGCCCCTACTCAAGGGAGCGGAGTAGTAAGCATAAAAGTCAACAAATCCTGCAGATTCCCATACATTATTTTGAAAAACTACGGGAATTTATGACTTAGGGTGATACAGGTTTCAAAATATAGCACGGGCAAAGCCGGGGCGAGTCGGCTGGTTAAGAATAAGAGGCAAATTAGGACAAGATTATGCAGATATAAAAATAACCTAGCACCAAAATTTACCTTAATTTTCAACATTTTTTTTTTCGGAATTTTCTCTTTTATTTGTGGTGTAAGACCTTGCTTTTAACCAAAATTGACAATTCTAGGTCAACCGTAAGTACCCTATAGGTATTGGGTCTTAAACCTACACTGTATTTTTTGTTATGAAGTTAGTAAACTATACCTATCTTCATTTTATCGTGCGGAAATCCCTTCGGATACCCCCCCGCCGGCCAGCGGGGGCGGTTATGTCGAGCTTGAACCGACTAAAACCGCACGCCGTCTCGGGTCTACAGACGCCGGGGTGTAAGGTTGCCCATAGAGCATATCCCTCGCACCCCGACTGACCCTGGGCCATCTCCGGTTTCGAGATGGCCCCCTCGGGTTTGGGAACCACGGTGTCCCCGTCTTGCCCCGGTTTGGGGGAGGGGCGCTAGTCGCCCCACCGTCCCGGCATGCTTCTGCTGGGGTGACAGGTGGCCTCACCCGCCACCCCCAGGCCTGCGCTCATGGAGGACGGAGGTCGTTAAGCGACCTCCGGCGCCTGAGTCGCCTGCGACGCGCGGCGAGCAAGTTGCGGGCTCGGCGGACCGGGAGAGTTCTAAGTCTTTCCCGGGCGCGCTCCGCCACCTCCTTCGCGATCATTACATGCTCGCAGAAGGAGGTTCCGGCGGCCCACGCGCTCGCGCTCCGCACCATTGCCGCAATCATGCTGCCGAGCGAGAGGACTCCCACCCCGATGGCTGCCACGAGGTCACGCCTCGGCAGCTCCCACGCCGGGCAGTCCGCCAGCGTGTGCAGCCCTGAGTCCTCGCTCGCTTCGCAGTGATGACACTCAGGCGTTGGCTCCTTCCTGATCCGATGCAGGTGGTCCCCGAAGCACCCCTTCCCGGAGATCACCTGCGTCAGTCGGTACGAGAGGCTTCCGTGTCGCCTCTGCAGCCAATCCTCCATGATGGGCCTTACCGCCGCTATTGCGGCGTGCCCTGCGCTTGGTCACCCAAGTCGTTCCTTCCACTCCACCACGATGGCCTGGCGGAGCTGGGACTGCACGGCCTCGATTTCACGAGGCTCGGGGTTCCATCCCTGCTCGAGCGCCTCCTTTCGCCACTGGTACAGGTGCGAAAGGAGTCTCGCTTCCAGGTCCCATGGCGGAGTTCCGGCAAGGAGACTCGCCGCCTCGAAGGAGATCGTGCGGTACCTGCGGATGACCCTGATGGCCATAACTCGCTGCGGAGCGCGCAGCATCTGCACAGTTCTGGTCCTCAGGGCCTCCGCCCATATTGGGCACCCATACAGGGCCATGGACCGCACGATCCCCGCGTAGAGTCTCCTGCAGGAGTCATCGGGCCCCCTCATGTTGGGCAATAGCCGAGCCAGAGCAAGAGCTGTGCCCTTCAATTTTGGGGCCAGACTTCGGATGTGCTCTCCGAAGTGCCATCGGCCGTCGAGCACGAGCCCCAAATATTTCATTTGGGGCTTGATGCCGATGCGATTTCCTCCCACGATGAGACTGGATCCCTCGGGTGGATTGCTCCGAGGCCCATGGAAGAACAGGGCCTCGGTTTTATGCAGAGCCACCTCGAGACCCAGCCGCCGGATCCGCTTAACGACTTGGGCAACCGCGGTCGTGGCCTTTCGGGTCGCTTCGCGGTACGTCGCCCCGCACGCCGTCACGAGCGTGTCGTCCGCGTAGCACGTGACGGCGGCACCGCCTACGAGCTCACCGCGAAGCACCCAGTCGTATCCGATGTTCCACAGGAGCGGCCCCAGGACCGATCCCTGTGGAACACCGCACGACATTTCACGCCGACCGAGACCAGTCACGGTTGGGTAGATGATGACTCTCTCCGTCAAATACGCCCCGACTATGCGGCGGAGGTAGAGAGGCACTTCGTGATACACGAGCGCCTCCCTAATGCAACTCCAGGGCAAGGTGTTGAACGCGTTGGCGATGTCCAGGGACACCGCCAACATCACCTCACCCCGGGCTACTGCATCCTCCGCCAGAGCCCTCACGCGCATGATGGCATCCACGGTGGAGCGCCTCTGGCGGAAGCCATATTGGCCATCCGCCAGGTCCGGCCCCACTCTTGAGAGGTGCTCGACGAGGCGCTTCGCAATTACTCTTTCAAAGAGCTTGCACACCTCGTCGAGCAACACTATGGGCCAGTAGGCGGACGGCGAGTCCGCCGGGCGCCCCTCCTTTCGGATGAGGACCAGTTTCCCCGTCTTCCACAATTTCGGAAACTGGCCCCGAAACTATACCTACCTACTAGTTTACAATTATATACGTTTAGTTACGATTGCCTACTTCATAAATTGTGAAATAGGATTTCATAAGCTAGCTAGATAGCTATAGTAGTTATATAAAATGAAGAAACGACTTCAAAAGACTTGCAGATAATAATGTTTATTTATACATTAATTGTGCTTATTGCTAGGGACTGGAGCGAATAGCCTCTTTGTTACTAGAAAGCTATAACTGGGATATATTCAAGCCTAGAGCGAATAGGTTGTTTGTAGTCAAGCGTGTTACGTTCGCGCCATCACTTACCAACAGGTGAGACAGTGGTCAAACGCGGACCTTTAAGAATAAAAACAAAAATATATAAAACGACGAAATGGCTGCTAAAGTATCCTTGTAGATATATTGCACAAAGCAACTAAAATAACAGTTTCCTTCAAATCATCGCTATCTACAAAGTCATCTGGAGTTTGTAACTATAAATGAGTTCATATATTACTAACAGTCTTTTTATTCGTAGATATATGCAGCAGTTATATATTTTTACAACCTTCACATAACCTATATAAACTCAAATAATATTGCATTATTTCATTATAAAGTGTTGTTTATTATGCAACTGACCGTAAGAAAGGTTATATTACGTAGGTTTATTTCGTATGTATGAATGTTTTTCAGCATAACTGCTCGATCGTATGTACCTAACTGTATTACTGGATATCCTTAATTATCATATTATTAGTTTTTTATCTACACTATTATCAAATTGTAAATTAGTTGTGTCTGTACATTGGAATGTTTTTTTAAATACTTGGTTTATGTTTAATGAACGATTCTGAACACGAAAATATATTTATTATAATTCTTGTCTGTTTATCTGTTTGTTTGAGATGGATGCAAAAACTACAGAATGGATTTTAATGCGGTTTTTTCTATTAGAAAGGTCTTGGTCAGTGATAAAATGTGCCGTATGTTTGATTGCAAAGTAGAACGGGCATCAGCTTTAATAATAATATAATTGTTGTGAGGTATGGGGCCATCTCGAAACCGAGGGGGCCATCTCGAAACCGGAGATGGCCCAGGGTCAGTCGGGGTGCGAGGGATATGCTCTATGGGCAACCTTACACCCCGGCGTCTGTAGACCCGAGACGGCGTGCGGTTTTAGTCGGATCAAGCCCGACATAACCGCCCCCGCTGGCACGCGGGGGGGTATCCGAAGGGATTTCCGCACGATAAAAAAAAAAAAAAAAAAAAAAGGTATGCGCTGTTTACTATGACTATAGTAATAATTTACTCGGTGTGTATTTATTTTGTGAACTGTAATATTTAAACAGATTTTACAATATGGATACGAATTTTATATTTGTCATGTAATCATCATCTAAATGCCAATCCCGGTAATATACAAAGTTTGCACTTTGAAGGTCGGAGTTCGCACTTCATTATTTGGTTCATTTTGACGACCATTTGATCATTTTAGGGGGTCAGATCCCCAACCCGCCTGCCCAGCATGGGGATTATGGGCACTACCCCCAAATGAAGGAAACAGCCAAAAGATGGCCCCCAGTTCCCGGCCGCCTCGCTATCCCTGGTCATGGTAGCGGCCATGGTAACGGCGGGGCAGGGGGTGCTAAGAATCCCCGGGCTACAATAGGCTACCAAACCCTTCACAAACTGACCCTGGCTACGTATAACGGACGCACTCTGAGGCTTGACCATCATCTAGCGCAGTTGGAAGTGGAGTTAGAGAACATTAAATGGCATGTTCTCGGGTTATGCGAAGTCCGTAGAGAGGGAGAGGACACCGTAACCCTTGACTCGGGCCATCTTCTCTACTTTCGCGAGGGTGATAAAACATCCCAGGGTGGCGTAGGTTTCCTCGTCAATAGGGCCCTCTCTAACAACGTTCAAGAAATCTCCAGCGTGTCGAACAGGGTAGCGTACCTGATCCTTCGGCTATCCAAGCGGTATAGCATGAAGGTTATTCAGGTCTACGCACCGACCTCGGCACACTCGGATGATGAAGTGGAGGATATGTATGAAGACATATCCAAAGCCTTGCACAACACCACTAAGGCTCACTTCAACGTTGTTATGGGGGACTTTAACGGCAAGGTGGGTACCCAGTCTGGGTACGAATCCCGTATAGGCCCGCATGGTTATGGAGTTAGGAATCACAGGGGACAAATGCTTGTCAACTTCCTTGAGAAAGAGGGACTATTCTTAATGAATTCCTTCTAGTTAAGAAACAGCCTCAAAGGAAGTGGACATGGCAAAGCCCCGACGCTGTGACAAAAAATGAGATCGACTTCATCATGACGGATAGCAAGCACATATTCAGAGATGTCTCAGTGATCAACAGGTTTAATACCGGATCTAATCACCGACTGCTCCGAGGCTCTCTGAATATCAACCTAAAGCTTGAAAGAAACCGTTTGATGATGTCCACGCTCCGACCTAACCCAACCCAAATCATGGCGGGCACCGAGAAGTTCCAGCAGCTTCTCGGGGAAAGATTTGTTGCCTTGGAACCCACTGATGACGCTGACGAGACCCTACACAATCTGGTCGAAACGCTGAGAGACGAGGGCATCAAGTTCTGCAAAAAACAGCGCACTGGCAGGAAGTCCAAACTCTCGGATGAGACTCTGGGGCTGATGGCAAGAAGACGGGAAACCACCCAAGCGACTTCGTCAGACAGGTCACACCTAAACAAGGAAATTGCGAAGATGGTACGGCGCGACCTTCGGAGCTCCAACACACGCCTCATTGAAGAGGCGATAGAGCGAAACCGAGGGTCCAAAGTATTCACTCAGCAGCTTGGAAGGAGCCACCTGACGAAGCTCATAACGCATGACGGGAGGACCGTCTTGTCGAAGCCGGAGATCTCCGCCGAGATAGAGGATTTCTATGGCCGTCTGTATACTGCACATGCTCCCCGTCCTCGACGAGACGACCATGATTCCAGAGCCACCCTGACACGCCACTATACCGACGAACTGCCTGATATCAGTCAAGACGAGATCGTGTTAGCTCTGAAGCAGCTTAAAAATGGAAAAGCCCCCGGTGAGGATGGAATTACTTCAGAGCTTCTGAAGGCAGGAGGAGCTCCTGTCATACAGGAGTTACAGAAGCTCTTTAACGCCGTCCTTCACAGTGGGAGAACTCCTAAGGCGTGGAGCGGGAGTTTGGTTGTTCTCTTTTTTAAGAAGGGTGATAAGACCCTCCTTAAAAACTACAGACCCATCACACTCCTGAGCCACGTCTATAAGCTATTTTCACGAGTGGTCACGAATCGTCTCGCCAGGAGACTCGACGAGTTCCAGCCACCGGAACAGGCTGGGTTCCGCGGAGGATATGGCACCATAGACCACATTCACACAGTGAGGCAGATTATACAGAAGTCCGAAGAGTATAATCAGCCCCTGTGTCTCGCTTTTGTGGACTATGAAAAGGCATTTGACTCCATCGAAACTTGGGCTGTTCTGGAATCCTTACAGCGATGTAAAGTAGACTATCGTTATGTCGAGGTGCTGAGATGCCTTTACGAAGCCGCCACTATGAGTGTCCAAGTACAGGGTCAGCAGTCTAAACCCATCCAATTGCGCAGAGGAGTGAGACAGGGGGATGTCATATCCCCGAAACTGTTCACGAGCGCATTGGAAGATATGTTTAAGACGCTGGACTGGAAAGGTAAGGGCATAAATATAAACGGCGACAACATCTCACATCTGCGATTCGCTGATGACATAGTCTTAATGGCGGAGTCGCTAGAGGAGCTAACCCAGATGCTGGACGGCCTAGCTTCAGCCTCGCGACGCATCGGTCTTGGCATGAATTTGGATAAAACCAAAGTCTTGATCAATGGCCACATTGATCCAGGACCGGTCGTCGTGGATGGCCACCTTCTTGAAATTGTTTCTGAGTACACTTACCTCGGGCAGATTGTGCAGTTGGGTAAAAACAATTTTGAGAAGGAGGCCAAGAGGAGGATCCAGCTAGGCTGGGCAGCGTTTGGAAAACTACGTCGGGTCTTCTCGTCATCCATACCGCAGTGTTTGAAAACGAAAGTTTTCAATCAGTGCGTCCTACCCGTAATGACCTACGGAGCTGAGACGTGGACACTCACGGTAGGGCTGGTCCACCAGTTCAAAGTCGCTCAGCGAGCTATGGAAAGAGCTATGCTCGGAGTTTCTCTGAAGGATAGGATTCGTAACGAATACATCCGACAGAGAACCAAGGTTATCGACATAGCTCAAAGAATAAGCAAGCTGAAGTGGCAGTGGGCCGGCCATATCTCGCGAAGAACCGACAACCGCTAGGGTAAACGTGTTCTTGAGTGGAGACCGCGACTCGGCAAACGTAGTGTAGGACGCCCTCCGGCCAGGTGGGATGACGATCTGCGAAAGACTGCGGGCAGATGCTGGATGCGGCAAGCTGAAGACAGGGCGCTATGGCGCTCATTAGGGGAGATCTATGTCCAGCAGTGGACTAGAATAGGTTGATGATGTGAGGGGGTCAGACAGTATTCTGTCCCTGTCTGCCGTCCAACCGCCGCAGATAGGAAAGCCCGCATTATCATGGACTATGTAGGTACGTTAGCAGGACAATGAATTCAGTAATTATACCTACTAACACTGCAAATTTACTACTTCAATTTAATATTCATAGAAAACAGTTAAATACCGTTTGCTATGAATAAAAAATTAGAATCAAGAAACCCGGTGTATTTTAAAACTGAGTAAGTACTAGTTAGATAGCTACCGCAAAAAATAACTGAATTGTAAAAACTCAAAATCAATTTACATGTAAAGTAATATGTACCTACATCACTAATAACAATACCCAACAGTTGTAGTGTAGCGTCGGGGCTGACGCCACAATACCTCGTGTTGACGAAAAGATAAAACACAAGGATTAATGTTTATATTGGCATTTATTTATTTAAAAACTTCCTATATCGAGTTTTCAGGGAGGTTTTACACGAATATATTTATGTTTAAAACGAACTGTAGGGAATCGCGGATTCTGCTCAAGGATTGAGCCTACAATCAGTATACTTGGGACTTCTCTTCGGACGGCGGGCGAGGCCGGAGCCCCAGGTCGTCCGCTGTCAGCCGCTTGTCCGTCAAGCGATTGTTTTTTCTTCCCTAGGCTTATTTCAAATTAAAAACATTTATTTTTAATCTCTGACACATGATGGCCAGATCAACGAACTGTAGTGCTCGAACGAGGACGGAACACTACAGTAGTAACGTTTCATAGCACCCCTGGACACAATTTATAACATTTTATACCGTCAATGAAAATTTTCTAGTAGCTACACTATTTTCCTTAACTCAATAATATTTCCGAATACTGGTGCTACACGGGCGCAAAGGAATGATGTCATTCACAGTTTATCACCATGTAGTATAACTCGTCTGACGTGTTAAGTGAGAACAAAAGGGCGCCGGGACGTGGAACAGCCATGGCAGTTGCAACGCGCATCGCATAATTATGTCACACAGTCACACTCAAGGCGATTGTATGATTAACTGGCATTCTGACACATACTCTGCTAGTTACAGGTGTGACGTGACACCTATGTTAACAAGTATTGATATACAATAATAGAATCCGTGGTTGTCCTTTTCAGAACTAAGGTTACGTAGGATACACTACATTTTGTCATGAATCTTATTTTTTTTTTGTCCATCCAATATATTCAAACTACAATTTAAGTCCGTATTCTTTCAAAAGTTTCAGCTTTTGTATACTGTCATCTTTCCTTTGTCCATGTCAACCACTGTCTATATCTAAGTATTATTGTATTTTGTACACATACGACAACTGTAACAAACCTATGTAACAACTGTAAATTTTGTTACCCTGAAAGCATATGTACAAATTGTAACAATACGTTAGCAAATTTTAGGCTTCCGAACCAATTAAAATTTGAACAACTGGAACACGACGTCGACATCCCATATTTAAACAGTGATTTTGAAGATGGTTGTCATTCTACTTCGCTATTCCCTATGACTATAAGATTATATATATATTTTTAATATCCTGAGACATATCTACTAGACTTATCTAGACCCAAACTAAGCATAGCCTGTGATTTTACTGTGATTTTAGAATGCGAATGAGGATACTCAGATTCATTTCTGTTTGTAAATACATAAATATTAAGTATACATATAAATAAAACCGGCCAAGTGCGAGTCGGACTCTCCACTGAAGGGTTCCGTAGCAGCAAGTAACATATTAATGTTTTTTTTTAATTTATACATTTGAGTTGATTGAATGAAATAAATTGCGTTTTACGATTTATGACGTATTAAAAAAAAGTACTTACTAGATATCGTTCAAACCAATTGGTTTGAACCACCGAAAATTGGTTTGAACGATATCTAGTAAGTTGTTTTTTTTTTCATAAGTCATAAATCGTAAACCGCAATTTACCTTTCATTCAATGAACTCAAATATAAAATTTAAAAAATTCGCGGCAAGGATTGAAGGCGATTCCAAAAATATGTTTAAATTATTCAACATCATCGTCATATCGGATCGGTGTTTCACATCGACTCAGAGAGTAAAGTTCTGTCGTAAAATAATCTTCTGCTCCCGGGACACCTATTGTCGTAAAGTAGGTACCCAGGGTATCCAATTTGTAAAAGACAGTGCAGGTGCAGGGTGCACGGTGCAGGCATTGCTAGGTACTTACCTTCATTTTCCCAACCATTTTCACTATGGGAAAATTGGAGAAGGAAACGTCCCCTTCTTACCTTACCTTCTCCAATTTTCCCATATTTTTATTCATTTATTCTTCATATTTGTTTTTATATATTTTGGCGATAACGGTTTTTCCAAAGCATTTGAGAGTGTAAGCAATAATTATTCATTTGAGCATGTCAGGGTCGCGTATCTGTCACTCAAACTGGCTGTTGCCGGAAAGTTCAACTCCTTTAACTAGACAAAGAAAACAATATAAATTATACCCCACCTCATCAAATCGTAGAACTAAATACTATATTATCACGTAGCCGTAGGTATATACCTTTTTTTTTTTTTTTTTTTTTCGTGCGGAAATCCCTTCGGATACCCCCCCGCGTGCCAGCGGGGGCGGTTATGTCGGGCTTGAACCGACTAAAACCGCACGCCGTCTCGGGTCTACAGACGCCGGGGTGTAAGGTTGCCCATAGAGCATATCCCTCGCACCCCGACTGACCCTGGGCCATCTCCGGTTTCGAGATGGCCCCCTCGGGTTTGGGAACCACGGTGTCCCCGTCTTGCCCCGGTTTGGGGGAGGGGCGCTAGTCGCCCCACCGTCCCGGCCTGCTTCTGCTGGGGTGACAGGTGGCCTCACCCGCCACCCCCAGGCCTGCGCTCATGGAGGACGGAGGTCGTTAAGCGACCTCCGGCGCCTGAGTTGCCTGCGACGCGCGGCGAGCAAGTTGCGGGCTCGGCGGACCGGGAGAGTTCTAAGTCTCTCATGGGTGCGCTCCGCCACCTCCTTCGCGAGCATTACATGCTCGCAGAAGGAGGCGGCGGCGGCCCACGCGCTCGCGCTCCGCACCATTGCCGCAATCATGCTGCCGAGCGAGAGGACTCCCACCCCAAGGGCTGCCACGAGGTCACGCCTCGGCGCCTCCCACGCCGGGCAGTCCGCCAGCGTGTGCAGCCCTGAGTCCTCGCTCGCGTCGCAGTGATGACACTCAGGCGTTGGCTCCTTCCTGATCCGATGCAGGTGGTCCCCGAAGCACCCCTTCCCTGAGATCACCTGCGTCAGTCGGTAGGAGAGGCTTCCGTGTCGCCTCTCCAGCCAATCCTCCATGATGGGCCTTACCGCCGCTATTGCGGCGTGCCCTGCGCTTGGTTGCCCAAGTCGTTCCTTCCACTCCACCACAATGGCCTGGTGGAGCTGGGACTGCACGGCCTCGATTTCTCGAGGCTCGGGGTTCCATCCCTGCTCCCGCGCCTCCTTTCGCCACTGGTACAGTTGCGAAAGGGCTCTCGCTTCCAGGTCCCATGGCGGAGTTCCGGCAAGGAGACTCGCCGCCTCGAAGGAGATCGTGCGGTACCCTCGGATGACCCTGATGGCCAGAACTCGCTGCGGAGCGCGCAGCATCTGCACAGTTCTGGTCCTCAGGGCCTCCGCCCATATTGGGCACCCATACAGGGCCATGGACCGCACGATCCCCGCGTAGAGTCTCCTGCAGGAGTCATCGGGCCCCCTCATGTTGGGCAACAGCCGAGCCAGAGCAAGAGCTGTGCCCTTCAATTTGGGGGCCAGACTTCGGATGTGCTCTCCGAAGTCCCATCGGCCGTCGAGCACGATGAGACTGGATCCCTCGGGTGGCTTGCTCCGAGGCCCATGGAAGAACAGGGCCTCGGTTTTATGCAGGGCCACCTCGAGACCCAGCCGCCGGATCCGCCTAACGACTTGGGCAACCGCGGTCGTGGCCTTTCGGGTCACTTCGCGGTACGTCGCCCCGCACGCCGTCACGAGCGTGTCGTCCGCGTAGCACGTGACGGCGGCACCGCCTACGAGCTCACCGCGAAGCACCCAGTCGTATCCGATGTTCCACAGGAGCGGCCCCAGGACCGATCCCTGTGGAACACCGCACGACATTTCACGCCGACCGAGACCGGTCACGGTTGGGTAGATGACGGCTCTCTCCGTCAAATACGCCCCGACTATGCGGCGGAGGTAGAGAGGCACTTCGTGATACACGAGCGCCTCCCTAATGCAACTCCAGGGCAAGGTGTTGAACGCGTTGGCGATGTCCAGGGACACCGCCAACATCACCTCACCCCGGGCCACTGCATCCTCCGCCAGAGCCCTCACGCGCATGATGGCATCCACGGTGGAGCGCCTCTGGCGGAAGCCATATTGACCATCCGCCAGGTCCGGCCCCACTCTTGAGAGGTGCTCGACGAGGCGCTTCGCAATTACTCTTTCAAAGAGCTTGCACACCTCGTCGAGCAACACTATGGGCCGGTAGGCGGACGGCGAGTCCGCCGGGCGCCCCTCCTTTCGGATGAGGACCAGTTTCCCCGTCTTCCACAATTTCGGAAACTGGCCCCGCTCCAAACATGCGCTGAGAAGCCCTCTCAGTCGGGGCTCGAGAGCGTCGTGGACTAGAGCTAGGACCCACGCTCGGCCTGGAATGACGTCGGGTCCCGGGGCGGTGTGTTTGGCTCTTAGCCTTCTCACCGCCAGCTCTAGTTCTACCCAAGTGACCTCGGGCACGTCATCGTCTTCCACGTCGGGCGCCATGCGCAACCGAGGCGGAGTCATCTGCGGTGGAACATGTTCCACCGCCCGCGCTGGGAACAGGGAGCCAACAACTCCTCCGAGCAGATCCGGCTGGAGACACCGGGTTAACGGCGGGGCCTTGGGGCGCAGCTTGCCCCTCACCATCCGGTAGGGCCGCCCCCAAGGGTCCCGCTCCAGCGTCTCCAGCAGCTCGCGGAAGGCGTCCCGTTTGGAACGCCTTATCTCCGCTCGGAGGGCTCGTCTGGCCTCCCTGTATCCCTCGTACAACTCCGCCTCTCGGGCCTCCGCATCTGCGGGGCGGCGACGCCTCCTACGGAATCGGGCCCACCGGCGGTGCGTGATCACGCAGTCCCGTCTGAGCTGCGCGATCTCCGACGACCACCAGTAGACCAGACCCCTCGGATTATAGGGCGGAGCCCTAGGCATCGCCGCGTCACAGACACGGGTCATGGCCTCCCGGAACCACTCCGCCTCATCGTCTATGCTGACAGGCCTGTCCGGCGCAGGGGCCCAGGCCTGTACGATGGCGGCTTCCAGGAGGAGCTCCTGATCAACGCCCAACGTGGCTCGGGTGGAGCCGGTGCAGCCGGCGCGTCGCTCGCAGGGGGGGACACGTCAAACCGAATGTATCGGTAATCCGAACTTGTGTCCTCCCCCAAAACGACGCGCCAGCCCTGAACACGTCGCGCCAACGAGGGGCTCGCGAACGATAGGTCCACGATGGAGCTACCCCTCGAGGTCACGAACGTGTCCACGGCTCCCCGATTTAGGAGGACTAGGCCGAGTCGTGCGGCCCAGTCCACCAGTGCCCTGCCTCTATGCCCCGTCGCGCCCCTTTCGTGTCGGGAACCCCAGGCATACGACCAGGCCTTGAAGTCCCCGAGCACAAGGACCGGACGGGGCTGGCAGGCATTGACGACGACGGCCAGCTGACGGAGCCACTGCTCATATGCAGCTTGGTCTCGGTTCGGCGTGATATAAGCGGCCACGACCGCTATATCCCCAACCGCCGCCGCCACGCAGCCGGGTCCCCTTGCAACGACGGCAAGAGGGGGGCTGCCGGCGGCAGGGTTGTGCACCAGTGCCGCCGACCCATCCAGCGCGGTTTCCCAGGCAGGCCCGAGGAACCGGTGGGTGTATGGGTCGGCGACAGCGGCGACATTTATGGCCCACTGTGCCATGCTCTGGCGCAGAAGGTCCTGAGCATGGGCACCGTGGCCAACGTTCACCTGCAGGATGCGGAGTTGAGGATCCATTATGGAACCCCCATCTCCGCATCCCGCTGCGAACTAGGGGCGGAAGGCAGGCCTCCCGGCTTCGGCTCCCCTCCGGCGCAGGCCTTGCTGCCAACCCTATGGTCAGCCGGCTTGCCCCCGCTGCACATCTAAAACAGTGCAACGGGGCGCTACACGTGCCGGCCTTATGACCGGGCTGGCCACAGCGGAAGCAGCGGTCACCCGCCGTTACCTCCGCCGTGCAGTGCACCCCCATATGGCCCACCGACAGGCACCTGAAGCACCTGGCCGGTCGGGCCTGCAGGAGCCGTGCCTGCGCCCTCAGGAAGCCTCCCACCAGGAGGCTCCGCCCGTCTGCGACCTTTTGGGCCGCCGCGATAGGGCAGCCGACAACTGCTGCCCCCTGTCCACCGCGGCCGAAGCGTATAGCTCCGGCCTTTACTGTGTCCGGGGAGCAGTCCCCGGCCTCCGCCACGGCGAGCCTGAGCTCTTCTGCCGTGACGGAGTCGTCCAGGCCCGTAATGCGCATTTCTGCTCATTTAATGGGCCTGGACACCCGGACGTCGGCTGCATCTAGCGACTCCCTTAGCCGAGCCGCTAGGGCGTCGGCCTTGGGGCCACTGGCGGCGCCGGGGACCTCGAGAAGCCGGGCTCCCGTCCGTGTGCTCTTGCACCGGACGCCCGGGATCTCGAGGGCCTTCAAGTCGACGTTGGCCTTTACTTTGGCCAAAACCTCGGCATACCCCATGCCCCTCGATGCTGCCTCTGCCGTCAGAGTGACGACGACGGCAGCAGTGCGAGGGGCACGGAGTTTCCCCGGCGCTGCCTTCGCGGCGGCCGCGGCCCTCCTGGCCTTCTTGGCGGCCTTCCGCCTCTTCTTACTGGCTCCAGCCACCTCCCAACCCCCTTCCAAGGGGGTTCTGGCTGGGGCTGGGGCCTGAGCTGGGGACGTCTTCCCCTTGCCCTTCCCCTTTCCCTTCCCTTGAGTGGGAGCGGGGCCCTGAGCGGGAGCGGGGCGACGAGCCGGCTCCGGCAGAGCCTCCACTGCAGCCGGGCGGGTATTACCCTTCCGGGCTGCTGCCGCGTAGCCGGCTACCGGTGGCGCCAGAGGCGGACGGCGGATGGAGTCCACTAAGGCCTCCAACCGACTCATCATCCTTTCCTCCAGCGCTCGGGTAGCAGCTACCCAGGGCTCCTCCGGTGGTGATTGGGCCGGCCGCCGCACCGATTGCGTCGGCTGCTCCGCCTGCGATAACTTCGCCGGCACCGGCTGCGTCGACCGCGTCGAACGCGTCACCCGCGCCGGCTGCTCCGGCTGCGCCAGTTGCGCTGGTGGCACCGGTTGCGCCGAACTCGCCACCACCCTCTTCAAATCCTCTAGGGCTGCAGCGAGCCGGGCCGTCTCCCGACGGGACTCGGCCAGCTGCTCCGCGAGGGCCTCATTCTCGGAGGCGATGTTGAACACTATATTCAACATCGCCTCCTGTTCGGGGCTTGGGGACCCCCGGAACGACGCGGTCACCCTCTGGAGTTTCTCCAAGAGAGACCGCGTCCCACCGCTCGGCTCCGGCACCGCCGAGGTGGAAGGCCTCGACGGTGACTCCCGCATAACCCTTCCAGGGGCTGAGGGCGCTCGGGTGGATGGCCCAGCCCTCGTTCCCCCTCGCGCCCCTCGGCGGCCTGCAGCGACCTTGGACGCCGGCTTCGACGTCTCGTCACTGCTGGAGGAGGAGGAGGTCGTCCCGGTGAGGGTATAATCCTCATCCGAGACTTCCTCCCCCGCCCGAGCCCTTGCTCGCCTCCTGCGCTTTCGGGTCCTCTTAACCCCCAGACCCAACGGGCTACTAGCCCGGCTTCGCTCGTTGGCGGTGTCGAAACTCTCCGACACCGCCGAGGTATTTAGCGTCACCTCCACGCTTGACTGCTGCGCGATCTCCGCGCAGACTCCGTCGTTTTCTTTTTCCTTAATCATGCCAATTTCGTTAGTTTTGGGGTTTCCATGCCGTTTTTTATTTGTATGTTTGTTTTCAATGTCCATAACATATCCCACGAGTATGGGGGAAAGGTGGTCCATCCAGGCGGTGCCCCCTGCACCTGGATAAGCCTATATACTATGGAGGTCGGCTGGTATCCATAGGTTTTTACGACTTTGCTGTCGGGTGTTAAAGACTTTTCCTTGTCGTGGGCCGGCCAATAAAGGCAAGCCCTCCGGTCAGCAAGATCACAGCGTACCCTTCTGGAGCCACCAGTTAGGTCGTTGCTGATCACCTACCGATTGCGGAACGCGAGAGGATGGCTAGTCCTCTCTCACCGGCGGCGGCACAAGTGCCCGTCGGCCCCTGCGTTAGCAGTGGGCCAACCCGCCCCTGGATCCCACAGGATCCTATGGTGGCCTCAGCCACTAACACCATCGCTCGTCCTGTCTCCTCTGAAAGCAGAGGAGTACGGAGAGCGATGTGTTCCCGCCACGTTGGATATTAGCCGACGATCAATGCCAACCCCATGAAGGGGAAGACATTGACCGCCGTCCAGGGTGTACCGGCCGCTCCGATTCCGTTCCCGCCGGACTGCAGCGGGATCGGAATCGGAACGACACGCGAGGAGGTTACCCAACACACACCCCCGTAGGTATATACCTACGGATTTACAATCTTATCCCATATTCACTATTCAAATTGCCATTAGTTGTCTAAAACACCTTAACAATTCACTCATTTATGAAAGTGAAAGTAATGTAAATAATAGTTAATCGTTAGTACTTTAAAATACTTTAAGTTCATGTGATTAAGGTAAGTGATTCGGCTTGCGCCGACAGTCGAGGTGCCGCGCGCGGCCTCCACGACACGGCTCGAGGTCGCATCTTCTTTTATTCATTCACCTTGTTTGATTTATGCACCGTTTCGTTACTATACCTCACTTAATTAAACACGTAACACGTAAACAATTTCATTTATAAATTACATCAGGTCATATAATTTTTACATACTGACAGCGATGTACCGCACGTTCTCACGCCAGCTGTTACATATTCATATAAACCTGATCATTTAAAGTCTAGTAGTCTATTTTTGGTGCAAAACATGTTATAACTTCGGTGCTAAGATATTCGCTACGCATGCGCGATGCAAGCAACGCTCTGATTGCCCCGTGGGCCGATCGAGACTCGATAAGAAGTAAGAAGGCTCGCGGAAGTACACATTGTGCTCACAACCCGCCTTTGGTATAATAAAGCGTAACGTCATCCTTTCTATCTATCAAATTCAAAATGTTTCGTAATATCCAGGAAAGCTATTTTATATGCAATTTTAGTCCATCGTTCAGATATCCGCGCTCTGAATTTATATTTAAAGCGAAGGTGTCACGTCATAGCCACATTAGCTATGTCAAAAAATTTTAATAAGGTGTTTGAAGTAAGCTTTGTTATCGTTGTTTGTCAGGAAACTGAACAAGAATTTTTAATATGTAGGTAAATAACATAAGATATTCGTAAAATTGGTCACAATTGGGATCTTACGTCATGCCTAGTCGAAGTCGTTTTGTTCGGCAAGCAAAAGATACCTATCTGATTTTCAGGCGTGTCTGTAACATATTGTTCTCGTAAGACGTCTGCGAGAGTTGACATGTACTTAACATAAAGCCTGTCGAATTTTTGTACATAGCATAAATAATTATATTGTGGTTATGGTAAAGTATTTTTCGATGATTCTCAAATTTTCATATATTTACATAAAATTCGACCGAGCGAAGGTCAAGGCAAACTAACTTGTTGACTGACGGATTTGCTTCAAGTAATTTGTTATTTTAATATGGAAATGTTTGAAGTTGAATACCATAGAAATTGTAATACCTGTATTGTATAGCAATGTATGATCCGGTAGATGGCTTTGTAATTGACCACGCACTACATGTAACCAAATTCTTAGAACAAGCTGACTCTACAATATTACTGTCACTGACTACATTATTACAATATATTTTGAGTATTTGTGAGTAACAGAAATTCACAAAATCTGGATCCAATAGACAAATACAAAACGCTGTAGGCGAAATAGAATTATATAAATTATTTATTTATTTTTATTTTTTGGTCCATGTATGTGCGGTCCATGGCCCTATATGGGTGCTCAATCTGGACGGAGACACTGAAAACCGGACATTTGCGGATGCTAAGCGCTTCTCAGCGGGTGATGGCCAACTGGGTCATCAGGAGGTACCGCACGATCTCCTTCAAGGCGGCAAACTCCTTGTCGGAACTCCAGCATGGTACCTGGAGGCGAGAGCCCTCTGAGTCCTAGGGTGGCTAGGAGGCGCAGTAGCAAGGACGGGACCCTGAGCCTCGAAAACTCGAGGCAGTGCAGTCCCAGCTCCACCAGGTCATCGTGCGTGAAGTAGAAGGAATGACTTGGGCGACCAAGCGCAGGGCACGCCATAGTAGCGGCTGTAAGACCCATCATGGAGGACTGGCTAGAGAGGCGACACGGGAGCCTCTCTAACCGGCTGACGCAGGTGATCTCTAAGAAGGGGTTCTTCGGGGACCACCTGTGTCTGATCAGGAAGAAGCCAACGTCTGAGTGCCATCACTGTGATGCAAGCGACGACTCAAGGCTGCACACGCTGATGGAGTGCCAGGCGTGGGAGGCGCCGAGGCGGGTATTGTGGCTACCCTCGAAGTAGGAGTTCTCTCACACGGTGTCTTGTTCACAGCGATGGTGCGGACCGCGAACGCGTGAGCAGCCGCCGCCTCCTTCTGCGAGCAAATTATGCTCGAGAAGAAGGCGGTGGAACGGGTGGTAGAAATTTGATGACACAAATTGCACGATTGCGAAAAACCCTCCATAGTAATCCAATTTCAGTTTGATTGCGTTCAGGGGTCAGTAAGTGCATAGCTGGGCAGGGGGATTGTGGTCGCAGCACTAGTGGGACCGGTGAGTGTGACGCGGTGCTGCGACGACAATCCTCTTCTGATGAGGCCATCAAGCTGAGTGCCACCATTCAAAGTCAAAGTCAAAGTCAAAAACCATTTATTCTGCATAGACCATTAATAAGGCACTTACAAAACGTCATAAAAAAAAAAAATCTAATGTTTGGCAAATGGACCACCGGTTCGAAACGCGGCCCTGTCCTGAGAAGACTCCGGCAAGAAACTCAGCGGGCTGTTTTTTTTTGGTCTATTTACAAACATATTTACTTAACCTAAGTACAATATTCCATTTGAGTAGCATAGAGAGAGAGCAAACAGTTCATATCCAAGCTTGTTTATCGTCTAAATAGTCTTGAATTTTATAGTAGCCTTTTTGGCAGAGTTTACTTTTAATTTGGCTTTTAAATTTATGAAGAGGTAGATTCTTCATTTCACTAGGAAGCTTGTTGTAGAAGCGTATACAGTTACCCTGAAAGGAATTACTAATCTTGTGGAGTCGACTATTACAAACCACAAGATTGTTTTTATGTCTAGTATTTACGTTATGTATATCACAAAGCCTTAAAAAATTGGAAATGTTTCTTCTAACATACAAAAGATTTTCAAAAATATATTGGGAAACTACAGTTAGAATGTTTATTTCTTTGAACTTTTCTCGGAGGGAGACTCTTGGGCCCAACTTATAAATTGCCCGCACCGCCCGCTTTTGCAGTACAAAGATTGTATTTAAATCTGCGGCATTACCCCAAAGGAGAATGCCATAGCTCATAATACTATGGAAATAACTGAAATAAACTATTCTAGCGGTATCTATGTCTGTAAAAGTCCTAATCTTTTTCACAGCGTAGGTAGCAGAACTTAACCTACTAGCTATTTTTTCGATATGTGATCCCCACTGTAATTTAGCATCGATACTTAAACCTAAGAACACGGTTGATTCCACAAGGCTCAACAACTGTCCATTAAGTTGTACATTGGTTTCCACCTGTGTAACATTAGGTAAGGTGAATTTAATACATTTGGTTTTTTTTTCATTAAGGCAAAGATTATTTATATTAAACCAATGAACCACTCGAGAGATTGCTTTGTTCACCTCGTCATACTTATCTAATTGTCTTTTAATTTTAAATATCAAGGAAGTATCATCAGCAAACAAAACAATACTATTTTTATCCCTTACGTAGTAAGGGAGGTCATTTATATAAATTAAAAATAAAAATGGTCCAAGTATCGAACCCTGTGGAACGCCCATCGAAACCAAAGATCCTACCGAACGTGTACCGTTCACATCGACCTTCTGAATTCTATTGTTTAAATAAGAAGTCAAAAGGTCGAGAGCCTTGTTCCTTATTCCGTAATAATTTAATTTCCTGACCAATGTATCATGGTGGACGCAATCGAAGGCTCTGGATAGATCGCAGAAAACACCTAATGCATCCTGCTTATCCTCCCAGGCCTCGTAAATACATTTCAATAACTCTATTCTTTAATTACTCTATATATCCGTCGTTGATCGTCCTTTAGTAAACCCAAACTGTTTATCATGAAATAATTTATATTTATTAAAATGGGTTAGCATTTGGTCTAGAATTAATTTCTCAAATACTTTACTCAAGGTTGGCAACACAGAGATGGGTCTGAAATTCGAGGGATCTGAGGCGCTGCCTGCCTTGAACAAAGGTATGACTTTACTGTGTTTCATTAAATCAGGAAATATACCGCAACTGACGCAGTCATTAAACACAGTTGCTAGATGGGGAGCAATGACATCAATGATGCTTGAAACAGTTTTGACTGATAATCCCCATAGGTCCGCGGTCTTTTTAATATCAATGGATTTAAACGATTTTGTGATGTCCTTGCTATCAACAACTGAGAATCTGAAAGCGTCCTCACATTTTGTAATTGATTCCATAAGCAATGACTCAGCGGAAGTGGAAGACGACTGAAGAGTTCGGGTAGTGGCTACAGGTATATTTGAAAAAAAGTGTTCAAACTCTGTCGCAACTTCCAGATCCTCCGTGACATGGCGACCGTCTATTTTTAAATGGTAATCTCTTACAACTGCTGGAGATTTACCACATTCGGAATTTATAATGTTCCAGGTAGTCTTAATTTTATTAACAGAATTTGATATTTTGTTTTTTATAAAGTTTGATTTAGCAAAGGAACAGGCTTGCTAACATTGCAGGCATTGTTAACATGATACGTGTATGTAATGGTGACCCTCTTTCCTGAGACTTTACCTTCAGCTTACCATCAGGCGAGGCGAAGTCAATTTGACATGTCCTAAATAATAATAAAAAAATAAAAAAAACTGGTCCGGCAGAGACTCAGACCGCGAGATGCGGAGGCGACTCAGGCCTCGGAGGTCGCTAAACGACCTCCGTCCTCCATGAGCGCAGGCCTGGGGCGGCTTACATATTGCCAGTAAATTATAACATGAAAGGACCTACAAAACTCCAGTTCTATCAATCACAGCTTATTACTATTCATTACATTGCTCATGAATGTCACAAGATCCTGACGCAATACATCCTCACACAGCTGTAGCAATACAACTGTATTTACTAAGCTGTTTTTGCAATACTGTCGATTCCTGGGTGGCACATGGGCGGTGCGATGTATAATAAATGACTTGTCATTATTTACGCCGATCACTTGGCACCAAGTACACGGGTAATCATCATTGACCACTTCCTACTTGACTGGTAGGCGTTTTTTGTAAAAACAATGAAGCTTCCGTGGGAAGTTGTACATTGCTTGAAAAGTACCTTATCACAAGTCTGCTCCTACTTATCGCTAATGAAGTCTATATTATGCAATTATCAAGGTTCATACCTACATAACTTAGAAAAAGGAATTTAATGCGGAATGCATTAAATTCCTATAACATGAGTTTTTGCTTTAAAACTGTAATTTCAACTAATTAATTTTTATAATTGTGAAATGAATTTATATTAATATAAAAGACTTGACAAACTTGATGTGTAAAATGACGTTATTGTAATAAAATATATTGTAATATTTGGTATTTTACGGTTAAATCAACAACCATCCGAAGACAATTTTTAATGCATACTAAAGCAACTTAACCTTACAAGCCTCATGTTGTAATTACTTAATTAGTATTTATTATTTTATTTCAAAACTATAGCTCTTTCGTAGTATCATTGCGTTCCTTTTATTGTTGGGAGTCCGGGTTGTATCAGAATTCTTCAACATTCGCCAATGTCACGACCGGTCTGTAAATGCTGCCTCAGAATAGAACACAATTAAAGCAAAATGAGTTAAGCTTCATATATATTACTAGCTGATGCCCGCGGCTCCGCCCGCGCTTAGGTCGGTATTCGTTTTAAATCATATCTCCGGTTCTTCTTAACCGATTGCAATCAAATATACGGTCAACCACGACTTTACTAGAAGAAAAAAACGCATCAAAATCCCTTCTGTAGTTTTGCGTCCTATGCGAACCCACAGACAAGAATGCTAAAAATATTTGTTTTCAAAATCATTAATTTAACATAACCCAAGTTTTTTTCTCCAATGTACAGACACAACTAATTTTCATATTTATAATAATAGGTATATAGATTTTGATACAGTTTATGAAGTTAAAATATAGTCATCGTAGTAAATGGCGTTCATTGTTAGGTAGATTTCGATGAAATCGATCTACCTATTGGTTTCTTGACTACTGTCGAATTTAAAAAAAAATTCTTCATAGGAGGTCTAGTTATGACCCCCTGAGTCCGAAATGACCACTGGTCAAAAAGTTTATATATATATATATATGTATGTATGGTTCCACTTCCCAAAATTTGCGGCACTCTCACGGTCGCATTTTTGCCCCGATCGCTTTCAAACTGCGGTCAAAAATTGCTTGGGTGTAAACTTAGTTTAAGTTCGTGAATGGGTGGAATCCGGCCTAAGGGGACGGTAGGGCCTCACTTTTTGTGAAATCAGTTTTTCCTCAAAATTTCACGTTCCATGAAAGATATTCGAACCGTTCTAATTTTATCCCATAGTATACATGAATACCAACAACTTTTACTCTTAAACCTATAAGAGTAAAACTTTAATTAAAAGTGGAGGGGGGAAAACCCAAAATTTTTCGGGAAAAAAATCATAACTTCTAACCGGTGAACATTCTTGGTGTAGGAAACATTTTTAATCGATTGGCCATTTTTAAGTCTACAATAAATGTCTGAAAAGTTTTTCGCTAAAAGTTACCGTTTTCGAGAAAAAAAAATTAAACTGTTTAAAGTCCGTAGTTCTCTATATAAAATAATATTAATTGCTTCACGAAATCTACCTGTGCGTTCCCCCTGCGGGAACGGATTTTTGTCACTGTTATTGTTACAAAACAAGTATTATTATGACGCGTGGATTAGCTAGGTTTTTTTTTTACGTGTGGAAGCCCCCACGGGCTTCACCCCATCGGTGCCGACGATGGGGTGGGCGTGTCGGAATCAGACCGACTAAAACCACACGGTGTCCTCCCCAAGTGTCCATTGCCGGGCACCCCGGGTAAGCCCTCGCCGGGTAAGCCGAGTTAGCTAGGCTAGTAAAATAACTGCGTTGTTAGCTCCCGTCGTGGTGATGTAAATTAAGCAGCAAGGTACTGAAAATTACTGCTTGATTTCTTGATCGGCAGAAGGTACGAATTCTGTTTTTGAAATCCATTACCATATAGGAGTAGATTCTTAGCAGGCAAGATGGCTGGTACAAGGAGTATCTAATTGCTATATTAGGTTCAGAGGATATACCTATAATTGTTCTGTTTGAAATATTTCTTTAAGAATTTCTTTACTAGGAATTCAGTGAACGTTTATGAAAATGAAATGAGTGCAATTTTAATTGCTTTTGTTTTGAGATTACCCCTTGTCTACCCATGGGTATCGAATCTACAGTATGATCAAGTGATAGGACTACTCTTCTTTCCATAGTTAAATACTTCCCATGAAAACCCGTTGAAGCAAAGCTCGGTCCAAGTTAAGCAATACTAGCCAGGTCCAGTTTAGGATAGATGACCTTCGCAGAAGGAAGGCGGGGTGCGGATTAGGAAGGGAGATCCCCTTGCTGATCCGATCCGAAGGCGTGAATATTTGCGCCTCATGCCGCCCTGAGTGTGGCAGCGGGTGTGATGGTCGGGGTCAACCCTCCACCCGCCGATCTAGGCACCGGCGGAGAGGCAAGAGAGAAGAAGAAATCCGTGTGTGTCTGGACGTCGCCTAAATGAGAATTTTATGGTATAGGTGCCCGTGACACACGGCGGGCACGTGCTAGGGGGGGGAGGGGATCGCCATAGAAGTATTCTTGTATAGTTTCAGACCCTGACAAGGCGCTGAGGATGGCACACCGCAGGGATTTTAGTGTGTGAGCGCCACACATAACCACCCCCCCCCCCCCGCATCGCGCGGTATGCTGTAGAACATTTCCCCTGACGAAACAAACACGTTAAGCCGTCAGTTCCCGCTACCATACGAACATCTATGGCAGTCAATGGAGCCCTCAAAAGTTCGACAGCTCGTCTACTACACAACTTTGATATCGCCAATGGGATGCGGATGCATATTTTCGATGAAGCGACTGCCATCTGACTGCAATCAGTCAGATGGCAGGCGCTTCATCGAGAATATTATAGTTCGGCCGCTTCGTAGTTAGACAGAAAAGCCGACCCCAACTGAATTGGAAAATGGCTTGAAGGAGGAGGAGTAAGCCCAAGCTAATCCCGTCTCACGACTTCAAGCATCGTAAGAACTCTCCAAAGATATTTTCATTTTATTCTATTTTAACCTCGTGTAATAAGACCTATCATGAAATTGAGCGTAGAACAAATTATGCATCTCACTCTCATGTATGACGTATAGAAAAAACCCATATATGTTCTCTTTTCTGGGATTATGTCAACAAAATTCTTACAAAAATAGTCATGTCATTTATCACTTCTAATGAAAAAAGGTACATTCTAAGTAAATAAGATATCGCGTGAATGAATCAGTAAAGCAATCGCCCACTTCAAGTTATGATGTAGTCATATGGATATTGAGGGCGCTGGAACCGGTCGATCCACTGTTACATCAAATCCGATATATATGGGAATGAGAACTCTATACCGATAGCTCTTATATAACATTCGTGCCAATTATATGCGTTTTAATATCAATATCTTAACTTAGGTACAACGTTATGGCAATGGCTGTGTTTCTGCGATTAAATAGGAATTGTTAATGTATGTACATATCTGTATTAAACATAACATAACATCCCGTTCCCGTGATCCACAGGAACCATTCCCGGGATAAAAAGTAGCCTATGTGCCCTATGTGTTATTCCAGATTATAATCTACTTCTGTGCCAAATTTCATCTAGATCTGTTAAAGCCGTTTTTGTGTGACAACGTAACAAACATTCACGCATGTGCATCATGCCCACAAACTTTCACAATTATAATATTAGTAGGATAGTTTACATATAGTATAGTTATATACTATTGTCCTTTAGGGGAGATCCGAAGATCTAAATAATCTTGGGTTTATAAAAGTGATCTATGTGAGGAAAATAAGTGTCCTAACCCAGTATCACAATTCACTTTAGAAGGTTCACAAGGTTCACGGAAAATTTGTGGAGTCTTGTTAAATCACCTACCATTCGCTCAAGTAGAGTCATAGCGCTGATGACCCCGCAGCCTAAAACGTGTCAATACAATTGATTCATGTATAATGAGCTCAAATAATTATATAACTCTCCATAAACAAAATTACATAGATATTTTAAAAGTACTGTTTTAATTCGATAGCAAGTGCAGTTGCTCGTGACCAACCAGACGCTGTCTAATGGCAGTATGAGAATGGTTTTCATTCCCCATTCACGATAACGTAGCCGCATATGGTATATGGTTAGATGATGTCTGTAATTCTAGACCTAATTATATTATCATAATAAAGAGATTTCTTTACAGCCACTTCAAGTTCCATTACATCGTCCCCAATTATTATAACGGATTACTACAACGCAAATAGACGTGATTTTATGGTCGCTATAAAAAATGTTCTAGTCATGCGATAACATCCCACCCATTAAAAAAGCCATTAATTTGAAACAAACGGTTCAATATTACGGCTTTAGTACTAATAAAGACGTATACATGTATAATATATGAGAACTTATATTTATTTCATTGTAAGTATAAGGTAGGGTACTAGCAATTTTCTAAGTTATGTTTATTATATCAGCTTTAAAAGCTTCTTATAAATGCGCATTATGTGGAAGGAAAAATAATGTAAAAAGGATTTGTAATGTACGTAGGAATTATAATAATAATAATATTTATTTATTTCTCCTCACAAAAGAGATCACAAAAAACAAACAGTACAGATATAGACAAAAACAAAAAAAATAAAAAACTAGTATTCAAAGCCAAATACATTCTCCTGCTTTATATTACTATTTTCTTTTGTGAGGAGCTGGTGTCTGATATAAGTTTAAAAGAAAACCTGTGCTACAGATCACCAGGTCCCCACCCACTAATACACCATAACAAACGAAATATACAGAATCTTGAGACATAGGTAATGGTGAGCAAAACAAGAATACGCATTCACTTTAAAATGGTAGTTGATAATGCAACTTGCAAGTGTTTGTGTGTGTATGTGTATGTGTGTGTGTGTGTGTGCGAAGGTGAGTATATGTGCGAGTGAGGATATTTAGTTAATAATATTTGTCAAATGGGAGTGTGTGTGTCTGTGATTGAATGTTTGTGAGTAAAAAATGTAATAAGTGTACCAGCAAATATGTAAATATTCGTGAAGGTGAAAGAGCGAAAACTTTCTCACCCCAAGTCTGCCCTGTTATTGAAGTAGCATTTCGGTAAATGTATAATCCAATTTTTTTAACCAGTTTTTGACAACAGACTTACAATTTAATTTTGTCATTGAATAAATACATAAAATTATATTTATTTTATTATATAAGTTACCGCTTTGGTATCTGAAGAATCGATGGGAAAAGCTTGTGTTAAGAACTGGTTTTACACAAACTCTGTCTTTTCTACGTTTGTTTACTTCATTTTCGGAGTCATAATTCAAGAGTGGGTGTTGTCTCATAATAGTGTGTAGTATAAAGAGCTGGCGAACGGTTAAAACATCCCACTGCTTGTAAACGTCAGTGGTAGAATGGCGAAAGGGTAGAAAATGACTTACTTTTAATAGAGCTCGTTGAGCTCTCTCTAGTTTTAAAAACCGTGTTTTTAGCGTACCTCCCCAAGTGGTAATACAATATTGTTATTTATAATAATTATTGTCCCCAAGTTGTAATATATATTATGTCTGTAATAAGTCACGGGGACTTTAATATAATTTTTGATTTACCTACATACCAATCATTTCTGAGGCAACTATAATCGCTATTAACCGCACCCTGCACCGGCTCTGGTGAAATTTTTCTCACCATTTTTCAAGGGGGATTGACTTTGTCACAATCGAACTGACTTAAAACCTCACAATTCTTCACGGGGGCTCTACCGCAAAATAGGATTGCTAGGTACGGTCATGAGAGGCAAGAAACACCTCCTTAGCTCGTCCTCGTATCTATCTCATCTTTCATACCATCTTTCCTACCTTTGCTAGGAGCATGAGAAGGATCTTTATTCTTGTAGCACTATTTTACAGGTATCACCGTTTCAGTTTGCTAATATAGTAAGAGTAGTACCCTAGCAGTCAAATTTACCCAAATTATTCCTATTGAATATAATGTCAAAAGCATTCTAATGTCATATAATGATTTCGATATTATATTATATGCCTAGAGTCTAATTATTATAAACATACATGTACAACTTTAAGAGCTCTTGGTAACATTGTGCAGTCAATTATTCTCTCTTACTGGTATGCTAATAAAAAACTACGCATTAGAATTAAAAAAAGAAGCATTAATCTCCTGATTTATAAGTAAAAATTAGAAAGCAAATCACGTAAATACAATGCATTTTTTGTAAACGGTTAAAAAGCAACCAGCAACACTGCTGCTTTAATAATAAAAATAGATGTTGATTACTTTTAGCTTAGCAACTTTGAAAATTAATACTACGTACTGGACCGGTATTAAGTAAGTATATAGTGGTAGAGTCAAGCAGCAGTCATTTTGGCCGTTGCATGAATGGGCCGACTCGACCGAGGAAGCACCACCCTCTCACAGAATATCGACGCCAAGTAACAGTATTTGAACTGTTGCGTTCCGTTTGGTGAGTGAGAGTGCCGGAGCCCAAACTCCTTTCCCATCCCCTCCCAAACTCCTTTCCCATCCCCTCGCAAACTCTTTTCCCATCCCCTTTCCTTTACAGGGTCGGCAGCGCGAGTTTGACGCCACTGGTGTTGCACACGCCCATAGGCCGCGGTAACCGCTTCCCATCAGGTGGGCCGTGTGCTTGTCTGCTACCTTAGTGGTATAAAAAAAAAAAGTATTCCCAGAGAGCATTCGTCATCAATATGAGCTTTACATGTGTACTATACTTAGTACACATGTAAAGCTCATATTGATATGAGCTTAGCATAGCATAGCTTTACATGTGTACATAGTATGTACTATACTTGAAAAAACATAGCTTGATCTCTGCGACATTTGTTAAACTGATATTCCTAGGGTTGTTATGATACAGAAAAAAATATCGATAGTAATTTTCGGCGTTTCTTGCTTATCGATGCCATAATTATAATGGGTAATAAAATGAAACGAATATTTTAATACATACATTTATTTATTCCAAAGGAGTACACCCCAAATCAATATCCGAATCACTTTCAGAATCGCTACAGCAATCTTGTAAATTTATAATGAACTCTTGTTCGCAAATATTATGAAATCGAACGTCCCGCTCCCAATCTTCTTCCATTCATTTTCTGCATTTGGTAACTACCTTTTTCCAATCTTCTGCAGATACATTTTCAACCGCAGTGTTTAGTAACTGCAACATTTTAGTTGCCATGAAAGGCGGTGTTGTGTTATATCTAGCAGCGTAACCTTGAAAGAAAAACATATTTTAATATCATAAATTATACAGGAGTTAATACATAAAGAACCTGTCTAACTGAAATTCGAGCAAACAAACCTTTTACTTGGGCCCAGATAAGCTCTATCGGATTATACTGGCAGTGATATGGAGGCAGTCTTATGACTTTATGACCCTTTTCTTGGGCTATGTCATCTAAGACATACGTTGGTGTGCTGGGTTTGTGCAGGCCAACGAGTCTCAATAATTCATTTTTAAGCATTGTTTCATTGGCCTCTATTCCTTTTTCTTGAAGCCATGCAATTATTTCTAACTTCCTGTTTGCCGAAGTTGGTGGTTTGTGCTTTTGGACCGAGTGATATGGGGCGTTATCCATAATTATATAATGTGGCTATTTCAAATTATCTAATAATTTTAAAAACCACTCTTTAAATTTTTCAAAATTCATTTCTTCATGGTATTCATTGGTCTTCGTAGATTTGAATGCCAAATATTCAATAATGTTATTTTTTTTCAATTAAATGATAAATTAATTTTGAATTAAGTTTTATACAAAATATCGATAGTTTATAGTCTGTGGTCACGATGATACATCGCTCATCACTAATTAGCTCAGCATGCCCATAAAGTATGACATTGACCTGTACGTTTGTCCGTACTGTTAAATTCAGAACTTCACAGGCGCGATTTTACTGACAGCTGTCCCAGAGATCAAGCTATGTTTTTTTTAGTATAAGTTACCGAACACCTTCGCCCGTAAGATTTTACCCTCAGTAGATTACAAAAATACTTAAACACCAAATGATCTCAGTGTAAAGATCGTTTGTAAATATGTTAGTTTTCAGCAACTTCTGAGGATGACAGGATTTAGCACATCATAAAGAAGAACGAAAGTCCGGCAACGATTGATTTGCTTCTGCTTGTAGAGCGTTGTCTCTTTCGTACATCGGTCTGATAGTTTGACCCTATATAGAGTAGTTAGAACTGTTTATGTTTATAAAATATTAAAACTATAACTACGGAGCTCCAGACACTGACGACTATTTTCACCGGTTCTCTGTAGAGTTGAGGTAAATCTTTAATCAAGCGGCTCCTTCCTGCATAACTACTAAAACACTACTGAATAAATGGAGGTAAGAAAAGTTACCACACCTTTATTTATTATACACCTTATTATGCACCAGGTAAACAAATATACTTAATTAAAACATAGACGCTACGGAAGCAGTACAATCTTAATGGGCGGCATTATCGCTTGAAACGATTTCGAACAGGCAACCTTTCTTTGGCGTGACTTGGCGGTTGAGTATTGGACTCCTATGTCAGCAGTCATGATTTGAATTCTCGCGTAGTGCAAATATATGCAATATGCGCGACTATGTCTATTTACATCGATATTGGTATTTCGTAAAATAATCAGTATTTTTTTATACCACTCAGATGGCAGACAAGCTCACGGCCCACCTGATGGGAAGCGGTTACCGCGGCCTATGGACGTGTGCAACACCAGGGGCGTCACACTCGCGCTGCCGACCCTGTAAAAACCTTCTAATGCCCTTCTTGAAGAACCCCATATTGTAGTCGCTTGGGAAAACCACAGCAGGGAGATCATTCCACAGTCTGAGGGTGCGCGGAATGAAGTGCCTTTCATATCTAACTGTACGCACTGTTTCCGGTCGCAACGTGTGAGGATGAATTCCCTGTCTGTGGCGAGCGGTGCGATGATAGAATGTGGCTGCGGTGTGTGTGGGTAATTCTTCTGAACACACCCCGTTATAAAGGCGGTAGAAAACGCACAGGGAGGCGAAATCTCTCCTAAGGTTAAACGGTTCCACACTGCCTGTAAGTATGGGATCGTCGACGATCCTCAGCGCCCGTCTTTGCACCGAGTCGAACGGGTCAAGTTGGTATCTAGGTGCTCCGGCAAAAAGGTGACAGCAGTACTCCATCTGGGGCCGGACTTGCGACTTATAAAGAAGAAGTCTGTCCGCAGTGAAGTACTGCTTCGCCCTGTTGAGCACTCCAAGTTTCTTAGATGCCAACTTGACCTTGTCTTCCAGGTGACTACGGTACTGGACCTCGCTGGAGATCTCGACACCGAGGATCCCGATACTTTTAGAGATATTAAGTGGTGTGTCCAGGAATTGTGGCGCTACAATAAATAGGGATGTTAGCTCAGCCCGTGTAAAATGCGTCCCCGGTACTGTCGTCCGCATAGCAATGAATGGAGTCATCAGACAGCATGTCATTGATATGCAGGAGGAACAGGGTCGGAGACAGCACGGAGCCTTGTGGAACACCAGCGTTTATGTCCATGTGATCCGAGCAGCTGCCGTCAACGACGGCTTGGATGCTTCTATTGGACAAAAAGCTGGCGATCCATTCGCAAAGTCCCTCGGGCAGTCCATAAGACGGCAACTTCGAAAGAAGACCTCTGTGCCAGACCCGATCGAAGGCCTTCGCTATATCGAGGCTGACCGCTAGCGCCTCACCTTGACTCTCGATGGCTTGCGCCCAGCGGTGTGTGAGATACACAAGAAGGTCATCGGTAGAGCGACTGTGGCGGAAGCCGTACTGTCGGTCGCTCAATAGATCGTTTCCTTCAAGGTATCTCAGGAGCTGTATGTTAATGACACGCTCCATTACCTTCGAGAGAAGGGAGTTGAAAGCGATAGCCCTGTAATTGGACGGGTCTGTTCTATCGCCTTTCTTAGGCACAGGGTGCATGAATGCGATCCAGCGGTTGGGAATGTAGCATTCCATGCCCGCTAGAATCACCTCAGTAACTGCTGTTGCACTGGAACTTGGATCTTCAGAAGTGAAGCAGAGCCGCCTCCACGGATACGAAGCGAAGAATTCTCGCAATCCATCCCAGTCTGTCGACTTATAGTGCCAAACATGCCGCCATTCGGATGGCCGAGGTGGTTGTGGCCGTGCGAGAGGCACTTGCGCCCGGACGAGGCAATGATCAGACTTGCCAAGTGGTGCTTCCACAGTTATGGAGTATTCATCCGGGCGCGTAGTCAGCAGAAGGTCCAGTAAAGAGCTTCTATGGGTCTCGATATCTGGTATTCTAGTGATAGAATGAACCACTTGCGAGAACCCATAGGTTAGGGCAAATTTGTGGGGAGCCCTTCCCGCAAAATCAGTGCTCGAGGACCCCAGCCACTCAATGTGATGAGCGTTGAAGTCCCCCAAGAACACTAAGTCCGCGGTGGGGTACTGCTCAATAACCTTGTCTGCCGACCGCTGCAGGTACTCAAACAGTTGATTCGTTCCCAAGTCACCGCTATGAGACCTGTAAATTCACGCATAGATACGGGTGTGACCCCCGTGATCTATACGTACCCACAAAATAGACAGGTCCCTGTCTTTAAGGCCATTAAGACGGTGGCAACAAATATCATCCCGGACGTACAAGCATACCCCGGCACGCCTCAAAAAATTGTGCTCGAGTTTGTACCCAGGGTACATTAGGTAGGCTGCATCGGCAGGGGATGATATTTGTGTTTCCGTTAGGAAAAACAAGGTCGGCTGAGCGGTTTCAAGGTGTTGGTGGACCGCGTTGAGGTTGGTATGCAATCCCCTGATGTTGCAAAAGTCCACTTGTAATGTGGACGAGGATGCCGCTGTCGAAATATTCTTCCTTTTACTTTTCGCCATTTTGAGAAGGGTTGGTGGGGGAGAAGGATAAGAGAGATTCTGTGCTGTCAGTGCAGGAGACAAAGCAGGACTCTATGCGACCACCGACAAGTTAGGGTTGTGTGACTGGCTGGCGAGGCGGGCGGAAGGGCCCCCGGTCCCCTCCTGAATACTGTAGCCGGGGTTTGATTTATATTTTTTTAATATATATAGTTCAAATGTATATTTAATACAAGTAGGTATCATATATTTATTTATAACTCAACCCATCTATACTATTCTAAAATTGTAAATTAGTTGAGTCTGTACATTGGAGATATCTAAAAAAACTTGGGTTTTTTTTAAATGAGCGATTCTGAACACAAAAATATTTTTTTGGAATTCATATTTGTCTGTTTATCTCTTTGCCTGTTTGTTCGCGATGGACGCAAAAACTACTGTACGGATTTGGATGAGATTTTTTCTATTAGAATGGTCTTGGTCAGACTTAAATTCTGCCGTATGTTTGAATGCAATTGATTAAGTAGAACCGGAGATATAACCCAAAAACGATAACCGACCTCCGCGCGGGCGAAGCCGCTTTCATCAGCTAGTAAATTATAAACATTGAGTACTTATCTAGGTGCCTCCATCACTTCTGTGTCTTAATGCCGCAAGAGAACGTTTGATGTTGATTATGAAGTGGGGTAGTGACCTTCGAAGCTTCGGCTATTATGTACTATGTAACGGGTTTCAGTAATTCGGTCATTATCTTCGTAAATATATTTTTAAACTAAACTTATAATAATCACTGTATTAATTTGAATATCATTTATTACCGGTGTAAAATATAGTTTTATAAATATACCTATTATATATATTTATTTAACTCTTTCGAACAAGAAATACCTTGTTATATACTCACGCCTAATTGTTTAAATAAACTGTAATTCATTTGTAAGGCAGAAAAATAAAGGTATAGAAGTAAGAAATACAACACTGGCAATAGGCGTTTATAAAATATTGACCACAACTCTTACAAACTGGTACCATACCAATGCTAATGTCTATAGATTAATAAAATTATGATATCCTTAATTTATGTGTCCAGGAATATTAGCATAATGTTCTTATGACTACAATAATAATGACCACAATATATTATAAATTTACTACATTTTAATTATAATAAGTAAAATGATTTTCTATTAGCCATAATCTAATTATTACACTAAATCTATGTCTGCGTAAATATTATTACTCGCTTGTCATTGCATTGTTAACACGACCGTCATAAAGACCACCGAAGAAATAAAAATCTTCAGAAATCTCCTGAAATACACAATATTGCTAACATCTGAACTGTCTAAAATATTAAATACTAACGGTACAGCTTCACCCAATGTAAAGGGTCCGAGTCAGGAATGCGGAGTCGCCTACTGTTCCAGTCAATGTAATTGAATCTACTCGTGACTAACTCATTTATCATTCAAAATACAGTAAGGCTAAGTTGTACAAGTACAGGATATATAATAAATCGCAATATTCATTATATACGATTGAGTACCTAATGTAAGTAAATATCCTGCCTTTGATTGGGCACATCGGAAAGAAGAGTGAGAGTAAAGCGTTCTTTCTATCGCACATCGGACTGACAGTTTAATTCATAGAGTTGTGGAGGAAAGGGGTGTGATGTTCCTCCAACACAAAGTTCCTCCCTTTGCCACTTGCCTCCTCCGAACAGGCAAGGTGAACGTGAATGGTGAACGGCAACATTTGCCGTTGGGATGTTGTATATAATGTTATACCGCCGCGCGAACTTCAATTTCACGATTCAGGATCAGTAGTGACATAGTAGTATCGAAGTAGTTCAACTTGTTATTACTAGATGGCGCTGGGTATATGTGGTATCGCCACAGAGTATTTATCAAAAAAGGTGTACAGCCTACTTATTCAAGTACATCGCTTCATTATCGCACAGGTATTGTCAATAATAAAGGAATCGTTGTAAACTTCAAATATTGGATTTTATCGTTTAACCTAAAAAGGATTGAATGTTTTATACATTTCGCCCCTACATTTTTTTGTAATACATAATATGTGGGTGCGCCTATTGTCGTTTATCGGACACGTTTCTAGACTGCTGATCTACTGGCATTTGCTCTACATAAATACAATCATAAGTACGGGCCTAGGCCACGGAGACAAGGAGGCAGTCAAGAAACACGTTACAGTAAAAAACATATTTTATGAATTAGACGATTTTTTTCTTCATTTATTTTGTAATTTCCCAGTTGTGTACAAAGTTTGCACTTTGGAACCTGGGGTCTGCTTATTCTTTTTCTTAAGCAACTCCGAGAAGAAAACCTGCACCAAGGCATCGTCCGTTGTTTAGCAAGTGCACCATCGTCTAGCAGGTGAGGTTGGCATGGGCCCCAAAGGTTTTGGTAAGGACCTGCGCACAATTTGTGTGTAGGTTTTAGGTATTGACACCCACATTAGACTAATTGTTTTCGGTTTCACTTTTATTTTAGCCTTCACACTCTGTTGCGTACAATATTGACATTATTTCCTGGTACAGTTAGTTATAAAACAAACATAAAATGTTCACTACATGACGCAAGATGGTCCGTTTATACGCCTGTCGTATTTATTTGCTAAAACTAACATTAGGGCTCAAGTTATATTTAATAGATCGTCTTCTTTTTTCTTGAAATTCACCCCTGTCTGTCTGAAGCATGATATACTTTGAACAACCTAAACAAATACTATTACACATACTGAACTAGCGTGTGGACTACTGTCTCCTTGACAGCCCGTTATGTTAGCACCCTGTCTATACGATACAAGTGCTTACTCCCTAAAGCAGCTAAATCCAGTTCTGCATCAGCTGACAGGAGATGTACCCATGCCACCTCGAGCCATACCCTAATTACAAGAGCTCCATGACCTAATTTTTTCTTTTCACTCGAGCTCTTGATCGCCACAGTTCCGTTTTGGACGTTATATAACAACAATGTTATATATATTTCAAAACTATATATCTGCTGGTCCTGACTGGGGCCCCATGTACATTATGGAGCTTCCATACCGATACGAACATATCTCACAATAAAGGTGTATTCAGCAGATGGTTTCTTCCGAGGTATAGACAAAGGATTTTAATCAAGTCCATTCCAAATTGTACAGTGGTTAATTGTAATGGTTGGAAATGTATTGTTTGATTTGTATTGATATATTAAAAAGTTCGAAAAGTAATCAGAATTCATTTCAGCCGTATTTGTTACGTATATAACCAACTTTAAGTGTAAAGGACACCACTAACACGTTTGAAAGGATTTAAAAAATGTTTAAAATATCGAACAATACATACTAGTCACACACATATTAGCCAACAATATTGAAGAAAACGATTTCTAAATGACCTGAGTCCATGCGGTCACTCGTCCGTTGACCTCACCGTGCCTGGCAACATTCACATTGACAATTGCCGACGTTTTACAAGAACAGGCGATGTCTAGTTGTACGCATTAAACCTTATTCCCCATAAAATCTGCATACTTTCTTTTCACTACATTATAAAGTTAGGTGCAGCTGATTACCAGTCCTGTGAGATGAAAGAGGACTTTTTAAAAGTATTTCTAGGTACTGTATCTGAATAGTTAGAAAAATGATTCACATCAGGAAAAGAAAGATTATATCCCCTCTTGAGCATAAAATATTTTAATGTACAGGTATCGAATTATTATATTTGAAATCAGTCAATTATATTCTATAGTTAAGCACACCATAAAACTTTTCGTGCATAGTACTTAGTGAAAAGAAAACACATATGCCAGAAAACATCAATTCATTAAAACTTAGGTCAAGTGAATTCATAAAAGCTGGAAAAATAGGATAAATTCGTGCATACAGTTCAATATTTCTAATTCAAACAATTTACGAAAACATAATAACAGCATAAAAGGGACGTTAAACTGATAAAATGAAATGTTCATCAACTAAGAAAATCATATGACTAAACCGATGATGAACCAAAACGATGTTCCTGGAACCTTGGTGTATGGGGCTAACCAAGATCTTCGTGGACCAAGTCAACCTCACCTGCAAGCTAGTACACCTGCTGGACTGCCGGACTCTGGCATCTGGCTTTCCTCTCAAGGTTGGGAGGTCAAAATGAACTAAATTGTATGGAAGTTGGAAGAAGAAAAAAGGTATTCCTAATGTATAGGAAGGAGAGGGAGAGCGGATCCTAGGCTCCAAAGTGTCCCTAAGCTTTGATGCAACGGGATTGACGCTCAGATGAAGAAGATGGAAATGGACCAAAAATGTTTATTTAGGTACCTACACTTCCTGGGGTGTGTGTTGGGTAACCTCCACGAGTGTCGCTCCGATTCCGATCCCGCTGCAGTCCGGGGGGAACGGAATCGGAGCGGCCGGTACACCCTGGGCGGCGGTCAATGGCTTCCCCTTCACCCCTTCATAGGGTTGGCATTGATCGTCGGCCAATACCCAACGTGGCGGGAACACATCGCTCTCCGTACTCCTCTGCTTTCAGAGGAGACAGGATGAGCGATGCTGTTAGTGTTGAGATGGCCCAGGGTCAGCGGGGGTGCGAGGGATATGCTCTATGGGTAACCTTACACCCTGGCGTCTGAAGACCCGAGACGGCGTGCGGTTTTAGTCGGTGCAAGCCCGACATAACCGCCCCCGCTGGCCGGCGGGGGGGTATCCGAAGGGATTTCCGCACGATAAAAAAAAAAAAAAAAAAAGGTACCTACTCTTCCTCAAATCATTATGAATTCGGAGGCGTCTCAACGAATTTGAAAACGAAAATAACCTTATTATTTTCAGTCTCAAATTACTCTCATAATTTATTACATACCATTTTATTTTAAGAATGTGAGTCAGATACACCTTTAATTAAGTAATGGATATACTCGTACATGGAATATATTATTACGGTAAGTTGTTTTTTATCGTAAAATTAACATAATAACTAAACAACCTTGGTACATCTTAACATAATAGGTACACTTTCTATTTATTTTAGCAGAAAATTCAGGAGGGCAAACTCTGGTCTCCAAAATACAAGTTTTGGATACAGCCAGGATTGCGGCTCGGACGACGATTTACCTGACCGATGAGGGACCTATAATTAGTGTCCTGCATAGGAACACTCACGAACTTTCTTCATTATCTTATCACCTTTACTCAAAATAATGAGTATTACCTACTCCGTAAAATCTCCGCAACACTGTAATTGAATAAATAAGCAGAAGTAGCCTTTAAAAATAAATAAATACAACCACTTTCTCTTTCATCAAAAATATGGTTAAATAATATTTTATACCCGACCTGTAGGTTTAGTTTTTACTCTTTTTACCCGACTGCACCAGAAGGAGGTTTATGTTTTTCGAGAGCATTTATGTATGTATGTATAATTGTGTGAGGCGCTCTGTAGTTTGAACGGCCATAGATTTTAGCTTGAGAGGTCAGAGAGGTACCGTTGGATTAGTATTTACTATGAGAGCGCTACTGGGTATATCAAATAAAATAGGAAACAAAATTGCAGATTTTTGGCGCTAAAATGTATGTTGTTATAAAAATATTTTCACTCAAACTTATCGAGTAGGGTATTAAAATGAAGAGCTTTAAAGGGTGATCTCAGAAATATAAATATCATAACTAAAAAGTATACAATAAAATTATTAATTAAGAAATAAAAAGCCCTAAAAAGACCGAAACAAATTTGATAGCAGGCGGGACCAATTTTGTTATTTTTTAGGTGTGGAAACCCCCTCGGGCTTCACCCCATCGGTGCCAATGATGAGATGGGTGTGTTGGAATCGGACTGACTAAATCACCCGTTGTCCTCCCCAAGTGTCCATTGCCTCGAAAGGATGACCGGTGAACTTTGGTCGCCATCGCGGCCTAGCCTGTGGGTCGGGTTTGATCCCGCGTCGGTGAGTTTGCAGGCGTGTGAAGGACACACACGACCCACTTCCGTCTTGGCCTGCTACTGTAACGGGACCCTTATGCAAATCATAAAACGACAGAAAATTAATGGGTCCCGCCTGCTATCTAACTTGTTTCGATCTTCTTTTTAGATTTTTTAATTTTTCTCGCGAATCTTAAACTGTTCCTTTGATATACATGTATACTACTTGATGCCCGCGACCACTCTGATCTGCGCGGTTTGGTTTTCTTCAAGATAATTTCTCATTATCATAAAGTTGTTTCAAAAATGAAAGTATGTAGATAATATCATGGTTTTTAAACACTGACAAAAATAATAAATGAAATTGAATTCGTATTACATAATAATATTATACATAAATAGGTAGGTTCTCATCTATATAATGCGCAAGTTCTGACTCGCCGACTATTCAGAGCGGTCATCAGTTCATCACATTGGCAAGAAGTAGGTAGGTATACCTGAAAAACCCCACTAGATATTGCTGACTTGCTTCTCGACATTATATTTTGCCAAAATGAAAAATGCCTTACGGTATTCGCAGTATGAAAAACTAAAATGTGTCAGCTAATAGCACATGACGATAATTAGTAACCTGGCCAACCCTTTATTACCGTCATTGTACATACTGAATGTGTGTTCGTACACATATTTTATATTAGCTGATACTTGCGACTCCGGCCGCGCGGAGGTCAGTTATAGTTTTTAGGCATGTCTCCAGTTCCACTTAACAAAATTGCAATCAAACAAATTTTCAGTCTGACCAAGACCTTTCTAATAGAAGAACCGCATCAAAGTCTGTTCAGTGGTTTTTGCGTCCATCGCGAACAAACAGATAAACAGACAAGAATTCCATAAGAAATATTTTTGCGTTTACTATCGTTCATTTAAATTTCTCCAAGGTACAAACACAACTCATTTACAATTTTGAACCTCTTGAACAGTAACTTTTAAAAACGTTTCTTATGAAATCCGTAACAGAATGCTTCTAGCTGGCACAGAATGTGCCAAACTTTACCTAAGTTTTATTATTTTATCAATCAGGGGTAACTTTTTGTCAATTATTTTCAAAGAACTAAGTTTGTAGTTAAGTTTATAATGTATGTACCTATGTAGATCTCGAGCAATTTACTATTTGGATTGGTTGTAGGTTAAGCATCAACAATTAAGAAAAAAATATTCGTATATCGATATACCACATATCATTAGGTTATCCACCGCGCCGTCAAGCTGCCTGCCTTGAACAAAGGCCTCAAGCGCCTCAGATCCCTCGAATTTCAGACCCATCTCTGTGTTGCCAACCTTGAGTAAAGTATTTGAGAAATTAATTCTAGACCAAATGCTAACCCATTTTAATATATATAAATTATTTCATGATAAACAGTTTGGGTTTACTAAAGGACGATCAACGACGGATGCTGGTATAGAGTTATTGAAAGGTATTTACGAGGCCTGGGAGGATAAGCAGGATGCATTAGGTGTTTTCTGCGATCTATCCAGAGCCTTCGATTGCGTCCACCATGATACATTGGTCAGGAAATTAGATTGTTACGGAATAAGGAACAAGGCTCTCGACCTTTTGACTTCTTATTTAAACAATAGAATTCAGAGGGTCGATGTGAACGGTACACGTTCAGTGGAATCTTTGGTTTCGATGGGCGTTCCACAGGATTCGATACTTGGACCATTTTTATTTTTAATTTATATAAATGACCTCCCTTACTACGTAAGGGATAAAAATAGTATTGTTTGTTTGCTGATGATACTTCCTTAATATTTAAAATTAAAAGACAACTAGATAATTATGACGAAGTGAACAACGCAATCTCACGAGTGGTTCATTGGTTTAATATAAATAATCTTTGCCTTAATGAAAAAAAAACCAAATGTATTAAATTCACCTTACCTAATGTTACACAGGTGGAAACCAATGTACAACTTAATGGACAGTTGTTGAGCCTTGTGGAATCAACCGTGTTCTTAGGTTTAAGTATCGATGCTAAATTACAGTGGGGATCACATATTGAAAAAATAGCTAGTAGGTTAAGTTCTGCTTCCTACGCTGTGAAAAGATTAGGACTTTAACAGACATAGATACCGCTAGAATAGTTTATTTCAGTTAGTTCCATAGTATTATGAGCTACGGCATTCTCCTTTGGGGTAATGCCGCAGATTTAAATACAATCTTTGTACTGCAAAAGCGGGCGGTGCGGGCAATTTATAAGTTGGGCCCAAGAGTCTCCCTCCGAGAAAAGTTCAAAGAAATAAACATTCTAACTGTAGTTTCCCAATATATTTTTGAAAATCTTTTGTATGTTAGAAGAAACATTTCCAATTTTTTAAGGCTTTGTGATATACATAACGTAAATACTAGACATAAAAACAATCTTGTGGTTTGTAATATCGACTCCACAAGATTAGTAATTCCTTTCAGGGTAACTGTATTCGCTTCTACAACAAGCTTCCTAGTGAAATGAAGAATCTACCTCTTTATAAATTTAAAAGCCAAATTAAAAGTAAACTCTGCCAAAAAGGCTACTATAAAATTCAAGACTATTTAGACGACAAACAAGCTTGGATATGAACTGTTTGCTCTCTCTCTATGCTACTCAAATGAAATATTGTACTTAGGTTAAGTAAATATGTTTGTAAATAGACCAAAAAAAAACAGCCCGCTGAGTTTCTTGCCGGAGTCTTCTCAGGACAGGGCCGCGTTTCGAACCGGTGGTCCATTTGCCAAACATTAGATTATTTTTTTTATGACGTTTTGTAAGTGCCGTATTAATCTTCTATACAGAATAAATGGTTTTTGACTTTGACTTTGTCAGCAAACGAGGTCAGCAGATATCTGTCTGTTCGGCATAAACTCAAAAGCTGCTGCACCGATTTTCATACTGAATAGAATGGTTCTCGAGGAAGGTTTTAGTATATAATTTGTCAAGTTTTTATATATATATTGGTTAAAATATCATGAAATTAAGTCGTCTGGGAGCTTTCAACGAAAACGCTGCCCTTTAAGATATAATAAAATGATGTATGGTGGAATTGTGTATCTTATATTGGTTATGGCCGTGAAATACGTTACCATGGATAGCGGGAACGGGATCAGGATTCAACGCGGGTAAAGCCGCGGGCAATAGCTAATATTTAATAAATTACACCTGCCCGGTTTCGCCTCACGGCATTCTTAAAAACCATACATTTCATGGTAGTCGGTCAGTGGTAAAGTCCACGATATTTAAAATTATATTTTTAACCTTAAACACAGCGGCCTATATGCAATCGATATTTTTTTGCAGAGTTGAACAACATCTAGGTACCTGATACCTCTCTGCATAAAACCGAGGCCCTGTTCTTTCATGGGCCTCGGCGCAAGCCACCCGAGGGATCCAGTCTCATCGTGGGAGGTAATCGCATCGGCATCAAGCCCCAAATGAAATATTTGGGGCTCGTGCTCGACGGCCGATGGGACTTCGGAGAGCACATCCGAAGTCTGGCCCCCAAACTGAAGGGCACAGCTCTCGCTCTGGCGCGGCTGCTGCCCAACATGAGGGAGCCCGATGACTCCTGCAGGAGACTCTACGCGGGGATCGTGCGGTCCATGGCCCTGTATGGGTGCCCAATATGGGCGGAGGCCCTGAAGGCCGGAAGTGTGCGGATGCTGCGCGCTCCGCAGCGGGTGATGGCCATCAGGATCATCCGCGGGCACCGCACGATCTCCTTCGAGGCGGCGAGCCTCCTTGCCTGAACTCCGCCATGGGACCTGGAGGCGAGAGCCCTTTCGCAGTGGCGAAAGGAGGCGCGGGAGCAGGGACGCAACTCCGAGCCTCGAGAAATCGAGGCCGTGCAGTCCCAGCTCCGCCAGGCCATCGTGGTGGAGTGAAAGGAACAACTTGGGCGACCAAGCGCAGGGCACGCCGCAATAACGGCGGTAAGGCCCATCATGGAGGATTGGCTAGAGAGGCGACACGGAAGCCTCTCGTACCGACTGACGCAGGTGGGCTCCGGGAAGGGGTGCTTTGGGGACCACCTGCATCGGATCAGGAAGGAGCCAACGCCTGAGTGTCATCACTGTGACGCGAGCGAGGACTCAGGGCTGCACACGCTGGTGGACTGCCCGGCGTGGGAGGCGCCGAGGCGTGACCTCGTGGCAGCCATCGGGGTTGGAGTCCTCTCGCTCGGCAGTATGATTGCGGCAATGGTGCGAAGCGCGAGCGCGTGGGCCGCCGCCACCTCCTTCTGCGAGCATGTTATGCTCGCGAAGGAGATGGCGGAGCGCGCCCGGGAGAGGTTCAGAACTCTCCCGGCCCGCCGAGCCCGCAACATGCTCGCCGCGCGTCGCAGGCGGCTCAGGCGCCGGAGGTCGCTTAACGACCTCCATCCTCCATGAGCGCAGGCCTGGGGGTGGCAGGTGAGGCCGCCTGCCACCCCAGCAGAAGCAGGCCGGGACGGTGGGGCGACTAGCGCCCATCCCCCAAACTGGGGCAAGACGGGGACACCGTGGTTTCCAAACCCGAGGGGGCCATCTCGAAACCGGAGATGGCCCAGGGTCAGTCGGGGTGCGAGGGATATGCTCTATGGGTAACCTTACACCCCGGCGTCTGAAGACCCGAGACGGCGTGCGGTTTTAGTCGGTTCAAGCCCGACATAACAACCCCCGCTGGCCGGCGGGATTTTCCGAAGGGATTTCCGCACGAAAAAAAAAAAAGGTACCTGATACCTCTATATCTTAAATCGTTTGATAGGCAGACCAGTTCTCATACAGGATTGTTAAATCTAATAGCAATCACCATAATTAACCTTTTATAGTGTACAGAGAAAGACTTTCGGTGCAAGTAAGTTCCATGTGCTAATTCACCTATAATAAATGCCTTGTTAGCCTGCTACACTCTTGTAATGTATGTAGAAATAAACTGTAATCATTTATTCCTAAGGGTTGGTGCAAGAAAAGAATGTAAACCACTTCTAACGTAGGTAATGACTAATAAGACAACACCATACACTGAAAACAAATGCCTAAAACCGATCTAGCGCAACATGTATAAATTTCAAGGTTAGACTAGATACTATTTCTTTACAGCACAGATTAGATAATAGCTAGGGCTTATGGTTTTAGCGCTGCAGAGATCTTAGTTTTAGAACACGAATTTTCAGAATTGTTTCTCTAAGGTACGTAGTATACAGCTCTATGGCTACAGCAAATCAAATAATTATCATGTAACTAAAAGTAACACTAAAAGAACGTAACTTTTAGTGTTTTTGTAACACTATATACTTATAGATTTTTTCTAATTAATTTACAAATGCAAAATACAATAGTTAGGCTAAGGAATGTGGTTACAGAAATCTGTACAAAATATGTTTAACCCTACTACTACCTAAAAGTTAAATAATTTCAGCTAAAAGCATATAAACGTGCGACTTAGATAACATGCGAAACCAGTAGGTATTGTATTATGACTAGATTTCTACAATTACGGTTCATACAACTGTTAGCTACAATTAAAACAAACATTTTTATCACAAGACATTCTTTTTATACTTTATACGATTATGTAACACAATTTCCGGAAGGCGGAAAGACATCATGTTACAAACACTTCAAGGTCTGCATTGTTAACATGTTTTTGTTGAACTCTAACTCTAAGACCTTACTTCATAGGATCATTTCTGTAGTAACTCTAACTCTGAATCTAGCTATCTGGTACAGATAATTCTAGGAAGCTATCAAGCCAGGTCGTGTGGATAGGATCGTGCGCGCCCGTCGCCGCCGCCCGAGGGCGCGACCCTTCGGATAGTCGAACGCCGAGCCGTCATGCCACTCAGTTACCAACTACCTTTTTTCTCTTATTTGACCTCTAGCAATATGTTATGAATATTTTCAGAACGTAAATAAGCTAACTAATAATGCTAACTAATTTGCCTATATGTTTTTTTATCTGTAAATTATTTCTATCATCTATCTACACAGTACCCAGTAGAAACTATTTTTATCTGCAATTGCGCCAACAATATAATAATATTCTCTATTGTACACCATGAATATTGTATATATTGTGTTTAATTCACATATAATTATGGAAGCAGAAGTATAACTTGAAGTGATCATTAGTTTATAATCACAACAATCATGAAGTTAAGGAATATAATATAAATTAAAAAATGTCAGTAAATTATTTGTGGCCTTTTAAATTTTGGTGACAGAAAGTACATCATTAGTCTCATTGAGATGGATCTACCTGTATGATTTACACTTGTCAAGAAAATGTATCTACTGTCCAAATCCTTTGGGTTATGAGCAGATCGATTTCATCAAGACAAGATTTTCTTTTAATCTCTTTTGAATGAGAATGAGAGAGAATAAGAAGGTTATACATATATTTATAGTTCTTATTCCGATCTGAGATATTTAAGACAATTCTAAAAAGGAAAACAAGTTGCAAAATATAATGTAGGAACACTTAATTGTTATGAAGCCGAAGCTACATAGACACAATGGTTATAAAGGTCGAACAAAAGACAAGCAAAAAGTAATTCTAATATCACAGTATCTAGTCGCCCTGCTCGCGGTCACCGCCTCGACCATTGCACTGTCCGTCCGTCCGCTGACCACGACACAAAAGCCTGTAATTTGTTGTCTGAGATTCAACATTATAGTCCCCGTGTCGTAACGGTTTGTTGGTTTATTTGTTAACTAATGTACCTACTGACTTTACATTTCAGGTCACAATCGAAGATTTACTCTCGTTTTTTTTTATCACAAATCTATTCGACATAAAAAAATTCTTTGCATATTTAATAGATTTATTTATTTACAAGACTGTATTGTAAACGTAGCATCGTTTTCGCTATGTAGGACAACTAAAGTAACGAAAGCATGGCTGCATATTCATTGGCCAAAAGCAACGCATTGGAATAGTGTTCAATGTATATATATAATTCAGTGTATAAGTATAATAAGACGAGAAGTCAACTGCACCATATTTGATGATCTTGCACTAAATTTTAATATAGGATCATTGACCTTACTAATATTTACTTCACATATAAAATAACATTATAATGTAAAATATGATGTAGATTTAACCGCTCGCGCTAGTGGCTAAAATCTTTAGGAGTGTAAAATTATAGGTAGGTATGTGTCTATTCCGGAGATGGGCCAGGGTCAGTCGGGGTGCGAGGGATATGCTCTATGGGTAACCTTACACCCCGGCGTCTTAAGACCCGAGACGGCGTGCGGTTTTAGTCGGTTCAAGCCCGACATAACCGCCCCCGCTGGAGACCCCCGCTCTCCAGCGGGGGCGGTATCCGAGGGGATTTCCGCACGAAAAAAAAAAAAAAAAAAAAAAGGTATGTGTCTATTCAGATAACTACATATAATGACAAATTACGATACCGTTACCGCGCACAAAGGAGCGTACTAAAACATTCGTCATCTTAACATAACTTCAAGGGGTAGGCAGAGGTGTATTACACACCCATGATTCGCCAGTTATGTTAAGGTCCCAATGTAATAGGGGGCGAGCCTATTGCCACGTCTTCGTCATCTTATATTAATAATATATTTATAAATTAAAAAACTTCCGACACAAATTTATTTTTAGCTAAGAACCATCTCGGTTATATCGGCTTTGGTACCAAAAAAGTCGCATCAAAATCGGTTTATCCATTCGGGAGCTACGATGCCACAGACACGTCAAACTTAACACCCCATCGTTTTTGCGTCGGGGGTTAAAAATTTGATGATCATTATCCGAATGCCAATCTCAGTTGTATCCAAACATTACACTTTGGATAACCCTCTCTCCTATTTCTTCATTCCTTATGGATTGGTTTATATTGATTTTTACGGGAGCGGTTGCAATCTGACCTCCAGCCTCGAGAAGAAAACCTGCGCTAGAGCCTCTTCCGCAAATCAGCAGGTGTAGCGGCTTAAAGGTGAGGTTGGCTTGGTCCTCGAAGATCTTGGTGGGGTCCTGTACACCCAAGATGACTGAGATGATTATGATGCGGAAAACTTTAAAAACAATCGACAGATTATAAAATAATGTGTACAGTTATTGCCTCACTGTACAGCTGATAGATGGCAGCCGTCTCGTTTAGCGACAATCAGCTATTAATACTAACATTATTTAGAAATAGGACAAAAAAAAAAAAAACATGAAGTCATTCTGCAGAATGAATTTTGGCTGTGAAACTTACGCCGAATACTAATACCGCTCTAGGATATTTAATTATATAAGGTTTGAACTTTGTAGTCTTAGTCCATTTGCATAACCTCACTGAACACTTTTATTAGAATGCCTGCGGTTTTACCTTTTTTTTTTTTTTTTTTTTTTCGTGCGGAAGTTTTACCAACTGTTGATTTTTTCAAAATAAACAATAGACTATTAAGTTAGGCTCCAATATCAGCTATCTACGTTGGGAATTTCACTCAAATCTATTTAACCGGCACGTACTGCGTGAAGTAGTAACCGAAAACACACACACATTTTATGCCTTTATTATGTAAGTACAATATAAACAATATTTATAACGTTATAATTTTGATTTCGCTCGCTCTCCTACTCTCAGTTCCTTAAACTTCTTAGCTTAACAGAAAAGCGGTGACTAACTATCCTTTCAAACTCATCCTAATAATGTGGACAATAAGAAACCACATACCCATTGTGATTATTCTGAACATTAAATCAATGAAATAATCTAATTCCAATACAGCAGTAGCAGTGGTTGCATGCACTACCCGTACAAGGAAACTGGCGGTAACGAAGACAGCAGGAAGCCCATCGTTCCTTTTAAGTAACCAGAACAAGCTATAAGTAATAAATTAAGTTAATTCATTGACTTAATGATTCTTTCCTTCCCTCGCATCGCTTTCTTTATCATACTAATACAGATATGCGAGAATAGTGTGGCCTGAAAGAGAATGTTGAAACGAAAATAAAATTGAAAAGAGTTTGCTAAATGTATGCTAAGAACTATGTATCCTAATTTATCTGGTGTTTCATATCTCACCTAAGTCGAGTGTATTCGACGACTTTAGGTATTTTTAGCATAGTAAAGTTGTCGCTTCACGCCACAGCGAGGCGCTGGCGGTCCGCGTCCAGTGTTACGCGTCAATATACAGAAAAACAACGAAGGCTAACTTAAGATGGTGTTATAGAAGATTTTCTAGCTGCACTTTAGATAAAGGGAAAAGGTTATACTTATATAAAACTTATAATAATTATAATATAAATAATAAATATTCTACGATATTATACACAGCGCTTTCTAGACCCAAAGTTAGCATAGTTTAACTAGCTTTTGTTATGGGTTCCAGAATGCGGATAAACATATTTATATACTATTTTACTTGTAAATACATACATATTATACTCGTACATACAAAGAAACACCCAGATTAATGCAAAAAGACATATCCATGCATACAAATATTTGAACTGATATAGAATCGAAGCTACGCTCCCTGTCGTATCAGTCGAATGCACTACCGCTACGCCACAGAGGCCGTCATATAATATAGCTATCAGAAAGTCACTCCCGTAAAAGCTTATATGAACCAAACTATGAAAAACTGCAATAGAAGAGTGGACTCCGGGCGCCAAGCTGCAAGATCTTGGTGGGCCCCATATACCCATAGGGCCCCCTAAGCCCATGGGGGACCATACACTAATTGGTTCCCACACACTTATGGGTCCATACATTCATGAGGCCCCAAAAATATATGTAACCCGTGTATGTGCCCCATCAATCATGGGGCATGTATGCCCCCAGGGGGTGACATAGATTCATGGCACCCCATACTCTTATGGGACCCCATACATATACGTTACTCTTGTGGCCCATATACCTACCCATGGGTCCCATACACCTATGGGGTCCCATACACCCATGGGTTCCATATACCCATGGGACACCATTAATATGCGTGGAGCATCTGGGCCCAAGCAAGATGTGAGATGGCAGTCGGTCCCGTAAAAGTCACAATGAACCAGGTTATGGAAAGGAGAAGTCTAAAATCGTACCCTGGGGTCACAACTGTAAGCTTTGGATGTAACCGAGATTGGATTCATGAGGTTAGGTCCCAAAGCAAAAGCTTCATCAGCAATGAAAACATTATATAGATATTTAGACGCACGTAGTAGCTGTATTTGGTAGTGTTGACGGGTCATGTCACTTTAAATTATGTCACTGGTAGTTACTGTTCCCAATATTTTCCCAATTTATATACATATGTCTAATTGTACCAATGTCAATCATTACCAATTCTTGTAATGAATCGACTAATGTCATAAGACATTTAATGCTATTATAATACCGATACATGATTTAGTTTTAATATTTGTGCAACGAGTAACTATTTCCTTACTTACACACAACCGTACCATCCTTTAGAATATACCTCCGATAGTTATTCGGCATCACAACTTCATCCGTTACTGCAAAAACAAAACATTCGGTTTCCCCAAATAGATCACCGAAGCGTAGCCAAGACAAAGGTGCTGGTAAATCTATATCAGGCCCATGGAGAGCCCGATAGAAACGTCCATGCAACTCCTTGCTCTTCCATATAGCCATACGGTCATTTATACTTAATACCACAGTTCTCTTTAGCCAAAGCTAGCGGGGTAAGTCCGTTATCCACCATTACTACATCACGATGCAACTCAACTTCATTGTGTAGGAAGTATTCCCTGAGGTTGCACACCTCACGGTTATGGAGGGATTTGGCATTTAAAAAGCCACGTCCCCCGCATTTTCGCGGTATGTTTAACCTCATCACAGATGAACGCGGATGATGCATTCAGTAAGCAGTTAGAAACGTACGGACTCTCCTCTCCAGGGTGTCTAGTTCCGTCTGAGTCCGCCTGAGTATGCCGAAGGAGTACATTAAAACCGGCATGACCCAACCGTTATATAGGCGCCCACCTTACTCGTATTACCGCCTGACAAAAGACTTAAGAACTTTTTCAAGCGGCCAAAGAAACGCTCCTGTAACGATTGCTTCATGCTAGCTTCTGTAATGCCTAACGCCTGCGACATACCCAGGTATTTATAGGTGTCGATTAAAGAGAGAGACCTGAGTTTTGTGGAATCTGAGAGCTCAACCCCATCAGATTCCACAATCTCACCTCTTTTTACATGCATGGCCGTACATTTGTCCACACAAAATTCCATCCTGATAGATTCACTAAAGGTTTATTATTATTAAATATAATCGTATAGGTATTATGCCTCTTAGGATTGTTTTTATAAAAGTAATGTGTCAGAGCCACAGTCACAAATAACGAGCTACTGTTTAAACGGAGCCCGCCTGCAGCTATTATGCTACGAAAGGGATATAATAGAATCGCTTTCGCCACTTAAGATGGTAAATACCATAGACCAATATTGATCAATGGTTACTACAATGGTTAACAATGGCTACTACACTTTATTCTTAGAAAATTCATTCCTCTCGGTTATACTTAACCTATTGCAATCAAACATACTGTAGATTTTAAGTTTGACCAAGATCTTTCTAATTGAAAAATCCGCATCAAATTCCGTTTAATAGCTTTTGCGTCCATCGCAAACAAACATACAAACAGACAAGAATTCCAAAAAAAATATTTTTGTGTTCAGAATCGTTCATTTAACAAAACTCTAGTTTTCTTTTTCAAATATCTCCCATGTACAGAGACAACTAATTTACAATTTTATAATAGTATAAATAGCATATTTATTTACGGAATTAAGCCTAACATTCCATAATTATGTAAGTAAATTTATATACAATGGCCAGTGGTCAGTAATACTAAGGGTTGCCAGCCGACTGAATTTCCCTAGATTTGTCCTAGTTTAGAGAGCGCCCGTGAGGCATTTAAAGAAGTCATCATAAACCTATGCTAGTCCACTGCTGGACATAGGTCTCCCCTAATGAGCGCCCTAGCGCCCTGTCTTCAGCTTGCTGCATCCAGCATCTGCCCGCAGTCTTTCGCAGATCGTCATCCCACCTGGCCGGAGGGCGTCCTACACTAAATTTGCCGAGTCGCGGTCTCCACTCAAGAACACGTTTACCCCAGCAGTTGTCGGTTCTTCGTGAGATATGCCCGGCCCACTGCCACTTTAGCTTGCTTATTCTTTGAGGTATGTCGATAACCTTGGTTCTCTGTCGGATGTTTTCGTTACGAATCCTATCCTTCAGAGAAACTCCGAGCATAGCTCTTTCCATAGCTCGCTGAGCGACTTTGAACTGGTGGACCAGCCCTACCGTGAGTGTCCACGTCTCAGCTCCGTAGGTCATTACGGGTAGGACGCACTGATTGAAAACTTTCGTTTTCAAACACGTGCGGTATTGTTGACGAGAAGACTCAACGTAGTTTCCCGAACGCTGCCCAGCCTAGCTGGATCCTCCTCTTGGCCTCTTTCTCAAAATTATTTTTACCTAAATGCACAACCTGTCCGAGGCAAGTGTACTCAGAAACAATTTCAAGAAGGTGGCCATCCACGACGACCGGTCCTGGATCAATGTGCCCTTTGATCATGACTTTGGTTTTTTCCAAATTCATGCCAAGACCGATGCGTCGCGAGGCTGAAGTTAGGCCGTCCAGCATCCGGGTTAGCTCCTCTAGCGACTCCGCTATTAAAACTATGTCATCAGCGAATCGCAGGTGTGAGATGTAGTCGCCGTTTATGTTTATGCCCTTACCTTTGCAGTACAGCGTCTTAAACATATCTTCCAATGCGCTCATCAACAGTTTCGGGGATATGACATCCCCATGTCTCACTCCTCTGCGCAGTTGGATGAGTTTACACTGCTGACCCTGTACTTGGACACTCATAGTGGCGGCTTCGTAAAGGCATCTCAGCACCTCGACATAACGATAGTCTACTTGGCATCGCTGTAAGGATTCCAGAACAGCCCAAGTTTCGACGGAGTCAAAGGCCTTTTCATAGTCCACAAAAGCGAGACACAGGGGTTGATTATACTCTTCGGACTTCTGTATAATCTGCCTCACTGTGTGAATGTTGTCTATGGTGCCATATCCTCCGCGGAACCCAGCCTGTTCCGGTGGCTAGAACTCGGCGAGTCTCCTGGCGAGACGATTCGTGACCACTCGAGACAACAACTTATAGACGTGGCTCAGGAGTGTGATGGGTCTGTAGTTTTTAAGGAGGGCCTTATCAGCCTTCTTAAAAAAGAGAACAACCAAACTCCCGCTCCACGCCTTAGGAGTTCTCCCACTGTAAAGGACGACAAGAAGTATTCGGGTTAAACCCAGACTTTTTTTTGTGTCAGGGAAAATCCCAATTAGTTAGAAGATTAAACTAAATTGTAAACTTGTGTTGTGTCTCGATTATATCCGAGGCCTACACCTCGGAGCCCGGAGTCTGCTTTCCTTGTCCACTTCGCACGATATTGGGCATCCATGGTAGTAAAACCATTGGCACACATGTCGTCCCTTACGACGACAAACTACGGGGATTCGGTAAAGGTGCCATGGCCAGAAATTTGTTCTGAGGATGTACTCACCCTCCGAGTTGTGACTACCGTACCCACCGTGAACTCGCTCAAATGCCTCACACCCATCACGCACATGACCGTTCAGGTCAATTCCAGAACAATTCTCTGCGACAACGGAATATCACGTAGCACTCCTACGAGATGGTTCCAGAACGAAATCTTTTCAGCTTCGATACATCCGGGCTGTGGCGCATGTCAGATGGGTAACAATTCCATCGATAAGCAACCGAACGACCATAAACCGGTTGCTACAGCGTTTCACCTCTAAAATATCACTCTGAAGCTCCCAGGAGAGCACCACGACTACTCCATTGTCCCTACTTGGTGTGTAGATCAGCTTGTAGTCCTCAATAAACTGAGAATATTCCATGTTGCGAAGCGTTCCCGGATTTCACGCTTTGGGCGTGCCCGCCCCGTACACTGTAGCTTTAAACCACTAGGTACAAGAGTCGACATAACCGCCCCCGCTGGCACGCGGGGGGGTATCGGAAGGGATTTCCGCACGAAAAAAAAAAAAAAAAGGTACACGAGTCGGGCGAGGCTCTTGCGCGCCGTTTTTCGGCGGCTCCCTATTCCTAACGTGAACCTCTGCCTTTTTCTTATAATTTTATAAACTTAAGAAAAAAATAATATAAAGCATTATAAGGCCTTATAACGAATGTCGCATCCGTATATGTATATATGTTCAGAAAGCAGAAACTGGCGTAATAATAAAAATTCATATTATTTAACTCAATTTTAAGAAGACTACTTATTCATAAATAGTATTCACTTTCTACCAATTACATAAATGCTTTCTAACCTGGTTCTCTACCCTTAATTGGCAACTAGTTTTTTTTTTTTTTCATATGTGAACCCTCGGATACCCAGAGATGAACCACAAAATTTATTTCTTTGACTGTAGCCGTGAACCATAAATAATTCAATCTGAAAATGGAATTTGTAGAGACACACTCCTTCTAAACCACTACGTATCTCCGAAATCAGACTAATGGACAGGTGTTTTGCTCACTAGCCGAAAATCCACCGAACGTCATTAATTTTGTCCATCATTGTAAAAAATCTAACCATCTCCCCTCTTGAAAACCGTAAAGTAGCACTCAATCTGGTTACAAAGCTTGCACTCTGAAGTCCAGGATTCGTTCTCCTATTTCTAGGTTTACTTGGCTTATACGGGAGTGACTGCCGTCTGACCGCCCAACGCCAATAGGAAATCGTCGGTCAGCTTACCATCAGGCGAGGTGAAGACATATTGTAGTGCTTCACATGAATAAAACGATATGGACACCATATCTAACAAGATATTTTTTTATTATGTTAACAGAACACAGACAGCACGGGCGAGTTCACGCCTGTAGTTACAGCGACATGCAAGACGGGCGTTATGGCGATTAACGTGTCGTTCAATCAACCCTTTAACGGTGTGGTACATGCCAGAGAATTCAGGTATTCAATTTATCATAGCTTCGAAGCAACCATAGGTGCTTACTATTACGTTAATGACCTCCGTCCTCCATGAGCGCAGGCCTGTTGAGGCCGCCTGTCACCCCAGCAGAAGCAGGCCGGGACGGTGGGGCGACTAGCGCCCCTCCCCCAAACCGGAGCAAGACGGGGACACCATGGTTCCCAAACCCGAGGGGGCCATCTTGAAACCGGAGATGGCCCAGAGTCAGTCGGGGTGCGAGGGATTTGCTCTATGGGCAACCTTACACCCCGGCGTCTGCAGCCCCGTGACGGCGTGCGGTTTTAGTCGATTCAAGCCCGACATAACCGCCCCCGCTGGCCGACGGTGGGGTATCCGAGGGGATTTCCAAACGAAAAAAAAAGGTACTTAATATTTCCCGAGGGGGCCATCTCGCAACCGGAGATGGCCCAGGCAGGGTCAGACGGGGTGCGAGATAAATGCTTTATGGGCAACCTTACACCCCGGCGTCTGAACACCCGAGACTGCGTGCGGTTTTAGTCGGTTCAAGCCCGACATAACCGCCCCCGCTGGCCGGCAGGGGATCCGAGGGGATTTCCGCAAGAAAAAAAAAGTTACTTACTGTTTAACGTTCTTGATTAGGTTTCAGGGTGTTTTTGACACAGTAAAGGTATACAAGCTCATTATATTCATAATTAATTAATTAATAACTATGTATGTATTGGTTTTCGACAGCTAAACAAAAAAAGAAAAATAATAGTGGCTAATACTATCATTTTCAACGCAAGTGCCGAGTTCGATTCCTGGTTCGGTTAAAGTGTTAGTGGGTTTTTGTGTTAGGTATTGTGTGGGACTGAGGACATAATAGGCTCAGTGTAGATCATCACACCTCTGTTTACATCAATAACTCGAGTCTAGATGATTAAATTCGATTCTCAATCTTATTATTTAAATAAAATATTAAAAGATACTGAAAAAAAGGACAAGTCAAAAGATAGCGGTCTATTGTCTCTGCCTACCCTGAAGGGAAAAAGGCGTGAGTATATGTTTGTTTGTAAATAAAATACACAAATGTTTCAGAACACCGGCATGCATGGCATTGGGTAACGGCACCGAATCTCTAAGCTACGACATCAACCTCATGGCGGCCCAAGGCTCGCCACAATACTGCGGCGTCTTTTGGAATAATGTTAGTATTGTACTTACCTACCCATACCCATACCCTACCTATTCCATCACCCCCTTCAGTAGCTAAGTGAAGTCTCGTTTTGTTCTAGAAGAAAATTGAATAACTGTAGGAACTACAGAATTATCAAAGGAAGCTATCGCTGGTATCACAATGCTGTAAAGATGTTCAATATTATCTGCAACGCGACTGGCTAGTCATAAAATATGCGCACAATGCAGACTGTGTGCTTACACTTCTTACACTTGTATCCAATAGTACATAATGTCACTATTTCAGCGTACGGATGAACGGTCTCTGCCGTTGGCAGTTCGTGTCCACCGGACTTTGGAGCTGGCTGACGACAAGTTTTACGTTATCACCTGTGGGAAGGCGGGCTTCAGAAATGCACGGTACACATTTTATACATAAATTCAATAATTCCTCACGTAATTGAAACGTAATTAGAACATTGTACCTATATACACAGTAGGGATTACCTACTGTGTATATATAGTCCGTAACATTTGTAGTGTGGGTAATATTTAGTAATTTACCTACTCAGAAAAAATCGTCACTATCTCACTGTCCTAGGATTCGGCGTAGTTAGTGTTGTGGGCAATCCGCCTGCCATCTATTTAAGCTATAAGTTGTAGTTTGGAGATAGCTACCTGCCACCCCCAAACTTAAACTTCTATCACAGTAGGTATTCTTTATTGGATAACCCATTTTGAAAATCAATTCACATTGTTTTTTTAAGTTAGAAATCAAAAATATCTCTAAAGCATAACCATAATAACCAGTTTTCCTCTAACAAAACATCCAAGTAACTTGTGAACACCAGTGTTATTATGACGCGGATGAATAACAACCCTTTTCAAGTAATTCCTTAATGGCCTTCTACATCTGCCGTAAATTATCTAGACCGGTTTATTTTGTGACTAAGGTCGTCCAACGTTGTGACCAGTACCATTCCGGAATGACACTTAGGTAATATATCGGTCACACCCCGGCGTCTGAAGACCCGAGACGGCGTGCGGTTTTAGTCGGTGCAAGCCCGACATAACCGCCCCCGCTGGCCGGCGGGGGGGTATCCGAAGGGATTTCCGCACGATAAAAAAAAAAAAAAAAAAAAAAAAGGGTACTATATCGGTCACTATTGGTCTTATAAGAAGCTCAGTCGCCAATGAGCTTGATATGATTTGGAATGTATATGAATGTTTTATATTTTATGTTTTCAGAAACGAAACTTCACTCGTGTCGCTACGAATGTTGGACTCACAAGAACGAAAAGTTCTGAACGCTGCGTTCGGTCTCCCTTATACGCTGCGAGCTGAAATCAGCAAACCTGATGGTATGATGACAAAGCTTATTCTTATTTCTATAGAATGTGAACCATCTTGTTTGGAACCTTATTTATATACTTAATAATAATAACAAAATTACTAAAATTAGTTAGATCAGTTCGGTTCTACTTAGGTAGACAGAATACCTAACAACAAAGTAAAAATCATTCAAGTTATTATAACGTGCACGCTCTATTTTTATTCACACCTAATCATACTATGCTTACATTACAGGAACTCACGGCATAAGACTGAAAAACTGCTTTGCGTTCAATATGCGAAATAATACAGTGGATCTTCTAGATAATAGAGGGTAAGCAAAAACTAAAGCAACTAGTCTATAGTCTTATTCAATGGTCTGGTCACGTTAACAAGAATATTATTACAGATGTCCCGTAAAACAACAATCAGTGGTGGTGAAGTCAGAGAGCGGGGTGACCGACTTAGCGATAGCGTCAATGTTCCGGTTTCCGGACTCCTCGCAGGTCAACTTCCAGTGCGATGTATCCCTTTGTAGAGGTAATTTACTAGACATAATATATATAACTTGGTACAGCTTTATACCTGAATCACCCTATAGCACAAAAAGTGCCTTCATAGCAAATACAGAAAACCCACATAATCATCCTCATCTTAGCGTTGTTTCCAGTTTCAACTTGAGGCTTTTACCTCGACACCCGTGGTCGCTTACTCCTTCTTCTCCTTTTAATTTTTCTTATACAGCTTTTATAGGAGTTTTTTTTTTTTTTTTTATATTTAGGGCACGTCAATTTGACTTCACCTCGCCTGATGGTAAGCTGAAGGTAAAGTCCAAGAAAGAGGGTCACCATTACATACACATACCATGTTAACAATGGTGGCACTCAGCTTGACGGCCTCATCAGAAGAGGATTGTCGTCGCAGCACCGCGTGACACCCACCGGTCCCACTAGTGCTGCGACCACAATCCCCCTGCCCGGCTATGCACTTGCTGACCCCTGAACGCAATTAAACCGAAATTTGATTACTATGGAGGGTTTTTCACAATCGTGCACGGTGGTACCAACCCGGCCGAATTTTGTGACAAATTTGTGTCATCAAATTTCTACCACCAGTAAACTGCCATCTGACGGCCCAATCCCGTGAGGAAAGCCTGAGCCTCGACCGACAATCGGCAGGCTTCTCGTGAGGTTGGCTTGGCCCACCAACCCACCAACTACTGAAATCCCACGTCTAACATAAACTTAGAATATAATTACTTACTTTTTCTTTATTATAATAGAAACACGTAACATTAATAGTAGTGCCTAACAAAATGATAATTTTACCATATGCTGTCACCCTTGAGACGATGGTAAAGGCAACTTTAATCTTTGAAGCATGTAAGATGAGCATTTGTCCTTTGAACTAAGCAGTGTATCTGGTTTTCATCTCTATTTACAAGTATGTGAAAGGTTTCGATGTTTTCAGGAACATGTTCAGCAATAGACTGTAGCACGGAATCGCAATTCGAAAAAGGCGACGAGGAGAGCACCGTCACAGCTTCGACCGGCATCTTTGTGCTTGACCCTAACGATGCTGCTGGTAAATAAAATAATTAGTTAACTTTTTATACTACTAATATGTGTATGGTAATGAATCTTGTTGTGAATATTATTCAATGGCGTTTGATTACGGAAACCCGATTAACAAGTCGATTACGCCTAACCTTCGCCATTAAGATCATTTGATATATGTGAGTAGTACCTACTTTTAACAGTTTCAACCTATGCACGTTAAATAAATGTATTTGTTTTATTACTATTATTTTACTTTATATATTATTATACTATTATTTGTATATTCGCTTCTGTTTTTATGAGTTTTTTATATAATTTACACATAATATTTATCCTATGTACATGTACCTTTGAAATGGTATTTTTTTATCCAATAAGTGTTGCAGTGGTTCCGAAGATTACTCCAAATGTTTAAGAAACACAAAATTAAGCCTCACTCTTTATAATATAGATAGTTAATATCAATAGAGAAATATTTTGCGTATCATTTTTGTGTACCAATAATATAACCACGCCACTTACCTATAGGAAAATAGGATTCACAACTATAACATATAACAAAGTAGACCCGATGTGGGTCAGTGTAGTCCCAGTATGTAATGTAGTTTAACAAATTCTTACTCATCGATCAGCTCTTATACCTTTCACAAGATAATAAGCAAAATCGATACATGTAATAAAATCGTAACTAGGTGAAAAGTGTACATTGAATAGTTTTTCAAAAATATAACGGCTATGTGTTCTGGAAACGGTACCGTTGCCAAAAATGTGTTTTGTAGAATTATTGTCTGTTTATTAGTTTGTCTGCCTTTTATTATCGATGTCCGAACATCACTTGAAAACCGCTGAACGGGTTCAGCAGAAATTTTACATGAACATTCTTCTAGGGTATGGTCATAAACTGCGCTTATATATCATCACGCTATTACAAGTGTAATAGGAGGAGCAGGGTAAAATCGACTAAATTTATTATTGATAATTTCTTTGTTATTAGATATTTTGTATTCAGATTATCACGAAATGAAATTCTGCAGTTCGGTAGAACTCGGGCATATTCAATGTTCGTCTTTAAAGTTACCTACGTGTAAAAGATAGTTGATTAGAGATTCAACCTTTGATAATCACGGTATTATATTAGGAAACCGGGTAGAATTAATTTAGATGTTACATATAAACCACTATTTCTTCAAGATATATGATTGAAAATATAACGATGAAATGTTGGTTTCGAAACTGCAGATGTAAACATACCTACCTTGATCTATTCTGACTTTAACGCGGACGAAGTCGCCGGCAGCTTGAATGAAATATATTAACTTTGTAATCTGGCTATTATAAAATTACTCACTAATACATCAATTTTATTGGTACCCACTTACATGTAAAATTCGAATGTAAAAAGTTTGTAAATATTTTAGTGTTAAGCAATATTTATCGTTGACTGTACCTAATATCAGTCCTACTAATAATCCTCACAAAATGTAGTCGCAGCATTGGCATGTACGGACAGCAGTGTGCGTCCACTGTGGCTGCTGTACCTCGCCATCGCGCTCGGCGTGATGTTCATCGTCATGCTACTAATCAACTGCTTCCTGTGCACAGCGATGACTTGTTCGTGCGCCAGAACTGATGTGAGTAGACCACAGTTGTGTATTATTATGGTAAATATTAGTATAGGTCCAGATTGTGTAGTATGTCCAACAATACTCATTTTTTCTACAGGTGCAATTTAGGCTACAGGCAGCAAATAAGCATTATCCGTGAGGTTACTGTATCGCTAAACTTCTAACAATCCTAAAACTAAAAAAAAAAAAAAAAATTAAAAACTTACCGCACTACGAGTCCCATAAAGAAATAAGATACTTTCTTTAAAACGCGGACGACTCTACTTATAAACAAATTAAAGGGTAAATTTAGGCACGATTTTCTGTACCTAGATATACATATAGAAGGGGTAGGTACCTACTCCCCAAGAGGCCGGTTTAAACGTAACACTCAAATCTATCAGTGTAAACTTGTAATGTTTTTCAATCAAGTTCTTAAACTTATAGCAATACTATTATCTATTCTGTGCGTAGGGTGCTTAGACAAATTATATACCTAGTATAGTAGCCACCCACTATTAGTAAATTATTGTACCTACTATGTAACTTCGGATTTACCCTAAAAAGGTACCTACGTAGATGTGTTTAAGACCTTACTGTGTTTACAGGTGATTGAAAAGGATCCATCCGTGGTGGAGGACTACGACCCGTACAGAAGTTGGCACGGCAGTCAATATGGTAGCCGATATCCGTCCTCCACCATACACTCTGCAAGGTTATTATTTTCACTATTTTATTTAATATTTTGTACGTAAATATAATGTTTAATTGGATTAAATTGTTAGGCAATTCGATGACACGCGATAAAGATCCGTCCTCATTAGACATCTATTTATGGACACGATATAGGTAAGGTACCACTCATACCTATTTATGCGGTACTTACTTCAGATTACTTAACGCACTAGGTATGTTATACGTCGTCTTTAGGCCACAAACGACTACTGAAAATAGCTTTCCCAAAGAAATTCACAACAATGTCTAACCCTTGCCTCCAACGGCTGCCTGCCCCTTGACCAGATCACTAGTCCATAAGATTAGGTGACACGCTGTGCTTTCCAGATTTCTTATAATTACCTATATATCTGAATTGTAAACGTCAACATCAGTTTCATAACTTTTTTTTTTTTTTAATTCGTGCAGAAATCCCTAACCAAATCAGTTTTGTATAGCTTAAACAACTGTACCATAACTGCCTATATTTTGTTTTAAGATTGTAGTGAAGTGTCCAGTAGCTATAGACACCACCACATCTACGTTTATATAATTAACCGCCTATATAATTGACGACCTCTGTAGCGTAGAAGTAGTACATTCGATTGCAACGACAGGAGGGCGCGGCTTCGATTCACGTCCAGTGCAAAATTTTTATGCATGAATATGTCTATTTGTATTGGTCTGAATGTTTTTATGTATAATACGTATGTATTTGCAAAAAAAAACGAGTACCTATATAAGTATTTATATCCGTACACGAGAACCCAGAACACTAGCTAGTTTAACTATGCTTACTTTGGGTTTAGAAAGCGCTGTGTAGAATGTCGTAGAATATTTATTCATTAATTTAAAATAAATATCTGTTCGTTTGTTTGCCCTGTGTGTTCCCGTGTACTATAATCCGATTTTGATTAATTAAAATTTGGTAGATACTGTTAAGGACCGTGGTTCATGACAGACTATGACCTGATAAGGTTCCAAATAGACTGCCACTACTTCGCGGTCGCCTTCAGTGGACTGTATTTGATGGATGTTGAGTCGAAGAATGAAACACTTGGATGGGTGGACTTCATTGACGTCAGTGAGGCATTGAATGTACTTGGCCCAGCACTACTCTTGATCTACTACTTCCTGTTGAGCTTCCTTGTTCCTTGAGAGACTCTTGTTGTCTACTTGTTGCCCAATTCCATTGTTCAATTGCCCAATTGCCCAATATTTTCCTAACAAATGGTCCCTGCTTTTATAGTCTTTTGTAGTGCTGGCCCGCGATCCAAATTACCTCACCTCCGCATTTCCATTTATTTATAGAACTCATGTTTTACATATTAATCACATAGCATATATGTACATTGGTAGCAATAAGACTTGCACGACGATAGGTACTTACATCTGTACCGTGCGACGTCGGGCTACTGAATGACGGGCGGATTGACCCCTCAGACTTATATATGGGCCCTGCCTCCCGCGAGCTACTATATAATAAAATGGCACCAGCCGGGGGAGCGCATATTCGCTTCTTACGGCGTGGGAGGCAGTCGCGGGGTGTAATTAAACTTACATACTAGTATACAAAGTCGTATTTCCTATTTATACGAAGTTATGTTAGATTCTGAGTAATGCATTTACGTAATTATATTTGCAATTATGCTTTTTGGGGAATGTACTTTCTTTATTAAATTTGGCTCTAACATACTTAATTACTCAGAAAACTAACTCCTAACAGTAGTAAGCTATTTATCTTAGCTTAATATCAAAGTTATTACATAATTACGTTTTAATTTACGTAAATCTAACATTTTCATAATTTATTCGTTATATTCACGCTTACTTAATCTACGTGTCACTGGCACATGTGTCTATAGTCTATTTGTGTCGTGCACAGATACGTTGTTGTACGCATGCGATTATAAGACATCATAATACTAGACGACATATTAAAAATGGTTAGTCATTGCATCGCATGCTAGGCTTTAAAGACTAGATCTATTTATTTTGTAATTGCAGTTGATTAAGCATCTCTCATTAAGATCTCTTGTCGTACCTAATCAAACGAGTACCTACCTATTTCTATATTGAACAAGATATAAAGTACTTGAAGTTACCCGACTGAAGAACAGTCGAATTTTAAAACTTTAAATTAACTAGGTAAGTAAAAGATTAACTAGGTACTAATAAAAAATGCAAAAATGAATCCAGGTTAATTGCGTGCCTAAAAGCCTGAGACATTAATATTTTGATTCACAGGTCAGTCTCGGACAATAGCGATCACTACGCAATAGTACAATCAAGGCCAGGCAGTCGACATTCCGGCATGCACCGAAATAGACATTGATCAGGTGTTACCCAATCTATGGTAAGATAAGTGCTAGGTACCTACATTTCTAGCATTTTCTTATACCCACCTTTAATTTTTTACGTGATGGCTGCGATATTTTTAACTCGGCTTTAAATAAATAATTAGGCATTAGACTACATGAGGACGTTTATAATCATCATGTCATGTCGTCATCAATTCGATTCATTTTTAGTTTTTTGTACTTCAAACAGCTGACTCGGTTATGTTATGAGAGGTTACCCTTCCCGCCACCATAAGGCCTTTTAAAAACTCTAATTTTTTTTTAATCTTTCACCCAGTCGAAATACCTTTAGTTACCGTCCATTACTGAACGGGGTTACGGGTGAGGTAGAACTACCCTTTTGCTAGACCTTGTCCAAATAACTCAGAGCCTCAGGACGACGTACTTACTTGCCTCGTTACAGTTTCTCCATTGGCCTCTATGCTTGTCAGGGGAACATGTGGAGGGTTCAGTCCTCGGGCTACTCATGCCTTGGCATAGAGTAAGCTCAAAGCAACATGGCTAAAATCACACAATCAGGCCGATGTCAAATCTACCGAAAAATGCAGACCAGCCTGGATTCGATACATTTGAATGAGCAAACACCCCTTTCTTTTCGAGAAGAGCAGTCCACTCAGTCCCCTTATTTAGAATTCGGGTTACTTTCCCTCTGCTCTTCTCGCCACCACCAGGTAATATGATTAAAATTTTCGCTCGGCAATCTTCTTCTGACTTCTTGGGACGGTTAGGTACTGATTGGTCGGAATACTTTTTTTTTAAAGCTACAGTACTACTGATTAAAGAAATAAGTCTGTAGGTACCTAAAAACAATATAAAAGATAATACAAAGCCTATATAAGTATTAGAGACGCTATCCTATGTCGTACTTCAATTTGGTGAGAGTAATCGCAAGTTCACTACAGCGCTGATCTTGTGATGATCATCGTGAACGCAAGCATTTAAATATGTAGCGCTAGATCGCTTGTAGTCTCAGTTTAGAACATCGGATTTTCACTAGTAAAATTTAGCCTTAAGCTATCATGTGGATTAGGTGTGATAAATCTATTGACACATAATTTACTTTTCTATTTTCAGAAGCTAAAACCCTGCGACACGAGCGAAGACAATAACGATTTATTTTATCTTACGACGGTACATGAGCATATATAATAAATCGACAAATTATAAAATATGATTTATAATAAATTGATGATTCATTGGCACTTAACCAATAAGTACCTAAATTAAAAACTCAGAATAGAAATATAACTTTTACAAGATTACTGTATACAAACATAATAATATATACCTAAGTAGTTTAAAAATCTATGGTGCTTTGACCACAAATGAATGACTAACTTTGAAACGATTACTTTGTTATAATCTACGGTTACACGGTTACACAGATGAATGAACTGTTAAATGTTGGTAATCTATATATAACTATAAATAATATTAAACTAGACAATGTTACCTTGAGGAAGAAACGCGTGCAACTTATCAGCTGATGAATTTAACTTGTGCCATTATAATATGCATGTACCTTATGTGGTTTGTAAGATATATACAGTAGGTATGTTATTATAGTTGCAATGTCCATGCTGTGCTATCACTGCCACTTCGAGGCAACACTACAGAGTGATGGTATGTTCGAACAAATGCCTACCTGATATTACAACGAATTCGTCCAAAAACATGTCAATTATTTAATTGTATTAGAGTTGTCAAGCTCTTAATAAGTTAAACGCTAATCTATATAATATTAAGTAAAATGAGTTTGTACATTTATTTTGAAGGTATTGTTACATAAGCATTTAATGAATTTAGAGACGCGCACTGTGGGCCCTTATTAAAGCTTTTCATCGATATGGATATTGTTTTGAAAGCATTTCACTAAGTAATATAATAACAAATTCTCATTATTCTATTGCCCTAAGTCCCCACAAATTGCAACCAACCATGATCAGGGCGACCTGTATGGGTCGAAATCGCCTGCAACGACAGGGATCGCAGTTTGGATTGCCGCCGAATGCAAATAATTTTATGCGTGAATGTCTACTTGCATTGGTTTGTGTATTTAGATTTTATTTATAACTAGCTGACCCGGCAAACTTCGTTCCGCCTTAGAATCAAGTTATGTTGGTTAGCTTATCAGCTGACTTTAAATCGTGAATGCCTCATTTTTTTAAAATTCTAATTCAGTATCCTGAGGGGGGGCATCTGAAAACCGTAGACGCCCCGAGCCAGTCAGAGTTACCTTATTAGGCCACCTTCCACCCCTTCTATCGAAACCCGATTTTGGTAGGATGGAGTCCGATATAATTACCACCACTTGCCGGCGGCGGGGAAAACTTAGGGATTCCCGCAAAAACAAAAACAAAATGGTACATGGTCAGTGTTAGAACCTTAGTCGAAGCTATGCTTAGTTTGGGTCTAGAAAGCACTATGCAATAATAATATCACGGGTACAATAAACCTGACATAAAGGAAGTACCCGTGGTACTAAATAGTTGAGGCATATAAGTATGTTTATTTTTTGAATGAATATATGTACCTAATAAGACGTCCTAATCTAAGAAGGTTGCAATGGCAAACCAGGGGGAAAAATATGCAGAATTAATAGTTTTGTATTAACTTTGTATGAAAACTTTACGATGTATTCAAATTAGATTAATATATTTTTAACAAATACCACATCGTCACTGTGAATTAATTTAGGAAAGTAGTGTACCTATATATTAGATAAATGTAAATTAATTTATAAGAATGAAGTATTATTATGAGCGAATAAAATATACTTCCTTGTTTTCTTGTGTGTATATAAGTTCAACCTTTCAAATGTTATAAATGATTTAGTGTGAATGTGTGTATGTTTGCTTAGGAAATGTAGCGTTTTGGGAGTGTAACCAATAAATTCTTTTAACACTATTTTTATTTTATTTATCCTATTTACTTAGACACCCGTCTATACAGTCAGAGACCGACGGTAGCCTAGTCTCTATGGCGTCGGACTTGCAATCGAGGTCACAGGTTCTAACCCCAGCCATTACACTACCGACGTTAACCCCTCCTAACACAAGCAATTTAGCTTAGCTGGAGCTTTTTTTAAAGTGCATCTCTAATTATGAAAAAAAAAAAAACTTGTCCTTTCTTTCTAAGTAATCTTGTAAAAACATACTGGAAAAATTGTTATAAATCTGATATTGGACTCATTAGAAATAGTCCCTCGTATTGAACAAGTGCAATTCTGTCGAAATCTTGGGTAAACACTACGTTGAAAGATTGTTTACCCGATGCTTCCACGGAATTGTACTTTACAATGGTTTGTCTCAAAGTTGAAAAACAATTGAAACTAGCTGATACACTTTGATAGTGCACATATTGGTTAAGTCCATAAACAGATCGGGAAGATTGGTTTCAATTCTCTTCAACATGGAATCCAGAGATAAAAAAAATGCTCCTCGCTTTTCTGCGCAGTGGAGAGACACCGGACAGTGTGCTAATAAAATAGAGACACTGACGATGAGCGTGAGCGCGTGAGCCGCCGCCCGGGAGAGATTTAGAACTCTCCCGGCCCCCTGAGCCCGCAACTTGCTCGCCGCGCGTCGCAGGCGACTCAGGCGCCGGAGGTCGCTTAACGACCTCCGTCCTCCATGAGCGCAGGCCTGAGGGTGGCAGGTAAGGCCGCCTGTCACCCTAGCAGAAGCAGGCCGGGACGGTGGAGCGACTACCGGGGCAAGACGGGGACACCGTGGTTTCCAAACCCGAGGGGGCCATCTCGAAACCGGAGATGGCCCAGGGTCAGTCGGGGTGCGAGGGATATGCTCTATGGGCAACCTTACACCCCGGCGTCTGTAGACCCGAGACGGCGTGCGGTTTTAGTCGGTTCAAGCCCGACATAACCGCCCCCGCTGGCCGGCGGGGGGGTTTTCGAAGGGATTTCCGTACCACAAAAATAAAAAAAAGGGACACTGACGATACATGACGAAATAAAAATATCGAGAATGTGCGGGTGGATGCAGAACCTTCTACCTCACGGACTCGACGATAGAAGACGTGCACCACCAAGTCAGTCAGACTATGACCATGGCCAGTGAAACCAGGTCGAAACTTGATAGATTAATGTAGTTTGGTAACACGGTTAGGTGCTAAAGTTGAAGATTTCGAGTTTCCTTATTCGTCTTATTCTTGGAAGTCTAGTAAAGTGATTTACTTATAGGTTTTGTTTCTTCTATAAATTCCACATGGAATAAAGAGGTCAGATACATATAAAAACTTAAAATCGCTCATGATATCTCGTGCGTGAGAGCGTAAAAAATCTAGATTAAAACCCAGGCAGTTTACATTATAGAACAGGTCACATCATAAAAACAATATTGAATGCACACAGATATTTTATTCAAAAATCTAACATAATTTTGACATGAAACAATAGTACAGTAACTTCATTTTTCCTTATTATAAATAGCTATGAGATTATAATATGGATAGTACATACGACTCACTACTTGAATAAGATTCCCAATGTATACATATATTATTGTATTTACCAACCACCGTCAAAATTAATGATAATCCATGTTTAACTTCAACTTGAATTAACACAATTTGATATGGTTACATTGCTAGGTATATTGTAATAAAGTATTAAAATTGTAATGATTATGTCAGTTATTAATGATAGATTGAATAATATAATATATAATATTGTTTCTAAATTACGATACAATATCGAAAAGGACTATAAAATTGGACTAGACAGTTCTTACTCAAAGTGCACCGTTAAATCAGGGCATTAAAATTTAAAAAATCAAAAAATATTTTGAATCTTCGTTAGTGTGAGGTACATTAGTAACAGTAGCTTGTACATCTATATGGATTTAGTAGCTGGGCATTTAAAATAGTAAACACGTTTTTCTTTAATATTCATGCTACTGAAACTAAGCGTTCATAATTTCTCGTTTTAGACTTGTGTATCAGATGCATTGCAGTTATGGCACAAACAACTTTTTATAAATAGCTGCCTAAGATTTTTTAAACATCACAGATAGTGAAAAGATTTGTCACACTTGTACCCTTGTCTCATAAAAAAGTGTGAATTAAAAATATTGCCAGTAATTCCTATCACTCTACTCGCAACTTTTGATAATAGTATAATATCTACTGACTATTCGCATCTGTTCGAGCTAGCATAGTTTGGGTTATTTTATCGTATATAGATCGTTTGTAGATCCTGGGTTGTGCACCGTGAACTGTTGGCACTCCTTGAACCTCTCGAACCGGGTACACACGCAATGCAGTCACATCGTCAAACCAACTCGTCGTAGGCTAGAAAGCAAAAACATGGTGGCAATTATTAAATATCAGAATCTGACGTAACCTAAACGTTTGGCCATCCGTGAACGTGAATATAGGTACAGTCAACGATGAAAGTGGATTCACACTTAAAAATTTGCAAACGTTTTTTACATTGGAATACATGAACTTAATAATGAATATATATGTAGTTTTATAATCCTCAGAGGAAAAAGTTAATTTATTTCATGTTTTGTTTATTATTTTATAAAAGGTTTAAGAGCTAGTCATTCATGAACTAGAATTTGTTAAGCCACTATTGTCGTTGACTTTACCTACCTGAAGTATTCGATTTCCTGAATGCAAGATATTGTCTGTGACAAAATCTTAATTTATACCTAAAATTATAATAAAATTTCTAAATGTTAAAATTAAAACTATAAATTATAACTATACTGAATTAGGGTCTTTGTAGTTAGGCCACTGCAGGCAAGATAAGCATTTAGGGGTGCGACTGGTTGGATCACCTCCAAGTTTGGTGCACCCTGGGCAACGTGGGCGATGACGCATCATTGATTGCTCCTCTGAAGTAGCTGGCGTCAACGTCAACGGCCAAGAGTCTGACCAACCGGCCCTTTTCAGGGCCAGCTGACCCCATTGCACGAGGGGGTCGGGGTATGGCGGGCCTGCAAGGCCCGCGGGGTGGAGTGGTCGCTCCAGGTACCCCTCTGCTGTTATCAGAGGGGACACTGCGAATGGCCCAGGGTCAGTCGGAGTGCGAGGGATATGCTCTATGAGTAACCTTACACCCCGGCGCCGGCGTCTGTAGACCCGAGACGGCGTGCGGATTTAGTCGGTTCAAGCCCGACATAACCACCCCCGCTGGCCGGCGGGGGGGTATCCGGAGGGATTTCCGCACACAAAAAAAAGGTATATAATAGTAGTTTATGCAACTGTCATATAAGAAGGAGTATTAAAACACGAGAGTCTGTTTATGGTACGATAATAGGTTGACTCGAGTGTTTTAATACCTAAGTTATATGCAGTTTCATACACTACTTTATCTTCACTCATAGGAAAAATTGAAATTAAACAAAGTAGGTAGGTTACAAGGAAGTAATTTAGCGGCGCCATTTTTTTCATATTCAGCCTAAAACCTTAGACTAGTTTAATGAATAAAAAAAGATAGCGGTGCTATAATGAGTTTTATCTACACCCATGCTTTAAAACCTCTATAAAAGATTCTGAAACAGTTAGCTTATTGCCAACATTAATACATCCAATGTCCTAATAACCATAATATCATCCGAACGGGTGTTATAATGTTGTATGAAATTTCATAATAACACTCCTTTCGCTTTTTCAATCTCTTCCGCGCAAAGGGTTACTCATCAGACAGCCAAATTCTTACCGCACGATGCGTGGAATCTGTATGAGTTTCAAAAAAAGAACTGTCATTCACGCGCGTTGCATTGCACTACCACAGCGGCGGCGCGCCGTAAAAAAAAAATTAAAGCTTATTCGTTTGAATTCGAATTCCCGCTATTTTTCTCCGCTATTATTTTTGCAAATTGTTTTGTTTACTTACGAAAATACACATCATGGGTGTGTAGATAAAGTCTTGTATGCAACTGTATAATTAGGTATTAAAACACTCCGGGGGGAACGGAATCGGAGCGGCCGGTACACCCTGGGCGGCGGTCAATGGCTTCCCCTTCACCCCTTCATAGGGTTGGCATTGATCGTCGGCCAATACCCAACGTGGCGGAAACACATCGCTCTCCGTACTCCTCTGATTTCAGAGGAGACAGGATGAGCGATGCTGTTAGTGGTGAGATGGCCCAGGGTCAGCCGGGGTGCGAGGGATATGCTCTATGGGTAACCTTACACCCCGGCGTCTGAAGACCCGAGACGGCGTGCGGTTTTAGTCGGTGCAAGCCCGACATAACCGCCCCCGCTGGCCGGCGGGGGGGTATCCGAAGGGATTTCCGCACGATAAAAAAAAAAAAAAAAAAAAAAAAAAGGTATTAAAACACTCATGTGATACTATTATCACACTCAGCTTCGCTTCGTGTGATAAACCCACATTCATGTTTTAATACCCCTCATTATACCACAGTTGCATAAATAACTATTATGATACAGTTGGCGGTACTATAATAAGTTTTATTTTTAATTTTATGTATATGCGTTTATAAAGTGCGTATGTATAGAATCGTCTTTGAATTCGTAATTCGAATTTTTCGATTTGAGTGTAGATAAATATATATAAAATACACACATATACATAAATTAACAATACATCAAATAAACCACGTGTCTACAATGTAAAAGACGTTGAAGGTAATCACATAAAAAACTCAACCTGTTTATCAAATTAGACTAATATAATCACGTGGAGAACACGCTACACCGAACAGCGTGAGTAACGTCGTAAATGTAGTGCCTAATATTATTTGACATTGAATATTGAACGCGATGATGGATAGGAACGAATATGTTTGCGTAACAGCTTTAGTGACAACCTTTATTAGGTGGGACGTCTTTATCAACTACGTCAGTTGCGATAAAGTTCAATCATGAGTAGGTACAGCCCTCTATCAAAGTAATTATAAAGGCATTTCATTAGATATGTGTGTAGGTTTAATTTAGTCACTAGCTTTCTAGTGTTAACTGAACAGAAGTGGGTGTGATACGAGAAACCATGGCGTTAAGATAGTTTAATGGAATAAAACAATCGCTTTCTAGTCTATTTACATGTAGAGTTTGCGCTTGCTTATCTTATATCGCCACCTCCTACTTATAGTATCCTGAATGTAATTGACCAACTGTACTTGTGTTGTTCAAATGCAGTTACGATAAAATACGTTTGCTATCTTGTATTTTGTATCCCACTAAGCGACTTATGCAAATCTGATAAAATTGTTGCGAGTTAAGAGGTTAGGTACCAGGCAAGGAACCAGGCTAGGTACTATGGCTACGGCACACAATGTAGCTATTGTATTCGCATATATTTTAATTCCTATTACCTTTCAAACCAAGCTACACAAGGTAGGTAGCTATTGTCATTTCAAACTTACCTCAAGTTTAAAGTTCACGATATGAGCCACAGTCTGTCGCCGTGCAACGCTGACAATTCGCGACACAGGAAAGTATCCAGGATGGCTCGCTGTGACTTCGTAATGACCTGGGGTAAGCAGGCGGTAGTAGTCTCCGTATGGTCCTGGATAACATATAATTTATGTTTTAAATACGGCCGTGGAACTGAAAATACTGCATAAAATCAAATGTGGTCAGACCATATCAAATTGTTACTTATTTTCAGAGAATACTTTATCAACATAGTTTTTTTAGTTACATTATTGGAAAGGTAAAAGGAGTTAGGAGGCACCTACTCTAGACTAAAAACGTATTGAGTGAATTTGCTAACCGTTTTGGTAACGTATTCAAAAAGCTGTTTTAACACTGCATTTAGAATAAGGGATGATTATTCAGGCGCCAATCGTTGCAGCTCTCAAATATTCATATTGCATGTAGGTACTACATATACCTATAAAATAATCTTTCCATGTTCTTTAAACAATTAAGTTTTATAAATATTGTAAATTATGTGTTATTTTAAGCAATTGTTTTACTACTGAATTGACATAGTTTTTTTGGTAAACAGAACCCAATTGTCACTTTTGGTATTAAACAGACTTCATTAACAGACAAAAAGAAACAGTAACGAAATGCTGTGGCAGTTTCATGGTCATGGATGACACATTTGTAAATACCAGGCAGGCAGTGTACCTGTGTACCTCCTTGGAAGTTTTTTAGCAGGTAGACATTATTATTTTATTTATTTAAATAAGTTTAAAGTTAATAAAGAGTTAAGTTTTGTGGTTTCATTTCTTTTCAAGGTTTTGTTCTGTACAGGCTCAAGAATTATCTTTTACACTGGTATCATTTTCCAATAGTTTATTTAGTCACCATTCTCCTTTAGTTTAAATAGCTGACCCGGCAATCTTCGTTCTGCCTTAGAATAAAGTTATGTTGGTTACCTTATCAGCTGAATTTATTTCGTGAATATCTCATATTTGCAAAGTATCCCGAAGGGCCCATCTCAAAGCCTCAGATGACCCAGGGTTAGCCAGGGTGCGAGGGGACTACCTTATTTGGCCACCCCACACCCCGGCATTAGAGACCCGAGACGGCGTGCAGTTTTGGTCGGTTCGAGTCCGACATAACTAACCCCACAGGCTGGCTGTTTCCGCAAAAAAATAACACAAAATGGCGCAGTATAGGCGGAGACGAATCTAAATCATCAAAGATCATGAAGTCATAGTTCTCATGTTTTATGTCGTTATCATTTATATACAGACAACTGAAATAACATATATTCATTCGTTTAAAATTTAAATAGATACAATTCTGCTGCTTTTTCATGATTGCGAGAAACCTATAAATTTTCCGTTTTATTGATTATCTATCCTACCATATGAGCTGTCTTGCATAAGGCTTGACAGTATCAAGCCGATCGATCGATTTATAAATCTATAGAATAGTTCATAATTGAAAAACTCTCGTCATCTATTATTAAATAAAATTTTATTCAAAACACATGACACGTAATATCAGTGTTTAATAACAAATAGCATTGAAATACGTAATTTGTACAACTTACCTATAATGTGGTGTCACATATTAAGCTAGTTAAACTAAACATAGAGTCCATATAGTAGATAGGACGGATACGTCCTACACCTATACATCATATACATGCAATCATGATTTATCGTGTTTGATTATGTTTAATATTATGACAATCTGAATATTGTTAGCATTAAGTACGCCATTCGGAGACAAGACTAAGGTCAGGATTTAGATAAGGGAGTTAAAGGGTTAAATACTCAGAAGTTCTGGAAATGGAGTGACGAGTTGTATTGCGCTGCTAATACCACAGTCAAACGAACTCTTTCTTACAGTCATTCGACGGAGCCGTCTAGACAGATCAATCGAGCGGGGTTATCGGGATGCGGTTAGGCGACGTAGCGTAGCCGTAGGTACCGAGTAGCCATATAGTTATTCGGTACTAACGATTTAGGGCTGTTCTTAATTTAAATTCTTTATTTTATTTTTATTTTTTCAATTCTTTATTTTAAATATTTATTTAAAATTACCTTTTTTGTTTATAAACATTATTGACTGTATGACATCATCTCGTTTAAATGAGAATTTGAAATATCATCACGGAAGAAAGGTAAGTGATATTAAATAATAAAAATAGGTATATTTAGGTATCACTGCGACGCGAGCGAGGACTCAGGGCTGCACACGCTGGCGGACTGCCCGGCGTGGGAGGCGCAAAGGCGTGACCTCGTGGCAGCCAATGGGGGTGGGAGTCCTCTCGCTCGGCAGCATGATTGCGGCAATGGTGCCGAGCGCGAGCGGGTGGGCCGCCGCCACCTCCTTCTGCGAGCATGTAATGCTCGCGAAGGAGCTGGCGGAGCGCGCCCGGGAGAGGTTTAGAACTCTCCTGGCCCGCCGAGCCCGCAAAATGCTCGCCGCGCGTCGCAGGCGACTCAGGCGCCGGAGGTCGCTTAACGACCTCCGTCCTCCATGAGCGCAGGCCTGGGAGTGGCAGGTGAGGCCGCCTGTCACCCCAGCAGAAGCAGGCCGGGACGGTGGGGCTACTAGCGCCCCTCCCTCAAACCGGAGCAAGACAGGGATAGCGTGGTTCCCAAACCCGAGGGGGGCATCTCGAAACCGGAGATGGCCCAGGGTCAGTTGGCGTGCGGGGGATATACTCTATGGACAACCTTACACCCCGGTAAAAAAGGTATATTTAGGTATTTCGTTTAAATAAACTGAGACAGTAAAATGGCGAACGTTAACGATTTTCTTATGCCAACGGGCGTTTTAAAATGTTGGCGTACTCAATTTTTTTAATAAAATAGTATTGGTATCGTCTTCGAGGTTTCAGAGTTAGTGGTCACAAATATATTATCCATTTCCCGATTAAAGGTGTTGTATACCATTTATATTTTAAGAGGTTAGAAACAAAACCTAACATTTCACAATTTAGTTTTTCGAATAAACTGGGAAAATATTTTTTTTTGTTGTATTATTATTTAATTTTTATTTGCCATAATGGTGTCAATTATATTGTAGATTATAATCTACTTTAAGTATTTGTGTAGGTTTTAAAATTATGCGAATATGCTACAAAGTATTTATAAAATGACACCTTTTGGTCCAATACCATGTAAATGTCACAATTTGATTAATTACCAATGTAATGTCACCTTTTGAAACTCACAGTGTAAAAAATGTTACCTTATGAAACAAATTAGGCAAGTAAATTAAAAATTTAGATATTCATACAATTTTATTTAAATATATATAAATATTCAAATTATAGGGACATGTAACTCTCCACAGTCAGGCTCCAAACTCAGCATCTTCATCATTCTTTTCACTCGTATTGCTTTCATATTAAATGTCACAGTGCCATTTTAAGGCAGGCTCATTTTTCCACTCTACTCCAAATTGTTTGATGAGCAGATTCTCCACATCCTTTTTCTTTGTTCATACATACATATAGTCACGCCTTTTTCCCATAGGGGTGGGCAGAGACAACATCTTTCCACTTGCTACGATCTTGCTATACGCCTTTCGCTTCTTCGACTTTCATAATTATTTTTATACATGCACGCCGGTTACGGGTACTTCTGACCTGGCCCTTCTTCAAAACGTCGTCGATCTGATTGGCATACGTACGCCTATGTCGACCTTTACCGGGTTGCCCAGTAGCCCCATAAATCTGTTTCGTTAATCTCCTTTCATCCATCTCTCAACATGACCGAACCATCTAAGCATTCCTTTCTCTATCTTGGTCACTACATCTTCTGCCATACCACAATGTACCTTTGATAAAATGCCCCAATTCTTTCTCAGCTAATTTGACATTGGTCAAATTGGTTTTTTGCTTTAATTGATTTTTCCCCTTTTGTTCTTCGACACTTTTAAATCTAAAGTTTGAAAAAGTTTTGATTACTATTTCAGTCCTATTTTTCACAATTTTCAAATTTATTGTTTGTATGTTTATGCGTTCTATTTCCCTCATGCCTCCAATTTTTTTTTTATCAAGGCTTTTAATATCATAGTACTTCCAATATTCACCAAAAAATGGACTATGCCATGCTGGGATATTATTTGTTGATAGTGTTCTTTAGTGGTAATTACTGTGAGTTTTCTATACGCCCAAATACCCGGTCAGCTGAGAGGAAACTATGACCACGGACAGGAAAAACCAATAAAATTTATTTTAAAGATGCAGACGACTCCTTTACTAACCAGAACATAAGTGATAAACGAATTTTTGTTCTGTCCCCCACATCCGTCACAGAACATGCGGGTGCAATGTATGTCTTTTAAAGAATCATTTTGTTTAAGAGTGTTCAAATGGTTGAACAAAGCAGAACCTACTTCCATTGAACCCCTACAAGCCATATCTTCTGTCCAGCAATAGAAATCTGGGTTGATTCCATCAACATTCACAATGCAAAAATTAAAATATAACCATAAATATTAAGTGTTGTCATATTTTACCATAATTTAAATTGTTTAACTTGCCGATACTAATATCGATATAATCGTCACAAAACAATTGAAATTAGATTTTTTTAGTAGAATGTATAGGTACGTTTAGATCCGACCTAACGCTATCGGACGTATTTATTAAGAAAAATGACACTTTTTGATATTGAACTCTTAAGTCCTACCGTGGTTGAATAAAAATGTTACTTTTTGTTCCGGAAAAAGCTTTTCGGGTTGATTTTAAATCAACGATGTCGTCGATGAGTCGATGAAAAACGTGTTCTTTTTGATCTTTGTCATTGCAGATTCGGATAAAATCAACCTTTTGAGCCGGATAAAAAAAAAGCAAGAATAGCTAAATACGTAAATGACACCTTTTGTTCCTAAGCTCCTTATTTTCGAAATACGTATAATCCGTAAAGAATATGAAAGTATTCATTTGACTACGTATTAACTAGGACGGTTGCCAGCTTGGCAATCAACCCAAACTTAAGGGTAGCGAGATTTGCCTATCCAACAATAGGTCAACGTGACCGGGGGTGCGACTGGTTGGATCACCTCCAAGTTTGGTGCATCCTGGGCAACGTGGGCGTCATCGCATCATTGATTGCTCCTCTGGAGTAGCTGGCGTCAACGTCTACGGCCAAGAGTCTGACCAACCGGCCCTTTTCAGGGCCAGCTCACCCCATTGCACGAGGGGGTCGGGGTTATGGCGGGCCTGCAAGGCCCGCGGGGGGGGCGTGGTCGCTCCAGGTACCCCTTTGCTGTTATCAGAGGGGACACTGCGAATGGCCCAGGGTCAGTCGGAGTGCGAGGGATATGCTCTATGAGTAACCTTACACCCCGGCGTCTGTAGACCCGAGACGGCGTGCGGTTTTAGTCGGTTCAAGCCCGACATAACCGCCCCCGCTGGCCGGCGGGGGGGTATCCGAAAAGATTTCCACAGGAAAAAGAAATAAAGCTATAGGCAAAGATGAAAAAATCCGTTCCCGCAGGGGGAACGCACAGGTAGATTTCGTGAAGCAATTAATATTATTTTATATAGAGAACTACGGACTTTAAACAGATTAATTTTTTTTTCTCGAAAACGGTAACTTTTAGCGAAAAACTTTTCAGACATTTATTTTAGACTTGAAAATGGCCTATCGATTAAAAATGTTTCCGACTGCAAGAATGTTCACCGGTTAGGTTAGGTTTTTTCCCCCCTCCACTTTTAGTTAAAGTTTTAATCTTATAGGTTTATAATTAAAAGTTGTTGGTATTCATGTATACTATGGGATAAAATTAGAACGGTTCGAATATCTTTCATGGAACGTGAAATTTTGAGGAAAATCTAATTTCACAGAAAGTGAGGCCCTACCGTCCCTTTAGGCCGGATTCCACCCGTTCACGAACTTAAACTAAGTTTACACCCAAGCAATTTTTGACCGCAGTTTGAAAGCGATCGGGGCAAAAATGCGACCGTGAGAGTGCCGCAAATTTTGGGAAGTGGAACCATACATATATATATATACACAGTCAGGTCATAAATTCTGTCACATGTTTAATATAAAATAATTGAAACAAGTTTATTCATTATGTAACCATTTATATACCAAAATGAACTTAACAAAACATAGATTCTTATGACAATAAAGTTTATTCAAAATGACCTCCGTGATTTTGAATACAGGCCTTCAATCTGCGCGGTCAGTCGTCTATCGCAGCACGAACGAGGTCCATGTCAATATCGGCGGCTGCCTTAATCAAGAATGTCTTGAGTGACTCCAAATAGGGATGAGGCTTTGAGCACGCCTTTTCCTCCAAGTGTTGCCATATCTTGTAATCTAACGGACTCAAATCTGAACTGGAGGAGGGCCAGTCTTCGTGCCGGATGAAGCCGATTTCACGCGCCGCCAGCCAGTCTTGTGTGCTCTTCGCTCTATGAGCTGGCGCCGAATCTTGTTGGAATACCCAGTGCCTGTTATTGAACATGGTATGAGAAACAGGTTCCACAAGGTTCGTCAGGACTGTATTTTGATACAAAACTGCATTCATTTTTACACCTTTCTCACAAAAATGTACCTCTGTTAAGCCCCAATAAGAAACTCCCAACCATACCATGAGCGAGGATGGAAAATGACCTCGTTGGACACGCGGAATACAGTTGCTCGCTTCTTCACTACTGTGCGCGTACACCTTATCATTTTGTTTGTTGTAGCTCTCTTCTACGGTAAAAAAATTTTCATCCGAAAAAAGAATTTCCCGATATTTTTTTCCCGCGTACCGCTTCAACAAAGCACGGCATCTCTTCAGTCTCAGGTCCATTAGACGAGCATTTAAATGATGACCTGTTTTTCTTCGATATGCCCGAAGCCCTAAGTCTTCATTTAACACCCTTTTCACCGTGGTTCTGCTTAACCCCATCTGAAGGGCCAACAGTTTCTGCTTACGTTTGGGATTTCTTTGAATTCGCGCCTTCACAGCTTTTATCATTGCTGGAGTCCTAACAGACCGAAGGCGACCACTTCTTGACCTGTCATCTACACTAGAGTCTTCATTGTATCGTTTGACGGTACGATAAACGAATCTTTTGGTTATATTCAAATTTTTCAGTATGTTAAAAATTTGAATTGGCGCGTAACCGCAACGATGCAAACGGTCTTCTTTAAGCGTCCACTCCATATTTAAAAATGAGTAAAATTCTAAAAAGTATACATTTTTATTTTCATAAACAATTCGAAATTCGAATTCAATAAACTTTTTTGTGGCCAGCATTCTAAAAGAAAAGTTTTTACTGTGTGACAATACTTATGACCTGACTAGGTATATATATATTTATAAACTTTTTGACCAGTGGTCATATCGGACTCAGGGGGTCATAACTTTCGACAGTAGTCAAGAAACCAATAGGTAGATCGATTTCATCGAAATCTACCTAAAAATACTCAATAAGAATAATACTGACAAGCAAAGATACTACAAAATTTAATAAAAGTCAACTTGATATACAGAGCTCTCTGTGCACACCATATCAAATGAGCGAAGATGTCAAGGAGGGTCGGAAGCACGTAATTACGTGGATCAGTCTTAATTCACTTTAACGATGCCAAATAACTATTTATTTCCTCATACTCGACAACAATTACACTCTAGCTGTAATAATTGTTTGCACTGTGTAGTTGAAATAAAAGAGGGTGTATTAATATCAGGCGACACCTAGAGTGTTCTCCGCCTAAAGTGGATGTGAATTTTGAATTACTAGAGACCCAAACAGGCGCAGGAAAAGAACAAGGAAGAAACAGGAAAATTATACTTTATGAGGAGGTAGGTACGGAATGGCACGGGAGCTCCTCCTGGAAGCCGCCATCGTACAGGCCTGGGCCTCTGCGCCGGACAGGCCTGTCAACGTAGACGATGAGGCGGAGTGGTTCCGGGAGGCCATGACCCGTGTCTGCGACGCGGCGATGCCTAGGGCTCCGCCCTATAATCCGAGGGGTCAGGTCTACTGGTGGTCGTCGGAGATCGCGAGGCTCAGACGGGCCTGCGTGATCACGCACCGCCGGTGGGCCCGATTCCGTAGGAGGCGTCGCCGCCCCGCAGATGCGGAGGCCCGAGAGGCGGAGTTGTACCAGGGATACAGGGAGGCCAGAGGTGCCCTCCGAGCAGAGATAAGGCGGGCCAAAAAGGAGGCCCGCTGCGAACTGCTGGAGACGCTGGAGCGGGACCCTTGGGGGCGGCCCTACCTAATGGTAAGGGGAAAATTGCGCCCCAAGGCCCCGCCGTTGACCCAGTGTCTCCAGCCGGAGCTGCTCGGAGGAGTTGTTAGCTCCCTGTTCCCAGCGCGGGCGGTGGAACATGTTCCACCGCAGATGACTCCGCCTCGGTTGCCAATGGTGCCCGACGTGGTTGACGACGACGTGCCCGAGGTCACTTGGGTAGAACTAGAGCTGGCGGTGAGAAGGCTGAGAGCCAAACGCACCGCCCCGGGACCCGACGGCATTCCAGGCCGAGCGTGGGTCCTAGCTCTAGTCGACGACGCTCTCGAGCCCCGACTGAGAGGGCTTCTCAGCGCATGTTTGGAGCGGGGCCAGTTTCCGAAATTGTGGAAGACGGGGAAACTGGTCCTCATCCGAAAGGAGGGGCGCCCGGCGGACTCACCGTCCGCCTACCGGCCCATAGTGTTGCTCGACGAGGTGTGCAAGCTCTTTGAAAGAGTAATTGCGAAGCGCCTCGTCGAGCACCTCTCAAGAGTGGGGCCGGACCTGGCGGATGGCCAATATGGCTTCCGCCAGAGGCGCTCCACCGTGGATGCCATCATGCGCGTGAGGGCTCTGGCGGAGGATGCAGTAGCCCGGGGTGAGGTGATGTTGGCGGTGTCCCTGGACATCGCCAACGCGTTCAACACCTTGCCCTGAAGTTGCATTAGGGAGGCGCTCGTTTATCACGAAGTGCCTCTCTACCTCCGCCGCATAGTCGGGGCGTATTTGACGGAGAGAGCCGTCTTCTACCCAACCGTGACCGGTCTCGGCCGGCGTGAGATGTCGTGCGGTGTTCCGCAGGGATCGGTCCTGGGGCCGCTCCTGTGGAACATCGGATACGACTGGGTGCTTCGCGGTGAGCTCGCAGATGGTGCCGCCGTCACGTGTTACGCGGACGACACGCTCGTGACGGCGTGCGGAGCGACGTACCGCGAAGCGACCCTGAAGGCCACGACCGCGGTTGCCCAAGTCGTGGAGCGGATCCGGCGGCTGGGTCTCGAGGTGGCTTTGCATAAAACCGAGGCCCTGTTCTTTCATGGGCCTAGGAGCAAGCCACCTGAGGGATCCCGTCTCATCGTGGGAGGTAATCGCATCGGCATCAAGCCCCAAATGAAATATTTGGGGCTCGTGCTCGACGGCCGATGGGACTTCGGAGAAAACATCCGAAGTCTGGCCCCCAAACTGAAGGGCACAGCTCTCGCTCTGGCGCGGCTGCTGCCCAACATGAAGGGGCCCGATGACTCCTGCAGGAGACTCTACGCGGGGATCGTGCGGTCCATGGCCCTGTATGGGTGTCCAATATGGGCGGAGGCCCTGAAGGCCGGAAGTGTGCGGATGCTGCGCGCTCCGCAGCGAGTGATGGCCATCAGGGTCATCCGCGGGTACCGCACGATCTCCTTCGAGGCGGCGAGTCTCCTTGCCGGAACTCCGCCATGGGACCTGGAGGCGAGAGCCCTTTCGCAACTGTACCAGTGGCGAAAGGAGGCACGGGAGCAGGGACTGAACCCCGAGCATCGAGAAATCGAGGCCGTACAGTCCCAGCTCCGCCAGGCCATCGTGGTGGAGTGGAAGGAACGACTTGGGCGACCAAGCGCAGGGCACGCCGCAATAGCGGCGGTAAGGCCCATAATGGAGGATTGGCTAGAGAGGCGACACGGAAGCCTCTCGTACCGACTGACGCAGGTGCTCTCCGGGAAGGGGTGCTTCGGGGACCACCTGCATCGGATCAGGAAGGAGCCAACGCCTGAGTGTCATCACTGTGACGCGAGCGAAGACTCATGGCTGCACACGCTGGCGGACTGCCCGGCGTGGGAGGTGCCGAGGCGTGACCTCGTGGCAGCCATCGGGGTGGGAGTCCTCTCGCTCGGCAGCATGGTTGCGGCAATGGTGCGGAGCGCGAGCGCGTGGGCCGCAGCCACCTCCTTCTGCGAGCATGTGATGCTCGCGAAGGAGATGGCGGAGCGCGCCCGGGAGAGGTTCAGAACCCTCCCGGCCCGCCGAGCCCGCAACACGCTCGCCTCGCGTCGCAGGCGACTCAGGCGCCGGAGGTCGCTTAACGACCTCCGTCCTCCATGAGCGCAGGCCTGGGGGTGGCAGGTGAGGCCGCCTGTCACCCCAGCAGAAGCAGGCCGGGACGGTGGGGCGACTAGCGCCCCTCCCCCAAAGCGGGGCAAGACGGGGACACCGTGGTTCCCAAACCCGAGGGGGCCATCTCGAAACCGGAGATGGCCCAGGGTCAGTCGGGGTGCGAGGGATATGCTCTATGGGCAACCTTACACCCCGGCTACTGCAGACCCGAGACGGCGTGCGGTTTTAGTCGGTTCGAGCCCGACATAACCGCCCCCGCTGGCCGGCGGGGGGGTATCCGAGGGGATTTCCGCACGAGAAAAAAAAAAAAAAGGTACGGAATGGCAAGTTGTCCCTTCACCACGTACGCATTCGCTTTGCTTAGCAAGGAAGCGGTACTTCCAATCCAACGATTCCACCCACACCCGAGTGTTTGTGAGACTAACCTACTTAGTCTCATACAAGTATATTTTCAGCTGTTAGTTTGGATAATTAATGTCTTTGCCATAGGTCGCGGGATTATATGATGTGAGGGACACGATAATGAAATCAATTTGCTAGTTTAGAACACTTCATATGTTTAATACTATCTTATAACTAATATTGAGATCAATTCACTTCATCATAAACAGCGTAGTGTAAACAGAGGTCTTTACTACTTTATTCAAATCCTCTAAATACCTCACTGAAATTCATATCAAAGCCGTTCTCTTCATAATAATAATGGTCTCACATATTTAGTAAGGTTTAAATTATGTACCTTCATATGCGTACCTATTCTAAATAATTTCAAGTCCGTGGGGGCTTCCGTACGTAAAAAAAAAGTATCTTTTTTATATTTAGTAAAAAGGTAGAATACTAAATCAATACTAAAGACAGTTGGTTCATTACACGTTCGCGGTTAATTCTAGGCAAATTCATGCCTACCCTGTACTATCAGACTACTATAGTAAAGGGGGGTAGTGGTCCCAACGTTAAGGGACCCAACGCCCCCACTAGGAGACTGTACTTGGGGATCGTGCGAAGCATGGCCCTGTACGGGGCCCCAGTATGGGCGGAGACTCTGGCGGCCCGCAACGTGGCTGTATTAAACAGCCCGTTAAAAGCGATGGCCGTCAGAGTCGTCAGGGGGTATCGCACGATCTCCGTCGAGGCGGCATGTCTCCTAGCCGGAACCCCTCCATGGGACCTGGAAGCGAGAGCCCTTGCGCTGCTGTACCAGTGACGCAAGGAGGCGCTGGAGCGGGGCCATAGGCCGGAGCCCCGAGAAATCAGGTCCCAGCGTTCCCAGCTCAACCGGGAACTCATGGAGACATGGAGGGTGCGACTTCAGCACCCAAGGTGGGGGGAATCCACCATTGCGGCGGTGAGACCGATCGTGAAGGAGTGGTTGGAGAGGGATCATGGGGACCTCTCCTACCGGATGAGCCAGATGGTTACCGGACACGGGTGTTTCGGTAAGTATCTGTGGCGCATCCACCGGGAGACAACGCCGCAGTGCCAGCACTGCGAGGATCCTGGCGAAGACACGGCGCTCCACACGTTGATGGAGTGCCCTGCGTGGGCGAGTCAACGCCGGGATCTCGTTGCGGTCCTGGGCGTGGACGTTCTCTCGTTGGAGACCATAGTGAGGGCCGTGGTCTCCGACGGGAGCAAGTGGCACGCCGCCGCCTCTTTCTGCGAGCAGGTAATGCGCGCGAAAGAGACGGCGGAGAGGGAGCGGGAGAGAACCCTGCCCCCCGAGTTTCGCAGTCTGCGGCGAGGACCCCATACATATACGTTGCCTTGGGGCCCATACATCCATTGAGCTCATACACCTATGAGGCCCCATGCACCCATTAGTCCCATATACCCCTTGGGCCCCATCTAGCCCTATGGAGCCTCTTTTACCTGTGGGGCCCAGTACATATACGTCACCCGTGGGCCCGATACACCTGGGGGTTCCATATACCCATTGGCCCCATCAACATTAGTAGAGTATCTTGGGCCCAAGCAAGAGGTCAGACGGCAGTCGCTTCCTTAAAAGTTAATATGAACCATGTTTTGGAAAAGAAAAGTAGAAGAACGGATGCTGACCTCCAAAGTGTAAACTTTGGATGCAACCGGGACCTCGGATGATGACGATGTATTGTTTGGCATTGCAAATTTGTATATACGGCTTCATGAGAGTAGGCCCCAAAGCAAAAGCTTCATCAGCAATTATAACATTATAAAGATATATACAGGCAGGATAGTAGAAGTATTTGATAGTGTTAAAGGTTCATGTCAGTTTAAATAATGTCGCTGGGAGGTACCTACTGTTCCCAATATTTAGTACCACCATTTAAAATACGTCTATTAGTACCAATGTTTTTGTTACCAATTACAAATTCTTTTATTGCATTGACTAATGTCATAACGTCATAAGCATAAGACATTTAATGCTAATATATTGCCGATACAGATACAGCGTACAGTGACGAATACGCGTCTATGAAGCTACGCCTCCGTGGACAGTAGGCCTTCATGACGCATGCCATACAAATGGCAAGCGTAAACCAAGTATACAATGATGAATACGCGTCTATCGAAGAAAGTAAAAGTCATCGTGTATTGTATAACCGAAAGAACTAGTTCAAATAGCGTAGAATAACATTTATGATTTTCAGAAATTTCGGCCGTCTCCAACGCATTTAAAAACAGCGTTTCTTAGGGTATTTTTAATATATAAATAAATGGAACATTTCCTCTCCCCAGTCTCCCCAGTTCCATATGATGTAAAAAGCCCCAGTTAACAAACTATATAAAGAAATTTGTGACCGCATCAAATAAATTTTAATTTTACAATTTCTACAAAAAATAATGAGTATTCATAATTAAATTGAAGCAACATTACGCTTATTTGCATTATTTACGCATTTTCACAACACCTATATATATATTAACATCTACCACAACCTGAATTAGGCACACTATTATATGAAACGAACTATAAGTGAAAACTAATTATAACTATGTACAGTAGTGGCTACCAAAAATATTCTATGACATGTGTGATGATCTGCAACTTAACCACTTACTAAAATTAAATCGGATAAGTCAAAATTCAGGACGGGGACTTGAATATAGTCACTACAATCACTCACTAGTCACTCAGAGTATTCCACCTCCAAAGGGACAGGTTACTGTTTCAAGGCCCGTTCTGGATGTTGACTTTTACCGATTAACACATTATAAGAACATAATTAATATAGTACGAGTAAATGGCAGATCACGGAAATGAATAAAGATCAACCGGGTTTTTTCCCCAATACACGCAGACCTAGAATGGCTATACCAACATACATTTACAAGTAGCAGTATAGACACAGAATAGACAATAGTTATGACGTAGTATAGATACTACATTTCGTACAGTTTGTGTGAGACGGAAGTCATACCCACGAGCCCTTCCTCTTTCCTTATTCTTCTCTTCAAACAGCCTCCTTGCTCCAATTACAAGCGTTAATAGAGTTTTTGGGTTAATTTTTTTTACTTTTTTTTACAGATACACAAACCATTTTTTTTTCAATTGAAATAAGGTCGGCTCAATCACCACGTACCAATTTCCGATAAGGGGCCCGATTCAATAATGCCACGTTTTCAAAACTGGTGGTTGCAATTCTAATGAAAAGAAAAGCGTACTAAAACGTTGGTATTCAGTATGATCTAACATAACATAACTTCACGCCTGTATCCCCGAAGGGGTAGGCAGAGGTGTATTACACACCCACGATTCGCCAGTTATGTTGAGGTTCCAATGTAATAGGGGGTGAGCCTATTGCCATCTACCGGGCACATTATTAAGCGAGCGATAATTATCATTTATTAATGCACACATAACTACGAAATGTTAGAGGTGTGTGCCCGGGCAACTGGGAATCGAACTCGAGACCTCGTCTCAGCAGTCCGTTACGTATGCCACTGGGCATTACATAAACTAACGTAACTAACCGAAATAGCCTAGTTATTAATATGAATGTTCAAAATTAACCGCCTCGTGATTTAGAATTACCGCCAAAGTTCGTAGAATTTCCCTTACACACACATTCACAGCTAACTCGCCGTGACATAAGTGAGATATCAGTCGAATCGTTCGTAATGCGGAGTGGAGCGCACGTTTTTTTTACGTACTTCGTATTCTTTACTTATTGTTTAACTAGCTGAATAGCGCTGCTAGCGTAGAATGCTGATCCCGTTCCCGCTACCCATGGGAACCTATTCCCGGGATAAAAAGTAGCCTATGTGCTATGCAGGACTATAGTCTATCCCTGTACCAAATTTCAGCCAGATCCGTTCAGCCGTTTTTGCTTGAAAGAGCAACAAACAAACATACATACATACTCACAAACTTTCGCGTTTATAATATTAGTAGGATAGACGTTTCCATCATACATTACATACATGTAACTCTAGCGGTTTTGGCAGCGCACGCCAGAATAGCTCGCAGATGGTAGATTTATTCCTACTTGCTTGACACTTATCGTCATATTTTGGACAATTCAAGGTAGTTCTTGACCAAAACTTGACATTCAAACCTCATGTTGATTATTTGACGGGCCGGGTACGGAAACTCGCCTCGTCGAGCACCTCTCAAGAGTGGGGCCGGACCTGGCGGATGGCCAATACGGCTTCCGCCAGAGGCGCTCCACCGTGGATGCCATCATGCGCGTGAGGGCTCTGGCGGAGGATGCAGTAGCCCGGGGTGAGGTGATGTTGGCGGTGTCCCTGGACATCGCCAACGCGTTCAACACCTTGCCCTGGAGTTGCATTAGGGAGGCGCTCGTGTATCACGAAGTGCCTCTCTACCTCTAGTCGGGGCATATTTGACGGAGAGAGCCGTCTTCTACCCAACCGTGACCGGTCTCGGCCGGCGTGAGATGTCGTGCGGTGTTCCGCAGGGATCGGTCCTGGGGCCGCTCCTGTGGAACATCGGATACGACTGGGTGCTTCGTGGTGAGCTCGCAGACGGTGCCGCCGTCACGTGTTACGCGGACGACACGCTCGTGACGGCGTGCGGAGCGACGTACCGCGAAGCGACCCTGAAGGCCACGACCGCGGTTGCCCAAGTCGTAGAGCGGATCCGGCGGCTGGGTCTCGAGGTGGCTCTGCATAAAACCGAGGCCCTGTTCTTTCATGGGCCTAGGAGCAAGCCACCTGAGGGATCCAGTCTCATCGTGGGAGGTAATCGCATCGGCATCAAGCCCCAAATGAAATATTTGGGGCTCGTGCTCGACGGCCGATGGGACTTCGGAGAGCACATCCGAAGTCTGGCCCCCAAACTGAAGGGCACAACTCTCGCTCTGGCGCGGCTGCTGCCCAACATGAAGGGGCCCGATGACTCCTGCAGGAGACTCTATGCGGGGATCGTGCGGTCCATGGCCCTGTATGGGTGCCCAATATCCATCCGTCCTCCATGAGCGCAGGCCCGGGGGGGTGGCAGGTGAGGCCGCCTGTCACCCCAGCAGAAGCAGGCCGGGACGGTGGGGCGACTAGCGCCCCTCCCCCAAACCGGGGCAAGACGGGGACACCGTGGTTCCCAAACCCGAGGGGGCCATCTCGAAACCGGAGATGGCCCAGGGTCAGTCGGGGTGCGAGGGATATGCTCTATGGGCAACCTTACACCCTGGCGTCTGCAGACCCGAGACGGCGTGCGGTTTTAGTCGGTTCAAGCCGGGGGGGTATCCGAGGGGATTCCCGCACGAAAAAAAAAAAAAAAGGGTACGGAAACTCATTTATATTTTCCGGCAGTTACGTCAGTCGGCCGATCCGAACGTTATGAAAATGGTCTATTTAGCGGTATGCCAATCTATCCTGTGTTATTGCATTGTGACCTGGGGTGGCGCTGCTAAAACTAATTTTCTTTTGGTGGAGCGTGCACAGAGAGCTGTTTTAAAGGTATGTTGCTTTAAGCCTCGTCTTTATCCCACAACGGATCTTTATAAATTCTGCCAAGTTCTGACCGTCAGGCAGCTCTTTGTGCTGGCTATCATTATCAAACAGCACGCTATAACGGAAAATCGGCCGGAGTTTACTCGCCGCAATCATCTTGTGGCACTGTCCTCGAGGGTCAGGACATCATTTAGCCAGAGATTCTTTCTTTTTCTGGGACCGTACCTTTATAACTTCACAAGGTCTTGTGTCTGTATGGTCTGAATATCTACAAATGTAAAACTATCGTACACGAATAACTCCTTTGTCAAAACTATTGTGACACCGAGGGACTTCTGGAGGACTTGGATTGATAGCCTATGAGCCAAGAACACCCAACCCTCTAGCACGCGCTTACGCACTCCCTCATATGCACTTTCACACACACACATACGCCCTCTCACTCATAACAACACACATACCCCCTCACACGCACACACCCTCACACACACACACGCGCGCGCGCTCATACACATGTACTCTCATTTAACTATATTCTTTATGTATATTTTAATGATACGTTCCTATTTATTTTGGGACCAAACCGCTTTCCTATATATACTTATTGAGCACTATTTATTCACTGTGTCGAAGTGGAATCCTGGTGACCACACAGGTAATTTTATTACCTACCGCACCAGCGATCCACAACCAAAACTTTTGTGTCCCCTATGATAAGCAAACATTTTATTTAATTTTGGTTGTTGGTGAGAAAATAAATAAATTATTATTTATTATATTAATTCACACAATATCTTTATAAATTGTAGCCTATGTGTTATTCTGATGTATAAGCTATATTATTGTAAAGTTTTATTAAAATCCATTCAGTAGTTTTTACGTGAAAGAGTAACAAACATCCATCCATCCATACTTACTAATACTGCGTTTATAATATTAGTAGGAAGTAAGATTATAGGTACATTTACCAGCCTCCTTATTTAAATATGTGAGTTATTCTATCAGTATATTTTAAGTAATAAACGATTAAATTAAGGACATGGTGTGTTCTAATAAGGTCTATAACTTAATTGTGCAGGCCCACATCATTAGTTTTCATTTAAAATTTGTTGATTACTACTTCAATACTTCTGATTGCAGGCCATCCTAAATCTTTAGCGCCATTCAGGCTTGTTCGAAAATCATCTAAAGCAAAACATAGTATAATAATGACCCATCATGGTATTATCTAGAAATTAGAAGACCGAATTAATGACATACGGCAATGCCGAACTTTTGAAGTTTACTATCACAAGCTGTGTGTTGGTCTTAACACTGCCAATGAAGATTTTTATTATTCAGGAGGTCAATAATAAATGTTTAGAAATCTCTCTAAATTTAAACAGTGATATCATTTGATTTCATATTAATCTAAGAAGTAAAACGATTGTTACTTTTCTTATTTACATCGGGCATTATTGGGATACTGAAGTTTTATGTTTAAAATTTTTGAAGATTCCGTAAGTTTTAAAATCGGGACTAATGTCTCTTTGACCTTAAAGTCGACCCACGCGATGTGGATACATTACATCTCTATGGTATACATGCTGTAATTATTTTTTATTGTCTTACCTGTAGTGACATCGTGGCGGATAGGTCTCGGCACAGGTCCCGTAATATTAACTACGGAAATTATTGCATTTTGCATGAATCCAGAGTCGTCAGTCACTAATCCTTTAATACCACTATGGGCTTTCCACAAATATGCTAGCAGAGCCGCACGATTTCTCTCCCATTCCACCTCTAGTTTACGTTCAGGGGTATATTTGTCGCAGCCCAATTCAAGGGTAATCTCGAATGCGTTTGTAGCTAGGTAGTTGAAGTCTTGCATACCTAAAAATATTACATTAGAATAAATAATTGAGTATTTTTATCATTTTAAATTTTATTACAACAGCATATGAAAATCTAGTTCAGCTTCGGCCACCTTCAGTTCAATTCGCGAAATCCGACTAATATTATAAATGTAAAAGTTTGTGAAGATGTTTGTAGGTTTGGATGTTGGTTACCTACTCAATCACGTTCAAACGGCTGAACCCATCTGGTTGAAATTTAGTACAGGGATAGATTAGGTATAGTCTGCAATAGGCATTATATCTCTGGAAAAGGTTCCCTTGGGTTGCGGGACGGGAACAGACTTCCACGCGGGCAAATAAACAAATAAATAAAATTTTCTGTTATGTACTAATAATAAAATAACAGGTTTTAAATAAATGCATAAATGCACTCATATTTATGTGTCATATGTATGTACGATACATATAGCAACTAAAGCATTTTTTCAAATGTTTGTCTGTCTGTTTGAATTTAGGTAATCTCTGGAACAGCTGGGCTGATTTTGACGGGACTTTCACTGGCAGATAGGTTACAAAGCGTAACAAGGTTACAAGATAGTTACAAAGCGTAACAGGCTACTTTAATTTTAGAAAAAAAAATCCGCGCATAAGAAATCCCAGGTCTAAGTCCACGCGGACGAAGTGGCGGGCACAGCTAGTAAGAATTAAAAGGAAGTGTTACACAGCTATCGCTTGTGTTCTGTGAAAATGTACAGCATAATTTAACTATAACCAATCACGTCACTGTTTTGTGTGACGTGATATTTTTAAGGCGAGGATCCCTGAGAAAGGGTGTTTTTAGACTAAGATTTTTCGAAAATGAAAAGTCGGTGTATTCTGAAAATCATATATGTATTCTAGGATATTCAAATTAATATTTTCGGTTATCCAATACACGAAGACTTACTTTCCTCGACAGAATTTGCTCTCAAAGATTGGTCTAATCCAAAACGCATTCCAGTTTTATTTGATTTGTGTTCAGGTTAGAAAAATCAAAATGATACCAAAATGAAGGTCATTGGCAGGAGAATGGTTATCAAAATTTACATAAATTCTGAAAATTCAAAATACCAAGTTTTCTACCTATATGACGCGTTCGGAGGGTCAGTTCCATTTAAGGACATGTGTCGGTTTGCGGCAGATGCACAGCGAAATCGTTTGATTTTTAAATATAGGTACTTAGCGTAAATGCCACATCGTAGAATGTGCTAGATGTACAAATTCAATGATAAAAAGTTGAGACACAAACTTTTGTGAATACTATGCGAGTATTAGTACACTGTGTTCTTTAAAGTATAAGTTGTGTAAATAAGTCAGAAGTTACTAATTGCCCAAATATTAAAACTAAGTAATCTATCGGCATTATAATAGCACTAAATATCTTATGACATCAGTCGATTGAATACAAGAATTTGTAATGATTGACATTGGTACTAATAGACGTATATTGAATGGTGGTACTAAATATATAAATCTTTAGGCTTTCGCGACCTGCGTTGCATGGTGGTACTAAGTATTAGGAACAGTACCTACCATTGACATAATTTAAACTGACATGAACCTTGAAGTCGTCGAAAACCCTTTTTTTTAGCGTGTGTATAACCCCACGGGCTTCACCCCATCGGTGCCAACGAGGGGATGGGCGTGTCGGAATCCGACCGACTAAAGCCACGGTGTCCACCCCAAGTGTCCATTGCCGGGGACCCCGGGTAAGCCCTCGAAAGGATTACCCCACCCCGCGACACTGCTTCCTCCGCCAGGCGCCTAACGCGCATGATCGCTTCCACGGTAGAGCGCCCCCGGCGAAAACCACCAGCTCTGGCCCCACATTCGTTATTTACTCGACGAGGCGCTCTGCAATAATCCGCTCAAAAAGCTTGCACACCTCGTCGAGCAAAACGATCAGCCGGTAACCGGATGGCTAATCCGCCGCGGCCGCCCCGCCTTCCGGAAACTTCTACCTTCCTTTGGAAACTGGCCTTTTTCGAGGCATGCGCTAAAGAGCGCCAACAGTCGAGGCCCTAGTTCCTCAAGGGCCAAGACCCATGGTCGGCCTGGAATACCGTCGGGTACGGGGGCAGTGCTTTTCTGAGCTTTAAGCCGGAGCACTGCTGCCCCTAGCTCACCCTCCCTGACTTCGGGTCGTCGAAAACCCTCGCCTTAATCATAATTTGAACGTGGGATATTACATACCTACTATCAAGCTTGTAGAACACTTCCCCTTGATTTCATATGCCGTGTTTCAACCACTTGAACTAGGAAACAAATTGTTTAAATATGATTAAATTTAGCATATATGTTAATTATTAAAGATATTTGGAAAATCATTAAATTAGAAACACTGTAAGGTGATACTTAGAACACTTTTAACAACCTTCCATGCAATATTTTTAGTTTAAGAAACGAAAACAGTAATGAATACTTGTGATTTATGATGATAAAGAAATACAAATCATCTATGTCCATCTATTTAATTCAATTCTAAATGAACAATGTCATCATCGTCGAATATATTCAGTGGCTCATAGTGTACCTACAAATGTAGTTTAAGGCGTGGGATGGTAGCTCTGTATTGCTGAAGTAACACACGTCAAGTTATCAATATACCAAGTATTCATGCACATGCAATGACAATTTTCCTACAGCGTTATATCGCGTAGTCGGCCATTTTATCGATTTGGGGTTGGTAATAAGGAAATAAATTTTAAATACGTATCGCTACACGTTATATTTAATTGACCGCTAGCTGTAGCAGTGGCGGCCTCACCCGAGTCATATTTTGATCCTATTACGCGAAACTCAGTAACGTGATAAGATAATTAATATATTAACTAAATTAATAATAAATTATTAACATAAAACGTGAATTTGCGAACTCGTATCATATAAACGTGAACATCATAACATACATAATTAAAATTACTTAGAATCAACAAAAATATTTGAAAAAGGGTATGGTATGACATCTAAACGCTATAATTATAATTATCGACACCGTATCACTTCTAAATAAGTGAACTAAGAACTCCTTTGTAAAAAAAATATACCCCAACAAAGCGGGCCCATTCACTGCCTCTTATTTTATTCGAATGCATTGGACTAATTTATTATCACCTGGTATGCACCTATAAAAGGTCAACCCAAATCGATAATGAATACGGATGGGCACTTTTCTGGACTCCAAGTTTAAAACCTTAAGAAATCACTGCAGATAAAGCGGAATGCGGAAGAAAACGTCGAAATCACTGCGGATGGAACTGATAAAGACCTCTGCCTGCTTTTAATCTTGGTCAACTAGAGACAGGAACGATTGAATTAATATTAATTTGTGGAGTTGGGGTAACCTTCAATATTCCCAATACAAGTATTTATCAAACGATCACAGTACCTAGTAGTAGTACCTAATCTTCGACCAGAGAACCACAAATATGTTGTTCACTGGTCGAAATGTTATTATTGTAACATATTTTAGTTCAGTGGCTGGGGATAGTGTGTCCTATAAACCGACGATATCTTGTTGCTTACATTACAAACATCTGCCAGTGGAAAAGGGCTGGCTTCCCTTTTGTATATTATTATGTTATTGAACAATATGTAATAATAGACTGGATTAAAACTAAAAGTCGACGCCTTGTTAGCTTTCTAAATATTTTAGCCTTCGCTGTCTACGGAATACTTTCAAAACTTTATAAAAAAAAGTCATACTAAAACTACTCAATTATGTAGGCTTAAAAAATTGCATAACTACTCATTTTAACTATTGTTAGGGCATAATAACAGTTTGACGTAAACAAATTGTTTCAATAAACAACTCGTTGCCTAAGTGGACTTGTTATGGTTTAGGTTATCAGTTAACAATGCAGCTTAAATTAGCATTGCTAAGCTATCCGCGTTTCATGGTCAACTCCACTTAAAATGTAAATGCCACAGTAAACTGTAAGAGTACCTATAAAGTCAAGTGATCCATTACTTAAACTTCCTGCTTCGCACACTTCCTTCGTTGCAGGTATTTAGATGTTCACCAAGTAGGTTAAACGTTGTTTTGTGGTGGGTGTGGCTTTGATTTGAGGTACACCTTTTTATCGACTGACGCAGGTGATCTACGGTAAGGGGAGCTTCGGGGACCACCTGCTTTGGATCAGGAAGGAGGGTAACCTTACCAAGGGATAATAAAAAGTAGCCTATGTGTTATTCCAGATTACAATCTATGCCTGTACCAAATTTCAGCCAAATCCGTTCAGCCGTTTGAGCGTGATTTAGTGACAAACATTCAAACGTCTTCACAAACTTTCACATACTTATTGGTAGGATTTAGAGCTTATGGGCCCATCTTGACTTCACAGAATGTAAATTTTAATAACAGCATTGTGGAAACATTTTGTAAAAATAATCCTATAACCCTTTCGCGGCGCCAGTTACTTGGTCCAATTGGTATAGTTAGTTTTAATTACATTTTTCTTTGTATATATTTTTATCGTATATTTTCTTTAGACCTCAACATGATGGCGTTGTTCCCGGTTGCATCAGAGGCTTTCACCACGGCGCCCGGGATCCGCTTAATCCTTTTGATTATTCTTAGCATCTTTTATGACAGCGAAGCGATTGCCGTCTGACCTCCAAACCCCGTGAGGGAAGCCTAGGCCAAGACCTTGTCACTCAATCAGAAGGTGTACCAATTTGCAAGTGAGGTTGGCTGGGCCCCCTAGGTCTTTGTAGATTTCTTTACACCCGCTACCAGAAAGCATCCACTTACATAAAATAAACACTATTACATACTAATCTCTATATACAATTACAAAACCTGTGATTAATTTTTGACAGATATTTTCTATCAGTATGTCTTACCTCCCTTGAGACTGTACCAAGCAGCTCCATTGGTCACACCTCCCTGATTACCGAAATTGTATGTATCAGCATCATCAGCACTGGTGGCGCGACATCCACGTCGACGGGTTGAGGCCATGTCCTCATGAGCCTCTGCATATGTGATTGCTAAGTCTCTACAAAAATTGTTACACTACTTTACTAATACAGTATTTTAGGAAAGTTGCAAGTAATTCAATATTAAACAGTTCTAAAATATACGCAATTAACAAGTTGTGCCGTGACATCGCCCGCGTGGACTTAGATCTGGGTTTTAAATTTTTTGTGCGGTACCGAAATTTATTACCCAGCCGGATAGATGCCTCATAGGGATAGTCGCCTCGGTTTTAACATAGTGACGTTAGCGCTTAGGTATCTATAATTGTAAGCGCCCCTTCTGTAGACCTAGCTATCATATGAACCGTTGGTATAACCGCACACGTTTCGTCCGTGTGCGAAAATCTTCTGAAAATGTTGAAATTAAATGGGTTTAGGTAGATTTCGATGAAATCGATCTACCTATTGGTTTCTTGACTACTGTCAAATTTAAAAAAAAATTCTTCATAGGAGGTCTAGTTATGACCCCCTGAGTCCGAAATGACCACTGGTCAAAAATGTTATATATATATGTATGTATGGTTCCACTTCCCAAAATTTGCGGCACTCTCACGGTCGCATTTTTGCCCCGATCGCTTTCAAACTGCGGTCAAAAATTGCTTAGTTTAAGTTCGTGAACGGGTGGAATCCGGCCTAAGGGGATGGTAGGGCCTCACTTTTTGTGAAATCAGTTTTTCCTCAAAATTTCACGTTCCATGAAAGATATTCGAACCGTTCTAATTTTATCCCATAGTATACATGAATACCAACAACTTTTAATCAAATCAAATCAAAATCATTTATTGCTTTTGACACTAACTGACTTATTATAAACCTATAAGATTAAAACTTTAACTAAAAGTGGAGGGGGGAAAAACCAAAATTTTTCGGGAAAAAAATCATAACTTCTAACCTTCTAAACTTCTTGCTGTCAGAAATATTTTTAATCGATAGGCCATTTTTAAGTCTTAAATAAATGTCTGAAAAGTTTTTCGCTAAAAGTTACCGTTTTCGAGAAAAAAATATTAAACATGTTAAAAACGCGCTCGGCGTGGGTCATAGAAGAAGGTCATAGGATATAGGTCATAGAGGGGCAAAAAAATATTTCTAACCGATAGGTTATTTTTTGCTCTAAAATAAATGTCCGAAACGTTTTTTGCTCAAATTTACCGTTTTCGAGAAAAGAAAAAAAATAGTGCGGTACGGAAATCTTCACGAAATATTGTTTAAAGTCCGTAGTTCTCTATATAAAATAATATTAATTGCTTCACGAAATCTACCTGTGCGTTCCCCCTGCGGGAATGGATTTTTTTTGATTGCGATATCAGTTAACTTTTTGTTTCTTTGCATGTCTTAGGGTTTAAAATACACTGTTTACACGTTTTATTGTTGAAAAGTTTATATTTATTTTACAAATCAGAAGGGCAACTATCAGTATCAAAAAGGATAGTTGTTTTGCGGCTAGTCGCCTTGGGGGCAACTATACGCAACCATAAGTTCTTTTTCAGCTGACTTTTCCTACGATGTTTTTTGTAACTCATTGTAACTATGATAATAATAAGCCTTCATTGACAATTTTATTACTTGCAAATTATCTTATCCTAATTTAATTTTATTCTTAATCATCATCATCATCTTAGCGTTGTTCCCGCTTGCATCCGAGGCTTTCACCTCAGGGTCCACCTGCACCTTCTCATTTTTATGGTTCGGTTTATGCGGCTTTTAAGGGAGTGATTGCCATGTCTGACCTCCTAGCCCCGAGAAAATGTCTGCGCCAAAGCTTCATCCGTAAATGCGAATTTAAAAATGTTAGGTACAAATAAAAAAAAACTTTTAGTGGTTTATTGTGTGGATGTTTTCAAAATTAAACTAAATCACACTAAATCAAAATAAAATTGGATTCAATGCACAACATTCAAAAATCAAAAGCCATTGCATAAGATGTGGTAAGTTACAAACCCTGGTTTCTGATGATTGGAAGTTGATCAATGCCATATGGCTCTAATTAAAATGAAAAATAATATGTTATTAATAGCATAAATAACTGTATTTTATCTTCTTTTTATTTTTATTAATTGCAAATTTTAGTTTTATTAATTCTTTTATGATGTTATTGTATTAAATTTAATACTATTAACAATTTTGATTGGTTAGTACTTAATAAATGATACAATAATAATTATTGCCATATTATACCTTTAAAATAAAGAATGATATTTAATTAATAACATAAGTAACAAGTTTAGAGCCTATTTTGTCACATTTTTATAGTTTTAAAGTGTAAAACCTAATAATGTTGATAAGTATTAAATAAAAAATTGTGAAAATAAGTTGACTGTTTACTTTATTTAAAATGAAATTTCTTTTTATTTGAAAAATCATAATCAGGTGTAGGCTAGTTGTAGGTCACGAGTTTGATTACCGCTCAGTGTAAATATTTGTATGCATGAATATTTCTTTTGTCATTGGTCTGATTTTAATATGTATTTATTTACAAAAGAAAAGTTATCTTAATATGTAGCTAGTTAAGTTATGCTTACATTGGGTCTAGATAGCACTGTGTAGAATGTCCTAGAATATTCATTTATTTAATACAGAAATGCATGAAATATAGATATTTGTCAAAGTAAATAGAATTTGTGTATCAAAACCCCTAAATCTTGAATTTTTTGACATAAAAGCATGAATGTAATTACACAAGTATCCCCTTACCTAAAAGTATCATCATCAGGACTAGCTGAATACTCAGAGACAGGTGCTCCACTTCGGCTGGCATCATAAGGATAGTTAGCAACAAGATCACCCCCATGCATAGCAGCACTCAACACAAATGGTATTGACATGATCCAACGCATAACAGCTCTTGTTTCCGGTTCTAACTATAATAAAAGGATAAAATTTACATGTGTGTTACATTTAAAAAGAGAACCATTAATAAAATAGATACTCACTGGTGCTGCAAGCCGTGTTAAGTCTTTTAAAAGGTGATTATTGTGACTGATTCCTTGACGCTCATATTCAAATGTTATAGCATCTAAATCTGGAAAGTTTCTATTCAGGTCTACCGAGTGATTATTTGTGCGGCCTATTAAATAATCTAACCCACCCTATAAAAAATGTTACTGTTACTTAAAGAACAAGATTTAATGTTTATCAAGAAGTAGGATAAAGAAAATTGCCACTCAGAACAGAATACTTACTGTGTCTGTAGATACCTGCCAGCCATCAGGGTTCATAGATGGCAAAAGATGGATACGGGTTGAGTGAATAAGAGCTCGAATTCCACGATCATGAGAATTAAACCGATCGCATAAATAGTGAGCCAAACCCAATAGTAACTCACGTCCGAGTACTTCGTTTCCGTGTATATTTCCCACATATTTCACTTCAGGTATGTCTAAAAAATAATTATTCATGCTCAATATTTTGAAACCAAACAAGGTAGATATAAAAAAGTAAGTTACATTGTTAAAATTCTTAATTACTCACATGGCTGATGAAAACCAGGTTTGTCCGAAAATTCTATAACATACAAAGGAACACCGCGAACAGATGGTTCAGATAGAGCGTAAACTCTCGTTATATTAGGGCACTTCCTATGAACATCTTCTAAGACCAGTGGCAACTCATTATTGTTATGGTGCTTCCAAACGAACTCAGCGGAGGTCGTAAGTAAAAAAGCTAGACACGTAAATACGTAATAAGCCATAGCACCTTTTCACGAAGAATCAACCGTAACAATAACTGCTCATTATTTATAAAATAGGAACGACTAGCAAACGTCGGACCAGTTGTGGTATTAGAACAAGTATCGATCGATTTTCCCGCCCGTTACTCACACAGACGTAAGTAATGAGTGATGACGCAAACGTAAAACGCACGTTTACTAGAGATACGTAAGGGAGATATTTTTTAATCGAGTAGATGAATTCAATTAAACAATAAATTAGAAGTATTGAATTCAACAATAAAACGATTATTGTTTTTATTGTTCAAAATGGAATATAATAAACACTTACTTATTAATATATTACATATTAATAGCAAGTGTCGGGGCACTCAACTTGTCTTGTCATTTCTTAAAAATAAAACTGAATCTGATTGACATTGTTACACCTTGGATCCTCTTTCTCTACTAACCTTGGGCATATGACTTGTGATGGGAGCCCTTCAGGAAATTGAGCACACAAAATACCATCGGGCTCCATTATCAAGCCACAAGAGTCTACTCCAGCCTTTTGGGCAAAGCACCTGCGGAGCCATAATCCCAACGTATATGCAAAGACATATATCCCAAGCACCCAACAACAAAGGCACCAGGTGCGGTTCCGGACGGCAACCCCGCTGAAGGAAGTGGACCAAGTCGATCGAGCACGACACCCAAGCCCAACAGCACACAACAAGCGCGCAACACAGATGGGCCAAAGCCCGAGGGCGGGGGAGACGGAATGCAGTCGGTCACCTCACAGAAGGAGGACCCCACTGAAGGTCACAGGCCCCACCAGCACGCTAGATGATAACACGCCAATAGACTCAAACCCCATAAAGGACCCACAGTTAAAGGCCTTTATCACAGAGGAACATTTGCAGTGGAGCATATGATCATTCCAGCCATACTAGGTGGCTGAACCAGAAGAACTCTTCCATAAAAAGTTACAAGTAGCCAGCAAGTATTTAAGCAAAGATATTATATATGGATATGGATTCTGCAAGGATACAACAAGGTTTGAAGGAGCGCCGCGAAAGCGGGAATAACCACGCTCTCCCCAACGGGAGGGTTGGGAAAATGGAAGGCAAGCTTCGTGGGTGGATCGTCCCCATTTAAAATAATAATAATAATCATACCTCTTTTTTTTACGTGCGGAAATCCCTTCGGATACCCCCCCGCCGGCCAGCGGGGGTGGTTATGTCGTGTATCGACTAAAACCGCACGGTGTCCTCCCCAAGTGTCCGTTCCCGGGCTCCCCGGGTAAGCCCTCGAAAGGATAACCCCAGGGTTGCCGGCGGACTTTGGCCGCCATCGCGGCCTCGCTGGTGGGGTCGGGTTTTATCCCGCTTCGGTGAGTTGGCAGGCGTGTGTAGGGCACACACGACACGCCTCCGCCACGGCCTGCTTCTGTAAGGACGGCGAGTCGGCCAACTGCCGTCCTCAGGCCCCGATCATGGAAGTCGGTCACGCACACTGCTCACAGCTGTGCGATCTCCGCTGACCACCAGTACACCTGTTTCTTTGCCGGGCCGGGCTTAACTCTAGGCATCGCCGCATCGCAGATATGCGGCATGGCTCTCCTGAACCATTCCGCCTCTGCGTTGACATCAGCAGGCCTGGCCGGTGACGGAATCCAGGCCTGAACTATAGATGCCTCCAAGGGATAATCGTACCTCTGTGGATACATTCTGGCAGCTCATCAAAAAATGCAGCACCCCATTCCCCTGATTTCCGGCCAAATTACTCATAAAAAAATACAGCGCCCATTCCCTTGATTTCCGGCGAAAAACTCTTCACAGTCTTCACTACATATCCTAGGCGTATGTACTCGTGCTTTCCGTCTCTTGTAAAATTTGAACACAAGTTCATGCACTTATTGACTCGTTCGACTCCAACTCCTACAATCAAAATTGAGGAATTTGTCATGATTTGTTCTCTTTAAATCCATCACTTTCATTATTTACTTTTTAGGGTTCTACGCATAATATTAATCATCGTCTGCAGCTCCTGCTCTAATGATGAAAATGCCCATCACACTGGCCGTACATTATCTCTTCGAATGTGCATGACCAGCCTTTGCACCAGGTACGATTCGACGCGGGAGTCACCTGACTTCTCTCTCAATCTACGCCCTATATCCTCTACAAAGTGTTTTGCCTTCACGCTCCAGCAGCCCATCGTCTCCACCGCGATGGGAACGAAGTGAGACTGGACTTGTCACGGATCGTACTTGCGTCCCCGGCAGCAGCAGCTGGAAACCGGACTGTACTACCGAGGTGACTTGGAGAGACAGTGCTGACTACGTGGCGTCTCATGCCAGGAACTTTTTTTTTCCTAGCATCTTTGTCATAGTCTGATTTCATTTGATCTATCTAATCTTACTAGTTATTTCAACCCACTCAGGGCTTTACTCTTATAAATCTATTTGTATTCTATGGATCACGCTAACATTCTTGTCCTCTAATACCATACCAGTCCTCGCTTTTATTCCTCTCGCACTTTCATTCCATGCCTTCATACTTTTCGGGTTTTAGGGTAGGGGACTATATTTTGCCAGCTTTCTTTATTTATTTCTTATTCAATCTTATGTCTATTTTCTAATTACTACTGTTTTGTTACATTCTATTTTTATTTGCTAATATTATGTCAATTTTACTTGTTTCATTTATTACTTATGATTATACGCATAATAATAATAATATATCTCTTATTGTATGTACACAAGAACAGTATTACAGAAGCATAAAGTTGGCACAGTTTTGCGGCATATACAATTGGCGGCCTTATCGCACAAGGCAATCTCTTACAGGCAACCATTGGATGGAGAGAAACAGTGAACAGAACTAGGGCAGTTTGCGGTGTACATATTAAATTAATTTATATTTTTAATTTATACTCTGATATACTATTTATATGCAATTATGAATACATATTAAACTTGCTATACATATAATTTACAGTGATACCGTACCTACTATTAGGTACATAATATATACATAACATAATAGAAACACAGCACAGACATGAATCAGGGAGACAGGAAGACTAAGAGACAAAAAGAAAAATAAATAAAAATTTAAAAAAGAAGGACTATTCCCGTAAATAGTAGGCCGTCACTAATTTTTTGAAGACGGGCAGAGATTGTGCGCGTCTTATCGTTACGGGTAAGGCATTCCACAACCGAACAGCTTGAACAGTAAAAGACTTATCCATAAATCTCGTGGAATGCCCGGGCATTTTCAGCCTCAGATTCTCTGACGATCTCAGGACCCTAGAATGCGAGTCATGAAGGTATTGAAAGCGCTCTTTTAAGTAGGCTGGGGTTAGTGGATTAAATAAAATGTTACATAATATATAAAGAATGTGAGCATTCCGGCGAAGGCGTATAGGTAACCACTTGAGTTTTGCGCGAAATTCGGATATGTGATCATATTTGCGTAGTCCAAATATAAATCGTATGCAAAGATTTTGGAGTCTCTCAAGTTTATTAAGTTGGTCTTCAGTGAGATTTGGATAACTGGCATCAGCATAATCAAGGATGGGAAAGAAAAGAGATTGTGCAAGCGCAGTTTTCGTGGCAATTGGCAGAAAATTTTGAAGCCTACGCAAGGACCCGGCTGTGGCAAACATTCTGCGGCTAATCTCTTGGAGCTGAGGGCCCCAAGTCAAACTTCTGTCAATATGTATCCCCAGATTTTTGACTTTTTCACTATAAGGTATGATCGTGCCATCACAGGAGACTTGAGGAAGTAGTGACCAGTCAATTTTAGATATAGCATATGAGCTACCAATAATAATGACCTGGGTCTTACATGGGTTGACTTTCAGACCATACGATTTACTCCAGTTGCATATTTGGACCATGTCCCTATTAATGATGCTGATGGCATCCGTCAGTTTATCTGGAGTAGCTCTCGAGTATATTTGAAGATCATCTGCGTATAGGTGATAGGAAGAAGTGAGATGATCAGAGATGGAGTTTATGAAAACAGCGAAGAGTAGAGTAGATAAAACGATACCCTGAGGTACGCCAGCAGACGTTAGGCACCAAGAAGAAACGGTGTCTTCTAAACGGGTACGTTGCCGGCGACCATACAGGTAACTCTGAAACCAGTCAATCACTGCTGGAGATATGTTAAGGGAGCACAATATTCTGAGTAATACGTCGAAGTCAACGTTATTGAAGGCGTTGGTAAAGTCTAACAACGCTAGAACTGTTAGCTCGCGGTTCTCCAAACCAGATCTAATATCCTCCGCAATATGAATAAGAATAGTTGTGGTACTATGTCCTTGACGAAATCCGGATTGGAAAGGGTTTAAAAGATAATTTTTAGAGAGAAAACTAATCAACTGAGAATGGATCAAGCGCTCAAGGACTTTGGAAAGGAAGGGAAGTATAGAAATAGGCCGATACTCGCAAAAGGATGAAGGATTACTCTTCTTAGGAACAGGAATTATTTGGGCATCTTTCCATGCTGATGGGAAGGTGCCGCTAGTTGCCGAGTAGTTGAAAATGTGACAGATAATAGGGAGGATTTCGTCAATGATAGGAACGATCATATTGCGACTGATACAGTCTATTTCCACCGCATTGGAAGTAATCGACATTATGCTCTTCTTAACATTACAGCTAGCGAATTGAGTGAAGACAAACGGAGAACAGTAGGGAGTGGCAGTTGATTAAAGATGGTTAAGAGTCCTAAGTTTGGTTGCCGCGTCAAAAGTTGACGGAGCAGAGAAGTGTTGGTTAAGGGAATTTATATCAATATTTTTAGAAATCGCACTTTGTCGAACACTGGATCACCGTTTTCAACCGAATTATGGATATGTTGGCGTTGAGCATTCTTGCACACCTTACTACAGTGATTTCGAATTGCTACGTATTTCTCCCGATTCAATTCCGCGGGACGACTTTGGTACTTTGACTTGGCTGCAGCTTTTTTAGATATAAGCACTTTTATTTTATCAGTTAGCCAAGGTGATGGTAGATCTTTCACTTTGATGTTCCGTATCGGTGCATGCAGATCGTACAATTTAGTTAAATTAGTTGTAAACAGTTCAACTTTTTCGTTTATACAACTAGAATCAATAAGTGAACCCCAATCAATGGCACTGGCATCCCTGCGTAGGGAGCCGAGATCCATGTCACGAAAATTGCGCTGCGAGAGTACTTTAAGTTTAGATTTAGGTGGGCGAAGTCGGTAAGATAGATACAACAAGTGGTGGTAGGAAAACTGAGTAGCAGATCGTTGACCATGCTTCACAACACGATTAGGAGAAGAGACAATGATGAGGTCAAGCAGAGAAGGCACACGATTTGGAACGTGATGAGTAGCATTAGTAGGAATAATAGACAAGTTGTTAGATCGAATAATAGATTGTAAGGCAGAAGAACGTGAGTCGTTTTTTAGCAGACAGGTGTTAAAGGCACCCATGATTATGCTTTGACTGTACGAAGGTACCAAGTTTTCAAGGATGAGTTCAAAGGAGGAGAAGTAGTTTATAGTAGATGAAGGACAGTAAAAGACACCTAGCAGAGTTTTAGAGTGAAGGAGTTCCATTTCTAGGAAGAGATGTTCCCCATAGACCGGTGATTGTGGAGACATACTAATAACAGTAAATGGGATTTGCGTCCGAAGATATATGGCAACACCCCCGCCTTGACCAACCGCGCGATCGTTTCTGATAAGATTAAAGCCAGGTATAGAATATGGGGCAGTAGGTAGGCATGGGTGCAACCATGACTCCGAGATAAGAATAGCGTGTATATGTGTACAGTCAAAAGTAGCCAGTATATCTGGGAAGTGAGCCGGAATGCTTTGTGCATTTAAGTGGACTGCGTTAAAATTCCTGGGAACGTTAGAAAATTGAGATGCAAGAAATTCAGCAAGTGATGGACTCCTCTCAAAGCTCGCATCACTACTTATGGAATAATACTCGCTATCACTATCATTACTACAGTCAGAAAATGCCATTAAATAGATAAATATTTACGCAGTGTTTCTATATGAACCAAGATATAAATATTATAATACTTATTTGAATACTAAGGCTACGTTAAGCTCCATCTGCCGGTGGCAAATAATACATGAAAATTTGAATATAAGAGAAAAAAAAATTCAAACTAAACAATAGTAAAAAAACTTTTGTGAACAGAGCAAATAGTACAGGAATAAACAGAAAATATTTACGAGAAAGGGAAAATTATGCCATTAGTCCAGGTACATGCTACATTTTTATCATTAATAATTAGTAAATCATTAATAACATTAAAATATGTAATAATAGAATATTGACAAGCTGCAGATATAAGTTACTATGATACATGGAAATGTAACGCAACGCATTCGACGCTGTCATTGATCCGTCACTGTCATGTCAACGTCATATTATTTGTTGTTTACGACTAAAACAAGTTACCTAAATGTGTGTATTATAAAGAATAGTTTAAGTTAAATACCTTCATGTGTAGAAAGCCAAGTTACTTATGATTCTTAGATAATTGGAGGTATAAAATGTAAACATTGAGGTGTACCTGGACTGCATACTTGTATGAAAATATTGTATCTTCACTTTTTCACAGTCGCTGCTCGTTTGGATTTTGTTGCCTTCGGAGCGACAGTGTTAGTCTTCGACTTGGTTTCAGCAAGACTATTTAATTCAGCCAATGACGCCACTCGATGCCTCACTTCGTCAGGACCGATAACATAAACGTTCCCGTTTTTGGTCCAGCTCTTAGTGATGCCGAAACGTTCTCGAGCAGCCATGAAAACGTCGTGTCTGGATTTCGTCAAGAACTCCGACATAGTGATTCCCGAACCCTTGAGCTTGGTCTTATGGTTTTTTTGGAAGAAGTAGCGCGTCCCATCCTTTGGCAACGCCTTATATTGCAAGCTGAAAAATCTGCTAGGCCGAGCTGTTGGTTGATGATGTTCAACACTGTGTGTGTGGGATTTTCCTCGTTCACTTCGTCTACACCATGAAGCAAAAGGATTTTGTGGCGCCTCTGCATCTCCATCCCATCCACGTTGACTGCTAAGGTCTCAACTTGCAGCTGCAAGTTTTTTAGAACTTGAGTGACGAACACTCTAAATTCACTGAAGTCAGCTGCTAAACTGGTAAGACTAGTTGATGCATTTGGAGTCTTTTGCAGTTTTGCCTCAAATTCTTCCATCCTCTTATTGATTGTGCTGCTCATGACATCAATAGTGGCTTGCATAGTGTCCATATTGTGGTTGAAAATAATTTAGTGAAGTTGTGTGAAAAGAGAGAAGATATTTAGAATTGTATATTATGCAACTAGTGAATAAAGGAAGGATTTAAAGCGAGGGCCGTAGATGAGTCACGAGCAAGTGAAGGATTCTAATGATTGAATCACGAGCGTAGCGAGTGATTCAACTGTTAGAATCCTGAACGACACGAGTGATTCATGGCCATCAATATAAATTCGTACTTTATTCAGGAGTTGCATACTATACTTTATACCATGACTACGAGAAAAGACATAATTTAAGCGAAAATAGAAATTTAATCAAGAAATAAGAATTGTTACATTAATTGAAATGGACATTAAAATTAGAGCAATGACTGAAATTAAGCGTAATTTTCTTAGTATTATCATTAGAGTGGTCAACTTGTGAAACAATATTTATTTCTATAAAGGCAGCAAAGAACACAAAACCGTTTTTAATCTAATGCCAAACTTCTTGTCGCTAATATCAACCAATCAAATCTCGGGAATTTATTTGCACCAAAGAGTTTTGAATTTCGAATCTTAGCGCAAGGAGTTTGTGTAAGCATTGAAATAGAGACCGGATATATTTTTGTTCCAAATTCAAACACCAAAATAGTGAATAAAAACAAAACAGTGAATAAAAGCCCTTTTTATTCACTGTTTTGCGTGAATAAAATAAGCTTTTTAGAGTAGGTATGGTATAAAGGATATTATTGCACCCGGCAGGTAGGCACTTTAACTATTATTTGATAGCATAATTGATTAACTTAAAACGTTTTATTATTTATTTAAATTAATGATATTCGTGGAGTATAAAAATTTCTGACTTTTCAAAGTCAAAGTCAAAGTCAAAAACCATTTATTCTGTATAGACCATTAATACGGCACTTACAAAACGTCATAAAAAAATAAATAATCTAATATTTGGCAAATGGACCACCGGTTCGAAACGCGGCCCTGTCCTGAGAAGACTCCAGCAAGAAACTCAGCGGGCTGTTTTTTTTTTGGTCTATTTACAAACATATTTACTTAACCTAAGTACAATATTTCATTTGAGTAGCATAGAGAGAGAGCAAACAGTTCATATCCAAGCTTGTTTGTCGTCTAAATAGTCTTGAATTTTATAGTAGCCTTTTTGGCACAGTTTACTTTTAATTTGGCTTTTAAATTTATGAAGAGGTAGATTCTTCATTTCACTGGGAAGCTTGTTGTAGAAGCGTATACAGTTACCCTGAAAGGAATTACTAATCTTGTGGAGTCGACTATTACAAACCACAAGATTGTTTTTATGTCTAGTATTTAGGTTATGTATATCACAAAGCCTCACTTCACTTTACAACTACCCACTTGAGTATACCCACATAGATTAACTTATATTTTTATTTATATCATTTTTAATCTTACCTGAGATTAATTACTGCTAATTCTATTATTAGCTAAGTTTACAATTTTAACCGCGAATTTTAAAAAGTCCTCTCCGTGTTCATCCATCAATTTTGGTAATCCGCCGTGTCTGTATTCGGTGCCTTTTTTACTTCAGATTCATACATCTCCTATTGTTCCAGATACAATGCTACCACCATCTCCCTTCGGTCCGGTGCTGCATTACTGATGCGACGCCTTTTGGTGTTGACGGACTTTCTCAGCTTATAATGTTTTCTACCACCACGGCATAGAAATCAGATCCCCCGGTTTTTTGACTGGGATGCTCTCCCTCGATCGCTCCCGTATATGATTCGACTAGAGTATCTAGCCCGTTATTGTGACTCGTTTCGCCTATTACTAATGCATCCCAGTTGGCCTTCCTGGTGTTGTAGATATGGGTTGTACGCTCAATTCTGGTACCCTTAGCCCTCTCCAGGTTAATGTTGAACAATATGCTGTTGGTGTCTGACCCCGTGAGACACTCTTCAACCCTCCAGGCGTCGACCCAGGTGAGCATATTGGTCGTGTAGGCCATGACGTCCACGTAGCTATGGTATCTCTTTCCGCCTCTCACAGTATCAAAAGTTGGAATATTTCTAGTATTCAGGACATGAAGGTCCATCTCGGCGAGGACCCATCTCAGTAACTTACCTCGATCGTCTTCGAACCTATGGCCCCACCAAGTGCTTTTCGCGTTAGTGTCCACTCCAATACGAAGAAGCTGGGAACCTAGAGCTCACCTCACCTTTTTAAGTCACTCCAAATAGGGCCCCAGAGGTTCTGACTTCGGTTCAAAGTAATAGGATATCAGCGTGATCGTCCAGGCACTGGTCCTGATCCCCCACCATAATGATGTTGTTAGTGGTGAGTTGCGGGTACTGTATGATATCCAAGGTCGAATCAAAGACGACAATAGCCGCCTTCACAGTCCCTCCAAGGAGGAGGGACTATGAAGGAGTGTTCTGGAAGACCCTGACGCCCTGGTATGCCTTCATTCTTGCTGATTTGCCAACATAGGGCTCCTGGATTAGAGAGACGGAGACTTTACGCGTCGAGGCTGCGAGTATGAACTCTTCGGTTGTCTGCTTATTCCTCTGGAGATTAGCCTGCAGCACTCTATAGGGGGCACGTTCCCTGGAACAACTTTAGCACCGGCACTGAGTGGTAGTTCTAGCTATGTTATCCCACCTCATTTTTACTGGGCACGAGGCGCTGAACACACTGTGACCCGTGCCGCTCAGCCTCTCCCGCAGGCAGTTAGAGCAAGTTGGTTTCACACCGGCACTGTAGTCGTTTGGCATCAATTGCCACTTGCCTCAATCTTTCCATTAACTGTCACCCGTATCCTTTTCATTCTTGGACGTGACGACAATTGAGTGAAGCGCCGCCCGCTCCAGAAGCTGGGTCACAAGGCGTCCCACCGCGATACCCGCGTACATCACTATCCCCGTTCTTTCTCTCTTTCATCTTGCTTTTCGATCCTATCTTTCAAATCATGCATCATTCATCCATTCTCTTTCAGAAATCTTTCATTCTCTTCTATTTTCCTTAGCAATGCCTCGTTATTGACTGAGGCTGAGGCAGCAGTAGTTCCTATCGTCCCAACACTTTGCCCTCGGAGTGTTCTCTTCCTGTCCTCCTCATAGGCTTTAATTATATATTCTAGATGTGGCTTTTATTTCTTCCCTGATTTCTCTCTTAATATTCCCCGAGGCCTTTAACTATTGCCTAATTAGGTTGCAGCTTACGGTTGCTGCTTCGTAGCGCTTCGGCAGCACCAGTATTTGCAGCGGGGACCGTACTTCTATCCCTTCCCCACTCTGACATCCCTGACCCGCTGGCCCGTCTGCCGGAGCTCCAACTTATCAATGCTGCGACGGACCTCACATACAGTCACACCGTCAATATACAACAAACATAAAAGGCAAACTCGGCAAACGTAGTGTAGGACGCCCTCCGGCCAGGTGGGATGAAGATGCTGGATGCGGCAAGCTGAAGACAGGGTGCTATGGCACTCATTGGGGGAGACCTATGTCTAGCAGTGGACTAGAATAGGTTGATGATGATGATGATAAAAGGTAAAAAGCAATTTAGTACTCTGTCAAGAAAGTAACGAGGAAAGATCAATAATACACAAAATGTTTGTTATTCATCCAAATGTATTTTATCACCTTCAAAGTATGCTCGTTCAGAAACAATACACTTACGCCACCGAATATGTAATTCAATCTTCAAAACATTTTTTAAACGCTGTTTCCGGAATTGAGTTCAGTTCTCCTCTTCTACCGATTGAAAACGGGTGCCACGAAGTGGTAATTTGAGTTTAGGAAAAAGAAAGAGGTCGGCTGGAGCCATATCTGGTGAATAAGGTGGTTGTTCGATGGCATTTGTTGAGTGTCAAAAATTCGTTCACAATGATGGCCTTGTGCGAAGGCGCATTATCGTGGTGCAAAATCCAAGAATGTTCTTTCCACAAATCTTACATAACATACATACATAAACTCACGCCTATATCCCCGAAGGGGTAGGCAGAGGTGCTAGCACCCCCAATTTCGCCAGTTTATATTTAGGTCCCAATGTAATAGGTGGCGAATCTAAATCTAAATCCACAAATCTTGCCTCAAATCAAATAATATTCTTTATTTACCGTTTGACCATCCGGCAAGAATTCCGAGTGCACAACACCGCAATAGTCAAAGAAAACCGTCAACATGACTTTGACTTTTGATCGACTGTGGCGTAGTTTTTTCGCTTTCGGTTCAGTTGGAAGGTGCCACTCCGAAGCTTGTTGACTAGTTTGCATTTCAAACTCGTAAACCCACGTCTCGTCACCAGTAACAATGCGTTTCATAAATGTTGGGTCGGAATTGACTCGTTCTAGCATGTCCTCAGCAACTCTCATGCGATTGAGTTTTTGGAGAAAATTCAGGTCTTTTGGGACTAGCCGAGCGGTAACATGTTTCATACCCAAATGATTAGTTAAAATGGTACGAATCGAATCGTGAGATACAAAAAGTTATCGGCGGCTATCTCTCTTAAAGTTGAATGAGGATTTTCAGTCACTATTTCCTTCACTTTTGGGATGTTAACTTCAGTTCAGTTGTCAGTTCAGTCCATCATATCTCAACCGTTTTTGAACGCTTTGTATCACTCATAAGCACGTGCTTTTGATAAATTCGATTCTGTAACATTTTGAGTGGCTTCGAACACGAAATTCCATTGGCGATGCTAAATTTAAGACAAACTCTGTTTGATGTTTTTGTCCATAATGAAATTCGCTATACACACTTGATATGATATAACTAAAAATACCATCCGGTCTCCCGCCGTCAGACCTGCTAAGACCGGGCGGCTCAAGCAAGCACGGGACATCTGCCAACCATCTGCCGACCGGGACTCTCCTGACTATTTCATTAAGAGCGGGACGCTACGCGGAACATACCTACGACAACTAAGTGCATAGTGACCATGCATGCCGAGGTGAGGTGAATATAACGCGTGCAGCCATGCTCCCAATTCAGGCTGAGCCACGTCTCTGAGTCTGGCCACATCAGCTCCTGAGGCACTCTCCAACAATCGTGACTTGACCTGCCCAACAACAACGTCGTCCCAAGCGCACTGAACACAATGAGTGGCAGGGCTCGCGGCCCCCGAACTGCGGACCACCCAAACTGACCTGGCGTTGGCTGCAATAGGCACGCTCACCTACCAAGAATTAAAATGACAATGCCCGATGCTCCCATAAATCGAGCACACCGCACCCCGATATTGTCGTACCTACCTAGGAGTGTCGCCTGTCTCCACTTAGTTTCATCAAGGGCGACATTCAGGATAGACTCAACGATCGACCTCAATGACTTCGATGGAACACAGCCACGTAGGCACTGTTCGCAGAAGATATGTCAGCTTTGGGAGGGTGAAGCCCATACGCAGTAGCACAATCGCCACGTGAGTGGAAAGATCCTTTAGATGTTCTTGAGCTAATGATGTTTTATAGGAGATCTTTACGGAAAGAGACAGCCTCCGGCACCTCATCAGGAAAAATAGGTGAACCTAAGAGGCCAAAAGAGAGATGAGAAACTTCTTTGATGTCAGGCAATAGGAAATTGAAGCGTCCAAGGTGTGAGCTACCGCACTGCAGGGGCAAATCTCGCACTTCGAAGGGTTTACCTTCAGACCTAGGGCCCTTAGTCGTGGGAATAGTTAAATTAAAGTATTGAACCTAGTGCACCAAAATGTTAAAGGTCTGACAAATGGTAAAGAAACGGAATTGGAGTTGGACATGACCTTGAATGATGTTGATATTTGTTGTGTAACGGAGTTGCACATGACCTTGAATGATATTGATATTTTTTGTGTAACTGAACATTGGTTGAAAGACTATCAGGTCATATTCAACTTCAAAAAACACCAGGTGGGTAGCTTGTTCAGCAAAGCAATTGCTTCCGTGGAGGAACCTTTATTATTATTAATATGAACATTTAAAGAGACCGTGAAGATCTAGTAAGCTTCTCTATTTAACGAGTTATTGAGATAACTCGTATTGAGTTAGAGCACTTATTTTTATATAAAAGAATATTAGTAACCGAAATGACTAATATTCCCCCTAACCCCTCCAGCTAAGCTAAACTGCTTGTGTTAGAAGTGGGTTCACATCGGTAGTGTAATAGCTAGGTTTCGAACCCTCGATCGTAGGGTCGACTCCTTAACCCCTAAGCTACCGACGCTCATAAGATTTCATTGTATTAATTCAATTGTATAAAACTGTGTATAACTTCAACAACTTCATTGTATTAAGCGAGTACAATGCCCTGGACGCGTCTTATGCAAGATTTAGGGGCCAATGGTACAAAGCACTTTTTAAATACCGTTGCTCTAAAGAGAATAATAGATTGTGGAGATTTCAATGTTAATATATTGGATAACAATTTAGTGCTAGTAGAGAAAAACAAAATGTGGAATCTGTTCAAGTCCTTTAATCTTAATAATGTACTTTTAGAACCTATTCAAATAACTGCCTCAAGTGCAACGTTTATTGTTAATATTTTCACGGACAATAAACCAATTAACAAATGTTTTGTGGATGCTGCATACTCAGATCATCATGGCCAATTTATAACATGTTACAGAAATAATTATAAAGAAAGCCAAAAAAATATTAAATTTGTACCGATTAACCAATATCGTTTAGATGCTTTTAAGAAAAACATAGTGAACTAGCTGTGAACATATTGAAATTCTGTTACCGTTCCCGCTACTCATGGGAACCTATTTCAGAGATTTATTTCTTGGCCTGTCTATCGCTTTACCAAATTTCAGTAAGATCCAACTTTTTAGCCATTAGAGCATGATTGAGCAACAAACATCCAAACATTTTCACAAATTTTCATATTTTAGTATTCCATTGTAGGATAGGATAAACGACCTGATGAGAATGTTTACCTCAGAACATTGTCGATTGCCGGCCGTCCTGTTTTCAGTTACTGGGCAGAACCCGGGAATTATAATAGCAGAATGAGACTATATCAACTATATTCTGAAAAATCATACAATTTCAACACTGATTTTCAGAATTATGTTAAATTTTTTTCTAAAATATCTAATAGTTTGGGTTCACTAAACGGCGTCCAACGACCGATGCTGGTATAGAGTTATTGAAATGTATTTAGGAGGCCCGGGTGGATAAGCAGGATGCATTAGGTGTTTTCTGCGATCTATCGAGAGCTTTCGATTACTCTACTATTCGAGAAATTAGTCAGGAAATTAGATTATTACGGAATAAGGAACAAGATTCTCAACCTTCCGATTTCATATTTGTACAATAGAATTCAGAAGGTCGATATGAATCATACACGTTAAGTGGGATCTTTGGTTTCGATGGGCGTTCTACAGGGTTCAATACTTAGATCTTTTTTCTTTTTATTTGGTATAAATAACTTCTGTACTCGACTAGGGATAAAAATCGTATTGTCTTGTATGCCAATGATACTTCCTTACTATTTAAAATTAAATGACAATTATGATGATAAAGTAAACAGCGCAATATCAAGAGTAGTTCATTGGTTTAATATAAATAATCTTTACCTTTATAAAAAAACCAATTGCATTAAATTCACCTTACTTAATGTTAGACAGGTGAAAATCAATGTACAACTCAATGGACAGTTGTTAAGCCTTGTGGAATCGACAGTGTTTTTAGGTTCAGGTAAGTATTGATTCTAAATTACAGTGAAATCGAGGCCGTGCAGTCCCAGCTCCGCCAGGCCATCGTGGTGGAGTGGAAGGAACGACTTGGGCGACCAAGCACAGGGTACGCCGCAATAGCGGTGGTAAGGCCCATCATGGAGGATTGGCTAGAGAGGCGACACGGAAGCCTCTCGTACCGGCTGACGCAGGTGGTCTCCGAGAAGGGGTGCTTCGGGGACCACCTGCATCGGAACAGGAAGGAGCCAACGCCTGAGTGTCATCACTGCGACGCGAGCGAGGACTCAGGGCTGCACACGCCGGGGACTGCCCGGCGTGGGAGGCGCCGAGACGTGACCTCGTGGCAGCCATCGGGGTGGGAGTCCTCTCGCTCGGCAGCATGATTGCGGCAATGGAGTGGAGCGCGAGCGCGTGGGCCGCCGCCACCTCCTTCTGCGAGCATGTAATGCTCGCGAAGGAGATGGCGGAGCGCGCCCGGGAGAGGTTTAGAACTCTCCCGGCCCGCCGAGCCCGCAACATGCTCGCCGCGCGTCGCAGGCGACCCAGGCGCCGGAGGTCGCTTAACGACCTCCGTCCTCCATGAGCGCAGGCCTGGGGGTGGCAGGTGAGGCCGCCTGTCACCCCAGCAGAAGCAGGCCGGGACGGTGGGGCGACTAGCGCCCCTCCCCCAAATCGGGGCAAGATGGGGACACCGTGGTGTCCAATACCAAACCCGAGGGGGCCATCTCGAAACCGGAGATGGCCCAGGGTCAGTCGGGGTGCGAGGGATATGCTCTATGGGCAACCTTACACCCCGGCATCTGAAGACCCGAGACGGCGTGCGGTTTTAGTCGGTTCAAGCCCGACATAACCGCCCCCGCTGGCCGGCGGGGGGGTATCCGAAGGGATTTCCGCACGAAAAAAAAAAGGGTACACATATTGACAAAAATAGCAAGTAAGTTAAGTTCTGCTTCCTACGCTGTAAAACATATTAGAACTTTAACAGACGTAGAAACGGCTAGAGTAGTTTATTTCAGTTATTTTCATTGAGCTGAGAGTCGAAGTCGAGCGAAAAGCTCTCACAACTCGGTGTATTTCGATTGTGGCACCTCTCCTTCTAAACTAATCGACCAATTTTGACCAAATTTGGCATGTGAATACAACTTGATACCTGGAAGGTTTAGAAAAAATTAAATTGAAAATCGAACATACCATGGAGGAATAATCACATTTCTAAAATTTCAAAATATGATTTCCCTAAAATGATCAATGTTGAGACCACGATTTTGGCGCCAAAACTTAACTATTGGCTTAAGACAAAAAAAATAAAATAAAAAAATCGGTAAAAGTCGGTTTGTAAATAGACCAAAAAAAACAGCCCGCTGAGTTTCTTGGCGAAATCATCTGAGGACTGGGCCGCGTTTCGAACTGGTGGTTCATTTGCTAAACAATCATCTATTTTTTTGACATTTTATAAGTATAACTCGTTTATTAAGTACCCTTTTAATGGTAAATATTATTATAGAATAAATGACTTTTGACTTTGACTTTGTTAATTCCTCCTTTAAACAGACATTTGCATGTGCCGTGTAATACGAGACCATAAACTGATTTTACGAGACTACTGAAATTTAAGAATATGCAATTTATATTCTGAATTCAGAGAGCCTAAATGTAGATAAAGGATGAGTAATAAGATTTTTTTTCAAACAAGACATTTATATTTTTATTATTAAACAATTTAATTATTTGAAGCTTTATAGTTTTGTTCAGATCCACTAAATATGTAGCATAGAGAACGGATTCCACTCGTAACTTGTGTTATTTATATAGAGTTAGTAAGTTTATCTTTTACAATGACCCGATCCCGTATAAGTTCTCCTAAGAAAATAGTAATAGAAATTATAACACCTGCTAAGTACATGATGAAGATCCCCTGTAATAAAATAACATTTAAATTTCATTATTGTTACAAATTTCCTACGTTTTAAAATTAGTTAGGCTTAATATATAGGCTGATCTAAAGGGAATATTAATATTATCTAAAGTTATTTAATTGATCTCGGGTAGCTAATACCCAGCAAGCAAGTGTTATTAGAGTAATTATTAGAGGTTGGAGTCCCGAGCATTAGATAAGCTGTTTCAATTCAAGTTCATTTGTAACTAAGAAACACGAAAAATATTTCGTAAGTTTAGCAGTGCTATAATATTCGTATTATACCAAAGAGCTGTGAAAATGCACGAGACAATCCTTGAAGAATAATTACCTACTTGTTATGTACCCAAAGTAATAGAACGTCTTGTTGTGCCCCGACTTCTGCCGGATGGAGTAAAATTTTATGATAAGCAATTTGGCTTTATATTGTTTAAATCCACATTTCTAATATAACCCTAAATAGTTTACAGGTAACATTTGGGGCACTATGCTATACGGTAATGTTTTAGTGTCGTGGTGTTTCCTTGCTATGAAACAGGGAAGCACCACGGATACAAAAACATCATGGATTGTGTCCGTGGTGCTAATTGTATGTGCCTATTTTGCTTAAATTTTTGAAATGAAAACTTTTTTAGGCGCGGTGAGCAATTTTTGAGTTGAAAAAAATCATGGAACTCACGTCATCACCAACGAAAGCTTTCCATATTAAAAAATATGAAGTGAAAACTTCTTTATTTACAACAACGCCATCCTTGTTGTAGCTGATGAACTAATTTATAACCTTTGTTCAATTCCGGGCCAGGAGGTATAGTGCGCAGTGGAAGTTGGCCCTCCTGGCTACAATGGGGAATGAGCAGTCTGCGGTTCACAGAGCAAATTATTGTTAATGAAATAGGTTTCACTTACCATTTACTTAGAAGGCGCTCCGAAACAAACGCTTTTACCTGTCTGTGTCTGTATACAAGTGTATCTGAAGTGTAAGGTGTATGATGTTTCGTGTGTAGACAAATAAACACAACGCGTGGTACACTGGAGCCCTTCACATCAAATATGTAATTCGGTCGAAAAACTCCCAACTGATTACGTTAATAATTCCAAAATATAACCAAACCAACGCGAGCCAAATACGATTTTCGCGGATTATGGCCCGGGGTTAGGGCCTCCAAATCATTAGGGTCCGAAGAGAGCGGGCACAATGGACGCGAGTTTAGTACGGCGTCAATGCGGCATAATACCGTAGCTAATTCCTCAAAGGTGAGAACTGTGTCTCCCAATAATCTCCGCCAGAGTCCCTTGGCCGCTTTCACCGCGGCTTCAAAAATACCCCCCCAATGGGGGCAGGCTAGCGGGTCAAACAGCCAAGTGACCCCTCTGCGGGCTAATTTGTTGCCTATGTCAACCTGGTTCTCCGCAAGGAAGGCGTAAACTTCCTTCAAATAGTTACTTGTACCTCTGTAATTGGTACCGCAATCAGATCTAATTAAAGAAGGCAACCCACGGCGAGACACGAATCTATCCAAAGTTGCCACAAAGGCCTCCGTCGAGAGCGAGGTTACTAGCTCCAAGTGTACTGCCTTCGTTGACAGGCAGACAAACACACACAAATAAGCCTTAAGGATTTTACTGTTACGAAGAGTAGACGTCTTCACCAAAAAGGGACCGGCAAAGCCCGTTCCGACGCCTGCAAAGGGCCTCGCCTCATTGACACGATCAGCCGGCAAGTCTCCCATCATGGGCTGCATAGTGGGGGCCTTAGTCCGGTAGCATGGCATGCAACGAAAGACAATGCTGCGGATAGTACGACGGGCCGATAAAATCGAAAAGTCTCGCTGCAGAATGGCCAACAGCGCATTACAACCGGCATGCGAGTTCTTAATGTGACGATCAGTCACCAACAACTTGACCAAATGGCCTTCCTTGGGCAACAAGAGGGGGTGACGAGCTCCGTAGGGGAGGCTAGAGTGCCTCAAACGTCCTCCAACACGCAAGAAACCCGCATCATCCAAAAAGGGGCTCAGCTTACTGATAGCTCCCGACAACTTAGCCATACCGGACTTCAAGATTTCAATCTCCTTCCCAAAGTGTGCAGCCTGCACAGAGCGGACCCAAAGGAGGAGAGACTCCTGGAGCTCTTGAGGAGAAAGGACCGGCGACAGGCCTTTGTCCCCACGGTTCCTACAATTGTGACGAAAGCGCCTGATCCAAGATGTGACATTCAACAGTTTATCGAGGGAGCTGTACCGATTCAACAAAAGTTCGGGATCAAACGGCGGGTCCTTTGTCTCAACAGCGAGCACCCTTAGCTCGGGCAAAGGATCCGTCATCAAGACTGGCATTCGAGGCCAAGCATCCTCGGACCGAGTCAGCCAGTCTGCCCCCCACCAGAGGGGGTGATCAATCAAGTGAGGGGCCGTGCATCCACGTGAGGCCACGTCGCCGGGGTTCAGGTCCCCAGGGACATGCCTCCAAGTTAAAGGCGTTGCAGAATTTTGTATCTGTGACACTCGGTTCGCCACAAAGACCTCCAAAGTGTGAACGGACATCTTCAACCAACACAAAACAATTTGACTGTCCGTCCAGGCGTAAGAGGATCGAATGTCCACCGTTTCACCCAAGGTATTAACACTGTGATTCAATAGACGCACAAGAAGAGCTGCCCCTGACAACTCCAATTTGGGAATGGTCAATGCTGTTCGAAGAGGGGCCACCTTCCTCTTGGCCATGACCAGCGACAGCTTCCCCTGGCCTGTCGCGCTGACGGTGCGCAGATAAACAACAGCTGCGTAACCGTGCGACGACGCGTCACAAAATCCGTAGAGGGTAGCAGTGTAACTCCCAGGGGGGAGGATGGCGCGGGGCAACACGACCTCATTGACCGCAGGGAGTGTGGACACAAAGTGGATCCAATCCTTCAACAGGGTTTCCCGAAGCGGCTCGTCCCAACCAAGTCCCGCGGTCCAGAGACGCTGGAGAAAGCATTTCGCCCAAAACAGTACCGGACAAATCCAACCATTAGGAACACAAAAGTCCTTGCGACAGTAGACAACACAAGTCGTTTTGTCCAAGTGTGGGGCGACTCTAGGTCGACATCGTATGTAAAGATGTCTTGGACCGGTTTGTACTGAACACCGAGGACGGCCATCATGGCGGGGTTGTCAACGTCTTCAAACAAATGCGGGTCCTGTCTATGATCCTCCGGCAAACCTTCCAATAGAGCTGGAAAGTTGGACACCCATTTACGCAACTCGTATCCAGCGGAAGCCAGGATCCCAATCAACTCGTCACGCAATAAAATGGCTTCCCCAACCGTGGGAGCCCCAGTACAGACGTCATCAACGTACAGGTCCGTTTTCAAGATGCGTTTGAAGCGTTTGAAGTTCCCTCGGGCGTCCCCGAGGGAACTTCAAACGCTCTCGGTCCGTGAGCTCCCAAAGCGAACGAATGGCAACAAAGGGGCTAGAACGAATGTATTCGTATTGAGCTCGTACACAATCATGGGGTCCTGGGGGTTCTCGCGCCACAGGATTAACTGATAACGTCTGTCATCCTGGTGAATGACCGTTTGTCGGAACATCATCTTGATGTCGGCCACAAAGACTACCTGATGACGACGGAAAGACGTGATGACGTCACAAAGGTCCCTTAACAATTTGGGGCCTGAATGTAAGCAATCATTCAATGAGACACCCGAAGAAGTTCGCGCAGACCCATCAAACACCGTGCGCAGCTTGCCAGTGGACGGCTTGAGGACCGCATGATGGGGCAGGAAGTAATGTTCAACTGAGCGCCAATCCAACCTTGACACCGACATGTGTCCCAAATCCGCGTACTCCTGCATGAAATCCAAGTACTTCTGCCTCAACACAGGGTCCCTGCCCATGCGGCGCTCCATTGCCAACAATCTCTTCTCGGCCGTAGGTCTAGATTCACCGAGAGGTGGTCGCACTGCGACAAAGGGCAACCTGGTGACAATCCGACCGGAACGGAGTCGACCCGTGTTGTTCTGATAGAACAATTCGCAATCCTGGTGTTCCGGGTTCAAACGGGCCAACCTCCTCAACCTCCCAAAACCTCTGAACGGCGTCAGAGAGAGCGGAGCCGGACACCAATGCACAATCAAGCTCAGGTGGAGGGGGTTCCTTAAATACCGGTCCCATCAATGCAAAGCCAAAGATGGTCGAGACAGCCACCAACCCGGTTGGCTGCAAGACCCTTCTACCACCCAAAAATATTCTCCCTAGTACATCGGCACCAAACAACAAATGCGCTGTACTAGGAGAATCAAACCGGGGGTCAGCCAACTCCATACCCAACGTCAACAATATCTGAAGACAACTGTATCCGAGGAAGTCTTCCCAGAATATTCTTCATAACAATGGCCGAGGTACCAATTTTAGGGCCCAACGAATGCAAAGGAGTGAGCCCAAACCGAGCCTGTCCCTCAACAGTGGTGACAGCTGCGTTGCCCACTCCTCTAATCGTGTCTGAATAGCCACGTACATCAAGGCCTACCTGTCCCATTAACCAAGACGACAAAATGCAGCCCTGGGAACCCGTGCCCAGACCCTGACCGATGCCGTAGGCAACAAAACCGTGTCAATCTGGGGGGTTGTAGTAGTGGGGCAGGCGCCGACTTCCTAATGTCTGGGCGGTGACCGATCGCCGCACCCAGACTGTAGTCTCTCGCGATGAGGATAGGGTTCAAACCCCTCGTCCGCGCGATGTCCCGAGCCGCGTGCCATCGCTGGAGGGGCGTATCCCACCGGATGCTTGAATGGCGGGGGGCGCGACTCCAATCGGGGACGCTTCGCCAACGGAGGGGAGGGCAGTCGGTGCTGGTCCGGCCACTGCCGGCAAGCGGCCGCTGCGTATTCGTCTCCATGTGGGGGAGCCCTACGGCGCTCATGCGGCTCTCGTTCTCGTGACACGGGGGGTGGCGAGCGGCGTTCAAACCTGCGGATCTCGCCTCGGTTCTGCACTGGCGAGCGGACCCCGTGACCGTCTCCATCGTACCCCCCCGTACGCGAACCCCCCACAGAGGCTGGACTGCCAACGCGGTTCGCGTTCGCGCATAAAATGTCCAAATGTGATCCCCCACAAACTCTGCAAGGACGGGGGTTGGGGCATTCCCGTTGGAAATGTGCCCCCAAACAAGAGTAGCACAGTCGGTGTGCACTGGCAATGCGGCGGCGGGCACTCACGTGCACTCCCAAAAAGGCCGCGCAAGTTGTTATGCCATGCCCCGTCGCCTTACAATACGAACAGTCAGGACGAATCTGGGTGCTGCCAAAACGGGGGGCGGGGTGACTCTCAACAGGCCCACGAACCCTAGGCAGTCCCTGGCCTCTGGGCCGAGGAGACGGTGGGCGAGACCCCATGGCAATACTGGAGTTGTCTAAAAACCTGCATTCGTCCTCCAAGAACTTGACAAGGTCCTCAAAAGGGGGGAGATGGGTGGCACTATCCCCACCATATTTCTGCTCAAAACGGGACTTCAAGTCCACGGGCAGCCGTTGCAGCACTATATGTACCAAGATGTATGACCAGTGGTCGACTGGCAACTCCAGTCGCCTCAAGGCATTGGTCGCTGCCAACAACGGGTTCAAAAGGTCAGTACGCAAGGCTGACACTCTGGTGATGAAAGGTAACCCCAAAATATGGCTAATGTGAGCGTCAGCCTAACACCGTTTGTTGTGGTACCGCCGGGAGAGCAGCTCCAGAGCAGTAGGGTAAGCCGCATCCGTTACCGGTAAGTGCTGCACCAAGGCTCGGGCCTCTGCCTTGAGGACGGACATCAAGTAGGCCAGCTTTTGGGCGGGTCCAAGGTCCGATCAAGTAGGCCAGCTTTTGGGCGGGTCCAAGGTCCGAGCGCGAGTCCACCAGACTCACAAATAAATTTTGAAAGCCCAGCCAGTGGTCCATCCGACCATCAAAATGAGGGAGCTCAAGCGTGGACAGCTTGCTCAAAAGTCCGGGGCAAGCGACAGAGGTCTCCGGCTTGACCTGGACAGGCTCCCGGCTCTTCAATATTTCCCTAGCACGTAGGGAAATCGTGTCTGCCAACGCCAGGATCTGGTCGTAGTTACCAACAACCTTATCCCGCGCTGCCTGGCTCAGCTGATCCAACTCAAGGTCCTCAGCCAGGTGGCTAAAGCGGGTGAACAGGGCATCTACAGCCCCAAGCCTGTTCTCCATCCCGCCGAACCTGGTAAGAGTGATCTCTGCCAGCTCTGGTCGAGTAGTAGTGGCCGCAGCCGAGGTAAACCACCTCAATTGTGTGGTTATACCGGCTATGGCCTCCTTCGCTGCACTTAAAGGAGACATTACAATGACCAAACTTCAACAAATCAGATAAAGAGATTAACCAAACAAAGAAATTATTTAAACAATGTTGGTTCAATTAAATGGCAAAAAACTTAAGTTCAAGTTTATTTTATGCAACAATGATGCGAAACACCAATACAAATATAATTCAATATAGCTTACAAATAAACATTCAATTATAGAATGTTATGTGTGTACAAACATGACAGGCAACCATCAACTGATTAAATCAAATGCCTTAAAAAGATTGCCAATTAATTAGTCATAATAGTTCCCCAGCAATGACTCCAAATCAGCACATCAAACTGATATGTTATGAACTATGTATGTATATGTTATGTTTGAACAACTATTATAAAGTATTGTCAATTTACCTACTTTATACCAAATAGCAGTAAGTAAAATAGGTTTTATTGTTTTATTTAAAACCACGCTCTGCTACCAAATGTTCAATTCCGGGCCAGGAGGTATAGTGCGCAGTGGAAGTTGGCCCTCCTGGCTACAATGGGGAATGAGCAGTCTGCGGTTCACAGAGCAAATTATTGTTAATGAAATAGCTTACCATACTTACCATTTACTTAGAAGGCGCTCCGAAACAAACGCTTATACCTGTCTGTGTCTGTATCCAAGTGTATCTGAAGTGTAAGGTGTAAGATGTTTCGTGTGTAGACAAATAAACACAACGCGTGGTACACTGGAGCCCTTCACATCAAATATGTAATTCGGTCGAACAACTCCCAACTGATTACGTTAATAATTCCAAAATATAACCAAACCAACGCGAGCCAAATACGATTTTCGCGGATTATACTTTATTCGAACAAAAACTTATTTTAACCAAACAAGACTTTTTCTCAAGACAATTCTTTCAACAAGTTGACAACAAAGTGACAGATAGATCTGTCAACGCAAATTTTGTTTTTTTTTTTTTACTTCGTTTAGGAACGTAACAACCTTTACAAAACTATTTTGTTCTCACCTTAATGAAGTTTCGAACTGATTCATAATGAACAACATAGATGAAACTGTAATTTTTTTTGTGTTTTCACTTGTGTCGGCACTCCCGGAGTACCACTATTTATTGTCTTGCGATTTGCTAAGAAGAGAAATGGATTAATTATATTTCCAACTCTTCTAACTATCTTCTAATTAATTTCATTACGAGTTCCAAGAAAGTTTAACTTTTCCTGGAATTTCCGAGTGTCATAACTCAGTGTATTTTAGGCGTATTAGTGGGCGTGTGGGAAAGATTCGTTATAAGTAAAAAAGCTCCCTACAAAAAGACTACTATGAACTTTACTTACTATTACGTTACTTGCGCTCAGAGGTTTTGTAATATCATCGTTTTTAAATCGAGATAACGTAACTTCTAATTGTACTTTGTAATTTAAATGTTTTAATGCCACCTGAAATAAATTGGTATTATTTTTCACGGACAGTAGATTATTTGTTATAAATGAAGATGACAGAGAAATGACTAATATTCTAACTCACAAAATCAAGATTGCTCAAACTCGTCGCTACATTAAATGTTATTTGTCTAAGGGAAGGGAAAGGAAACAGCTGAAGCCAGGGTAGAAAGACCCGGATTATGCTCAAAATTAGCACCACAGTTTTACTAGGAGCCTTATGTCTGCAACGGCAAAAGGACATTATTTACTGTCGACAGAGTATTTGAAAGAATCTCCATACATTTTGCCTTCTAATTGTACTGTCCGTGACGGTAAACCATGCCTTCGCCGTGTCGGCCGACGGCAGATTATAAAAGCGGCTCCAATTAGTTTCAATTCATCTCTTGAAGTTACCATACACCCTAACACAACACAGACAGAACGAACTCTGTTCCTAAGCAACCCTTTTTGACTCCTACTAGCGATTAATAATTATTATATATGTACACTGTGAAAATCACTAATCGATTAAACGATTGTAATTTGTATTTATTAATTGTATCAACCTCCATACTCAACAGTCAACTAACTTTCTGTCATTTCAGAGTACGCATTCAGTGTTATAACTTACTGGGAAGTTTTTAGGGTCGTTATGTATCTGGGGATTTCCGCACGAAAAACAAAAAAAAAAGGGGTATTTTTAAGGACTTTTAAATTTACCCCACGATAGCCAAATAAATAAATTATTGACCAAGAGCCTTAGCGACAACAAGTTATTACTCTTGTATACTAAAAATGTAAATGTGTTACATTTCTTCATTTAACTTCCAAATGTATGATGTATGTTATTTTTACAGTTTTTATGACTTCAGTTTTAGATGCAAATATTTTTAGAAGTTAATAATATTTTCTGGTGGCTAGCCTAGAGTAGAACGACCGCTCCTCGCGCACTACGCGCACTACACCAAGGCCAGCGCTCCTAAGTATGCCTTAAAAGTATCATAGATTGGGATGTTTAATGTTTAGATAAGCAGCGTGCACCACATGCGGGTGGTACGTCCAGGGGGGCGGCAAATCTAGAGATTCATCACGAAATATTTAAAGTCATTTTCATAATACACTTATCCAAATCAGTGATGAAGCCTGTGGAGATCGCCCACCGAGCTATACTTAAAGTTGCCACATTTCGTCCTATCTTGTTCCCAACCACCGAACTCTATAAATAAAACCTGCAACGTTCTGAATATTCGACAATTATACATACTACACACTCTTCTATTTCAACACGCCAGAACACCATACCGTCATATTACCAAACGCCGGAAAAACAAAATCTGCTCCATCCCACCCCCACGTACCTCTTTCATCAAACATTTTTCAATATATCTTGCACCATCTCTCTATAATAAAATTAATTCAAAATGTCCAATCTTCGGATTATCATACCATAATACGAAGAAGACATTGCGAATTTTTCTTTCAAATCTGAACTATGAGGACTCTGAAAATTTTGTTACTAACTAAACCTAACCTAAACACACATACACATCACACACAAATACCCTACACAGACACCTCCACATACCTACACACCGTCACACTTTGTTTTATTTTTAATTTTGTATTTATTTTTTAATTCTGTTCCCAATACCTGTTTATCAAATGCTGCTGTAAATTTAAAATATTAAAACCAAACTCCTATCATATCAAGGGGATGGTCCTGTTTCTCCTTAACACAGGCTACTTATAATCTATCTAGGAGAGCAGTAACTCACCCAATAAAGTATTGTAGAACAACCGTTATGTTTTTAAGTATGCAACATTTACAATTATTACCCCTAATAACCTAAAAATCCTATTTTCGGTAATATTATATCGTTAACATCGCCATCTACTGGCATCCATTAAAACTAAAATACAATGCTAAGCGTCTGTTGGCATGTTGAACAGCTGCACTCCCGATCGGCGGCGCCGAAAATTCGTTACAAGTATAATTCCCATGATGGGAAACCTATCTATAGTCATGCTCTATGAAAGGCAGGACTGGTGAATTAGGGGAAATAGAAAGAAAGAAAGAAAGGGGAGACAGCGATTCTTCTAGCCAGGACGCTTCCATGAGACCTGTGAACGGGGGCCCTTGCGGCTCTGTATCAGTGGCGCAAGGAGGCGCGATATCTTAGGCATGCCCCGCGAGAAATCAAGGGGCAGCGATCGTAACTCCGCTAGATGCTCATGGAGGAATGGAAATAACGACTTGGGCAACAAAGCGCAGAACAAACCACGATGGTGGCGGTAAGACGTAAGACCCGTTATGGAGGAATGGCTGTAGAGGTGCGAGAGTTCGATTTCTGTCTATAACAATTTTTTCAGTTTTACACTTAAGTAAACAAAAATAAATATTTTCATTCACTATTCTTTTCTTTTATAAATGTTATGTTATGTGACAACAATAAACAGCCTTTCTGAGAATATCTCCGTGGGTAGTCGTAAATAAACAGGGGCGGCATAATCGGTGTCGCACACGGGTGTTCCAATAACTAGCGGCGGGCATGAAGATAAGAATAATGTTGTTAGAAAGGTTCAAAATATAACGGTGGAAGGAGCGAAGTCGGCCTAAGAAAACATAGGTGAACGGCGATAAGGAGGATTTGGCAACCTTCCTACCTACCTTTGTTTCCCAAGCCAGCAGTAAACCAGACTGGTGAAGTCTGCCTATTAATTCACTGATTTTTTCAGAATACGGTGAGCTCTTCCTAAGCATGATTACACATTGTTCATAATAAAAATCTTCCAGCATAATCGTCATGTCTTGAACAGCGTCTTCCGATAAATATTCACCAATGGCAAAATGACCTGTAAATAATAAAATGTATAGACCTGCCTACCTACTTGTACAGGTACCTACTTAGTTTTTTAGTAAGTAGCTAACTGTGCCTAGCTGTAGTAGCAAGCTGTCTAATATCTGGATTATTATTATCTAAAGCACCATAACAATATGCATCCTTTGAAAAATATACATCATTGTACTACTCTGTCAAAAAAGTACCTACTAGGAATTAGTCTATTGACTAATATTGGTACTTAGAATATGTATTATTCATCCAAATTTTTTGTATCACCTTTAAAAGTAGCCCCTGGCGAAATAATTTTCATACGCCAACGAACTACTGAATCATCAAAACCATTTTTAACCAACTTCAAAAGGAGATTCACTGTTTGACCTGTATGTTTGTCTGCAACTTTCTCGCGTTTGGTTAAATCGATTTTGATGCGGTTTTCACACAAGTATTTGTTATATTCTGGAGGTTTTAGTATGCTTAACCGACTTAAGTCATTTCTATTTTTTCATAAAAATAAATTAAACTTATTTTTTTATCGCCTTCAATACTCGCCGCGAACTTTTTAAACCGACTTTAAAACGGAGGAGGTTCTATGTCCGTCTGTATCTATTTTTGTTGTATGTTCATCGATATTTCCGTCGTTTATGAACCGATTTAGAAAATGCTTTTTGCATTGAGTTCGGTTAAACTCCAAGTTGGTCCCATATAAATTTTATTAGTATTTAACCTAGAACTCCGGAGGTACAGCAGGTAACTCCTTAAAATCAAACAGAAAATGTGAAATTATCGATTGTATTATCGTACATGACGTCAAATGTCAGAATGTCTTTTGTTTAGAATTTTGGTATATATTTTGAAAAGCCGTATACATTAGTGCCAATTCTGCTGTTACAAAACTGTTCAAAATAGACTACCCTTTTAATAAAATACACTCTGACTTTATAGTCGTTTTGGACCCGAAAGGGAGTTACTCAGAATAATCTATGGTAGCATTTTGAGATGTCCAAATTGCTATACCGGTTTTAATAAAAAAGTTGACTTTTCTGTAATCTTTTTCACTCGTTCGAGTAGAAACATTATTAGCGCTTCGGTAATTCATTGACAGTTTTTAATGAATGAAGTTTCGTCGTTGTTCATAACTGCGTAGGTAGGTACCTTTTTTTTTTTCCTGCGGATATCCCTTCGGATACCCCCCGCCAGCCAGCGGGGGCGGTTATGTCGGGCTTGAACCGACTAAAACGACGCCGGGGTGTAAGGTTGTCCATAGAGCATATCCCTCGCACCCCTACTAACCCTGGGCCATCTCCGGTTTCGAGATGGCCCCCTCGGGTTTGGGAACCACGGTGTCCCCGTCTTGCCCCGGTTTGGGGGAGGGGCGCTTGTCGCCCCACCGTCCCGGCCTGCTTGACAGGCGGCCTCACCCGCCACCCCCAGGCCTGCGCTCATGGAGGACGGAGGTCGTTAAGTGACCTCCGGCGCCTGAGTCGCCTGCGACGCGCGGCGAGCAAGTTGCGGGCTCGGCGGGCCGGGAGAGTTCTAAATCTCTCCCGGGCCCGCTCCGCCATCTCCTTCGCGAGCATTACATGCTCGCAGAAGGAGGTGGCAGCGGCCCACGCGCTCGCGCTCCGAACCATTGCCGCAATCATGCTGCCGAGCGAGAGGACTCCCACCCATCGGGGTGCGCCGAGGCGTGACCTCGTGGCAGCTATCGGGCTGCCACGAGGTCACGCCTCGGCGCCTCCCACGACGGGCAGTCCGCCAGCGTGTGCAGCCCTGAGTCCTCGCTCGCGTCGCAGTGATGACACTCAGGCGTTGGCTCCTTCCTGATCCGATGCAGGTGGTCCCCGAAGCACCCCTTCCCGGAGATCACCTGCGTCAGTCGGTACGAGGCTTCCGTGTCGCCTCTCTAGCCAATCCTCCATGATGGACCTTACCGCCGCTATTGCGGCGTGCCCTGCGCTTGGTCGCCCAAGTCGTTCCTTACACTCCGCCACGATGGCCTGGCGGACATGGGACTGCACGGCCTCGATTTCACGAGGTTCTGGGTTCCGTCCCTTCTCCCGCGCCTCCTTTCGCCACTGGTACAGTTGCGAAAGGGTTCTCGCCTCCAGGTCCCATGGCGGAGTTCCGGCAAGGAGACTCGCCGCCTCGAAGGAGATCGTGCGGTACCCGCGGATGACCCTGATGGCCATCACTCGCTGCGCAGCATCCACACAGTTCTGGTCTTCAGGGCCTCCCCTATCAGACGCGCCGCCTGGCGCGGCCACAGATTAATAAATAGTGGCGCGGCGAAACAGGCCGCGACACATTGACCACTTTACCTACTCCACTATTCGCTCATACTTTATGACAAAGGACATAGGACGGCAAAAATACTTTATTACGATATGATTTAACGATAAATGACTTTATGGTCTATGTAGTACACAACAATAAAAATAATTATAGCTGTTTACAAAATAATCAACTTACATAGGTACCTTCTTAGTTTACACTTCCCTGAACAAAGAAACTGCTCGAAATCGTCGGGTCCTCCACTTTCGATACACAATGGGCACTTTGTATGGTTTTATGCTATTTTCTTTAGCGTATTCAGCTAATGTGTGTCTGTCTCTATCACTTTTCACGAATTCGAAGACGTACGACCACCACTGCATAAATCATCACGAGTTTGGTATTCACGAGTATAAACAAGTCGTCTTATCACAAATAAAAGTCTAGGGTGCACCAAATTCATTATTTACATATTCACGCACTGCATATGCATAATAAGTCGGATGGACGACGACGTAGGTATCTACTAATAGAGGCATATCCTCTAATAATGCTGATATTACTGTACCTACATAGCATTACTAGATACGAAGTACCAGTGAGATGACCTCAACAGACGGACCCTAATAATTGATCGTTAATGATACTGGCACAAACCGCATAGACACTCGAGCGAAAACTTCGCGCATCTGAAGAAGGGATGGCGCGTACGTCGCCGTTCGAGTCCTGACATGTTTCCACTGGCGCTGAGAATCGGCTTCTGATTGGACGGTAGTAAGCGTATTACCTACTTGAAATTGAAAGGAGTTACCACGAGTTCTCATTTGATTTGTGCAAATGACATAAATTTTGACCTTTTTATTAAAAAAATATATTTTTGTAATATCCAATAAATACTTCCAGGCTTACATGTTATCGAAACTGTGCCCAAAATATTTCATACCGAAACGACTATGAACTCACGCTGTATAAATAAAATATAAAATAATGAGGTATACTTACATAATATTCACATACATTAGGCAAAAAATCGTCCCAACCCACCAACAGATTTCAAAGTTATCTCATTTAATACACCTTGCCACCACTATGATTTTATACTATGACGATATCATCATAGGTCTTATCGTACAAAATAGTATTTATGTTTTATTATTTTTGATACAATAAATTGTAAAAAGAATGTACAGGAACATTGTTAAACTATAAAAATACTATTGAAAGAGCCCAGCTGTAAGATCTACAAAAAAATCGGGTCCATAGCGCTGCCCCCTCCCGCCTTGCTCTGCACTCGTCCCTTCGACTCCAACATAAGAGGCGCGGCGCGCGCGCATTTCAGTCGTGCCTACTACGTTTCGCGTTGTTCCCGTTCTATTTTTCTGTGTGTTATTGTATTTATATATATAATATATGTATTTATATATATAAATATATTATTTGCTTTGGGGACCTACCACATAAAACTTGCCAAATCATACTGTGTGGAACATATTCGAAATGGAATATATATATATCGGCGCAACACAATTTGAACGACTAACAAAACAAACGAATCATCGTGCACGTGTGCCGAACTTTGAAAACAAGTGACGCACGACAACCGCCCCACTCTATCGGCTATAAAAAGGAGGCACACCGAAGTGAATTATTTATTCGTTTGTTAGCGCTCGTACCGTTGACAACTCTGTAAATTTATAATAATATTACTGTACTCGAAATAAAGTTTGTTTTATTATTATTTATGAATTAATTTATTTCCATCATGGAATATCAACATACCAATAAAGACAATGACGTCAGCGTAGCTGACGTTATGGTTTTAAAAAACAATACTGGACCTGTTGCTCCGTCATCAGAAGTGGGATTACCTGCCGCTTCCGCTCAACAACCTGATGATACGATGGAATTGCAACATGGATTGGGTACCTCAATCAGTGAGGGGACCTCAATTCAGCAAGAACAACCACAGTTAAATCTGGTCAACCCACCATTGAACAACATACCGCCACAGTTTATTATGCAGATGATGCAAGAAATGCAACAAATGTCAGCCCAATTAAGTAAACCACAAGAAATGAAAGTACGTATCAATGATATTTATTTACCATCATTCGACCCTGATACTAATGTGGGCATACGTGAGTGGTGTCAACATATTGATAAGGCAATTGAAACATACAAACTCAGTGACTTTGACGTACGTATGAAGGTTGGCGGCCTGCTTAAGGGTAGAGCGAAATTATGGGTTGACGACTGGATGGTTACTACAGCTTCGTGGCTGGAATTGCGCAATAATCTTATAACGACTTTTGAACCAGAAAACCGTTATTCTAGAGACGTAGTTCGATTCAGAGAGCACGTTTATGATTCTTCAAAAGACATTGCCGAATATTTGTCAAAAGCCTGGGTCTTATGGAGAAGGATTACAAAGGATAAGTTGTCAAATGAAGATGCCGTTGAAGCAGTAATTGGATGCATTAATGATGAAAGGCTTCGGATGGAGCTACTGAATACTAGACCTATAACAGTGCCAGAGCTGATATCCGTAGCATCATCACTAAGGACAATGAAACGTTCTCACCCGAATTCCAACAATCAAAACGCAAGTAAGCGATCACGCTTTTCAAATACAAACCCGTCAAGTTCCTCCTGTCGAATTTGTAAGAGATCCAATCACAATACTAGTGAATGTTACTATAAGTCTACTGAATCAAAACCGGAACAAAGGACTAAAACTAAACCTGAAACTGTCAAAGCAGAGGCAATCACTAATCAGAATACTAAAACGATAATCTCTTCATTTTGCAAAATACCTGGGCATACTTTTGAATCCCGTTTCAAGAGAGAACGTTCATTATCTTCAAATGTGAATTACATTTCTGGATCAAAACTAGCTCCAATCCAGGTCAAGATTGGTCCCAAGATTTTTCAGGCGATGTTTGATAGTGGAGCTGAATGTTCACTTATAAGAGAATAGCAGCTCAATTACCAGGAAGAAGGCTTGAAACTACAAATTATTTGAAGGGTATTGGACAATTTCCAGTACTTTCAATAACTACACTGGTTACCATTGTAACCATTGATGGTATCAACGTAGAACTGCATTTTCACATAGTAGCAGACTATGAAATGACGACAGATATCTTAGTAGGTATGAACTTGATAAATGACACCAAACTCATTATGATGATCAGTTCGAATGGAACGACGTTAACACATCAGCAGAATGTCAATCATGTTCAAAGCCTGAACCCGATATTTGAAAATTTGGATTGTGATCTCACGAACGAAGAAGATATAGCAGCATTACGAACACTACTGAACAAGTATCAGCACCTGTTCATCAGAGGATACCCAACAACTCGTGTTAAGACCGGAGAGTTGGAAATTCGTTTAAAGAACCCAGACAAGTACGTAGATAGAAGACCGTACAGACTCAGCCCAGTGGAACGAGAAAAGGTACGTGCCATAGTAAAGGAATTGATGGAGCATGGGCTTATACGCGAAAGTAAGTCCCCATACTCCAGCCCCATTATACTAGTCAAAAAGAAAAATGGTGATGACCGTATGTGCGTGGATTTCAGAGAACTGAATTCTAACACGCTACGTGACCATTATCCACTACCGCTAATTTCTGATCAAATTGACCAACTGGCTAAAGGAAAATTCTTCACAACTTTCGTTATGGCAGCAGGGTTTCACCAAATACCCATCGCAGACTCGTCAATTGAAAAACTGCTTTTGTGACACCAGATGGGTTGTACGAGTATTTGACGATGCCGTTTGGATTGAGTAATGCGTGCTCAAAGACATTGACGTCAGCATAGCTGACGTCATGGTTTTAAAAAACAATACTGGACCTGTTGCTCCGTCATATATTATCTAGAATTGTTCAGAGATAACCAATTAAATAATTTTTACCAAGATTTAACATTCGTGAAGATAATGTCTGGGTGATCAGAGGACGCATACAGTCTAGACACGTCAGGTCCCGCGTTTACTATAATTATTTATTAATAAACCGCAATGAAACTGACAGACATGCCATTAAGCAGTGGTATTGCACCTGCTTAACAGGGGCGCCTACAATTGGAAGCTCTCAATTATATGGTATATGGGGATAGGTCGTCATATCGAATTTAACCTACCAGCAGAAGAAACGTTATCTAAGTACTATAATGATAGACGAATAATTATTTATCTATACAATGTAATAAAACTGTAAAGGTAATAAGTATTGTACATGGAAAATGCAAACTCTGATATTTGGAATTTTTTATTTGTCTGTAAGTATGTCTAAAATGTTATTAGTTTTAGAAAAAATTACACATTATCTTATTATATTGAGCATTGACTTTGTTATTCATATCTAGAATACCAAAAATGTAGTTATTATAATATTTTTTTTATGTAAAACATTGTCTTATTTTTTAAGAACCCCATCGATTTATGGACTAAAAATGATTATTTGTCTTTTTATGGGCCGTCATAATAATACTGAAACTATCACCATGTCTGTTGGTCAGTTGGGACAGCGTCCATACAATATTTTGCATGGTCCTTTATGAAAACGTTATAAATTTGACACAAAAAAAAATCCTCCGGTTACTATTCGAAATGCTTTATTGATATGCTAAACGAAGTATATTCTCATTCGTATACATAATCTCTAGTCGCATTCATGTCTTAAAGGAATATAAACCGCTAAATAAACATTAACTGCGCTAATCAAATTAAATACAGTGGGAGAAGGCGAATGCGAGCAGCCGTGCAGTACCTACCTACCTATACGCTACGAGATTTTACCTTATATTATGCTAATGTGTACGTGGCAGCGCGTGCCTACACATCTAAACCGGCAGCGGCCCATTTCTATGAAGTTAACATACTGCTTATACTGTGGCCATATCAGAGAAATATGGTGGCTATTATGTATGATTGGTAGAGCTTTTGATCAAAAATTGGTTCACAATTGCCTTGCAAGAAGGTTGCAATGTTTAAAATTTTCTTCCATTGTGAAAATCGCAAGACACACTTTAGATGAACTTACTAAATGGCGCACATTAAACAAAGGGATTGCAGCAGATATTTTTTCGCTATGTGAGCACAACTGTCTTCTACGTCCAGGCGGTTTTGAGCGTCACTTTCACCAATGACGCTCAAACACCGATCATATCACAGATCTGCTACAATAACTTCAAGTGGAGTTTCTAAATCCCCGGTACTTTTTTGACAATTTGTATATCAATGAACGTACCTTTTTTTTTCGTGCGGAAATCCCTTCGGATTACCCCCCCCCCGCCGGCTAGCGGGGGCGGTTATGTCGGGCTTGAACCGACTAAACCCGCACGCCGTCTCGGGTCTACAGACGCCGGGGTGTAAGGTTGCTAATATGTAAGTTAAGTAATAGTGGGACACATTGATTGATATTTTTCGTATATCAAAGGATACCTAGGTACCTATGTTCATTGAGGGACATCGTGGTTCCCTAAGGGACACCGTGGTTCCCAAACCCGGGGGGGCCATCTCGAAACCGGAGATGGCCCAGGGTCAGTCGGGGTGCGAGGGATATGCTCTATGGGCAACCTTACACCCCGGCGTCTGTAGACCCGAGACGGCGTGCGGTTTTAGTCGGTTCAAGCACGACATAACCGCCCCCGCTGGCACGCGGGGGAGTATCCGAGGGGATTTCCGCACGAAAAAAAAAAGAAAAAAAAGGTACCTATCTACCTAAGAAAATTACTGACCTGCTGGTAATTTCTCAATACTGAACGCCATACTTCTAGTTTTACTTTTTCTTTGTAATTCGTCAAAAGAATATGTCCGAAACTGACTGACTAACTGTTTCACTAAAGGCTGAAATGATAAAAAAAGGATTGTGTGGTTTTATGAAACCACGGTAAAAGTGAAACTTTTTTTCACATTATAGGCATTTAACTAGAAAATAACATTTACATTAAACACTGACAAACAACATTGACATTAAACACTGACAAACAACATTTACATTAAACACTGACAAAAACAAACAAAATAGCGTTGAGCACTGGCACAAATGAGTAATATACATTACACGGTCTATACACTACACGGTCAGCTGCTGCGAACTATAGGCGCCGCCATATTAGCCTTGGCTGCTATGACGAGCGCCTTTCACTTTATCCCTACTCCGCGGCCGACCGTCACGCGACATGCCACACACAGACGAAAAAGTTTGAGACGATGTAATAAAAGTTTCACTTTAAAAAAATATTTATGATGAACAGCTACCGGGCACACATGGCTGCTTAAATACAAAAGGGTCACAAATCGAAAATACCGGTTTTTACAATAGAGCCATTTGAAAATTACAAATTATTTTTTCTGTTTTCCTCTCTTATTATGCATCTCACATATACATGTTATATACCGTCAGAAGCGTATCTTATTACCGCATTTGATGACACGAGTACTTTTTTTTTTTTTTTCGTGCGGAAAGCCCTTCGGATACCCCCCCGCCGGCAAGTGGGGGCGATTATGTCGGGCTTGAACCGTCTAAAACCGCACGCCGTCTCGGGTCTACAGACGCCGGGGTGTAAGGTTGTTTACCACACCCGCAAACTATTCAGTTTAGAGAAAAATGATATTAGAAACGATAGCGGCGATAACCCAGTGGTGTATGGTGTATGGGACTGCCGAGACGAGGTCTCGAGATCGATCCCCAGTCGCCCCGGGCACACACCTCTGACTTTTCGTAGTTATGTGTGCATTAATAAATGTTGATTATCGCTCGCTTAGTAATGTGTCCGGTAGATGGCAATAGGCTCGCCCCCTATTACATTGGGACCTAAAACATAACTGGCCAATCGTGGGTGTGACACATACACCTCTGTCTACCCCTTCGGGGATACAGGCGTGAAGTTTTATGTATGATATTAGAAACCTCAATATCATTTTTGAAGACTTATCCATAGATACCCTACACGTATGGGTTTGATGTTTTTTTTTTTTAAGTTTCAGTTCTAAGTATTAGCCCCGTTTAATATTGAGCCCCGAAAATTTATTGTACTTTTTCTATTTTTGTGTGAAAATCTTAATGCGGTTCACAGAGTACATCTACTTACCAAGTTTCAACAGCATAGTTCTTATAGTTTCGGAAAAAAGTGGCTGTGACATACGGACGGACAGACAGACAGACATGACGAATCTATAGGGGTGCCGTTTTTTGCCATTTGGCAACGGAACCCTAAAAACCCGCTAAGTGTGAGTCTAACTCGGCCATGAAGGGTTCCGTAGCAGCAAGTAACATAACAATGTTTATTTAATTTTTATATTCGATTTCATTCCTAGAGAGAGGTTCCTAATATCTATCATTTCTTTTTAAACTGTATAGTTTGCGCGAGAGACACTTCCAAAGTGGTAAAATGTGAGTCCCCCCCCCCCACCCTGTAACTTCTAAAATAAGAGAATGATAAAACTAAAACAAATTGTAAACTTCCACCAAAATTTGGTTTGAACGAGATCTAGTAAGTAGTTTTATTTAATACGTCATAAATCGTAAATCGCACTTTACCTTTCATTCAATCAACTCAAACATAAAATTTTTACTTGCTGCTACGGGACCCTTCATGGGCGAGTCCGACTAGCACTTGGCCGGTTTTTTTGATATGGCATCTTTGTTTTTAAAATAGATATTATGTTAGGGTGTATGCTAGAAAACCTCCTTGTGGTGCACCCTGGGCAACGGAAGCAGCAACTCCTCTCCTTCCCTAGGGGGAGTAGTTGCTCCTTCAGGCTGATATTCTGCCAAGGTCGAATTGACCTAAGAGAAGGAAAACTCGAAACAAAACCTTCTACCAACCCGTCTGGCCAGCGTGGTAGTAGTAGGCCAACCTCCCATGAATAGAAGCCACACCAGAAGGCCCCCAGTTCCCGGTGGTCCCGCTATTCCCGACTACGGTAGCGGTCGCGGTAACGGCGGGGCGGGGGTGCTAAGAATCTCCTAATTACGGGAGGCTACCAACAAAAACTATAGCTGGCAGCGTACAACTGCAGTACACTTCGGCTGGACCATCATCTCTCCGAACTGGAGATAGAACTGGGTCGCATAAACTGGCACATACTGGGGTTGTCCGAGATCCGAAGACTGGGGGAGGACACGGTAACCCTTGAGTCAGGCGACTTATTCTACTTCAGAGAAGGTGATCAGCTCTCCCAGGGGGGTGTCGGTTTTCTAGTCAAAAAGGACCTCATTAGCAGCGTTGTTGAAGTTGGTTGTGTGTCGAACCGGGTAGCGTACCTTGTCCTTAAAATCACTAACAGGCATTCCCTGAAGGTGATACAGGTATATGCGCCGACCTCGACTCACCCCGATGAAACCGCCGAGGCCGTGTATGAGGACATTGTCAAGGCAATTAATCATACCGCCAAGGTCACCTACAGCGTTGTTATGGGGGACTTCAATGCCAAAGTGGGAGTACAAGAACGCGGCGAAACGCGAATAGGACCCTATGGACTGGGGCGCAGAAATCACAGGGGGCAAATGCTAGTCAACTTTCTCGAATCCCAGGGGCTCTTCTTAATGAATACTTTCTTTAAGAAGAAGCCCCATAGGAAGTGGACTTGGCAAAGCCGGGATTCCGTGGTAAGGAACGAGATAGACTTTTTCATTACAGACAGTAAGCACATATTTAGAGACGTCTCCGTGATTAACAGGTTCAACACCGGAAGTGATCACAGACTTGTCAGAGGCTCTCTAAATAACAACCTTAAAGCTGAAAGATTCCGAATGATACGGTCTACTCTCCGACCTACGCCGCTCCAAGTAGCTCTAGGGTCCGAAAAGTTCCAACTGGAACTTAAAAATCGTTTTGCAATGCTGGAAACCACTAGCAGTATTGATGAGAAAACCGACACAGTGGTCAAAACTCTGCAGGAAGTGTCCCGAAAGTTGTTTCCCGGAAAACGCAGAAGTTATGAGGAGGAGGCGTGATAAGCCCTCAACTCAGTCGTTTTCGTCAGATGGGAGAGCCTTAAACCAAAAAATAAAAAAGCTGATACGACGCAACCTCCGACGCTTCAACACTAACATCATACATGATGCGATTGAGCGAAATAGGGGGTCGAAAGTGTTCGCTCAGCAATTGGGAAGGCCCCATCTGACGAAACTTAAAACTGAGGATGGCAGAACCATCACCTCAAAGTTCGAGATTCTCGAAGAGGTCGAGAAGTTCTATGGACAGCTGTATGCATCACGGATGACTAAACTGACGGGACACAGAGATGAAGATCACAGAGCCCCACTCACGCGCCATTACACCGAGGAAATACCCGATGTCGAGCAGTGCGAGATAGAGGCGGCTCTCAAGCAAACAAAGAACAACAGGTGCCCTGGCGATGACGGAATGACTACTGAGCTCCTAAAAGCAGGCGGGGTCCCAGTGCTCCAAGACCTAGCGAGCCTTTTTAATTCCGTCATCCAGCAAGGCTAACACTTAGGGCATGGAGCGGGAGTGCGGTGGTACTGTTCTTCAAAAAAGGTGATAAGGCCTTGCTTAAGAATTATAGACCCATCTCACTCCTGAGTCATGTCTACAAGCTGTTCTCGAGAGTCGTCACGAATTGTCTTGCGAGCAAGCTCGACGAGTTCCAGCCACCGGAGCAAGCCGGGTTTCGAAAAGGCTACAGTACCGTGGATGCTCTGCAACGGTGTCGTGTTGATTGGCGATACATCGAAGTGCTGAGATGCCTATATGAGACCGCCACTATGTCCGTCCAGCTCCAAGACCAGAAGACGAACCCCATAAGCCTACGGCGTGGAGTGAGACAGGGGGATGTTATATACCCCAAACTATTCACCAACGCGCTAGAGGACGTCTTCAAGGGTTATGTTCAACGAACATGTCACGCCGAGGCCGATTGCCATCGAAGGGTCGACACTCGAAGTTGTTCAACAGTATGTCTACCTTGGGCAGGTTATCCAGCTCGGTAGAAACAACTTCGAGAAAGAAGTCACCAAAAGGGTCCAATTCGGTTGGGCAGCATTTGGCAAACTGCGTCGGGCTTTCTCCTCTCCTTTACCGCAATGCCTTAAAACAAAGGTGTTCGACCAGTGCGTCCTACCTGTCTTGACTTACGGTGCCGAAACGTGGACATTGACAGTGAGGCTAGTACACGACTTAAAAGTCGCGCAGCGGGCTATGGAGCGAGCTATGCTTGGGGTTTATTTGAAGGATATAATTCGAAATGAGGCCATCCGACAAAGAACCAAAGTCACCGACATAGCTTGCAGAATAAGCAAGCTGAAGTGGCAATGGGCTGGCCACATCTGCCGAAGGACCGATGGCCGATGCAGCAAACGAGTCCTAGAGTGGAGACCACGAATCGGTAAACGGAAGGTGGGACGTCCCCCAGCAAGATGGACGGACGACCTGAAAAAGGTAGCTAGGATAACCTGGATCCGCAAGGCGGAGGATCGGGTGCTATGGCGTAAAATGGGAGAGGCCTATGTCCAGCAGTGGACTGCAATAGGCTAATTGATTGATTGATTATGTTTAGCTAAAACTTTTAGGCAAGAGTCAGTTTTGAAATGTGATACTTTTGATTATAAAAACATATTATACTCTCGTAAATCTTGTGTGCAAAATTAACGTATTTTACAAAGTGGCCATTTTGTTTAATAAACTTACTCATTAACACTGAGAAGTTTTAGCCAATCCGGTTCATAAGGTTTAGGAAGCAAAATGGACTTTCCAATAGTTAGTCCTCTGGTCATGATGTCTTTCAATCAATTTGACTACCGCGGCAAAATACCCATAGAGCAAATCGTCCTCATTTCAGAATGTATTTATTAAAAATAGCATTCAACTGAAGTTGTCATTAAATCGAAACATGTTTGACACATAATGAACTTTTCCATTTCCTCGTAAGATTAAAACCTATTTAGATTATCATTATTCATTCTCTATTTTATGATTGATATTGTCATCGATATCACAAGTTGACATTGTCTACGGTTATAGTAATAACACGGCTGATATTTTGATACTCTGAGAAAACCGTACGACGTTGCCGTTAATTTGAAATGCTTAGATTAATATAATTTTATAAACATTTACTATATTTTACTTGACATTGGCGAAATTGCGGTGATTCTGCAGAAGCCATTAACTAGAAGAAGAAGAAGAAGACATTGTCTACAAGATGGAGAAAATGGATGATAAGGATTTAAACCTAGTTTTTATTGAAAGTCAGAAGGGTAAGCCAGTTTTTTTAGTCGATGGATACAGATATAACCGAATTATTCTAAATAAAGGTGGTTCTTCACGATGGAGATGTGCATACCGTGAAAATTGCAGTGCGACGATAACAAGAAATAAAGATCACAATCGAATACTGCGTCCAGCTCAACACACTTGTACCCCGAATCATATAAAAAATAGAATCGACGCCGTAATGGATAAATGCAAGAAAGCGGTGTGTGAGAAATATACACCCGTACAAAAGATATTTGAAAAAAAGTTCAGTGGACTGGAGGATGAATTCACACCAAATTTTCAATCTAAGAAAGACACGCTACGTCGAACTAGAAGAAATTTCCTAAAACCTCAAAGAACAGAAGTTAATATTTTGAATGACGTTAAGGTCCCAGAAATTTTAGGGAAAGATTTTCTGCTTTGTGAAAATGGCACGGACAATAACAAAATTTTAATATTTTGTCTTCCTAAAACCAGATCCGCTTTGAAGACACTTCAAAATAATTTATTTTTTATCGATGGCACATTTTCAAGAACTCCGAAACTATTTTACCAAATAATGACATTACACGTTAACCTGAGTAGTAGTACTGAATCGGCACTTGTGGTAGGGGCATATTATACCCTTCTACCTAATAAACTTCAGCAAACTTACGAACGTTTGTTTGAACTTCTAAAACAACATTTAGATATAAATATATCGTTGGTATAGGTATATGTAAATATTTTTTTGTATTATATATATTGGTATACACTTATAATGTAATATATTGTGTATATGCTTAAAATATGACTGATTTATATGTAATTTTTGTTTATTTATCTATGTATAATTTATTTTTCTTCTTTTTCATTGTTAATTGTACACTGCCCTTATCCATCTCTTTTGATTTCTATCCATCCAAAGGTTGCCTGGAAGAGATCGCTGTTAGCGATAAGGCCGCCCATTGTACATTTATTAACTTAATTCGAGTATTATTTATTTATTACTACTTTTATGGTGTACAATAAAGAATATTTTATCTTTATCTTATATATCAAACATTAAGTGTGACTATGAGGCTGGGCTTATAAATGCTTTAAAAAAATGATTTCCGAAAATCAATGTGACCGGGTGTTATTTCCACTTTAATAAAGCGGTTTGGGGAAAAGGAGATACATTAAAAGCAAATTACAGCAAAGAATCAAGAGACATAATAAGAAATTGTGCAAATTTCCCCCTTTTACCTGCAGATTGTTATTCTAATTGTTGGGCGTATATTAAAGAGCATGCTGGAAAGAACGACAGCATGCAAAATTTTCTGCATTATTCTGAAAAACAATGGCTTAAGCCAGACATGGATATAAGCTGCTATACTGATATATTTCGAACAAATAATCCACTAGAAGGCTGGAATCGACGTTTTAATACAAAGGTCAACAGTAAACCAACATTAATTCTGTTTCTAGATGCACTCAGGAAGGAAGCAAAATGGCAGGAAATAAGATACAAAAATAGCTTGTTTCATGGTGTCAAGAGACGAAAGGTTGATATTAGTTTCAATATACGATACGCCGAAGAGAAAAAAACCTTGAAGAAAAGTGTATTACACCTTTTTTTTTTTACGTGCGGAAATCCCTTCGGATACCCCCCCGCTAGCCAGCGGGGGTGGTTATGTCGTGTAACTCGACTAAAACCGCACGGTGTCCTTACCGAGTGTCCGTTGCCGGGCACCCCGGGTAAGCCCTCGAAAAGATAACCCCAGGGTTGCCGGCGGACCTTGGCCACCGCCGCGGCCTCGCCTAGTGGGGTCGGGTTTTATCCCGCTTCGGTGAGTTGGCAGGCGTGTGTAGAGGGCACACACGATTCGACACGGGTATTACACCTTACGAATTCTTGAAAAGAGTTTCTAATATTAAAAAAAATCTCAATAAGTAACATTTCTGTCCCTACTCATTATTGCAATGAAATGTTCGTTGTGTTGTTAGTTGAAGTGAAATATTAAGGTCGTTGTGTTGTTAACTGAAGTGTAATTTTACGTTCGTCATTTGGTCGGCTATAAGTACCTACGATAAGTTCATTTTTTTATAACTTGAATAGAGGTTAAAAAAATACAAAAGAAAATATCTTTATCCATACCCATTTACCTACCACCAGTATAATGTCATGACCGGTAGGACTTTAAAAGGATACGGACCTTTTTCTCTCAGGGCCTTTTCGATTGCCAGTATTCAGCATTGAGGACGTTGTGCTCTCGGAACACATGGTCATTTTAAATTGGAGACGTTTTGCTCTCAGAGCGTTTTAAATTGCAGTTGATAGGCATTCAAGTACTTTTAGCTACCTAGACCTTATGAGCTGGATTGGTTTTAGCAATATGGCACTCTAGTATAAAAGAAACCTTGAGTTCCCCTTAAGAATCACGTCTCAGCCGACAAAATGGAGTTTTGTTCATCATTACTCCGCGCAAACACCTTAATACAAAATGATGAATTATAAATTTAAAAATAGACACACAAACTTTTTTTTAATATGAAAATTTGATTAAAATACTATCGATTTTTTTAATAAAAATGTTTTTTTTTTATTTTATTTGTGGACCTTTTGCATTTAAACAGCGAATGTAATCTCTGGGAATCCGCCAGAATCTTGGCCGTCCAGGCCATAAAATTTCTTATTATAGGAAATTTCATTTTCCTCAACGTTCCAAAAACGCTACATAATAAAACTGGATCAAGAGTGTAGTGGATCTATAATGGGTCTCTAGGAGCGATCGAAGTATGTATATAATCTCTGGAAATCCGGTAGAACCTTGGCCGCCCTCAGCATACAATATAAACTTTTCAATCAAAGAAATGTCGTTTTCCTTAACTTTTCAAAAAGCGCTAGGTACACATAATAAAACTGGATCTTTTACGAATGATTCATCATCATTCATCAGTCTTGAGTTTTTAGTTAGATGTCTCGTTTTACAATATGATCATTTAACAGTAGGTACTATATTAATACTCGAAGGTGTCCTTACTTCTGTTGACAAGGTAAGTGAAAATATCCACGCGTCATGAGTAGCGCCCCATTCCATTCCTCTGTCTACGATGTCCTGCACCGTATCAATCGATGGCTCATATTTAGGCACAGTAAATGTGGATGCAAGGCCAGCGCCATAAGCGCATCCAAGAATTAATCCAACTATTAAAAGCCAACCGGTGACTCTTCGCATCTTCCAAGATGCTCCAGAGTCAAACTGAGACTGTGAAAGAAATCTCGATAAGTTCTATAAAACTCTATTTCTCATATCAAAGATACTGCATCAACAAGACTCCATCGTCGTCCTCTCAGCGTTGGGTCCCGGTTGAATCCGAGACTCTCACCCTAAAACCCCGGCGTTCACTCCTTCACTTCAGACGGTCCTTGGGACAATGTTTTGTTGTCCCTTATGTTTTACCAAAGGTCATTCTACCTATTAACGGATACCAACTTAATTTTAACCCGACTGCAACAAGAGGCGGGTTATGTGTGTCGAGAGCATGTATGTATAATTATTTGGCACGCTCTGCAGCCTGAACGGCTCAATGGATTTAAGCTTGAGAGGTGCCATTAGATTCGTATTTACTGTGAGAGTGCTACTGGGTGTACCAAAATAAAAATGATTACAAAGTGGCGGATTTTTGGCGCCAAAATGTATGTTGTTAAAAATATTTTCACTCAAACTTAGCAAGAAAGCTTTAAAGGGTGATTTCAAATATATATAAATATCACAACTAAAAGGTATACAATAAATTAAAATTTATAAAAATAAAAAACACGACTGTCCTAAAAGATCAAAACAAGTTTGATAGCAGGTGGAACCTATTTGCAAATCATAAACCTTTAGAAAATTAATGGGTCCCGACTGCTATCAAACTTGTTTCGGTCTTTTTAGGGCAGTCGGGTTTTTGATTTTTAATTAACTTGTATAAACTTGACCGTATGAACTGTTGACCAAAAACACGAAAGAACATTTGACCAACGGAACGTTTGCTTGCCCTACAGTTGCCAAATGAATGTTACCCCATATTACCTCAACAAAACGGCACATGGCGCAGAACTTGATAGCAAAGCCTACCTACGTACCTACTCGTATATAAATTACAAGTAGGTAGGTACACTGTATAGTGTCGGGGTGCGAGGGATATGCTCTATGGGCAACCTTACACCCCGGCGTCTTAAGACCCGAGACGGCGTGCGTTTTAGTCGGTTCAAGCCCGACATAACCGCCCCCGCTAACCGGCGGGGGGGTAACCGAAGGGATATCCGCACGAAAAAAGAAAAAAAAATCCGTTCCCGCAGGGGGAACGCACAGGTAGATTTCGTGAAGCACGGTTAGAAATATTTTTTGCCCCTCTATGACCTATGCTTCTTCTATGACCCACGCCGAGCGCATTTTTAACATGTTTAATTTTTTTTTCTCGAAAACGGTAACTTTTAGCGAAAAACTTTTTAAACATTTATTTTAGACTTCAAAATGGCCTATCGATTAAAAATGTTTCCGACACCAAGAATGTTCACCGGTTAGAAGTTATGATTTTTTCCCGAAAAATTTTGGTTTTTCCCCCCTCCACTTTTAGTTAAAGTTTTAATCTTATAGGTTTAAAATTAAAAGTTGTTGGTATTCATGTATACTATGGGATAAAATTAGAACGGTTCGAATATCTTTCATGGAACGTGAAATTTTGAGGAAAAACTGATTTCACAAAAAGTGAGGCCCTACCGTCCCCTTAGGCCGGATTCCACCCGTTCACGAACTTAAACTAAGTTTACACCCATTGCTTGGGTGTAAACTTAGTTGTTTTTGACCGCAGTTTGAAAGCGATCGGGGCAAAAATGCGACCGTGAGGGTGCCGCAAATTTTGGGAAGTGGAACCATACATACATATATATATATTTATAAACTTTTAGGTAGATTTCGATGAGGGGTGTGTGTTGGGTAACCTCCTCGAGTGTCGCTCCGATTCCGATCCCGCTGCAGTCCGGGGGGAACGGAATCGGAGCGGCCGGTACACCCTGGGCGGCGGTCAATGGCTTCCCCTTCACCCCTTCATAGGGTTGGCATTGATCGTCGGCCAATACCCAACGTGGCGGGAACACATCGCTCTCCGTACTCCTCTGCTTTCAGAGGAGACAGGATGAGCGATGCTGTTAGTGATGGTGAGATGGCCCAGGGTCAGCCGGGGTGCGAGGGATATGCTCTATGGGTAACCTTACACCCCGGCGTCTGAAGACCCGAGACGGCGTGCGGTTTTAGTCGGTGCAAGCCCGACATAACCGCCCCCGCTGGCCGGCGGGGGGGTATCCGAAGGGATTTCCGCACGATAAAAAAAAAAAAAAAACAGGTAGATTTCGATGAAATCGATCTACCTATTGGTTTCTTGACTACTGTCGAATTTAAAAAAAAATTCTTCATAGGAGGTCTAGTTATGACCCCCTGAGTCCGAAATGACCACTGGTCAAAAAGTTTATATGTATGTATGGTTCCACTTCCCAAAATTTGCGGCACTCTCACGGTCGCATTTTTGCCCCGATCGCTTTCAAACTGCGGTCAAAAATTGCTTGGGTGTAAACTTAGTTTAAGTTCGTGAACGGGTGGAATCCGGCCTAAGGGGACGGTAGGGCCTCACTTTTTGTGAAATTAGTTTTTCCTCAAAATTTCACGTTCCATGAAAGATATTCGAACCGTTCTAATTTTATCCCATAGTATACATGAATACCAACAACTTTTAATTATAAACCTATAAGATTAAATCTTTAACTAAACGTGGAGGGGGAAAAACCAAAATTTTTCGGGAAAAAAATCATAACTTCTAACCGGTGAACATTCTTGGTGTCGGAAACATTTTTAATCGATAGGCCATTTTTAAGTCTAAAATAAATGTCTGAAAAGTTTTTCTAAAAGTTACCGTTTTCGAGAAAAAAATTAAACTTGTTAATAAAATAATATTAATTGCTTCACGAAATCTACCTGTGCGTTCCCCCTGTGGGAACGGATTTTTGACCAGTGGTAATTTCGGACTCAGGAGGTCATAACTAGACCTCTTATGAAGATTTTTTTTTTAAATTCGACAGTAGTCAAGAAACCAATAGGTAGATCGATTTCATCGAAATCCACCTAAAAGTACACTGTATAGCACCTGTGAGCACTAGAAGCTCTTGGATACCAACTAGTCTTTTGAGAGGCCCTTGAGGATGTTCATCAATCCCAAGTATATTTTATATCAGTTTATTCGAGACAAATCAAGTCAATCCGTCCACCCTCGACTATTTAGCCTTAACCTATTGTATGCCAAGGAAGAAAATGTGTGACCTTAAATTTGCATATACCTACTTATAAGTAGTTACATGTGTATGTACTTTAATAAATAAATTAAGAACAATAAGAGTGTGTGTGATATGGTTTGTAAAGCTAAACTATCTACAACGGGTTTGACACAATGGGGTCCTTATTGTACGGTATCAACTATTTATGAAAAATGTTATACAACCCACTTGCGCAATCATCATACCAAACACCGTGAAAAAAGGATGAGAACCTTGAGCTATCCCGAGGCCAATGGAGGCGTAAAAGAAAGTGAAGATCACCGCAAGCCATAAAGCCCACGTAAAAGGCATCAGCGGCATTTCCCAACTCGATTGCAACCTGCACAAAGATCAAATATTTTAAATAAATAACCACGATTTAAAACGTATAATTAGTTGTGAAATCCTACTCACCTGGGTGACGGAGCAACGCACGTTATTGCTGTTCTTACTCCAGAAATCGAAAAGTCTAACACCCTCCATTCTTCATACCAAGAGTAAAGTGCAGCTAATTAATCAAATTAGAACAATAAATAGACAATATATCATCCTTATTTCAGATATTATAGTAGTCTCGAATTCTACTTACGTATTCCCATATCTGTGCGGTCGGCTACAACACTGCCAATGACGCCAATTCCACCAGTTTCGTTTTCAAAGACTTCTCCCCATTCATCTATTTCTTCGTTAACTATTTCAACCGTACAATTTATCCACCTTAATTTCGAATCAAAGTAAATTAAAATTCTCTATCAATATCAACACTTAGGTACACGTTCATGAACTTCCACATACCTGCAGAATTCATCAACTATTCTAACTTCGACACCATCTCTTCCGAGTGGTACAACAGCGGTATCTAAGTCTAACAAAGCATAAGGTTTATATGTGAAACAAGCGACTTTTACCGTTTTGCCTTGCAAATTTGTCATATCAAATGGAAAAAGATTCGCTTGGTTTTCAAACTGATTATCACATGAATTCCAATGGTTTAAGTACAACGGCACACTAACTTGATCGTCTGTACCAATAAACGTATGAGTAACTAAATCAAAAATTACGCATTCCTTATCACTTTTATTAGAATATGCAACCATCAGCATATTCGCAACAAAGGCGCTTTGTTTCATTGAAAACACTTTCAAAGGCAAGTTTACGTCGTTAAAATTATCATTATGTGGTAGAAATATAATTTTCCTATCACTTCTTCGAATCTTTCCTAGATGAACAACTCTATCAAACGCAATCATGAATTTATGTGGCTCTCTCATAAGAACGACATAGTCTGAGCATCCCATTTCTGATACATCTAGTATCTGCTGCACAAGTATTTCTTCATTAGGAATGATGTATGTAAAACCCACGGGTGAATGGAACGTTAGAGGTGTATCTGATACAACAGAAATGCAATAAGATGTAGCTAAATATTCTTTTATAAGTGTGTCTAATAGTAATTCTAATGGTAACAATTGTATTGCAGGAAACAGCATTATGTAATGACATTGATATTGTGCAAAGACACTTAACGTCCGTCGTCAACTAGGACAGAACTCACTCTTCTACAATGTACGGAGTACGGACTGTGCTATTAGGTAACATCAATTAGAATTCCTTGGCACGATAATACCTATAAAATCTTCTTCGCGTATCTAGGCAAAATTGGTTAGGGTGGCAAAAGGCAAAATCTCCAAAACTTGATAATCCCAGATATTCATGAGCACCTTATTTTTTGTACACATGGAGGAACTGATCACCTCTTGATTTGAATTCAGTATTACCTACTGTACTGGCAATAACCTTCCAATATATTACGGTTTAAATGAAGACCTGACTTTTTATTATGGTGATGGAACCAGGCACGATTGAGCAGGCTCGATATCGAAACTAGGCAGGTTAGGTAGGCTCCGTTTCGTATGGTTTCTGAAAGTAATCAAAGCGCTACTTCCTTTTTTCTTTTTTTTATGCTATCTTTGCAGTAGGTTTACAAAAAAGTACAAATTAATACAACCCATGAAGGAAATCCAGTTGTAGGAACCTATATTTCTTCTGAACTTTATTATTTTTGAATACGGAACCCATTACTAAAACCCAAATCAAGAAAATATACGTAGACATAATCACCATGTTTTATTCGCTTTCGCATTCAAAAAGAAAATAAAACAGAGTCACTACATATTTGTTGTCATTATAGTTTTGTTTACAGTACCTAACCACCGAGCGGTTTAAAGAAAATATATTTGTGGAAAATTGTTGGTGGTATTCAATATTCAAGTATGAATGTTGAATAACTTTCCGCTGAACCAGAATAAGTATAGTTTACACATCAACAAGTAAAACAGATATAATTTTTTTTTGTGTGAGTTAACTACACTAAACAGAAACCACTAAAGCTAATGGATATTTTGTTATTGTTGTGCGACAAGACACACGCGGTTAGCGCCACCTTTTTTAGTGCGCATATTCAGTTTTGATACTTGCAGGTTGTGTGAAGTTTGTGTTGTGAAAAGTTTATACCTACCTACCTTACCTACCTTTTCATAGGAAAATAAAATATAGACTAAATTCTAGAGTAATTTATAACAAAACACTGCATGGAGCAGAAAAAGTTATAATACTCAAAGGAAAAATATACACCTATTGCGGCGCGACGGTACATTTTACCCCAGTCATTCATTGAAAATTTTATTGAGCAAATAGAATTCTTTGTTTACTGTACCTACAACCAATAATGCAATGTTGGTTTAAAAAAAATTAAAACTTCCATGAAGACACAATAATAGAATGTTCTTAATACTAATAACGGGGTTGTTTAATTTGTCATTTAATGATAGTAAATATTTTTTTTAAACCGTAGGTGCTTATTTTTAAACATTTTCTTACAAAATATGGTACAAATAGGTCGGTGCCGTGGCTTCGTCACTTACCTTTTTTTTCAGATCTTCACTGTCTTCAGACGACGGGGTGTAAAGTAAAGTAAATAAAGTGGCCCATAAGGCAATTTCCTCGCACCCTGGCTGACCCAGGCCCATCTCCGGTATCGAGAGGGCCCTCTCGGGTTTGGGAACCACAATGTCCCCATCTGGCGGAAAAAGAGGGGGGTGGGGGGCTCCACTACGCACCGCCACTCCGGCCTGCTTCTGTTATGGTGACAGGCGGCTCCACCTGCCACCCCCAGGTGCCTGCGCTCATGGAGGACGGAGGTCGTCTCCGGCGTCTCGGTCGTCTCCGGAGTCGCCTGCGCCGCGAGACGCGCGTATTGCCGGCTCGGCAGGCCGGGAGGGTTCTAAATCTCTCCCGGTCCCGCTCCGCGCCACCTCCTTCTGGAGCATTACTTGCTCGCAGATGGAGGCGGCGGCGGCCTAGGCACTCGCACTCCGCGCCATAGCCGGTGCAATCATGGTGCTGAGCGAGAGGAATCCCACCCCAATTGCCACCACGATCACGCCTCGGCACCTCCCCCGCCGGGCATTGTACCAGCGTGTGCAGCCCCGAATCCTCGCTCGCGTCACAGTGCTGGCATTCAGAAGTTGGCTTCTTCCTGATCCGATGCAAGTGGTCCCCGAAGCTCCCCTTGCCGATGATCACCTGTGTCAGACGGTAAGAGAGGCTTCCGTGTAGCCTCTCGAGTCAATCCTCCATGAAGGGTCTTACCTCCTCTACCTCTCCTCTACAACGGCGTGCCCTGCGCTTGGTTGCCCAAGTCGTTCCTTCCACTCCACCAGGATGGCCTGGTGGAGTTGGGATTTCTGAGCCTCGATTAACCCTCCTATTGCCTCATGTTGGGCCGCAGCCGCGCCAGAGCGTTAGCTGTGCCCTTAAACTTGGGGACCAAACTTCGGAGATGTTTTCCGAAGTCCCACCGGACGGACGTCGAGTAGAAGCCCTAAATACTTCATTTGGGGCTCGATACCGATGCGAATGCCTCCTACTATAAGGCTGGATCCATTAGGTGACTCGCTCCGAGGCCCATGAAAGAATAAGCCCTCAGATTTGTGCATAGCCATCTTGAGTTGCAGCCGCCGGATCCGCCCTACGACTTGGGCAACCGCGGCCGTGGCCACGAGCGTGTCGTCCGCGTAGCTTGTAACGGTGGCACCGCCTATGAGGTCACCGCGAAGCACCCAGTCGTAGTCGATGTTCCACAAGAGCGGCCTTAACACCGACCCCTGTGGAACACCGCACCACATCTCACGCCGACCGAGACCGGTGGTCATACTTGAGTAGATGACGGCTCTCTCCGACAGATATACCCCGACTATGAGGCAAAGGTAGAGAGACACTACGTTATATACGAGTACCTCTCTAATGCGACTCCAGGGCAATGTGTTGAACGCGTTGGCGATGTCCAGAGACACTGCCAACATCACCTCACCCTGGGCAACTGCATCCTTCGCCAGGGCCCTCAAGCGCATGATAGCATCCACGGTGGAGCGCCTCTGGCGGAAGCCATATTGGCCTTCCGCCAGGTCCGGCCCAACTCTGCTTCGGACGACCTCATACGAAAACAATTACTTACTATTAATATTATTACCTATTCATTTATACTATTTTAAAATTGTAAATTAGGTGTGTCTGTACATTGGAGATATTTGAAAACGATTCTTAATACAAAAAGATTTTTTTGGAATTCTTGTCTGTTTGTTCGCAATGGACGTAAAAACTCAGTACAGATTTTGAGGCGGATTTTATATTAGAAAGGTGATCAGACTTAAAATCTGCCGAATGTTTGATTGCAATTGGTTAAGTAGAACCCTAGATATGACCAAAAACGATAACCGATTTATCGCATGCATAAGGTAGTAATTCATATATTGAAGCATTCATGTGACCGCCGTAGCGTGGCGGTCTCAACAAAGTCAGGTAGCGCGGTTTCGATTTCCGCTCAGTGCAAATATTTGTACGCATGAATATGTATTTGCATGATGTTTCATTGTTCGGGGTTGATTAATTTTAAAATACGGCGGTAACGGTCGGCCAAAACGGTTGCTATCGTTATCAATTAGCTTTTTCAAAGATTTTTTTGTGATAAATGAAAGATCATGTACTTATAAGTTTTATTAAAATAAAACTTTTCTTATTTTTTCGCTATAATTAAAACATTATACAAAAAAACACTCTAAAAAGGCGATAAAACAAGAAAAAAACAACAGACAAAAATACGCGTTAGAGAGTTCGGTGCCAAGCACGAAATACAACGTAAAAATTTAATGTCATTCGAGGCATTCTCTTTATTCAGTCCCGTAATTAGTGGTTGTTAGGTTTTTGAAGTTGGTTTCATTTTTTAAAATTTAAATTTTACTTATTTTTGGAAGTCGGTTTAAGATAAAAAAAATATTTGTGATCCGAAAACTGAAAACACGCCGACAGTACCCGAACTAACACAAGTGCGTGTGATACCACAATATTAATTGGAATTTTATACGTTACTAGCTAACCTGGCAAACTTCATTCCACCTTAGAATCTAGTTATGTTGGTTAGCTTATCAGCTGAATTAATTTCATGAATGGTCACATATATGCACAATATCCCGAGGGGGCCATCTCAAAGCCGTAGATGGCCCAGGGTCAGCCCGGGTGCGAGGGAATGGCCTTACGCTCCGGCGGCATTAGAGACACGAGATTGCGCGACGTGTAGTTTTGGTCGGTTCTAGTCTGACATAACTACCCCCCACTGACAGGTGGTGGGGTAACCGTGGGAAATTCAGGAAAAACAGGAAAAAAAGACGCAAAAAAGGCACACTATAGGCGAAGGTAAATCCAAAAAATCAAAAATCCTGATGAATCATTGACCAATGGTCGCACGTTTGTAGTGATTTTTCTAATTTTATCGAATTGGAATTGTTTACAATTACTTAAAATATTTTTTTAACTTTTCGTATCAACTATCAATATTGTTTATAATTAAGTTTTAAAATACATAGATACAATTGTTTTTTTTTTAATTCAAAAAGTCAATTCTATTTCACTTGTGTCGTGTATTTAAATTCCCACAACGATTAAAACTATATGGTCGTTGTGTACAACGCGTGTGTGGTCAGGAGCTTCCTCACTATTGCTCGGCTAATAAAGGAGCGCCAGAAAAAGCTCACGCCGCTTCAGTCACAGCCACCGTCTGCGTCTGTGGCATGGTTACCCACACTATTAAATAAATTTAATGTACATTTAATACTGCGACGATTTTTCGGATCCTTCGGAAGTTTGACAAATTACCACACGGTGCAAGCCCGACATAACCGCCCCCGCTGGCCGGCGGGGGGGTATCCGAAGGGATTTCCGCACGATAAAAAAAAAAAAAAAAAAAAAGGTACAAATTCATTCACACCGGTACACCCTGGGCGGCGGTCAATGGCTTCCCCTTCATAGGGTTGGCATTGATCGTCGGCCAATACCCAACGTGGCGGGAACACATCGCTCTCCGTACTCCTCTGTTTTCAGAGGAGACAGGACGAGCGATGCTGTTAGTGGTGAGATGGCCCAGGGTCAGTCGGGGTGCGAGGGATATGCTCTATGGGTAACCTTACACCCCGGTGTCTGAAGACCCGAGACGGCGTGCGGTTTTAGTCGGTGCAACCCCGACATAACCGCCCCCGCTGGCCGGCGGGGGGGTATATGAAGGGATTTCCGCACGAAAAAAAAAAAAAAAAAAAAAGGTACAAATTCATTCAATCGGACTTGGATATGCAGGTAGGTATGTTCAACTAATCTGAATTGAATACAATGAAATTCATTGACTGTTGAGGAAATCCAGCCTAAATCGATGAAAACATTGATGAATTAAAAGTTCAAGTTTCTCTTCGTTGTCTTTATTATTAAAAAAACTATAAAAAGCATGATTTCACTAGAGAAAATCCGTTTAAATAAGTAAACGGAGTTTTCACATTGTGCATTTACCTACCCAATGACATTGATTGAGTAAAATGTGGTAACACAGTAAAATTGAGGCCTATAAAGTAGGGTGTATGGGTCCCCACCTAGACCTTCGGGGCCCAGGTACTATACACCTTTTTTTTTTTTTTTTTTTTCGTGCGGAAATCCCTTCGGATACCGCCGAGCGGGGGGTCTCCAGCGGGGGCGGTTATGTCGGGCTTGCACCGACTAAAACCGCACGCCGTCTCGGGTCTTAAGACGCCGGGGTGTAAGGTTACCCATAGAGCATATCCCTCGCACCCCGACTGACCCTGGGCCATCTCCGGCTGACCCTGGGCCATCTCCGGTACTATACACCTGCAGATTAACAGACCTGGCACGGGCTTTCCTCTCGGGGTTAAGAGGCAAACAGGCACTTCAAATTAACTCGATAATTCGATTATTCCCCATATCTTTTTAACTAAACTACATAATTCAATTTATCACAAGCGCGTTAGGGTACTATACTGGGGCCCGATATTTTTGTTACAGGAATACAAATCTTAAGATTTAAAAAATAGGAGCTAAAATACGCTATGCTTCGAAAATAAAATAGACATATCACAAATCCCTAAATTCGTGTTTATAGAGTGCAGGTTGTATAAACAGTAACATTACACGGTGCGGTGACAAGCGCCGGAGTGCTGCACTGATGTAATATGATACATCACTGTCTGCCACCCTGCCGCTGTTTTTTCACCAGCTGTTTTATCGGAAACTTTTAACATTTAAAAAATAAAAATACAAGTGTCAAAATCGATAACCACAACTTTTGAGAATTATTATATTTGACAATCTTATTCCGACGCAAGTGATTCAGAAATCAGAAAGTTTGTACCTATGTATTTTTGAAGTGACTTTTTGCATTACAAATACTCATCATCATCTTAGCGTGGTTCCCTGTTGCGTCCGACGTTTTCACCTCAGAGCCCGGGGTCCTCTTACTCCTTCCCCTCCTTTTCATTTGACTTATTACTCTGTGGCGTAGTGGTAGTGCATTCGACTGCTAAGACAGGGGGCGCGGGTTCGATTCCCGCTCAGTGCATAAATTTGTACGCATGAATATGTCTATTTGCATTGGTCTGGATGATTCTATCTATAATATGTATCTATTTACAAAAAAAAAGTATATAAGCATGTTTATCCGCATTCTGGAATCCAGGCTCGCTGATGGCTGCAGCGAACGACCCCACCCCCCTCGGAGCCGCGGGTAACCGCAGGAGACGCCGGGGGAGGCGAAATCGCAGGCAGAAGACCTCACAAGCAGCAGCAGAGGGTGAAAACCCCGAAAACACCACGGGGGCAGTCGCTCCCGTAAAAGCCAACTCCCGCCCACAAGCCCCAAATGCGGTGCAGAAGGTGCAGGGAGCACCCAGCAAGCCTCCAGCCTCATGCACGAGCGCGGACAAGGCCGCGATCATCGAGGCCGCCGTCGACGTGCTGCAGGTGCTCATCGCTCTTCGTGCAGGCGAAGAGCCCATGAGCATCGTCCGTACGGTCCTCGTGGGCATCGCAAACCTGCTAGGGCAGCGTTAGCGACCACGAGGGCCGCACACCCGACATCTGCGGCCTCCACAGCCGCTCCCATAAAAGTCTACGGGGTCGGTGATCGCATCAGTCGTCTCCCAGGACGCGTGTCACTCGGAGCTGGGCCTTCTCCGGGTAACCGGAGATCTCACCTGGCTCGGGTAGACTGCCCAGGGGACGTGAAGCGCGATCCCGACCCCAATCAAACGAGAAGAACCCCGCTAGCTCCTCCTATCTTGCCGCCGCCTTCAACTTGAATGAAAAGGGCTATATGCCCACCCCAACCACCGGTCTGCGCTCACGCAGGCTGCGATGGAACATCTCGCCCAGGGGGCACATGCCCAAAAGGCGATTCCGCCTACCCCTAGGGATGGGGGCGAAGACCTCGTTGTCTGGAATCCATAACACAAGCTTGTTAAACTGGGGTGTATGTTGGGTAACCTCCTCGAGTGTCGTTCCGATTCCGATCCCGCTGGAGTCCGGGGGGAACGGAATCGGAGCGGCCGGTACACCCTGGGCGGCGGTCAATGGCTTCCCCTTCATGGGGCTGGCATTGATCGTCGGCCAATACCCAACGTGGCGGGAACACATCGCTCTCCGTACTCCTCTGCTTTCAGAGGAGACTGGATGAGCGATGCTGTTAGTGGTGGAGGCCACCGTAGGATCCTGGGGGATCCAGGGGCGGGTTGGCCCACTGCTCACGCAGGGGCCGACGGGCACTGTTGCCGCCGCCGGTGAGAGAGGACTAGCCATCCTCTCGCGTTCCGTAATCGGCAGGTGATCAGCAACGACCTGACTGGTGGCTCCAGAAGGGTACGCTGTGAACCTGCCGACCGGAGGGCTTGCCTTTATTGGCCGGCCCACGACAAGGAAAAGTCTATAACACCCGACAGCGAAGTCGTCAAAACCTATGGATACCAGCCGACCTCCATAGTATATAGGCTTATCCAGGTGCAGGGGGCTCCGCCTGGATGGACCATCTTTCCCCCATACTCGTGGGATATACTATGAATAATATCACAAATAAAAAACAACAACCGGACGATACAAATAAAAACGACCTTGGCGCGGACAACGGCATCCGAGATGATGAAACGGAGGTAGCGGGGGGTGAAGAGGAGGTGAGGCGGGGGCCTCACTCGCGGTCTGTCAAGGCCGTCTTCACCAGACCCGCTACTCCGTTACCAACAGGTGGGGAAACGGACGCAGACATTGCGTCTGCGGCGTCGACGGCGGGTACTGACAACGAGTCAGTATCCAGCCGTATGGAGACCGAGGAGGGTCTCCGACGTAAGCGGCCTCGCTCGGGTGGACCGTCCCTTGACCGGAGCAGAAGCTCCGGACAACGGACGGTCTCCTCGAGTGAGGATGATCGGCCGGCCAAAATATTGGCCACCGCGGCGACCAGAACGCTGAAGCAGCCGGTGCACGTCCCTCCACTACCCAGTGGCAGGGACCAAGGCGTCCCCGCGGCGAGGGAACTCCTCGCAGCGCTTGCCCGCATTACGGACACCATTAAGGGGTCCAAAAATGTGGCAGGCAAAAAGAAGACGGTGGCAGAAAATGTCGCCGTTGCCAGGACGGCGCTGGAGGAGCTCCTCGGTAGGAGCGTCTCCGAGGAGGAGGCGAAGCTCAGGGCCCGGGTCACAAGCCTGGAAACTGAGCTGGCCAACTCCTTGGAGCAACAGCGGGTCCTCCGGGAGGAGGTCAGGCAACTGACCCAGATGGTCAGGGGATCCCCGGAGGCCCAGAAGGCCCCAAGAGCCCAGGAGGTGGCGGACCACCCGAGGGCTCTTGCGCCGCTAGGGGGGGCGTCTACGTCAACGTCGGCGCCAAATTATGTGCAAAAGCCGGCGCCAAAGTCGGCACCTAAGCCGGCGCCGAATTCAGCGCCTAGGCCGGCGCCCAATCCGCCGCCAGAGACTGCGCCTAGTGTGGTGCAGCTCTTGGCGGCTATCGAGAGGCGGCTCGGTGTTCTGGAGGACCGGGCTTACCGTCCCCCACTGGCACGGCCTGCGTCTTTCGCAGCTGCTGCCGGTGGTAAGCCCGGCCCCGCCACCCCAGTGGCCCCAACGCCACAAGGGAAGGGGAAAAAGCGCGGCACCCCCACCCCCGCCATACCCGCCACTCCTGCTGCACCCGAGCGTTCCTCCAGAGGGGAGGAATGGGTGGTAGCGGGAGCCGCCAAAAAGGCGAAGAAAGCCGCCAAAAAGGCGGCTAAGAAGGTGGCAAAAGCCGCTGCGGCGAAGGCGCCGAAGAGGCTCCGCGCCCCACGCTCCACTGCCGTCGTCCTGACGGTGACGACGGAGGGTGTGGAGAAGGGCGTGGGGTACGCCCAGGTCCTGAGGCAGGTTAAAGCCTCAGTGGACCTCAAGGCCCTCGATATAGAGGGGGGGCTCCGGTGCAAAACAACTCGCACCGGAGCTCGCCTCCTCGAGGTCTCCGGCGCCACCAGCGGCCCCAAAGCCGACGCCCTAGCGGCCAAGCTGAGGGAGTCGCTGGATACCGAAGCCGTCCGCGTCACCAGACCCAACAAATGCGCAGGTTTGCGCATTTCGGGTCTAGATGACGCGGCCACGACGGAGGAAGTCATCTCCGCCGTCGTGGAGGCGGGCGGCTGCCCCCGTGATCAGGTGAGAGCTGGAGAAATCCGCTTCAGCTCCACCGGTCACGGCACAGCAGTCGTCAACTGCCCCGTCGCAGCGGCGCAAAAAATTGCGGACGAACGGAGCCTCCTCGTTGGGGGCTTCCTAAAGGCGCGGGTGCAACTCCTGCAGCCCCGCGAGACCAGGTGCTTCAGGTGCCTGGCTGTGGGGCATGTGGGAGTGCAGTGCACAGCGGGAGACACCGTGGGGGATCGGTGCTTCCGCTGCAGTCAGCCCGGGCACAAGGCCAGTGCTTGTGATGCTCCGCCGCGCTGCTACAAATGCGTAGCGGAGGGCAAAGCGGCGGAGCACCGGGCGGACAGCAAAACCTGCGCCGCCTCGAGGCCAAAGCCCCGTTCGTCCGCAACGGGTAGCGGGGGTGCCGCTCAAGAGCGGCCACATTCGAGGCGGGATGCGGAGATGGACGTCCATTAATGGACACACCAATCCGCATCCTGCAGGCGAACATAAACCACTGCACCGGTGCTCAGGATCTTCTGTACCAGAGCATCGTGGAGTGGTCTATCAATGTGGTCGTGGTCGCTGAGCCGTACTGGGTCCACCCCGGAAGCCCGGTGGACCTGGACGGCGTAGCGACCGTCTTCGGGGGTTCCGCCGCGGACACCTCGCGCCTTGCACTCATTGCAAGGTGCAGAGGCTGCGTCGCGGCGGACTATGAGGGCTTGGCTGTCGTGGCCGTCTACTTCTCGCCAAGCCTTGACCAGTACGAGCTTGAGCTAAGGCTCGCTGAACTGGACATTGTTCTCGCTGCGTGCCGTCCTCGTCCTGTCTTGGTCCTGGGAGACTTCAACTCCTGGTCTCAGGCCTGGGGCTCCCGGGAAACCAATGACAAGGGGCGAGTACTGGAGGACTGGGCCAACACCCGTGGTCTAGAGGTCCTCAACCGGGGGAGTGTCGCCACCTGGGAGCGGCGGGGGCTCAGTTCGGTCGTGGATGTCGCATTCGCGACCCCTGCTCTCGCCCGCCGCGTCCAGGGTTGGCGTGTGGTGGAGGAGGAGGAGACGGATTCCGACCATAAGTATATTCGGTTCGACGTCTCCCCTCCAACTAACCTGCCGCCGACAATTGCGAATCCCCCGGATCCACGTTGGGCGCTCAGACGCCTGGATCGGGAGGCTCTCCTGGAGGCATCAATAGTGCAGGCCTGGATTCCGTCACTGGCCAGGCCTGCTGATGTCGACGCAGAGGCGGAATGGTTCAGGAGAGCCATGTCGCATATCTGTGATGCGGCGATGCCTAGGGTTAAGCCCGGCCCGGCAAAGAGACAGGTGTACTGGTGGTCAGCGGAGATCGCACAGCTGCGAGCAGCGTGCGTGACCGCTCGCCGCCAGTACACCAGGTTCCGCCGGAGGCGTCGCCGCCCAGACGATGCGGCAGCCCGAGAGGCGGAGCTATATGAGGCGTACAAGGGGGCCAAGAGGACCCTCCAGGTAGCCATTAAGCAGGCCAAACGGCGGGCCCGCGAAGAGCTGCTGGAGTCTCTGGAGCAGAACCCATGGGGGCGTCCTTACCTTGCGGTCAGGGGCAAAATCCGCCCAAGGGCGCCCCTACTGACCCAGAGCCTCCAGCCGGAGCGGCTGGAGGGGATACTGGGCTCCTTGTTCCCAGCGAGAGCGGAGGAGCACGTCCCTCCGCGTATGGCTCCGCCTCAGGCGCCTGACGCTGATAATAGCGAGAGCGATGTGCCCGAAGTCAGGGAGAGTGAACTGGGGGTAGCAGTGCTCCGGCTTAAAGCCCGGAAATGCACTGCCCCTGGACCCGACGGCATTCCAGGCCGAGCATGGGTCCTGGCCCTGGAGGAACTAGGGCCTCGACTGGTGGCGCTCTTTAGCGCATGCCTCGAAAGGGGCCAGTTTCCAAAGGCTTGGAAGACGGGGAAACTGGTCCTTATCCGGAAGGCGGGGCGGCCGGCGGACCAGCCATCCGGATACCGGCCGATCGTGTTGCTCGACGAGGTGTGCAAGCTCTTTGAGCGGATTATTGCAGAGCGCCTCGTCGAGCATCTCACGAACGTGGGGCCAGATCTGGCGGACAACCAGTTTGGTTTCCGCCGGGGGCGCTCCACCGTGGAAGCGATCATGCGCGTTAGGCGCCTGGCGGAGGAAGTAGTCTCGCGGGGTGGGGTGGTGGTGGCGGTGTCTCTCGATATCGCCAACGCCTTCAACACCCTACCCTGGAGCTGCGTTAGGGAGGCGCTCGCGTATCACAGAGTGCCTCCTTACCTCCGCCGCATTGTCGAGGCATACCTATCCGAGAGGGCCATAGTTTACCCGAGCTGGCTAGGGCCAGGGCGGCGAGAAGTGTCGTGCGGTGTTCCACAGGGGTCGGTCCTAGGGCCACTCCTGTGGAACATCGGATACGACTGGGTGCTGCGCGGTTCGTTGCTCGAGGGTGTCAGCATAACGTGTTATGCTGACGACACCCTCGTTATGGCGCGGGGAGCAACGCACCGTAGCGCGGCACTAAAGGCCACGGCAGGGGTTGCTCAAGTCGTGGGTCGAATACGGCGGCTGGGACTCGAGGTGGCTCTCCACAAATCCGAGGCTATGTGTTTCCACGGGCCTCGGAGGGAGCCACCTGCGGGAACCAGCATAACCGTAGGGGGCGTAAGCATCGGCATCGAGCCCACGATGAAGTACCTTGGGCTCGTACTCGATAGCCGATGGGACTTCGGACCTCATCTCCGAAGTCTGGTTCCGAAACTGAGGGGGGCTGCGGCCGCGCTATCGCGGCTGATGCCCAACGTTAAGGGACCCAACGCCCCCACTAGGAGACTGTACCTGGGGATCGTGCGAAGCATGTCCCTGTACGGGGCCCCAGTATGGGCGGAGACTCTGGCGGCCCGCAACGTGGCTGTATTAAACAGCCCGTTAAAAGCGATGGCCGTCAGAGTCATCAGGGGGTATCGCACGATCTCCGTCGAGGCGGCATGTCTCCTAGCCGGGACCCCTCCATGGGACCTGGAAGCGAGAGCCCTTGCGCTGCTGTACCAGTGGCGCAAGGAGGCGCTGGAGCGGGGCCATAGGCCGGAGCCCCGAGAAATCAGGGCTCAGCGGTCCCTGCTCCGCCAGGAACTCATGGAGACATGGAGGGTGCGACTTGAGCACCCAAGGTGGGGGGAATCCACCATTGCGGCGGTGAGACCGATCATGAAGGAGTGGTTGGAGAGGGACCATGGGGACCTCTCCTACCGGATGTGCCAGATGGTTACCGGACACGGGTGCTTCGGTAAGTATCTGTGGCGCATCCACCGGGAGACAACGCCGCAGTGCCAGCACTGCGAGGATCCTGGCGAAGACACGGCGCTCCACACGTTGGTGGAGTGCCCTGCGTGGGCGAGTCAACGCCGGGATCTCGTTGCGGTCCTGGGCGTGGACGTTCTCTCGTTGGAGACCATGGTGAGGGCCGTGGTCTCCGACGGGAGCAAGTGGCACGCCGCCGCCTCTTTCTGCGAGCAGGTAATGCGCGCGAAAGAGACGGCGGAGAGGGAGCGGGAGAGAACCCTGCCCCCCGAGTTTCGCAGTCTGCGGCGAGGACGCCGCAGACTCATCTACGCCCGGGACTACCGACCTCCATGATCGGGGCCTGAGGACGGCAGTTGGCCGACTCGCCATCCTTACAGAAGCAGGCCGTGGCGGAGGCGTGTCGTGTGTGCCCTACACACGCCTGCCAACTCACCGAAGCGGGATAAAACCCGACCCCACCAGGCGAGGCCGCGGTGGCGGCCAAAGCCCGCCGGCAACCCTGGGGTTATCCTTTCGAGGGCTTACCCGGGGTGCCCGGCAACGGCCACTTGGGGAGGACACCGTGCGGTTTTAGTCGAGACACGACATAACCACCCCCGCTGGCCGGCGGGGGGGTATCCGAAGGGATTTCCGCACGTTAAAAAAAAAAAAAAAAAAAGCTTGTTAAACTTTGCTTACTTTGAGTCTAGAAAGCGCTGTGTAGAATGTCGTTTATTTATTTATTTATTCTGCTTTTTTGGAAGCGACTGCAGTCTAACCAAACGCCGCGCCGCCGGGAGAAAAACCTGCGCTAGAGCCTCGTGAATCAGCAGGTGTGTACCGCCTTATAGGTGAGGTTGACTTGGCTCCGAAGGTCTTTGTGGTGGGCCCCATACACCCGCTACAAGAAAGCGTGGATACTTTTACGTAAAATAAAACTCAAATAGTAATAAATAAACTCTCATAGACAACATACTAATCACTAAAATTACAAAACCTGCAATAAATTATCTGCCAGATTATGTTCCATCAGTATCTTACTTTTAAAAAAATCTATTGGAAATACAATATCAACCTGCTGTTTCTCAGCAGCTGTCGTAGGGTTTACATAATTACAATATGTATATTTCAAACAAAACGCCTTCGAAACAAAAACAAATTCTTGAAAAACCACAACCTTTTTAATTTGCTTTAAAATTATAAATAAAATTTGAAATAGTCAACAAATAAAGTAATCAATTAATCCTTCTTCCTTAATCTAGCACTAGATATTTCTATGGCTTGAAGCCAATGTTGGATTTCTTCAGGAGCCTCCGGTTTTTGATCATTCCCAGGAATACCTTTGAATAGTGTCTGTGCATCTACGCCGATGAGATTCTGACGAGATAGTACGACTGCACGTACAAAATCGTCCTTTAATGTGATAAACTTTTGCTCGATGAACAGAGTTTTCTCTTCCCAGTACACCAGCTATAATAAAAACTTCTGTAAGTATCTAATACGCTCGAATAGTTACCGTCGGTGCACTTTTCCTAACTTTAATTTTAAGAAGGCAACATTGTATAGTGAGCTTGAACCCGTAACAAATCTGCCAACTGACCTACCTGGACCCGTCCTGGATTCGTTACAATTTCTTCGATATAACATAATGTCTCATGCGACATTTCCAAAATCAGTAGGTATCGAATACATGTAAAAACTATGTGTCCTGAGCAAAATACCTGCATTTAAATATTTTTCTACTATGCTTAACTGAACGTCCGCCATTTGAGGAACAAGTAATAAATACTGCTGAATATAATGACATTGCCATAGGGCTGACAACGCATCGATCGGATGGCATCATCTCGTCAACTGCCACTATTTATTAATTACAGTCTGTTGGCCACTGCACCACTTGCATGAAATAATGTCCCATTCCCACGTCCCTTAGGAAAATATTTTAGCAATACAAAGCATATGTAAAATACCAGACTAGAAATCTATCGCTGTGTCAAATTTCATCCAGATTCGTTCTGCCTTCCTAAAGTGACTGATTAGGTAATAAACATCCATCCATCAATTCAAACGTTCGCATTTAAAACAGTTGCAAGATTGACATTAGTCGCAGATATTTATTTGGAGTCCGGATGATACCTACCTACTTTGTGTTCGTTTATTATATTTACTATATATGTTTGTAATTCCGTCATGTCCAAGACTAATGCCCCATTGCCGGTATCATCATTGTCTTTTCGTTTTTCCCAGTTGCATCCAAGGCTGATACCTCTTAGCCCTGAGTCCGCTTACGCTTCCTACTATGTTTGGTTTTATTTATACGGCTTTTATGGAAGCGACTGTCGTCAGACCTTATTGGCTTGGCTCCGTAGGTCTTGGTGGGGCCCATGCAACCCCATTGCAGGAATATTGTTTCAAAAAAAAAAAGAATAATGAACACCTAAAAATACGATTCATATATTATTATTTACCTTTGTTTCGACCTTGTATGCTGTGAATATAGGAATGGTCCTCCTGTAACGAATGCTGGAAGCACCTTGTAATGCATGACCATTTACTGCTTTGATATTAGCATACATTCCAGTACGGTCATAAAAATGGAATCTTGCGAAATCCAGCTCTCTAACATAGCGCGCGTTGTTCATGTGTTGTAAGAAGATATCAACATCTTGAGTAGTGCAGAAACCTGAAACACAATACCAATAAACTGAAACATGATAAAAATAATATTTCTGTTTCGTAATTACTTTTGTCCATATTTCGATTTAGAAGCGGACTATTTATTACACATTACTATATTTTGCATCAATAAGTGATAATAATAAACAATAAAAATAATTGATTTACAAGCAAAAACTTATGTTCTAAGATAGAATTTACACATAGATAATATACGGCATATTACCACATTCAATAAAACAACTGTGTTTTAACTAGATAACCTAATATCTGTGCTTGAGACACAGCCCTTAGGGCCTAGACAAAATGACATTCTACTAGTGGAATCGCTTCGAAGCGAACCTTCAAAAGTTCCAAATGTATGGGAGAGATATTATTTGTAGACATGTCACGTCTAACAAGTTTCGCTGTCATTACAGAAGCAGGCCAAGAATGAGGCGTTTTTGTGTCCTACACACGCCTGCCAACTCACCCTCGCGGGATCAAACCCGACACCATAGGCGAGGCCGCGATGGCGGCCAAAGTCCGCCGGAAACCCTGGGGTTATCCTTTCGAGGGCTTACCCGGGGACACTTGGGGAGGACACCGTGTGATTTTAGTCGGTCCGATTCCGACACACTCATCCCATCGTTGGCACTCACACGTAAAAAAAATAAAAAATAAAAGGGGTAACAAATAATGTAATATACATTTCGGACTTTTGAAGTAGAATGTCATTATGTCTACAGGCCCTTATCATAACACATAATATATGTTGGAAAGCTAATAGTATGTTAAAGATTTCATAAATTTAAGAAAACAATACAAAAGTAAGTAAGTCTATACTAATCTATACCAGTATTATAAAGCTGAACATTCTGTTTACTTGGTTGTTTGTTTGGTTGAACGCGCTAATCTCAGGAACTACTAGTTCGGATTTAAAAATTCTTTTATTAGCTTAAAAATTCTTTATTAGGCTGAGGGAAGGATGTGTATTTAAAGCATTCCACTCTTCTATCATCGTGAAAAGGAAATCGGAATTGTTTGCACCGTATGGGGCTGATACCTGTCGTGTACGTGTTGTTTTGGACACACGACCAATCATTGGACCAATCATAAATGTTGACAAAAATTTCGATCATGGTAAAATTGATCAAAGCGCACTTGAACAATGACGATGTCCATGAAGATTTGTCCATGTAGTTTGATCGTGTAAGTAGGTACGGTATTACCATGAACCAACATATTATTGATCTATTTTGTATTACATTGGGACCTAAACATAACTAGTGAATCGTGGGTGTGTATTACACCTCTGCCTACCACTTCGAGGATATAGGCGTGAAGTTATTTTATATTGTAAAGCTGAAGAGTTTGTTTGTTTGTTTGTTTATTTGGTTGAACGGGCTAATCTCAGGAACTACTAGATGAATTGAAAAATTATTTTTGTGTTGAATAGCCTTTATGTATCGAGGAAGTTTATAGGCTATATATCATCACATTACTACCCAGGGAAGTGGAGCAGTAATCATATATGTCAAGAAATCGGGTAAATTTGCACACATTATTGCAAAACTAATGCATGTATGGGTTAAATAGGTGCCATGGGATATCGAAGTACATATGTCACTAACGAAGCCACGGAGGACAGCTAGATATAGTTAGTTATATAGCTATAAAAACTTTGAACTAGCTTTTACAAACCATTTTAACCTCTAAACATAATGATACACCTACAAGATACCTTTTTTTTTTTTAAATCGGGTCTTAAGACGCCGGGGTGTAAGGTTACTCATAGAGCATATCCCTCGCACCCCGACTGACCCCGGGCCATCTCCGGTTTTGAGATGGCCCTCTTACTTGCTCTCCACTGTGCCATCTGCTAATCAGAGGGACACCTGGAAAGCTTCCGAACAGCCCTCAACAGGGCCGTCCTCGCCTCGGTCGGAGTTGGCCGTAGGCGGCAGCGTCTCTCCCGCCCTAGGAGAGAGGCGCTGCTGTCTCCGTTGCCCAGGGTGCACCGCGTGGAGGTCCCCAACCAAGCACCCCACCTACAAGATACCTAAATCAGGTATGATCAGTAAGCGATTGGTTATGATGGTTTGAAATGCTAACTCGTTTTAGAGTCGGTGCCTGTTTTAGGCATAGGTTTCTTCTACTTGTTAGCTTCAATACAATTTTGTAAAGTGTACTAATAACCGAAATGGTAGTTAAGTTAAATTACTTGTCTTAGGGGTAGATTCACGTCGGTAGTTTAATGACCAGGATTCGAACCCGGGATCTCGCGATCGGAAAGCAACCTGCTACCGACGCTTACAAACGTGTGATTGTACCTACTTATTGACAATGCGTCTCCTTAAATTATATGCTTACCTACTGGTAGTGTGTGAATTCCGTTTTTGTTCGTAATAACCGAATTTCAATCAATCTATTTTTACTTTTTCATTAAATATCACTACACTCAAGGGTATACGTAGATACATAGTAGATAGGTACTACAGTTTATTGAAACACCTACATGTTACGGACTTTCAGACGTTACATAATCCTCTGGTGAAACTGTAAATGTATTTTTGGCTTTTACTAGCTCACCGACATGGTCAAGTAACGTATATAAACTGTAGCCAACAAATGCACCCGCCAATAATATTCTGCAAAGAAATCAAAAGTTGTGATTTACTTGTACCTATGTAACATGCAGTTTGTTAACAAATCGTAATTTTTCATACTTTTTGTCACACAACGCAACGTTAATAAAACGCGTATGGGTAATTAAGGCAATTTCTGAACCATTGAGAGTAAATCAACTCGGCGAACTGCGAAGAAATACGTAGCGGAGCGGATTAGGGGGAAAAATACCTATCTACGTCGAACTTTTCTGTCGCCGGTTATTCACTTGATTACTAACCAACTCATTGTAAAGGCAGCTTAGCAAACAGACTTTCTTATGTTTAGTCCGTCATTTGCGAGCGCCCTCCTGATTGTAAGTTAGGGTAAAGTTCAAAAAGTAAAGGCCGAAATGGGGATCCTCAGTTTCAAGGCCTCGAAAGAAGTTAGGTATTTCACGCCCCATTCAGAGTACTAGAGTATAGTAGAGTGTAGGAAGAAGTAATACATTAGTGATGACAAAGCAAAATACAGTTCTTTATCGTGCGAAAAAAGAAGATGTAGGTACTGCACCACACCACCCGAGGGGGCCATCTCGAAACCGGAGATGGTCAGTCGGGGTGTGAGAGATATGCTCTATGGGCAACCTTACACCCCGACGTCGGTAGACCCGAGACGGCGTGCGGTTTTAGTCGGTTCAAGCCCGACATAACCGCCCCCGCTGGCCGGCGGAGGGGTATCCGAAGGGGAAAAAAAAAGGTACTGCTCAACACCGTCCGTATGAAGGTGACAACTCAGTCCTACACGTGTTATTCTGGATAGGTTGGACTTAATTAAAAGAGCCCATCAGAACATTCCCCATAGCAGGGGCTCCAAGGCACTGGCAAAGAGGCAACGTCTCTACGTAACTGCAAACTACAAAAGCTCCTAAACCCTTTGCTGTGTTGGTGACCTTAGGACTTCCAATAATTCGTATTGTATGCCGCTGCAGTCTGTCAAAAGCATCTAATAAGTAAGTACTGTACAGGGCCATCCCAGAGATAAGATCATTATTCCACGCAAGAACGAACCTATGCCCTGTACAAAAAACACCGCTGCACCCCGGTGTGAAAATTCACCTTGTTACCTACCTACGTTAAGCTGTTTTCATGACTCTCACGATGTATTTTTATTTTGTAATATAACCTTATCTCTTTATTCTCTCAATCCATTGCATATATCAACTCAGTCGAAGAACCCAAAATAAAACAATATACTTTGTTTATCTCACTTCAATTGAAGACGAAAAATTAAGTTGTCACATGACTTTAAATAAGAATGTAACTTACAGTGAAGTAACCATCTTTATCAAAATTTAAAGACAATCGTGTCCCGTAATTTGCCACCGGCAAAATCCTTTCAATTTTATTATAGCTATAGTTAATAGCGTGTGAAAACTAATAAGCTTATCGTAAGCACAGTAAACACTCGTAAATTATTTGATTTCCTTACAAGATATGTGTATCAATAAATGTTAGAAACGGCTCTTTGAAGTTATTATTAGTATTTTTATATTGGAAAAAAATATCCCGACGAATAGAAGTAATACAACGGATAATCACATTAACAATACCGAAAGGTATAAAATAAACACGAATTTTAAAATATTTTCTTGGACTTTCTGTCAATTTCCCGCTATAGTTTTTGAACTTGTTTGAATGAACTCTAAATGAAATATGTTACACCTACCTACGTGCGACTGTATTATAATATAGCCCGGGAAGGTATTATGATGCGACAAGGATAACATTAGAACCAAAATGTAAACACCTTACTAAGTCAACAGTCAACTGGCATACAGAGTGTTTTAAATCATTGCCTTTATAAATACTGTCTCGTCCTCAAGCTAAAAGGCGGATTTCACATCTTAACTTTGAACAAATGTAATAGCAACTTTAATTTCATAAATGCTCAAAAATATATCCATCCACTGTTAAATGACAACGTAATTACAGATTTATAGAAAATACTAGCATAGGGTTTAAAATATACCCTCATTTTTTAGCTCAAGCTCGAATTTGCGTTTTCACTTAGCCGCTTTTTAGTTTGAGGAGGGCAGAATAGTGTATCTACAAATATCTATTAAATATTTCTTTGTACTACCGCGTTGAAAGGATCAAAGTTTGCTTAGACCAAGAATGTTTAGAGGTTACAGACCTATTGTGGTCAAGGCACCACTGGTTAACTGCGGACTACTTACTGTGGACTTTGATCGAGTCAACGGAAGATAATTTTCTATAATCGCTAATACTTACTCACAAATATTTCATAGTTACGATTCAAGAACCTACAAGAAATATCAATCCGAAAATCGAATTATCAGCTTTCTACTTTTATCCCATATTATTAACAGACGGTCTACCTGGTAAGCCTATCACAAATCACAATAGCTTAAATAATGTCGTAAGTATTACCTTCGTTACGACACTACCTTCATTAGCCCCTCGCAATAGTTACACGCGCAAAAACTAGATATTATACATATAGTTAAAAACCATAGAGGCACGCAATATTATTTAAAATGGATCTGAGAACACCCTGTGCCAGAAAGTATAACAATTACATCAGTAAACTAACAGTGATTGTTACAAGAGATGACAGTTTGTAAATTTATAACATCATAGGTTTCTACCTATGACGTTTTAAACATTCACCAAATCAAAATGAAAAGACCTATGAAATTGATTGAGTAGTGTACCTACCTCAATGCCCCCGCTGGTCGGCGGGGGGTATCCGAAAGGATTTCCGCACGAAAAAAAAAATTCCAGCCAAAAGATTTCGGCCTAATAATGTCTTCTCGGTGATGCGGATGCGGTATAGCTCACCTAAGTATTCCTATAGTAATATTTAGCTATCTTTAAAGATATAGGTGTAATAGTGTGGGAGAGGTTTTAAAACTCGTGACCAGGAAAAGTCCCCCCCCCCCTTTTCAAAACAAATCAAATTTCCGTTATTTTTTCACTTGAATAATTCATGTCATTTCCTGCACATTTTTATTTTCTTAAATGAAGTTATTGAAATATGGAAGTGGAACTACACCCGCTAGTGAGAGATGTCACCCCCGCCCCTACCTGGACAATTAAACTGTCGTGTGCTAGCACCACAGGAGAGTATTTTGAGTAATAGAAGAGTAAGCAGTGCCGTTAACACGTCTCCCGATGCTTCAATTGGTTTCCTAGGGAAATGGGAAGACACAATTCACGTGAAAGAGGTTACTACCTACTACACCTATTTTCTAAACCGTTTCGGGTTTTAACTTTTTTGGAAGTATTTATGATATTACTGTTAATATTATTTTTAATATTTTCAACTAGAAACAACCCTCTAACTAGATATGCAGAATAAAAAAAGTTTATTAAGTCAACGACAATAGTGTCTATTAAATTCTAATTTATTAATCACTTTAGGTCCTAAACCTTTCATAAAATCAACACATAGTATAAAACGAAGTCGCTATTTCCGTCTGTCTGTCCGTGTCCATATATATGCTTGGAACTTTAAAACTACGCAACAGATATTGATGGTGTTTTTAGGGTTCCGTAGCCAAATGGCAAAAAACGGAACCCTTATAGATTAGTCATGTCTGTCTGTACGTCCATATGTCACAGCAACTTTTTTCTAAACTATAAAATCTATGCTGTTGAAACTTGGTAAGTAGATGTATTTTGTGAGCAAGTAATACTCGAGAGCCTGCGAGGCGCGGAGGCAACTCGACGACCTCCGTCCTCCATGAGCGAAGGCCTGGGGGCGACAGGTAGAGCCGGCTGTCACCCTATCAGAAGCAGACCGGAGCGGCGGCGGCGCTTTGCGCACTCTCCCCTCCCTTTTCGACGAGGACACCAAGGTTCCCAAACCCGAGTGGGCCATATCGAAACCAGAGATGACCCTGGGTCAGTCGGGGTGCGAGGGAAATGCCTTTTGGGCCACCTTACACTCCGGCGTCGGAGGACCTGAGACGGCGTGCGGTTTTAGTCGGTGCGAGCCTTACATAACCTCCCCTGCTGGCCGAAAGGGGGGTGGCCGAGGGGATTTCAGCACGAAAAAAGGTAAATGTTGTAAATATCTTACTGTTAATCCACTTTTGTCGTTTTTACCTACTCGTTAGCCATGTCAATATTAAGTTCAATATTTTTTTATTTACCTACAACCTGTAACAAGATGAATGCATGACTTTGCATCCGAATTAGAATATCAGATTGCAAAACTAAAATAATAAGTGGGCATTCAATATTTTATTTAGGTAGGTAGGTACTTAGTTAAATTTTGTAAGCTCTTGTCGGCGCGTCACCGTCGGTGGAGTCGGCCTTATGTTGAGATGTAGGTCCCGGGTGGTCATCACACTACCGACGTGAACCCCTTCCTAACACGATTTTTTTTATACAACCTCCTGATGGGAAGTGGTAATGCCGTACCTACACTTTTTTTATAAAACCGGTCCAGTGCGAGTCGGACTCGCGCACTGAGGGTTCCGTACAAAATTGTATACCATTTTTGTGAGATAAGTTCCAGTTGCGCCGTGTAGTGTCGGCACATTAAAAGAATAACACTACCCCCTCTCTTCCCGTGGGTGTCGTAAAAGTCGACTAAGGGAAATCGCCATCAAGAGACGGGCAGCAGCGCCTCCTGAAACACCAGGCCATACTGCGATCGCCAACCCGCCTGCCAAGCGTGGCGATTATGGCAAACCCCCCAAAATGGCTACACACCCAATAAATCGGCCCCCAGTCCCCGGCAGCACCGCTTTTCCTAGCTACGGTAGCGGCTATGGTAACGGCGGGGCAGGGGGTGCTAAGAATCCCCGGGTAAGATCCGGCTACCAACACCGACGACTCGATCTGGCAACCTACAAAACGTGCACACTGAGGCTCGACGCGAAGCTCGTAGAGTTGGAAGAGGCAGTTAGTAAGTTACACTGGGATGTCATTGGATTATCTGAAGTCCGAAGAGAGGGTGAGGACTCGATAATCCTGCAATCCGGTAACTTACTATACCACCGGCGAGGGCGACCAACAGTCCCTAGGTGGTGTCGGGTTCATCGTCCACAAATCCCTCGTTAACAACGTGGTTAACATCGGGAGTGTGTCGAGCAGGGTAGCGTACCTGATACTCAGGTACGCTACCATGCGTGTACGACATTAGAATGGCTCTCAAGCAGCTTGCAAACAACAAGGCGGCGGGCGATGACGGAATCACAACAGAGCTTCTGAGAGTGGGCGGAAAGCCGATACTTTAAGGTCCTCCAGAAGCTTTTCAATTCAGTCATCCTCGAGGGCACAACGCCAAAGGCATGGGGCAGAAGCGATGTGATGCTGTTTTTCAAGAAGGGTAATAAGACTCTCTTGAAAAACTACAGACCCATCTCGCTTCTGAGCCATATCTATAAAGTGTTTTCGAGAGTCATTACGAATCGTCTCGCTCCCAGGTTTGACGACTTCCAACCACCCGAACAAGCCGGGTTCCGGAAAGGCTATAGTACCATAGACCACATCCATACGCTGCGGCAAGTTATACAGAAGACCGAAGAGTACAACTTGCCACTTTGCTTGGCGTTCGTGGACTACGAGAAAGCCTTCGATTCGATTGAGACCTGAGAGTAGACTACAGGTACATCGTGGTGCTGAGGTACTTATACCAAAACGCCACCATGTCAGTCCGATTACAGAACCAGAGCTCTAATCCTATCCAACTACAGCGAGGTGTGAGACAGGGAGACGTCATCTCTCCGAAACTGTTCGCAGCTGCGTTGGAGGATATTTTTAAGCTTCTGGACTGGAAAGGATGCGGCATCAACATCAATGGCAAGTTCCTAACACACCTTGAGACCTTGGAAGACCTGAACACAATGCTCGAAGATCTTAGTAATGCTTCTCAAAGAGTGGGTCTTAGGATGAACATGGATAAGACGAAAATCATGTCCAATGCCCATGTTGCACCTGCTCCAGTTAATGTTGGGAACATTACACTCGAAGTTGTTGACCACTATGTTTACCTAGGACAGACGATCCAGTTAGGTAAGTCCAACTTCGAGAAAGAGATCTCTCGTCGAATCCAGCTCGGATGGGCAGCGTTCGGGAAGCTCCGGCATATATTCGCGTCCGAAATACCTCAATGTCTCAAGACGAAGTCTTTGACCAGTGTGTGTTGCCAGTTATGACATATGGAAGTGAGACGTGGTCTTTTACTATGGGTCTCATAAGAAGGCTCAAGGTCACCCAGCGAGCAATGGAGAGGGCGATGCTCGGTATTTCCCTGCGCGATCGAATCAGAAATGATGAGATCCGCAGGAGAACTAAAACAACCGACATCGCTCGAAGGATTGCATCGCTGAAGTGGCAGTGGGCGGGACACATAGCGCGGAGAACCGATGACCGCTGGGGCGGAAAGGTTCTCGAATGGCGACCGCGTACCGGACGACGTTCCGTGGGCAGGCCCCCTACAAGGTGGACCGACGATCTAGTCAAGGTCGCGGGAAGCTGCTGGATGCGGGCGGCGCAGGACCGATCGTTGTGGAGATCCTTGGGGGAGGCCTATGCCCAGTAGTGGGCGTCGTTTGGCTGACATGATGATAATGATAATGAAGTTCCAGTCAAGCTAGACCTCTAATTTTCATTTTTCTTTATTATTTGGAAATTTTCCTTTATTTTTATCCATATCTATTTATGGTGTTGACTCAGAACCTTGATTTTTATACACCTAATAGGGACTATTGACCTCAGTACCTGCTAGGTCCACGCATTCCTTCAAAAGGTGGTAACATACGGGTAGACAGACAGACGGACAAGAGAGTGATCTTGTAAGGGTTCATTTTTTACCTTTTAAGGTACGGAACCCTAAAAACTAAGTATTTTTTTGTAAGATGACGATCACTACAACTTCATTTTATAAGTAAATCAAAATGGTAGGTATTTAGTTTACTCAATAATGCTAGTCAACTCCTTCATAATAGGTACCTACCTACATAAAAGTAACGTAATTGTATTCTCATTAATATTTACTATCCAAATTATAATTTCAGACTCACCGTAAATAGTTGTGGTGTCATTAACTCCGCATTTCTTTTGGAATAGTCTTCCAATTCCAATGGTGAAAGCTATCCTCAAGAAGTAATTCACATCCCAGAATATATATGCAAGTGCTATTACAGATACTATAATACAATACATCGCTATGAAATTATTGCTTTAAACACTTAAAGAACAATATACGGTAGTATCACTATAGCAGCAAAACCAATAACTAACTTACTAAGTAACATGGGACACAAGATAAATAGTACCTATACATACTTTACACAACGAAGACAGCAATAGGTATACGTTTGTTGTCTTTGTTTTACTTACAATTAACTCTTAGGGGTAAGAACGAGACGGTATCAGTTTACTGCTAAAGATGTTGTGTAAGTACGGGATGCAAGGTGAGTACAACAAGGTCAAGTTAAACATGGTCGTCATTTTATGAAGTCACTGACCATTTGACAGCTACGCAGTTTGAAGTTAGTTGTAGTTGCAAGTTGCAATCAATAACTCCGAAAAGTAAATTTTATTTTCAAACGTTATGGGTATCATATATTGTAAAAGCCATGACAGTTGAGTGTAAAGTTGGTTAAATAAGGTCAATGTGCCACATAGCGACCAATTTACGTAATAGTAAACTCTGTACCTACTATATTGTCATTTGGTAAAAAAACTTTATTAAGTTTTTAAGAAATAATATTTGATATTGTCGGAAGTTTACGCGAATGTTTACACATTGAAATAAAACTATTTTTAAGAGTCCATACTACTCCAGCTAAAATGCAATATTTACCCCCCGCTCACTGGCGGCCGGCCCACGCCGCGCAGTAGTCGATCGCGACTATCTCACTCTCACAAGGATGCGCGCGTGACCTCGTGCGCTAGAGTTCACGCGTAGACTACGATAAGGTAAACTAGCTAATAATCGGCAGGTTGGTTATAGAAATAAAATAAAAATCTGCATTATAATTTCTATCTTATTGTTAATTTTAAAACTACCTATATAGAGTAACACAATAATTAACAATCATAATTACTTGATATTATTAGTGTTAATCAAATGTATAGTTTGCTACACTCATTTACTTTGGCGGTACGAAGTTCACCGGGTCAGCTAGTGTGTTAGAATAAAATCATGTCGAGAAAGAAAAATACAACAGTATAATAAAAATGCTTTATTCTCGTATTGGCATGTTTCGAGTATGTCTTGCATCACACAACTCAGGTAACATAAATGACAAATAAAAATCACTTAATTTGCTCGCCATATTAAGTTCCCAAAACCGATCATCCCTTTCAATAATTTCTGTTTTGATCTCTCGTTCACGTCCTGACCATACCCCAAAAATACATTTATGTCTGCCAGTGATGTGTAATTGACCCTGAACTTGTATAAACCAAGCATGTTTTTTATTGATAATAAGACCATCTTTGGATCTCTTCCAAAAATTTACTTTCTTCTTATCTATTGCGTCATCTAGGGATGTTTTAAATGCTGTGATTGGGCACTTTATTTCGACCAAGATATCATCACCTATAATCCCGTCAGGTGTGGCACCTAAATAAGGCAAATTTTTGTCAACGAAGAGACCGCAAGGCTCTATCTTGACTTTGAGCTGCGATTCTAATTGTTCTAAGGCAATACTCTCATGTTCGATTCCATGTTTTAAGGACGGCACATGGCTAAGATTTTTTGGATAAAGAATATTCTTCACTAAATTCTTCACGCTTGTGGTTGATCGCCTATTTATGACTTTTGCGAAATTTGATGCCGTGAGAAGCTTCCTTCTAAGCTCTAACCACGTACTTGAATCTTTCTGTAAAATCGTTGCTTTTTCTATTTGTTTTCTATCTTCTTCTGAACTCGGTAAATTTTTAAGAAAATCTTCCTTAACTCTGTTGTATTCCAAAGGGGGCATATCAGGTTTTTGGCAATTTTCGCCATAATTTTTATCCCCAAGTTTTTGTTGATTCATCAAAAATAGCTTTCTTCCCTTTCTTACATATTTTGAAGCACTTTTTCTTTGTTTCAAACGTCTCTCTTCTAGTTTTTTTACTGCAGCCTTAGGACTTTTTCCTGATACGGATCTGTGTAAAGTAGAAAGGGGGCATTTAGTGTTAAATGAGACCACGGCAGCATTACATCTCGACTCATACCCGCGGCGCATCGAAAAGTTTATTCTTTTCCCGCCCACAAACTTAGCAATGATGCTATTAAAAGATTCGACCTTATTGCTATCACTATTGTGCATAAGACTTCGTGCTTTAGATGCCACAGTGTTGACAATAAACTTTATTCTGTGCCATATAGCACACGTTTTTAAAATGACGGTCACATCTTCACTATTTTTTTGACTACTACAATAGTATGATTGGCACTCTGTGTGGTTCCCAAACGCATGATTATAAGCGTTTGTAATATCTTTGAACAGTAAATTTACTTTTGTATCAAAATGTGTAGTTTTAGATGCATGTTCCGTTATTGACAAGCAAATTACTTTTCTTATGGCAAGAATTCTTTGCGTAGTAATTTTTTTTCTTAAATTGGCAGGATATTTGGTTTCCGTAGTTATATTTTTAAGTTTTTTGCACATATTTCGGAATATGTGATTTTTACACTCTATTTTTTCCACGGTACAGTCAGCATATGGGCGACCTTCCAAAATTTTTTTATAAGTACTTGAATCACCATCAGCCACCATGCGTTCATATATAAGCTTATGTGTAGTAATCGACTGCTTGAATCCCTCTAACAATAATTCGGACTCCATACCTGTAGAAGGTCCGCTATAATTTTTGAAACAAACATGGTCTCCAGGCATGATGCCTTTATTGTCAGCCCTCGCACATATGCAACAATATTTGTTCTTGACTCCAATAAACAAGACTTCGCCAAATCGTTTACCTATAATAGCCGCCGCTCCAGATAGGGCTGAATAATTGGTATTAAATGATCGTTTACTCCATGCACCATCCGCAATGACGTCTATGCGAGCAATACCGTTTTTATCCACACGGCCTTCCGCAATAGCAGCATCACGTTCTCGAATTCCAGCCATCTCCATGACATTTACAGCCGTGTTTTGCCAATCTTCATAAATTTGACTTTGTACTTTATCATAAAGTTTTTGGGTGAAAGTCGGGCAATCCATTGATGCACATAGCTCATTAAATTGGGAATAGCCAATGCCAGAGGTTATAATGCCAGATGTTACAGCTCTATTTAAATCTAATTTTGATGTGGGTTCTGAGTCAAGATAAAATATTTGGTTACACATGTTGCATTTTAGTGTATATTTTGAAAGAAGTCCTTTTCGTTTTTCCGATATTATATGCACATTATTTAATGTGCAGCCAAATGCTTTGTTGTGACCACATATATTTAGAAGATTTTTATAAAAATATTCAAAATCCACAATTCGTCGCCCTTCAACTTTAAAAATACTCCTTCGCTTGGAATCGTCCTGATTTATTTCTAACCTGAAATAATCGTAGAATATGATATAGTTCTATTATTATTAGGTATTTGTATAAAAAACAGTCTGTATAAATTTAGCAATTACCAGTTAGTATTATCGTCATCGTTTGATTCATTTTGTGGATCCCTATTTGCGGTAGGACATACAGTTCCAGTTTCAGTAGACCTGAAAGGACAATATTGATATTACTCGTATATTCTTTCAATGGTACCTATCTGCAGTTCAGACTATATATTTGACGACCTCTGTGGCGTGGTGGTAGTCAACGCGATTGCTATGTGGTCCTGTGTGGGTTCGATTCCCGCTTAGTGCAAATATTTGTATGCATGAATATCAATATTTGCATTAGTCTGGTGTTTCTATGTACATATTGTATGCATTGACAAAAAAATATACCTCTATGTAAGTCTATCCGCATCCTAGAACCCATAACACAAGCTAGTTAAACTATGCTCATCATGAGTCTAGGTGACGTTGTGTAGATTGGCTTATAATATTTATTTATATTTATTTATTTATATTGAACTACCCTTCCACCTGGATGTTAATGTATTATACATATAAATCTGTCAGATCTATTAAAAAACCCCACGTCAAAATCTGTTGCGTAGTTTAAAGATCTAAGCATACATAGGCACAGACATCGGGAAACGACTTTGTTTTACACTATGTATTGTAGTGATGACTATTTATTAATAGACAACTATACTTCTATAGCACTCACAATTCCACATTTTCTAATGTAAACAGATCAGGATGTTCTTGCTGTTCCGATGACATTTGCGACCTGAAATAAAATTAGGTTTACTTTCGGCCTCTTCCCACACATTTTCTCTTATATTGATCTCAAAATGCAATGCTAGTAAAAAGTTCGATTGCTAGTTACAAATAATATTATAATATTGAAGCGTCGGTAGTTGAGTGGTTAAGGGGTCGGCCTTACGATCGAGAGGTCCCGGGTTCGAATTCTGGCCATTACACTACCGACGTGAACCCACTCCTAGCACAAACAATTTAGCTTAGTTGGAGGGGTTAACGGGAATAGGTATTAGTAATTTAGATTGCTAATATTCTTTTAAAAAAAAAAAAATTATAATTATATTATCATCATCTCTCGCACACAACAGGAACACCGTTATGTGACGTTTGTTTTCTTTTCCTTTTTATTTCTTCACTCAGTACTTTATGACCGCTAGAAGGCACCACATTAGATTCAATGATATGTCATAATGTCCAGTTCTGATAAGTGGTTACATATATACATACATACATACATAACCTGTCAAAACCATAACCCTTCTCTTGGCTTCGCCGATGTCGGGGAAAAATCTAGATACACTGTATTGAACAAACAACTTGTCTACAACTGGTGCGTTTACCCTAATTGACCGGACTGAGCCGCGCTCAAACTTCAGCTGTTACTCGTAAGTCGTAGCCGTTTTTGGAAACTATGGCGATCGCACTATGAGTAGGTACTTACATAAGAATGACAGTAATAATAAAATGAAATGTGTGGATTGTTATGAGAAGAAATTATGTACTCACATATTTGCAGGAATATTCTCTTTATCATTAGTATCTACTTCTTGTAATCGACGTTTTCTGAAATTTAAACAATAATGTTGTTTATCCGTATCACAGATCCGTATACGGTATGGATGACGAAGGGATAGAAGTAAGCAGATATATATAGTTATTTATGATTTGAGATTGACATGGTCAAACATTAGTAGGTATATAACAATAAATATGTAATAATAATAAATAAATATTCTAGGACAATCTACACAAAATGTAGACTTCGCAGATAATAAAATATTGTTTATTAGTACACAACGAAAAATCCTCATAGTATATTTATCACTTTATCAGATACAAATAAATGGGTTCCTACATACCTATTTCCTAACTTTATTCTCATTGTATTGTAAATAAAATAGTAAACTTAGGTAGGTTGATACTTACTTTATAACGTCGTTCATATGTTTTACTATTTTTTTACGCCAACATACACTTTTCCTCTTCTGGTTACGCTTATTACCCATTTCGATTATCCTAGCTTGGCTGAGCGCGAGTGACACAGGTTCCCCGTATGAAAGCCGAAGCGCGACTGAAGAGGGGGTCGCGCGGCAGTACGAGCCGTGTTAGAGTGGGTATAATTTAGATATTTGCTGATTATGAAAAAACTAAAATATATTTAAAAAAATTAAAACTTATAACATCCGCCTTATATTAAAGTTAAGTTGTATATAAAGTTTCATGTTCCCATTTTGGGTATATCCATCATAAAAATGATTTTATTTCTATGGTTTAGAGGCAACTTTGTAATAATTTTCTATCGACTCAATTTTACGGAATCGTGTTTTCAGCACATATAGTCATCTCCCCGAATCCTCAACTTTACTATATATAAATTCTAAGGACTATGCTTCACTACTTTTTTTAATATACACGTTTAAAATATGTCAATTGAGGTATTATAGGCTCTTAACGGATTCTATCGCGGTTTAAATAAACCGCGATAGAATCACTAAAAATAGTTTTATTTTGAAATAATATTTTTCATGTTTTTCATTTTATGATTAATTTTTAATAAATGACAAAATTGTCAGGTACAGAGCACAAAGTTTCATTTATGAAACACTAGCTGTTGCCCGCGGCTTCATCCGCGTAGAATTCTGATCCTGTTACGACAATCCATGGATACCTATTCCAGGGATAAAAAAGTAGCCTATGTGTTATTCCAGCTTATCATAATCTATCATTTACACAAACTTTCACATTTATAATATTTACTATTAATTAGGTAATGAGTAAGAAGTAAGAATAGTAAGACACTGCTGATTAATTTTATAAAATACTTGCTACTGACTGTGCCTTCGTAGCATCTCTTTAAATCAGTCAGTTAATTGGATGGCTACTATGGCTAGGCGGTTAGTTAGATACTTGAATTAGAATCACTCAACGTTTAAAACAGCTAGCTAATTGCTAATTCAACCATTTGAAGATTGTTAACCAAGACTCATTCAAGTGGTAATATTTAGTATTTAATTGTTTTCCATTATTGTGTTATTTCTAAAACAAAGGCAACAAACGCTACAGCTATTTATTTCTTTAACCCTTAACTACCTATCACCTGTTTCTGTCCCTTAACCACGTGCGTGCGGGCCTGGAGACCGCTCAAAGATTATTACCTTCGGAGTTTGCCCCACTCCACTCTGCCCCACCAAAGTGGAAGGTTAAAAAATTGTCCATCCACTTTGCCCCACTGGTGGTGCAAATTATACCCGTGTGAATTCTTGGTGCACTTTTCCTCACTAGGTTTGGTAACTTTGAATATATGGAGAGGTGTTTTAAAATGAAAGTACAAATGATTGTTTTTGTTTTTTTAATTCCTATTTAAAAAAAACATTATCCAATTATAGAGATACGATGATATTTAACGAACGTTCATAGAAGTTAAAATCATAGAAATTATACAATTATAATCACATATTAAGTTAAGATTTCAGACTAATAATATTAAGGACTCTATAAAGAAAAAAGAAAAACCACAATGCTGACTAACTTCTTATTTTTGAATTAACTTTTAATCAAAACCAGCAAAACATTTTTTTGGCGATAGCACATTTAAAAGTTGCCCTCATTCATATGTGTGTATATAGTAGTATAAGTAACTTTATGATTTAGAAACATTGAATGAAATATTAAAGCAATTAGTATGCTAACTTTTCCAACAGAAAAGTGAACTAGAAAAGTGAAAATTGAAAGTGAAAATAGAGAAGTTTACTTCAATAGCAAAAGTAAACTTAGGAAGTATTCCTCCTGTGAGACTAAAAAAAATAAAAACTAAAACAAAATTGCAACCATTAAAAATTCACGAATTTACTAGGTAGATACGTGTACAACCTGCACAATACCCTCAGTAAAATCAGGTTAGGTATACATCACTTAAATCCTTGTTTAGCATATATATTTCTCATTTGACATCTTTTGCTGCAGTTATCATTTAAGATTTTCTTCATTTAGGGCTATGCAACCGGGAACAATATTTCATAACAAACAAACTTCGAACTTGCTTCACAATATTATATTTTTACTTCTTTAATTTAGAGCTAGATATTTGCATGCTATGTAACCAATGCTGAATAAACTCCGGACAGGTAGGTTTAACGTCTGATCCAGGCAAACCGGTAAGAAGAACCTCGGTTGAATCTCTATTTCGGCCTATTGCATGCTGACGAGATATTAAGATAGAACGAATTTTCCCATCTGACAGGGTAATCACTTCGTGTTCCAGAAACAATGACCGATCGTCCCAGTAAACGAGCTGAAAAAGATATATCAGATTTATTTTATTAATATCATATTTTACCTATTTTTAAGGGGTCCACTAACATATCCGGGATAGGCGACATTAAACGGCGCAGGCTTTCGAGGTTGGGGCGTTAGAAGGCAATCGCTCCCTTAAAGTGGACATAAGCCAAAGTAAGAGAAAGAGTAAGACAGCGAACTCCGGGCACCTAATTGCAAGCTTTGAATGCAAGCGGGACTACCATTGTGATGATGATAATGATACATCTATAAATATAGCACAGCAGCAAACCCAAAGCACACCTAACAGACGTTATCCTGCCCGATTGTCAAAGTAGTCTAAAAATTTAAAAAAACCTAGATTCCGATTGTAGGCGACTCCTACAAGTTCCAATATTCTAAGACTACACAGTGACACAAATACATTATTATTTTTTTTATCGTGCGGAAATCCCTTCGGATACCCCCCCGCCGGCCAGCGGGGGCGGTTATGTCGGGCTTGCACCGACTAAAACCGCACGCCGTCTCGGGTCTTCAGACGCCGGGGTGTAAGGTTACCCATAGAGCATATCCCTCGCACCCCGGCTGACCCTGGGCCATCTCACCACTAACAGCATCGCTCATCCTGTCTCCTCTGAAAGCAGAGGAGTACGGAGAGCGATGTGTTCCCGCCACGTTGGGTATTGGCCGACGATCAATGCCAACCCTATGAAGGGGTGAAGGGCCATTGACCGCCGCCCAGGGTGTACCGGCCGCTCCGATTCCGTTCCCCCCGGACTGCAGCGGGATCGGAATCGGAGCGACACTCGAGGAGGTTACCCAACACACACCCCAGTGACACAAATACCTGGAAGGTTTCTGGATTTTGAATAGGAACTTAGTCAAACACATACCCAATTTTATCAAAATTAGGAGATTACTGATAACTGATAACATACTTATTTAAATTTATTTTGAACAGATCTCTGATCTGATGGATGATGATGTGATGAACTCTAATCTGTTGAACTCTACAGATCTCACACCCGCCCGCATAGGCGATGACTTCGTCGAGCACACGGATTGCAGCTGCGTGGTCCAAGCGGCGTGCGAGAACTGGTATCATTTGAGACCCCAAAATGCCGGTTAAGTTTAAAGAGTAGGACTATAAAACCATCATTAGGCCTGTGTGTGTTTTACACGGGTATGACGGGTGGCTAGAGCGACACAATAACAAGGCTGCTTGTGACGGAGATGAATATGCTGCGTTGGATGTGCGGAGTCATGCGCAAAGATCGCGTGAGGAGCTCCCGCATTCGCGTTAGCCTTTATATCCGAGACATCGCAAATACAATGCAGGAGTATCGCCTGGTACAGCCACGTTTTGCATGGCAACTGCCAGGTTACGTGGATAACAAATGTCTAGCCATGCCATTTCCACCGGGCCGCAGTAAGGGGGGGAGACCCAAGAGTTTCTGTTTTGACGTCGTAAGGGATGACATGCGCGATAATGGTCTTACTACCATGGATGCTCAAGATCGTGCGAAGTGGAAAGGAAAAAGGAGGAAAGCGGGCCCTGGGCTCTGAGCTGCTGCCTCGAATGCAATTGGGTCACAACGCTAAGATAATGATGATGATGACACATTTTAAATAAGTTATTTAAAGATATTACCCTAATCTTTTGAAAGTGAGGACAGCTGGACAGTAGCTACGAGTACAATACAAATAACGATACTCATATGTACGATAGAATATTTATCAATACATGTAGTTACTGGAAGGTCATTAAAATATTGGATCCTGTATAGGGGATGGAGGTATTTGATCCCCAACAACACGAAGGGATCACCAACATTCGCGCACGCCTAGTTTCTCAACAACACAGGCAGTTGTAACTATAGATAAACCGTGCTGTTTTAGTTGGTTCGAGTCCCACGACCTCATCGTTAGCTCCGGTGAGGTGATGCCCGCGGGGTTTTCCGCATGTAAAAACAAAAGAAGTTCATTAGAGTAGTGGTTGGCGAGACCTTGCATGCTTTGGATGGAACATCATCATCGTCATCTTCACGTTAGTCCCGATCGCATCCGAGATTCTCACCTCGGAGTCCGAGATCCGCCTTCCGGCTTTTTCTACCTTCATTCTTCCACTTCATACGGTCTTCGACAAGTATAAACCTATAAATAATTCAAAACCCATCTACTAAAAGGTATTAGTTACCTTCGTATTTATTTTATAAAGCTCGAACAAAGGTACTGGATTATCAGTTGATGTAAGAGTGCAGCCTTGCAAGGATTTAATACATAACTCTTGACTCCTACGGTATATACCAGTCCTTTCATAAAAATGGTATCTTGCAAAGTCGAGATCTCTGAGCAACCTGGCTATTCTCATGTGCTTGAAAGTTATATCACAGTCTTGGAAAGTACAAATACCTGTGCAGAGAAAATGTTTAATTAGGCGTTTGACGTGTTACCATAACATCAATATTTAATTTTAAGCAATAATAAACGTAACTGCTGATTGTAACATTTAAAAATTATACTATATAAATATAACTAAGGCTATTAAAATGCACTTATTAGATAATTAACTGTAGGTCTAAACACAAGGGTTTTTAAATCTAGAAAGGGGTAGAAGTAGGAATCGTGTTATATGAATCTTTCGCCTCTGATATACCTACACCATTATTAACATATAACAGTACTACTACACACAAACTCACACCCATAGACTCATGTATATACATTGTATTGGTCCTTAAATACAAACGTTCACATAAACGCGTAGAAACGCATAACACACGCACACAGATAGACATAGTGCCATATATAATGGATAATAGTACTGGTAATAGGTCACACATGGTTTTTTTTTTTTACGTGCGGAAATCCCTTCGGATACTCCCCCCCCCCCCCCGCCGGCCAGCGGGGGTGTTATGTCGTGTATCGACTATAACCGCACGGTGTCCTCCACAAGTGTCCGTTGCCGGGCACCCCGGGTAAGCCCTCGAAAGGATAACCCCAGGGTTGCCGACGGACTTTGGCCGCCACCGCGGTCTCGCCTGGTGGGGTCGGGTTTTATCCCGCTTCTGTGAGTTGGCAGGCGTGTGTAGGGCACACACGACACGCCTCCGCCACGGCCTGCTTCTGTAAGGACGGCGAGTCGGCCAACTGCCGTCCTCAGGCCCCGATCATGGTAGGTAGGAGGTCGGTAGTCCCGAGCGTAGATGAGTCTGCGGCGTCCTCGCCGCAGACTGCGAAACTCGAGGGGCAGGGTTCTCTCCCGCTCCCTCTCCGCCGTCTCTTTCGCGTGCAATACCTGCTCGCAGAAAGAGGCGGCGGCGTGCCACTTACTCCCGTCGGAGACCACGGCCCTCACCATGGCCTCTAACGAGAGAACGTCCACGCCCAGGACCGCAACGAGATCCCGGCGTTGACTCGCCCACGCAGGGCACTCCACCAATGTGTGGAGCGCCGTGTCTTCGCCAGGATCCTCGCAGTGCTGGCACTGCGGCGTTGTCTCCCGGTGAAATGCGCCATAGATACTTACCGAAACACCCGTGTCCGGTAAATATTTGGCACATCCGGAAGGTCCCATGGTTCCTCTCCAACCACTCCTTCATAATCGGTCTCACCGCCGCAATGGTGGATTCCCCCCACCTTGGATGCTCAAGTCGCACCCTCCATGTCTCCATGAGTTCCTGGCGGAGCAGGGACCGCTGAGCCCTGATTTCTCGGGGCTCCGGCCTATGGCCCTGCTCCAGCGCCTCCTTGCGCCACTGGTACAGCAGCGCAAAGGCTCTCGCTTCCAGGTCCCATGGAGGGGTCCCGGCTAGGAGACATGCCGCCTCGACGGAGATCGTGCGATACCCCCTGATGACTCTGATGGCCATCGCCTTTAACGGGCTGTTTAGAGCAGCCACGTTGCGGGCCGCCAGAGTCTCCGCCCATACGGGGGCCCCGTACAGGGCCATGCTTCACACGATCCCCAGGTACAGTCTCCTAGTGGGGTGTGTGTTGGGTAACCTCCTCGAGTGTCGCTCCGATTCCGATCCCGCTGCAGTCCGGGGGGAACGGAATCGGAGCAGCCGGTACACCCTGGGCGGCGGTCAATGGCTTCCCCTTCACCCCTTCATAGGGTTGGCATTGATCGTCGGCCAATACCCAACGTGGCGGGAACACATCGCTCTCCGTACTCCTCTGCTTTCAGAGGAGACAGGATGAGCGATGCTGTTAGTGGTGAGATGGCCCAGGGTCAGCCGGGGTGCGAAGGATATGCTCTATGGGTAACCTTACACCCCGGCGTCTGAAGACCCGAGACGGCGTGCGGTTTTAGTCGGTGCAAGCCCGACATAACCGCCCCCGCTGGCCGGCGGGGGGGTATCCGAAGGGATTTCCGCACGATAAAAAAAAAAAAAAAAAAAAAAAAAAAAAAAAAGGTACAGTCTCCTAGTGGGGGCGTTGGGATCCTTAACGTTGGGCATCAGTCGCGATAGCGCGGCCGCAGCCCCCCACAGTTTCGGGACCAGACTTCGGAGATGAGGTCCGAAGTCCCATCAGCTAACGAGTACGAGCCCAAGGTACTTCATCTTGGGCTCGATGCCGATGCTTACGCCCCCTACGGTTATGCTGGTGGCCCCTCCGAGGCCCGTGACACATGGTCACACATGGTTGTCAAAGTCTTAACTTTAGTATTTTCTGGTATTTTTGTACAAATTTGATGGAAACTAAGTATGTAATAAATATCCATGGAATGTTCTGTGCGATGTATTTTTTCTTTCCGTGTGGTAGGTAACCTTCGTGGTCACGAAGATTAAGTCGAATAGAACTAACTAAAACAACACGGTTTCTCCGGGAGCGTAAGCCTCGATCAAAAAGATTTGATTTGTGCCATGTAAGGTTACAACCCGTATAAGAATTAAATTATTTCTTGCTTTCTTCTTTCTTTAAACTGTGTTACCGAGAGAGATTGTTTGCCTTCGGAGCGTGTGTTTACAAATGCTCCCAGCACCTGCATAGTGTTGGGCTACGGAGGCTAGAAGGATACGGAGCTCGAATTAACAATTTGTCTCCGCAAAAGCTTCTTCAGCCTAACAAGGTGTGTGTGTTGGGCTAAAGGAGGATACGTGGACCGTTGTTACAATTGGTCCGACCGAAAGCTCCTTTAGCCCCACACTATGCAAGTGCTGGGCCAAAGAACCATTTACGCGTATTTAACGTCTACGAAGCGATTGCTCACCAGTCCCTGACAGTATTTGGCTTGGCCAACATTACTCGCTAGCATTTATACTCTCCAAAGAGGCTGGGTCATCCCCAGTGGAGTGGAGTTGAGTGGAGAACTACCTGTTAAAAAAGTAAGGACCTGTGCAACGCCACACATTTAGGGATTTTTTTATTGAGAGCGTTATTTTAGAGGTTTTCTTTCCTCCTAAGACCGTTCCTTCCTGTTCTTAGCTCGCATTACAGTTTTTCCGTGTTGTGGTCTGTATCAGAACGAATCCGTCTGCTCCGTTAGGTTAATTTTTAATAAAGGCTTTTTTCCTTCTAGCCCAGAAGCCACCGTTCGATGTTCCTGTCCGTTGCCGGTCAGGGTTATGTACGTAGGGCTTGATGTATCATTACAGAGACAGTGAACTCACCCGGCTCTGGTCAGTCTTCACAGTGAATACACCACCTTGATGGTGATTTGTAGCTGCCTTCATTAAGGAATTATGTAGTTTTTTTTTTCAAAATACCACAATTAAAATAATATTCTTACCAATCCAACATCAAGCAAATAAACATATCTTTGAATAAGGACGCACGCACGCACTCACATGTAAACTTTCTTATACCTACGCCCGTTGTGATAGCTGAAAGACCTCGAATTGTAATACCTACTATGAAAATGTTTTGTGTTGGTTGTTGTGGCATTTACAAGAGGCACGTGGAGACAGTCAATGTACATTGCGATCCAATATCGTGATCCGGTTTAGGGACCAACTGTGCTTGTTGGCGCATCAATAATATCGCGTTTGCACATTAATATCATCAACATTATTGACAAGACCGCGACATTTATTGACTGTCTCCACGCGCGCGTTACTACGGTACGTATGTACGTAATTATTTATTCAAAACATTGATTTTAGTAACTTATGTTAATTAAACTTATGCAAAAACAACGCAGCGGGCTAACCTCGATGATTTCAATTCAGCGACACTCAGGGATAGAGATGTAGCTATACACTGTGTATAGCCCTATCTCTCTCCCTCAGCGCTGCTGCCCAAAACCGAATTGTTATAAGCGCGTCGAGGTAAGCCCACTGAAACTTGTGAATGGCCTCTTAACTTAAGTACAAGGTTCAACTTACCGTACATCGTGGTGGTTTCATTTAAAGAGTACTTTCGTTGGTATAACCGACCACTTAAAATTGAGATAACAGTCCTGGTTAGATAGTTAATGTCACACACTATATTCAAGAATACAAAAACAAGTAATATGTACTGAAACATTATTATAGATTTCAATTTCTTATAACTTCGCTATATATTCTTCACTCCCTAATAATGATTTACTCATACGTAAGTATTAGCCCATTGGAGTCACACAATTCATTGTATGATAATTCTGCTCTTGACATAACCTTTAAAATGTAAAATGAGTGTAAACTAAACGTTAATTTTCAAGCCAAGTTCTGTTATGATACATACTCACATTTAGGTATTATCCATACCTACCTAAATCTAAAGAAATTATATTTTTCCGTCAGTTGGTTTGCCACCTTAGTACAGAATACAAATAATAGTAAGTATTTAGATATATTATCTAAAATGAAGTTTCCAACGTTTTCCGAGAAAGTTCCGGCAAAATAAATCCTCATTGTCTCGTATCCGTAATTGATAACTACAATATCCGTTGGCATGGAGGGGTGCCTTTCTGTGATTTGATTTAATCACACGACTTATTTTTTTTACTTAGCAACTCAATGAGGAAGGAAAATAAATCACTTCATAACGTGTTTTAAACATACAATTTAATAATAGTAACAATAATACTTACAATGAACATACGATAAGCTTAAATACAAAACTCTTTGGCCATAAATAATATAGTGAGCACAAACTGTGGCATAAGAGATAATAAATAAAACTAATCAGGCTTGTAATAAACGCAAATTGTTATTTAACGATGATTGCACTGCCTACAATCTGGGGCGCAAGGATTGCAAGAAGCTTGAGACGCATGTGGATGCTGCAAGGGTAGAAGTAATGGGGCTGAGAGTGCCGGCAGTGCTGGTAATGGTACGAGCCATTCGGATCCACAAACCCTGCCCATCACTAACGCAGGCAGTAAAGGCGCGCGAGGGCCTACAGGCCTGAATGCTGACCATCTCGAGTGGACTTCTTCAGAACTCGACACTGAGGCGTCAAATCCGCTACGACTTGAACTGATTCCATGTATTCTGTCTGGTTGTCCCTATAGAAAAATTATTTACTACATTACTTTTTGTTTTTGAGCTGAGCGAAGCGAAGCTCTTATACGTGGCTAAGCCGTTTGGCCGAGACTGTACTCCTCCGGAACCACAATACCGATCTCGACTTGGGTGATAGTGTAGACACCGCTGAGTGTTTAGAGGGGTCAACTGTTCAAATACAATGTACCATTGAGGAATAATCATCGAAAAACAGTTTCACGAGCGCGCGGCCTTAGCTATGCGCGCGACCGTAGTAAGATGCCTTATTTTTCAAGTAAGAGTCCTGCTCGCTCAGCTCAATTTATTTCAGTTGCTCCCTGCACTGAATCCCTAGTTTTATTTAAATCTCATTTCTTTAAAGTTTTACAGATTTCTTTGAACAAGTCTCAACAGTTGCTGCCATATGGTGAATTGGAAACAATTATCTATTTATTTTGAGTAAGAAAATAGAAAATACACCATGATCCTCTATTAAAAGGAGGTAGATATGTTATATCAATAATGTCATCAAAAGTGTAACGCATTGTATGACAAACACAGAATTCATACTTATTTCTCGTTTGCCCTCAGCAATAAGTGTAGGTATGTCACAGTGGAGAGCAAGTAAGGGGGCCATCTCGAAACCGGAGATGGCCCAGGGTCAGTCGGGGTGCGAGGGATATGCTCTATGGGTAACCTTACACCCCGGCGTCTTGAGACCCGAGACGGCGTGCGGTCTTAGTCGGTGCAAGCCCGACATAACCGCCCCCGCTGGCCGGCGGGGGGGTATCCGAAGGGATTTCCGCACGAAAAAAAAAAAAAAATAAGGTATGTCCTGCTTGTGTAGGGGAAATAGGCTAAGATCATTGGAAATACATTGTCGTTTATCTCGAAAATTTACGGGACTTTTTTGTTGACAAGTCAGTTCGAATTTTCAATATGAAGATACAGAGAAATAATGATAACATGAACTGCATATTCTGTTTAGTTTTTAACTTACATGTGTGGCATTAAAGTGTTCAACAGCGCGTAGAAGATCATGGTTGCATCGGCGTAGTACCAACTCCAGCACTGAACGTTTCTTGCCAGGGAATAACTTGCGCAGCATCTCCAACCCGGCTGTACTCACGCTTTCACCTTCGAAGCCCTCTTCACCCACCCTGCACAAATAATAATCTTCAAATATGATAATAAGATGATGTGAAATGTGACCGCAAGATAAAGCGCAAAGGTAGGGGGGCCCACCAAGATCTTCGTTGCCCAACCCAACCTCACTTGCTAACCGGTACACCTGCTTAACGGACGAGGCTCTGGCGCAGACTTCTCTCGGGGCTGGGATATCAAACGGCAGTCAAGCCCGTAAACGCCTAGTTAAATAAATAATCCTAATTAAGAGAAAGAGTAGGACAGCGGAACCCGGGCCAAGTACAAGCTTTGGATGCACGTTAAGCCCGTCTCCAGCAAAATTAGGTAGTAGGTAATGCGTCATCGAAAGCAAAGATTAATTTCACAGATTATTTAATTGTTCGTTCTAAAATGTATATGTAATGGTATATTAAAAATAGTAGTATCTAACTATACTAAATTTACATCCGAAATCCAAAATTATCGTTATTAAAATAATATCTATATCCAATACTAGCTGTTGCCCGCGACTTCGCCTGCGTTAAGTTCACAATAATAGATATCAAATGTTTATCAGTCCCTAATAAACTATCGTACACGGGTAGGTAACTTTGTAGAGTTTCGAGATTTAACATTTTCTGCTTATCAACTTTTACCTAGAGCGTGATTATTTATAGTCAGGATGTTGATAATGTCCGAGTTCCACCGAATTGCAAAATTTCGTGATAATCTGCCTCATAATAATATGACTATAGGTAATCAATAATAACTTAGATCGATTTTGCTCTGCTGCTCTTATCAGACCCAAGCGTAATTAATAGCATAAAAACGCTATAATAGCGTAAAATTCTGACTCCTGTAATACAGGTTTTTAACTTAGCACAGGAGTCAGGGTTTCAATGTGGATATTGAAATTTCCTCCAACATGTTGTCTAAGTAAGACCGAATTCATGTTTGTAAAGTTTTTATATTTTGATGCAATAAACGTTATTATTATTAATTAAAGCGTGATGAAGTTTCAGCTGAATCTGTTACTTATACTGAATAACCTGCAGACGAACAGACCAACAGACAAAAATTCTATTTTATTTTTTTGAAAAAATATTATATGTACAGTTTTCACCTCATTACCATTTTATTTAGAAAACACAGCACAATAATACGAACTCATGATACAGTGACTAAGATTATATAGCTACAAATAGTGTTTACTGAACTTACCGCAATGAAGCTGTGGTGGATGAGTGTCCTACAGAATCAGGTGAAACATTGCAACAATCCGGAATGGAATCACTAGTTTCACTATCGATGTGGATAGGCTGTTAAACATAGCTTTATTAAGGACAATAAATTAAGAAAAAGGAAAATAAATAGTAGTGGTAAGTTTGTATTATGAATGATGGGGTGTTAGATTGCCACCAAGATTCTAGGCCCAAGGTAACCTTACCTAAAAACCGGTACACACCTACTGATTGATGGAAGAGTCTCTGGTACAGGCTTACCTCTTGGGGTAGGGAGGGTCAAAAGGCAGTCACGCCCATACAAGCCTGCCAAACCAAATTATGGTGGGAAGGAGTGAGAGAGCGGACCCCGGTCTTCAAAGCTTTAGGTGTAACTAGGATTGACGCTCGGATAAAAAGAGGTAACGTTATAGTGTAACTTAATTCATTCTTCTAGATTGGACTATTGTAGAAACTTCTATCACTCTACCAATCTCCTAGAAGATTCAAAACCCGTAACTCCGTCCTATTTAATAAAGGCAATCCTATCCTAGAAATACGTCATCTATGAACCGTTATACGGATGACAGACTAACTTTATCTATTCTCAATTTCATGGGTCCTACCGTCATCACCACCTCATCTGGTTACCCGGGTGATTTTTACAGAGATTTTCTTCCTCACAGTCCCGAAGAGCCTACATTACTTAGATAATGGTTACCTTTTCAACACCATGTAAGTTCATATTTCATAGTTCATATTTCTATATGAATTAACCAAGTTGAAGTCTATGTTAGATCCATCCCCAAAGTACAAACACCCTTTCTTTTTTTTACGTGCGGTAATCCCTTCGGATACCCCCCCATCTGCCAGCGGGGGTGGTTATGTCGTGTCTCGACTAAAACCGCACGGTGTCCTCCCCAAGTGTCCGTTGCCGGGCACCCCGGGTAAGCCCTCGAAAGGATAACCCCAGGGTTGACGGCGGAGTTTGGCCGCCACCGCGGCCTCGCCTGGTGGGGTTGGGTTTTATCCCGCTTCAGTACAAACACCCTGGGTAAAGAAATTGGAATTGCCCAGCAGTAATGTAATAGTTGAGGGTGTAGGATTCAAACACCTATTTTCATTAATTAGTGACCGAGGCATAAGTTCTTAAAAATGAAATAGATTAGGTAAGGAAAGGAAAACCATCAAAAATTATTGATTACTCACAGTGTGATCATCAGCAACTGAATCAGGCTCCGGTCCTGGGCTAGGACACGGTCCCGTGACTCTCATACCGTAAATACGGCCTGGTGGCAAAGATTCCATGGCAGTTCCACTTTCAACAGAAGCCAAATGCAACGCGATTTTATCTTCTGCAGCTTGTTGCCTTTTTAAAGCAACCTATGGACAAAGAATTGAATAGGTATATTGATGGTTTATAATCAATTATCGTAGGAGTTATTTATAAAATAGTCGCATTTTTACACCTGTGTGATATAAGTGAAGTGTACAATTAACACGAAAAATTGGTTCCGAAGTAAAATAGACTATAAATGCCATGTTGTTCACCTAGGTGCTATCACGATCACACAGGTGCACAAGGTGGCATAAATTATAGCTTAATATGCCACCGAGAAAAATGTAAAAGAATTTAAAACCTTTCATAACATAATAAACATATACACTATTCTAATAAAAAAATTAAACCGATTTCAATAACCAAAAAAAACAGAAAATAACTAAATTACATATTTAATTCATAAGTCAAAAAAATAGACAAAGACGAGTGGTATAAAAAATACTAACTTAGAACCTTTCTGAAGTCGGTTAAAACTTGAAATATATTCACTTTGTCTTCTAAATATTTCGATAAATAGGTAATTATTCATCATAATATACGCTAAGAATAATAAGTAAGTAAGTATCTAAGTATACATTCAAAACAAAAATTGCCTTGAGAATCCAAAAGATGGGTTTTGAAGAGTGATTAACTTAAAATAATTCGCCTACTTAATTTTTTCTTTCATTTTATCACAATTTCACACCTGGTTGTGACTATATTGAATTTTGAAGTAATACTTGCAAGGTAGGCAGAATGGCAGAATTCTGATAAATCGATTGATGACTTATTAAAATAGGCAAATGATCTCTAGAGCGCCATATAGGAACAAACATACATAGTTACATACATAAGCTGATAAACATATTACACTCCTTTGCAGTGCAGTCGGATAAAATCATACTTATTAATTATTATTACCAGAAAGTATAGTAAATAATATTACTGATAAATATGCATTAAATGAAAATATAAACCCCAGCGTCAATTTTATTATCGGGTTACATACTGGTCAGGAAAAGTAATACTACCAAATTAATTTAGCGGAAAATCAATGACAAACACTTGATGTTTGTGTTTGCTGTTAGCGACCCTCGGGAACGGTCGACTAGCCGCGAGAGCTCCATAGCTCGGGGAGATCTTGGTTTCATTCGAAACGCAAACAAAACTCAGTGTGTATAAATCAAATGAAAACCTGTCTGGAATATTTTTTCAGATTTTGGTTTCAATTTAATATAGTTAGCTTTCGATGAGGTTGTTAAAAAGATTTCACCTATGACCACGATCTGTACAATTTAACCACAGGAGATAGATATTAAAATTATACTTTACAAATACCTAGGTACATCAAATTACCAATTTTTGAAAGCCCACATTTACTTTTTTATATTATATCACATATCTATTTTCTATACTTACATAGGTAAAATCGTACCGAGGTGAAAACTATACATTGACTAAGTATTTTTCCAAAAAAATATTACGCGTGTTCTAGGGAGCGATATCGAGGTCGAAAATGTGATTTATAGAATTTTTGTCGGTTTGTCTGTTTGGCTGCTTTTTATTATCGATGTCCGAGCATCACTTGAAAACCGCTGAACCGTTGGGTAAAATTTTAAATGAACATTCTTCTAGCGCCTGGTCATAAACTATTTCATCACGCTATTATAGGTATGATAGGAGCAGTAGAGCAAAATCGGTCTAAACTATTATTGATGACAACCATATTATTACAAGGTAGATCTTTACGAAATTTTGTAAATCAGCAGAACTCATCAAAGCTAATCACGCTATACCTGAAAGATAATGAGCAGTTAAATATAAAATCTTGAAACACTACAGCGTTACCCACGTGTAAAAGATAGTTCATTGGAGACGCATAAACATTTCATAATGAATATAAACACTCTATTATATATGGGAATCGGGCAGAATTGATTTCGATGTTACATATTTCTCTATCTAGTTCGAAAGAATTGGCAATATAAAACGAGTGCACTACATCACCATTCACCTCATCCGGCCCGTTAAATAAAATAATTTAATATTTACGTGTTAGTATCAAGACGGCAAAAATAAACATAGGTAGGTACCCTTGATCTATTCCGAACTTAACGCGTATAAGTCGCGGGTAACAGATAGTTAACAATAAAAAAACGTCTTCCATTAATATTGTCGACAGTTTATGCGAACACATTGAAATAAAACAATTTTAGTTTCCATTTACTAGGTAAATACTAAGAACTCAAATAGGTACTAAGTAATATTAGTAGTACCTAGATATAATCGTCACCAAATAACTTGACAATTTGACGTTGACGCGCACCCAATCACGCGGGCTCTTTAAGACAAAGTGCTGGCGTGATTGGTTGCGCGTCAAGGTCAAATTTGCTAGATTTTCGACTATACTCCAATATTTTTTGACACTATACGTATACTTAACCTCTTTCACACTAATTAAACCCTTTCTGACGCAATAACAAACAAATGAAACCATAGGTATCTGACAAATCAAAGCGAATAATCTGGCGTAATCCCAGATTTGTGCAGCAAGTAGTGGGACATCGACAGGGATGCATTACTGTGTAAACCGATCGATGGTCCATCCGGCGTCTACGGTAAACACGTGCCACTTGTTCAAATAAACCGAGACACTGCATTAGCTGCTCTCGATTTCACTACATTAAAACACATTACCGCCTCTAAATTACATGTTATTTCTGTACTAAATATGGTATAGAGCTATAAGCGTTGAGTTTCATCATACATAATTTCGGGAGTGTCTCTCCCTGAAAGATTAAGTAGAGGTTTGTTTCGAGTATTAAAAACGGATGAAAAGTTTTATTTTGTGTCATCATTCTATTTAATTTTTATACCAAGTGAAGTCTATTGCAGATGATATATGAACTCTAAGATTGACGACCCCGTTAATGTGGCTGTAGACCGTTCAACTGCTATGTCGCAAGTTGGTAAGTAGTTCCATTCCCGCTCAGTGAAATATTTGTATGCATGAATATGTCAATTTGCGTTGGTTGGGTAGCTTTTTTTTTGTGCGGAAATCCTTTCGGATTTTCGGATTTCGGATCCTTTCTTTCCGCGCGTCGCAGGCGACTCAGGCGCCGGAGGTCGCTTAACGACCTCCGTCCTCCATGAGCGCAGGCCTGGGGGTGGCGGGTGAGGCCACCTGTCACCCCAGCAGAAGCAGGCCGGGACGGTGGGGCGACTAGCGCCCCTTCCCCAAACCGGGGCAAGACGGGGACACCGTGGTTCCCAAACCCGAGGGGGCCATCTCGAAACCGGAGATGGCCCAGGGTCAGTCGGGGTGCGAGGGATATGCTCTATGGGCAACCTTACACCCCAGCGTCTGTAGACCCGAGACGGCGTGCGGTTTTAGTCGGTTCAAGCCCGACATAACCGCCCCCGCTGGCACGCGGGGGGGTATTCAAAGGGATTTCCGCACGATAAAAAAAAAAAAAAAAAGGGTACCTAATAATGTGGGTATTTTCAGAAGAAAATGTATTGAATTACTCATGTTTGTCCACATTCTAAAGCCCATTTTCTAATATGACGAGCTAGTTATGCTATGCTTACTTTGGGTCTTGATAGAGCTCCGTAATAGGTATGGCGTAGAATTTATATTTTAATAGTTTATAGAGTAAAACGTAAGAAGTCAGAATAGCGAATGGATTTTCACTTGTTCTATGCACGGGAAAGGTCGGCATCCGGTAAGGTCGGGCACGAATAGCTATTGAATTAAAAAATAATAAGAGATGGGTACTACCATTAGGTATTACCAAAAAAAAAAGGGTACTACTACCATTATTCATATCGAAATGATATTACAAAAATCAATAAAATGTTGAAATTAAAGTGAGGGTCTACGAGAAACGGTGTGTTTTCATATAGGTACATATACTTCGGAAATGAGACGTTCATAGATTCTGTAATTATATACATTCTGTATACTAAGTATCGGGAATTTGTCAATAAAACAAAAAATACAAATTATTCAGCTAAATTTATTTTATCGCCTTCAAAGTAGGCCCCATCGCGTGCAATACAACATCTCCACCGCTTCACCCAGTCTTCCATACATTTTTCATAGGCTATTTGCGGTATGGCCTTTAGCTCATTCAGCGAATTTTCTTTTATGGCTTCTATCGACTCAAAACGTTTCCCTCGAAGTGGTAATTTTAACTTGGGAAATAAAAAAAAGTCAGACGGAGCCATATCAGGTGAATAAGGTGCTTGGTCGAGAACTTTTGTTGAATTTTTTGCTAAAAACTCTTTCACTATAATGGCTGTGTGTGATGGTGCATTATCATGGTGCAGCATCCATGAGTTGTGTCGCCACAAATCTGGACGTTTTCGGCGGATACTCTCACGCAAACGCTTCATGACGCCTATATAATATTCTTTATTCACTGTTTCTCCCTCTGGAAGGAATTCGGAGTGAACCACACCACGGTAGTCAAAAAAAACTGTCAGCATCACCTTGATTTTGGAGCGACTTTGCCGCGGTTTTTTGGGTTTCGGCTCGTTTTCGAGACGCCATTCTGAAGACTGTTGGCTTGTTTGCATGTCATACTCATAAACCCATGTCTCGTCGCCAGTAATTAAACGTTTCATAAAGGTCGGATCCGTAGAAGCTCGGGAAACCATGTCTTCAGCGACATGCTTTCGCTGCGCTTTTTGAACAAAATTGAGCTCTTTTGGAACTAGTCGAGTGGCGACGCGTTTCATGCCTAAAATGTCAATGAGAATATTGTGGACGGACTTAAAAGATATGTTCACCTCACTAGCCAACTCTCTCAGATTCATACGTCGATTTTCGAGCACTAGCTTCTTGATTCTGTCGATGTTTTCTTTGGTCGTAGCGGTTGAAGGTCTACCAGAACCAGGCAAGTCTACTACTACTTCTCGGCCTTCTTTAAAAGCCTTATACCATTCATAAGCCCTTGTTTTCGATATACACGATTCGCCGTAGGTATTTCGCAACATTTTTAGTGATTCACCACATGAAATATCATTCGAAACACAAAATTTAAGGCACACTCTTTGTTCAACAATATTTTCCATTGTAAAAATCGCCGAGGACACAAAACTATGACCAACAAAAAGTGTAGTTTAAAACAAATTGAATGACAGATCCCGCTCAAATTTTGCGCGCTAAATCAGTACAGTGCTACCAACATGCAGTAAAAAAATTAGAACGACCTCTTTTACGCGGGTCTTTTTATTGACATATTCCCGATACTTTTTACACAGAGTAGTATGTTATTATAAACTATTTATGATTAAGTTTTTTTGGTTATTCGATACACGCAACACACACATATTTGCTCGCAAAGATTGTTCTAATACGGTTTTTCCAGAAACGGTGTACAATAGGTACCAGTTGTGTTGGGGTGCTTGGTTGGGGACCTCCACGCGGTGCACCCTGGGCAACGGAGATGGCAGCGCCTCTCTCCTAGGGTGGGAGAGACGCTGCCGCCTACGGCCAACTCCGACCGAGGCGAGGACGGCCCTGTTGAGGGCTGTTCGGAAGCTTTCCACGTGTCCCTCTGACTAGCAGATGGCACAGTGGAGAGCAAGTAAGGGGGCCATCTCGAAACCGGAGATGGCCCAGGGTCAGTCGGGGTGCGAGGGATATGGTCTATGAGTAACCTTACACCCCGGTGTCTTAAGACCCGAGACGGCGTGCGGTTTTAGTCGGTTCAAGCCCGACATAACCGCCCCCGCTGGAGACCCCCCGCTCTCCAGCGGGGGCGGTATCCGAAGGGGAAAAAAAAAAAAAAAAAGGTACCAGTTGTGTTGTGTATGAATTAGAAAAATAAAAATTATACCAAAATCAAAATCGTAGAAAGGAAAACGCGGAATCAAAATGTACATAAATTCTGAATTGCACAGTGAAAGGCGCCTGACAATGACTTCAATCCAGATTGCCCGTTAGGATTGTGTCGCTCAGCTCGAAACCTAACACACGCTTACACATTTCATTGCTTCTTTTTTAATTTTAGGTAGATTTCGATGAAATCGATCTACCTATTGGATTGTTGACTACTGTCGAATTTTTAAAAAAAATCTTCGTAGGAGGTCTAGTTATGACCCCTGAGTCCGAAATGACCACTGGTCAAAAAGTTTATCTTTATAGGTACCTATATAAAAATTAATTGCTGTTCGTTAGTCTCGCTAAAACTCGAGAATGGCTGGACCGATTTGCCTAATTTTGGTCTTGAATTATTTGTGGAGGTCCAGAGAGGGTTTAAAAGGTGAATAAATATGGAAGTTGTTATCGATTGAAGCAGTACGAAGTCTGCCGGGTCAGCTAGTATATATATATATATATATGTATGTTTCCACTTCCCAAAATTTGCGGCACTCTCACGGTCGCATTTTTGCCCCGATCGCTTTCAAACTGCGGTCAAAAATTGCTTGGGTGTAAACTTAGTTTAAGTTCGTGAATTGGTGGAATCCGGCCTAAGGGGACGGTAGGGCCTCACTTTTTGTGAAATCAGTTTTTCCTCAAAATTTCACGTTCCATGAAAGATATTCGAACCGTTATAATTTTATTCCATAGTATACATGAATACCAACAACTTTTAATTATTAACCTATAAGATTAAAACTTTAACTAAAAGTGGAGGGGGGAAAAACCAAAATTTTTCGGGAAAAAAATCACAACTTCTAACCGGTGAACATTCTTGCCGTCTGAAATATTTTTAATCGATAGGCCATTTTTAAGTCTAAAATAAATGTCTGAAAAGTTTTTCGCTAAAAGTTACCGTTTTCGAGAAAAAAAAATAAACTGTTTAAAGTCCGTAGTTCTCTATATAAAATAATATTAATTGCTTTACGAAATCTACCTGTACGTTCCCCCTGCGGGAACGGATTTTTTATATTTGAGTTGATTGAATGAAAGGTAAATTGCGGTTTACGATTTATGACGTATTAAAAAAACTACTTAGGTACTAGATCTCGTTCAAACCAATTTTCGGTGAAAGTTTACATGGTAATTGTACACCATATATTTTTATTAGTTTTATCATTATTCTCTATCTCTATCTCTTATTTTAGGACTTACAGTTCTATGCTCCCAATTTGATTGTTTCTTTTTGCTAATTTTGTGTGAAAATCTTAATGCGGTTTCCAGAATACATCTACTTACTAAGTTTCAACAGCATAGTTCTTATAGTTTCGGAAAAAAGTGGCTGTGACATACGGACGGACCGACAGACAGACATGACGAATCTATAACGGTTCCGTTTTTTGCCATTTGGCAACGGAACCCTAAAAAGGAAATAATTCAAATTTTTTTGTAATCTTTTATCTGATGTCTGGGTCTCTAATTTCGTGTATTTTCGTTTGAGAGATTTGATTGTGGGATAAATGGGAGATCTGGAAATGAGAGATGGGAATCAAAATTTGATGAAACAAATTCAGTATAAGCCGCTCACACTTTCTCTCCGCCTCCTGGTTTGGTTAGTAGGTACGGATTTTATGAAAGCGACTGCCATAACCATACCAAACCATAAGGGTTAGAAAAATTACCTAAAACAATTGTTATTAAGATTAGGGCCATCGCCACAAAGAAAAAGTTCAAAAAAGAAAGTTGATACCAATGTCCCTTAAATCACGGTTTCGATACACTGTGCGACGTGCCAACCAAAACCGCGCCGTTTACTGTACGTAGCGTAAATGCCACATATCGTAGAGAACGTGCCAGATGTAAAATTCCGTGGATAAAAAGTTGAGACTCGAACTTTTATTTGCGATTATAATGCTAGTATTAGTACATGGTTTTCGGTAATGTATAAGTAGTGTAAATAAGAAGATACTCATTGCACAAATAGTAAAACTAAGGCATATATCACCATTATAATAGCATTATATGTCCTACGAAATTTAATCAATGCAACAAAAGAATTTATAATGATCGACATTGGTGCTAATAGCCGCATATCCAATGGTGGTATATTATTACAACTAGCTTTGCCTCGCGGCTTCGCCTGTGACATACTTCGCCCCCGTGGCACCCATTTATCCCATACATGTCCGTAATTTATTAGTTCTAGATTAATGTATGGAAATTTGCCCGATTTGTCCATATTTATGACTACTGCTCCGCTCTCTTGGATAGTAGCTTGATGATATATAGCCTATTACCTTCCTGAATAAATGAGCTATCCAACACTAAATAATTTTTCAATTTGAACCAGTAGTGCCTGAGATTAGCGCGTTCAACCAAACATACAAACTCTTCAGCTTTATATACTTAGTACAAGTACTAAATACACATTACTCTACTGTCATTAAACCTTTCATGCAAGCCCGCCGGTTTCGAGTGCTCTTCTATTTCTTTTCATAATTTGGTTCATATGGCCTTTTACAGGAGCGACTGCCGTCTGACCTCCCAAAAGCCTGCACCAGAGTTTCAGCCGTCAACCAGCTGGTGTACTGGCTTGTATACTTGCTAGGGCCCCGAAGAACCTAATGGAGCCCCATGGGTAGATGGCATCTGTGTACCTTTAGGTGATGATGGGTGATGTATGTGTACGGGGCCCATATGTGTACGCACCTCATGAGTGTATGGAGCCCCCATCAAGATCTTGCAGCTTGGAGCCCGAGATCCGCTCTTCCACTTCTTGTAACCTTACTTAGAAGAAGTTAGGTGCTAACTAAACAGATTTCTTAATTTACTTATTTTATAAGAAAAATAACATTTTAGTTCACAGAACAAGACTCATCGAGTAACAATAGGTAGCACCTACTTGTTCCTTCCAGGTACGTTTCAACTATTTTTCTTTTTACATCCTTAAACTTTCGCCATGTTAGATATATATACCTACCAGTAACATGTCCCTAATCAAGGCCAATGCAAACTGAAGATAACACTGAATGCAGTGCAATGGAGATAGAGTAAGAGTAATGGGTTCCCATTACTCTTACTCCATCTCCATTAGTAGGTAGATCAAATAGGTAAAATAATAGTTATAAAAAGCTCTTACCTGAGCAGCCATAATGCGCTGTCTCTCCTTAATCAGGCCGCATTTAGGGCACTGACATAATCGATAAGCGCAGGCTTTCTTATGGCCTCTAAGACTGGAAATCAAACCATGATTTCGACAACGGGCGCACTTTGGTACCCTTGCTCGTCCAGCGTTCATATTGAAAAAACACTAATATATCCGAATAATATTAACCTAAACAAATAAATCTCTGTTTCTCGAAGTATCAATGAAATTGGTACGCAAAAAATATAAAAAGCAAAGTTATTTAAATTTAGAATTACAGAGAAATTAGATATAATCTACTATACTTATATTATAACTGAATTAAACTGAAATAAAATTACAAGATGCAGAAATATATTTTTCGTTTATATCGAAAAAATTGACACATTTAACACTGATTCACATAATTAACTGAACGCAATGTGTTGAGATACCCGCCCGCCCACATTTCACTCCGCCCTGAAACTAATATCAGCATGATACCAAAATTTTGAAGATGATAGATCGATGTGAAAACAGGAGGCGTTACAACTGCAAGTGCTAGGCAGTAGCACGCGAACATAAACTTCATCATCTAAGAAACAAACTTCAAGTTAGTGTTTCCTTGTGGAATGACGCCGAAACATCCCGTTTATCCCGATCCGCCCTTCGCTATAGATCCACCAATAGCAGAGCACTTTAGTTAGGATTGGTTACAAGCTTTAGAAAACATCGGAAGTTCATCAGTTAGTGTTTCATTTAAGAAGAAACAGTCAGTTACTGTTATTAGCGCAGTATATAACGCGTAGGTATCTCGAAATCTGTAGGAAAAGTTAAAAAGAAAAAGTGAGCCGGTGCGGTGGCGTAATAGCTAAGACGTTAACTTGCAACTTAAAGATTTCGGGTACAAATCCCTACCAGGATAAAACGTGACCCAAATCTTTTATGTTTTTTTAAATGTTGCCGTCTTAAACATCTATAATAAAAAATATTACGTCTGTTGTGTATCTAAGATACATACCCGACAGGTACATAACTACGTTACAAAAGTAACGGTGTAGTGACTACATATCGGCATCAAACCAACTAAAACCATACGGTCGGTATTAGGATACCTGTGTGAAGCCTATGGTGCTTCTTAGGAAGGAAATTCCATAGACTTTTGCCGGCTACCGAACTGCAGGCGTTAGCCAAACCAGGTTAGAAAGACACACTCTCGAGATGACGGAGCCCAATTTGTGTCGTCAGGCTAGCATTCGCGGGGATGCATTTTCCAGCATGGTAAGAACACCAACCGCTGCTGGGACAGTTGGCATTTGACTCAGCATAAGAATAAGGTATCCTCTCCATTGGTAGGTACCGCGACGACGCAACGGTCATCAGCAACACAGAATGAAGAGATGTGGGATTAGGAAAAACATTGTAATAAAAATGAAGAGAAATTTAGCAACATTTATCAAAATTCATCACTTAAGTACGAGTATTAAATAGATGATGTCGGCAGTTTACGCGGACATCACACATTGAAAGTTGATCAGGACTAGAATAAAATAGTAAGAAAAAAATATAATGTTTTGGATCAGAACTATATCTAATAAAATAAGTAGAATAAACTGGTGGTAGAAATTTGATGACACAAATTTGTCACAAAATTCAGCCGGGTAGGTACCACCGTGCACGATTGCGAAAACCCTCCATAGTAATCCAATTTCGGTTTGATTGCGTTCATGGGTCAGAAAGTGCATAGCCGGGCAGGGGGATTGTCGTCGCAGCACCGCGTGACACCCACCGGGGTGTCACGCGGTGCTGCGACGACAATCCTCTTCTGATGTGGCCGTCAAGCTGAGTGCCGCCATTGTTAACATGGTACGTGTATGTAATGGTGACCCTCTTTCTAGAGACTTTACCTTCAGCTTACCATCAGGCGAGGTGAAGTCAAATTGACGTGTCCTAAATATAAAAAAATAAAATTTATAAAAAAATATAAAAAGAAACAGTGACTCTCCAAGAGTGCCGACAGAAGTGAAAACTAGAACAATTACGTGTGTATTTTTTTAATCGTCTTCATACATGAGCTCATCTCACTAAACTGTATCTAAAACTATTTCATTTGAATTTCGAAATTTTGTTCTATGTGCTGTCGGATATAGGTAGTTAAGAGTTTTCTAACAGCAGAATCGGCACCAATATATACGGACTTTTGAAATATGTACCATTGCCAAATTTCAAATAAAAGACATTTGATTTCATGTTCGATCATACATTCGATAATTTCACATTTTGTTTGATTTTGAGGAGTTTCCTGCTGCATCTCCGGAGTTCTAGGTCCAATCACAGATTACATAATATTATGGTTCAATAATAATAAAAGTATATTATAGGACTAGCTTGGAGTTAAACGAAACCCAATGCGAAAAGAATTGTTATAATCGGTTCATAAACGACGGAAATATCGATGAACACACATAAAACAAAAACATAGATACAGACGAACAAAGAACCTCCTCCTTTTTGATGTCGGTTAGAAATCAGAAATTTGGATCGGAAGGACAGATTTGCATAGGTACCTCAAGAAAAACTTTTAAATCGCCATGTTCTGAAACGCTAACAAGCAATCTAACAACCGACCATGTTACCCTCGTTCGAATTCGATTCCAACTAAATTTTAATGACAGGTAGCTATATTTTTGTACCCTTTTTTTCTTATTTAATAAATATTTTTGTTTTGAATCTTTTAAAACGATAGGGATACCTTCATTAAGTACTAATTTTTCTCTCATAGTTTGTAAACTAAGTGTCGCCTGACTACTTTGAAACGATGACGGAGCAAGTTAAACGACTCTAGGATACGAGATGATGGGAAAACCTCCTAATGGTAGTTGTAGTTGACCCAGATCAATGGATGCGTCAACGCGTTTCTTACATTTGTTGGAGGAGACGTAGCTAAGTATTAGCGGCTAATGTTCTACCTAAGGTGAAACCGCGTGGCGATACTAGTAACTTATATAAAAAAAAACATTTCACAGTGTTTGTTATCGAACTCCTCCGAAACGGGTTGACCGATTCTTATGAAGGTTTTTGTGTTTATTTGGTAGGTCTAAGAATAGGTCGTAGACTATTTTGTCATACCCTTAGGTAACCGGGATCAGAATTTAACGCGGGCGGAGCCGCGGGCATCTGCTAGTAATATTATAAATGCGAAATTTAGTTTGTCTGTTACTTCACCACGCATGTGCAGGATGTGCTTACCCGGCAGGTAAGCACATCCTTCCCAAAAGGGAGGATCAGGGGAACTGGGTGAAATGACCAACTAAGTTAGGGTTGATCAGCCGCCAGGTCACCCCATTGGAAATAATAATAATACTTCACCACGCAAAAACGGTAGAATGGATTTGACAGAAATTATGCATACAAGTAAAGTACGATAGGGAATAAGACAGGGCACTTTTTATCCCAAGAATAGGATCCTGTGATCCACGGGTCGCGGCCACTGGCCTAGTATTATACACAGGCGAAGTCGGTGGCACCCTTTGAATAAATTAAAGTCAAAACCTTCTGAATTGTTTTTATGCAAAATACTACCTATGATGATTTTCTAAGTACATATTTTTTACTGTTAATTTATTATTCCCGTCGGGTACGTACGTTCCTGCGGGCAGAGGGGTAGAAAGTTCATTTAGAACCGCACTCGAATTTTGAAGCGTGAAGATGAGTTTTCTGCATGCTGGTAAAAAGCAGGGTAATCATCATCACAGCGTTAGCCCCGGTTGCATCCAAAGCTAGCACTTTAGAGTCCGAGGCCCGCTCTCCTATTCTTTTCTCCTGATTTGTTTTACGGGGGCTTACTGATTGTCGATACCAATTTGGTCATTTCTTGTTATTTCAAAATAACCGTCATAGTCCCAATTAGGTTTTTATAGAAAAAACTTTGAAGTTTCCCGGAAATTTTTGAATTTATTATTGCCCATTATTTATTATTTATTTATTGCCCATGGTACTACTGGTAGTACAGCCGGTAGTACCACGGGCAAAACACGTGGAAAATACATAAATAAATATTTTGTAAAGGGATTTCACTTCAGCACTTCAGGGTCAGCCGAGGACCTACACAGCCTGTTTAGACCGCGGTTCAGTTGTTCACCACAGCCTGTTTTAGTGGTTGTTTCAACCGCATTCAATTATTGGTTATATATGATTCCCGGTTGCATCCGAGGCTTACGCTTCGGAACTCGGGGTTCGCTTACTCCTCTTCCTCTTAGCTTGGCTTATACTTGTTTTATTGTAGCGACTGCAGTCTAGCCTCCCAAACCCGAGAGGAAAGCCTACGCCAGAGCCTCGTCTGTTACTCAGCCGGTATACCAGCTTGTAGGTGAGGTTGGTTTGGCCCCCGATGATCGTGATAGGGTCCCAGAATTTAGTATTGTTTATTAAACAAAAAAAAACAGAAAATAGTGTTTATCTACATATTTAGGTATTCTAATGCTTTATTATTCACAAAATTTTAGTACTTTTCTCGAGCGCGTATTTAAAAAAAAAAATAGTTTTGTGTTATTCCGACACGGGAACAGGCGACATACAACTGGCGACAAACAACTGACAGGGTATGTCAAACGCCTTAATGTCAGAACCTTCCACGAAGTATCGGAACACATTCATCTTTTTTTCAAAAAGATGAATGAAATCGGTAAAGCCGTTCTCAAGCTATAGTGTGACGCGACGAGCACACGTGACGCTGGTCGCGATTTAGGTATTTCCCACACATCCGCTTTGAGAATACTGCGAGGACTGCACGCCTACCACGTGCGTCACGGGCTCGTCGCGTCACGTGATGCTGGTCGCTGGTGGTGTTATTTTTTCATTTTTTTTTTTTTTTTTTTTTTTTATTGTTTCAAATACATATTTTGTCGATACCAAGTCATCTCACCATATTCAGAGACCTAATTTTGTGACACCTTATATATATATATATAAAAATATGTATATATATATATATATATATATACATATATATATACTATCCTTTCCCAAGGTCTAATCTACCCCTGTACCAAATTTCAGCAAATTTCAGCAGGCCGGGAGGGCGGGGCGACAGCGGGAGCAATCCCCCCCCCTCCCCCTTCCGAGGCAAGACGGAGACACCGTTGTCACCCGAGAGGGCCATCTCGAAACTGGAGATGGCTCTGGGTCAGTCGGGGTGCGAGGGAAATGCCTCATGGGCAACTTTACACCCTGTAGCCTGACATAACCTCCCCCGCTAGCCGGCGTATCTGAGTGAGTAAAAAAAGGAAGACTGGCAAACTCCCTTAGGTCGTCAGATCTATCACTATAGGTGAAATAGGATTGAAGTTATAATCAAATTACTGCTATTAAATAGTAGATTTAGTAGACAAGGGTTGAAAGTCAGCCATTTCACCCGAGCTCGAACGAAGTGAGAGTGCCAATAGTTCGAGGGTGAAATGGTGACATTCAACCGAGGTAAACACTCTACTTTTCATTTCGACTACCTATGTGAGGAAATTAAAATACTACACACACATTTAATGAAACAGGTATATTGATTATCAGTTAAAAATAAAAGTAAAATTAGAACAATTTGAAAATAGATTATTAACAACAGCTTTTGCCTGTTCTATACCTCATCGGGAGTTAAATTAATATCCATGTCACTGGAATCACTTTCTGAAACCATTTTTAACCACGATTAACACAAGGTATTTGTTTATATTGAATCTCATCTTTCCGCTAATTCTTTATCAAACTTAAATTGATTTTTTTTAATACTGAAAAAAAGTTATAATTCACGTACGATTTTCAAAACTTTTCTAATGTTGGCAGAACATTAGAAAAGTTTTGAAAATCGAATCAGTTTGGGATCATTGTAATCGAGTTGGTCACGAGATGTGCATTTAGGGTGCTTTTCCACCAGAGATGTGCTATGCAGCTATGCTGCGAAGATGTGAAATCTATGCTACGAAAATATGTCACCGTTTCCACCAATACTACGCTGAGTAGCTGTGCGAGGAAGATGCGCCGCCTCCATGAGTTCTTCTTCGCACATTGCGAGATATAAAATATTTTTTTGCTTCCACGATGGTATGTCTACTTTCAGCGAAAAACGCGGGCCTACTGTAGGTACTCTGCTCTGCACATAGCTACACCACTCGCGATGGCCCATAGCAGGCATCTATAGCACGCATCCATAGCACGCATCCTTCCATATAAAAAACATATCTTAGTTGAATCCGTTTCCACCGGTGCTAAGCTATGTGCACCAATGAATATGATTGGTGGATATCAAACGCATCCATAGCATCATAGCATAGCATCTGGTGGAAAAGCACCCTTAGGTAGACGTCCATATAAAAAAAAATCGTCATGATATCAAGGAATTATGACGTAATTAAATTATCATGGACTCCATGGCAAAACTTAAAATTAAAAAAATTTACTTTTTACACTAGGGATGAAATAAGCTACTTTCCACCCGGCTATCTACCTATGAAAATTAAACTTTCCGAACAGGAGAGATGAAAAGAATATTAGGATTGTACTTGTCTAATTTCTTATGGCAATGCAGAGATCCGATTCTCAGCACTCCATGGATTCACCGTGCGGTCGCCGGGTCCATAGCGTGGTACAGAGAGGAACACCATGACGGCGACTGGGACTTGCGACCCAGATGTAGGTTTAGGGTGGCCACCTTGTGATGCATCAGCGCTCACCTCCACCGTGAGTAGTGTTCCCCCCCCCCCTACCTCTCCAAATTTGGTAAGATCCTAACAATGCCGCTTTTGATATACGATTTAGTAAAGAGCTTACTGAAGCTCTTGGTAATCCGAGGTCTTTAAGTTGTACAGGGATTTAGCTGGAATTCCCCTTGCTCCTACTTCTACGGCGTAGAGTTTAACCACGTAGCCGTTTTTGGTTAACTCGTTAGTCAAATCAAAGTATTTGTTTGTCTTTAAAGCGTGGTCTTTAGGTATATTAGTTTCCCACGGTACTGTGAGTTTTACAAGCACTGCACGCTTAGGTATGCGATCGTCAGATTGCTTTGGTCGGGGAGGGTCAACTGGAATGCATTTAGGTAAAATTTAAGTAAGGCCGGTGACCAAGGACTACCGACCTCCATGATCGGGGCCTGAGGACGGCAGTTGGCCGACTCGCCGTCCTTACAGAAGCAGGCCGTGGCGGAGGCGTGTCGAGTGTGCCCTACACACGCCTGCCAACTCACCGAAGCGGGATAAAACCCGACCCCACCAGGCGAGGCCGCGAAGGCGGCCAAAGTCCGCCGGCAACCCTGGGGTTATCCTTTCGAGGGCTTACCCGGGGTGCCCGGCAACGGACACTTGGGGAGGACACCGTGCGGTTTTAGTCGAGACACGACATAACCACCCCCGCTGGCCAGCGGGGGGGTATCCGAAGGGATTTCCGCACGTAAAAAAAAAAAAAAAAAAAAAAAAAAAGGCCGGTGACCAGTCGTATATTATGGTACGCCATTTTAAGGCTATGGGAATATAAAATTCACCTAGGGTCAACCGTTCGTTTTGAATTTCTAGGTTCATTGCGTGCACCTTATAGGTGTTGTTTTCGTCTGCTTGAAGAAAAGATTTTGTTATTTCTTTATCTGTTTGTCTCTGAATATTACCTAGACCTACTCTACCAGTCTGCGAGCCTATCATGAATAGTCAAGTACTTTTATTGTAAATCATTTATCAAAAAGATAAGGTTGAGCGTTCGATCAGTTTTATCAAAATGTAAGTGCAGTGCACCCTACGGTGCACTTTCGCTTTTTGAAAACTCAGGTTATAAGATGATCCCAAGGACTATCTTTTAAAATGAGTATGATTCAACGAAGTGTTATAAATACATATTAATATGTAGGTAAGGTACGCTTAAAATAAATAATCATACTCCTGCGGTTTAAATAATACTTTATACGTCGAAAATTATATTCTAAAATATTATGAATTTTATTCTATTCTCGTTGTAGTGCGGCCCGCAAAGTCGAACTAGATACGCCTCTGGCTGTGTTTGTAGACATAACTACCTGTAAAAGAATAAAAATAGTTCTAGTAGGTACCTAACTTTACATCAATTTGATTCCATTTGCATTGTTTCGGGGATAATTATTTTGATCTATTGTCAAATAAAATTTGAAAAAATGCCTAAGTTACCTTACCATTTCGCTAAGCATAATGTTATAGGTATTAATTCCCCATTATATACCTACCCTCGGAAATTATTCCACAATGGATGATGCCCAGAAAAAGCACGCAATTTTTTTTTAATGGATACTCAGCGTGACTATCTACTATTAATTTTTCCTTAAGCTTAGGGGAAAAATATATAAGATCATGATTAGACCTGCCATCTTGTACTGATCGTCATGTTTGACCTTAAAAGCGACGGTGAAAGACAACTGCATGATGTGGTAGAGATGCGAATGTTAAGATGGATGTGGTGTGACGAGAATGAACAGAATAAGGAATTAATAAATTTGAGGAAGTTTGAAAGTTGCAACAGTGAGTGAGAAAATAAGAAGCGAGCGACTGTCGTGGTATGAATATGTTATGAGAAGAGATGAAAGTAATGCTGTCGAAAAGATTTAAAGTATGAATGTAGAGGCCTTTAGGAGCAGAGGTAGGCCCAGAAAAAGATGGATGGATTGTGTGAAAGAGGATACTGCAAGGAAGAGAGTGACTGAGGAGATGATATCTGACAGGAATGAATGGAGGAGAATGACATGTTGTACCGACCCCAAATAATTTGGGACAAGGGTAGGTAGATACATAGTTAGATAGATAACGTGACTACGTCATTTGGATACCATACAGAATTACAAAAATGGAAGCTACGGATCAAGTCCGCCTTGCGCTGTGTGGCCAATAAACCAGCTTCTGATGAAGATGGTTTATTGGCCAGTCAATCCTAGTGGCATCCAAACTTTGGAGTCCGGGGTCCACGCTCCTACTCTTCCTTTTCCCATGGATTCATTGTTTGGTTTTACGGGAACGACTGATGTCTGACCGCCAAAACCGAGAGCTAGCAGGTGTACCGTACCGGCTAGCAGATGAGGTTAGCTTGGGGCCTGAGTCTCGGTGGGGCCCCATACACCCATATAACAATTTTTACTCTCTGGAATTAATCTATAATGGATGATACCCACACATTAACTCATATAGTAGGTACTAGCTGCCCCGATAAACTTAGTTCCGCCTTAGAATCAAGTTATATTGGTTACCTTATCAGCTGAATTTATTGGCGTGAATTATCCTAATAAAAATATGATAAACCCCTCAAGATACTAGATAGGCACATTATCCTGAGGTGGCCATCTCAAAGCCATAGATGATGCGAGGTAATTGCCTTAGTACTAGGCCACCTTACACCTGAGACCTATACTTTACACTACTTAATTATCAGAGACCTAACATGGCGTGCGATATTGGTCGGTTCTAATCCGACATAAATACCTCCACTGGCGGGCGGTGGGGTAACTGTGGGGATTTCCGCAAAAAAAAAGTACAATATGGCGCAGTATAGGCGTAGACAAAACTAATAAAACAATTTTTCAAATTATGGCAATCGATAGTGGTTATAAGAATCAAATCTGTCTAACAATCATGATAAATTAAATAAAAGGAAACCTATGAAGACTTTGAAGTAATTAGATATACAATAACTGCGGTATCTGTGTTCGGATTAATAGTGCATACCTACCTACATAGATTGGTGTGATACTTTAGTAGATTTACACTTAAACCACCAAGGCAAGTCATCGCCATTCTGTACAGGGGACAATTGTAGGTATACAGTGGCGCACGATTAGCCATCGTAGCGATCAATTTGGATCCGAATTTTGTGTTCGCTTTATTGGAACCCTTCAAAGGAATCGTAGCGTAGCACCAAGGAAAGCCATCGCCATTGTGTACAGGGGACAATGGTATACGATTGACCATCGTAGCAATCAATTTAGATCAGGATTTTGTCCGCTTTTTAAAAACCCTTCAAAGGAATTGAAGCGTAGCAATGAGTTATACCATTGTGGGAACATCAACTACTCTCAAGTCTCACTTATACTGTTGTTGAAAGAGTTACAGAAAATTGAGAAAAGTACTAAGACACCGTGCAGGTGTTTGCAAATAAAATAGAAGCAAGAGTTTTTAAGAAGAATGTTGTGAAGAACTTATTTTAGAAATTTGATGGCTCCATTTTTTTAAATAATTACAGACCTGGAAACATCTTTACTGCTGATGGATAGTTTCAATCATACTCAAGGCTACTTTGATAGTGTTTAGAGTTTTAGAAAAACATTAATGTTTTTTTTTTTCATTCTCAGATTGAGTATTCCAGGAGACTTACCTACGATTCAAAGCAGAGACTATTGCCACTTTTTTATTAAAGCACAGATTTTGGAAACCATAAGTCCCAAAGCGCCTACTTGACACCAATTGCTTACCCCTTACGTACTATTGAGGTTGGTGAAATTTGGGCGTGTAATATGCCTCTACTTAACTCTGAGAATCACAGGCGATGTTGAAAATTCGCAGTAGGTAAGGTTAGCTCAAAACATGTATGGGAAGAGCAGGCTCTGTCAATGTCAGAGGTGTAAGTAAAAAAAAAAAAAACGTAGCATACGAGAATGCATATACATGTAGGTCATAAAAATACTGAAAGATAATGAACAATTATGTCTGTCTCCTTCATCCGAGCGCCAATACCAGTCGCATCCAAAGCTCGCAATTTAGAGCATAGGGTCCACTCTCCTGCTGCTTCTTTTATTGATTCGATCTGGCTTTTATGGGAGCAACTGCGGTATGACCTTCCAACCCCAAGTGGAAAACCTGGGCCATAGACTCCTCCATCAATCAGGTGTACCGGCTTGCAGGTTATGCTGAATTGGGCCCCAAAGATCTTTGTGGGGCCCCCTACACAATCCCCCTACCCCCCATACATGTCTGTATTTTGGTTGAATGCAGATAGGTGTGCTGAGAAAAGAAAAAACATATCAAACAAGTAAGTCTGTTATTATCATTTTGAACTTTTCTTCTTTTCATGCTGTTTAGCGGCTTTCTTTTTCATTATTTGCAGCCTCTTGTCAGCCGAGATGATATTTATATTTGGAGTTACCACTTTTGAAGGTGAGGAGGATGAAGAGCTGCTGGAAGATATCTTGACTGGCGTTGTAGAACCCGAAGTATGGGATGGTGATTTTGCTGGTGTTGTTTTAGAATAGCCAGCAGCAATTTGAGATGAGGTACAAGTAGAACACTGCCAACCGGTTATAATGTCATTGTCAGTGATCACTGGTTTGTGGCAATCCTGAAAAAACCAGAATAGAACTAAATATAAATAAAGTTTATAGTACACCAATCAAAATTTGCATAAATAGATGGAATACATGGAATATAATGTACAAAAGGTGGCCAGTAATTGGTTAACATAGTGACAAACTGGCCTGTATATGTCACTATAAGCAATATTGGGAATGTATGGGGCCCCACTAAGATCTACAGGGCCCAAGTCAACCTGATCAGCAGGCCAGTAAACCTACACCTGTTAGATGCAACCCAAATAGGTGCTACAATAATGCAGCAATATTGCCACAGGCTAATTCATACCATGTTTAACATGTTTGTTTGAGAAATTTGATTCTTTTGATTCACCATATTGATTGATGCCTTAAAAATACAGAATTTTAGTATGTCGACCTTTAGCCGGTTCCATTACCAACTGCAACAAGCTAGTTTGAGTTCCAAAATCATTTTATGAAGCTATTTTTTTTTAATTAATATGAAATTACGTTTAAGGGGCCACAATTTCAAACTTTCCAAGACGAGAGCAAATAACAATCCAAGAAAGTACTTTTTGAGCAACAGGGTGGTGGAGGCTTGGAACAAATTGCCAGAAGATGTTGTAAATGCTAAATCCACAAACCAATTTAAAAACAAACTTGATAAACTTATAACTGATAAAAAAACCAACAATGAATAACTGGATACAGGCAACTAACAGTTGTCTCAACTGCCTGCCTGCTAATAAATAATAATAATAATAATAATAAAAATTTGGCTATCTATAGTATTTAAGATACTTTATCTTTATGTAGCAGAGCTGTGGGACATCCTGTATGTTATATACTGCTGTGGGCCCATTTCACCCATTTCCCCTATTACGACTGTCATACATATTCGTATGGCAACCGGGACCGACATCTTAACGTGCTGTCTGAGGCACGACCAGACCAATGCAAATACTCATATTCATGCATACAAATATTTGCACTGAGCGGGGATCGAACCCGCGCCTCCTGCGTAGCGGCCGCTTTCAATACCGCCACGCCACGGAGGCTGACTGTATGTTAATGACATAATGAAATAACAATGATATTCAGGGCCATTTGGTAAGACTAGAAGCCAACACCAATATACTTGGGAAAAATAATATAATGCAGATCATTTTGCTAAGCCCTGAGAGCAATAAGATTGAGTCTAAACTTGAGTACTAAATATGAGTAACATAATAATAGTAAAATTTTGCTGTTTTACCTGATGATATAATGCGCAACAAACATCACATTCCACTAAACGATTGCCTGCTTGTACAGATATTTGTCTGCATACAGCACAAGTTAAGTCTTCTTCTAACAAATCCAGTGTTAACTCTCCGTCCATAACAGAACCATCGTCATTTTCACGCTCTGGAATTTGTATCTGCTGAGGACTTTGTTGCGGCAAATGTACGGTCTTGGCAGACTTTTCCGCCTTGTGTTTGGACCTAGGAGATTCTAATTTCTCTTCATTCAAATACTTCTTTGGTAAAACATTGCCAAGAGTTTTAGCACTGCCGTAAGTCTGACGAATATGATCGTCCAAAGTTAACCGGAGTTGCTCAGTTGAATCTAAAGCGCTTGAGTGTAAATATTTCAAACATAGCTTTATCGCCGGGTCGAAATCAATAGAAGCCATGGCTGCAACTTTTACACGATTTACGTTAGGAGGTATTTACTAATCTTATTGTGATTTGTGAAAATTTCAGTTCAGTTCAGTTCTTGGTTTATGGCTCCGCTTGCTTATGGCTTGCGATTTTGCCAGTGTCGACGTCTAGTAGTGTCTATTTAGTAGTGTCATAAACTTCAAGATAAAATAAAATAAAATAAAATGATCGGTTCAGAAATGAATAATAACAATAATATATATCAATATCAATTTTTCTTTTGCGTCAAAGTGACCTAAGATAACATTTTAAAGCTTAATATTGTTGAGTTTTATAAATTTGCAGAGAGTGAAATTTGTTGTGGGGGAGAATATTAAAATTGTAGAGACAATATGGTCTGGAAAGAGGTAGGAAGAAATGCAATGTATCTACTTCAGGACAAATTGTCAAGGCAAAGGATAATCATAGATAATGGAGCCAAAGGGAATTTAAAGAGAGTTCACGTTTCTCAAAATGTCAAAAAATTACTTCAAGCAAAACTAATATCTAAAAAAATGGAAAAATAAATAAATAGGAAGCTATTCTAATTTTAAAAAGAATTATAATTCAGTTCAATGAAATTTTTTGGTGTGGCGAATATTGCACTGACTGGGCTTTGCTCCGGAAGCAAAAAACCGGAAAATGTCCAGAAATCGTACAATTTATAGACCGGTCTCTTACTTAAATCGCGGAATATTAATTTATCAAATGATACAAGTGTCTTATTTACCTTTATTCCCAATATTCAAATACTATATTATATTTGTTAATTTTGTAATAATTTATTATGCAATGATTTCAGTAAATGAAGCAACAACAAAGCTCAATATTCGTTTACATTACAGCCACACTGCTGAATAATATTGTTGTCTATGTAATTTTGGGACCTATAGGCAGTGTTGCCAGAATGTAACTAGAACCGATAACACAAGCTACATAGTTAGTTATGCTTACACTAGGTCTAGATAGCGCTGTTTAGAATATCCTAGAATATTTATTATTATGGAAATGGAGCCTTATCACACCTCTTATCTTATTATTGTTATTATTTTACGTTACTTTTGAACCATGTTACTTTTATGTTACACAACTCAAAATGTCACTTAAACGGTTCCTAGATGATCATGACATCCTTTACGTGCTGTCATGCATGAATGATCCGTGAACTGTATTGATTGATCTGATCCTTCTGAGTTTGCCAAATACTGCCCAACCTAATTGGATCCTCTTGGTGACTTCTTTCTCGAAGTTGTTTCTACCGAGCTGGATAACCTGCCCAAGGTAGGCATACTGCTGAACAACTTCGAGTGTCGACCCTTCGATGGCAATCGGTCTCGGTGTGATATGTTCGTTGAACATAACCTTGGTTATGTCAAAGTTCACACCAAGACCGACGCGTCGAGAGGCTCCATTAAGGCTGTGCAGCATCTAGCCCAGCTGTTCCAGCGACTCCGCAACTATGACGATGTCGTCGGCGAACCAAAGATGCGAGATGAACTCGCCGTTTTTGTTTATACCGCCCAGTCCAATCCAGAGTTTTGAAGACGTCCTTCAGCGCGTTGGTGTACAGTTTGGGGGATATAACATCCCCCTATCTCACTCCACGCTGTAGGCTTATGGGCTTCGTCTTCTGGTCTTGGAGCTGGACGGACATAGTAGCGGTCTCATATAGGCATCTCAGCAGTTCGATGTATCGCCAATTAACACGACACCGTTGCAGAGCATCCAGAAGTGCCCAGATCTCGATGGATCGAAGGCTTTCTCGTAGTCCACAAAAGCCATACACAGCGGCTGATTGTACTCGTGAGTCTTTTGTATAATCTGCCGAACAGTATGGATGTGGTCCACGGTACTGTAGCCTTTTCGAAACTCGGCTTGCTCCGGTGGCAGGAACTCCTCGAGCTTACTCGCTAGACGATTCGTGACGACTCTCGAGAACAACTTGTAGACATGACCCAGGAGTGAGATGGGTCTGTAATTCTTTAGCAAGGCCTTATCACCTTTTTTGAAGAACAGTACCACCACACGCCCGCTCCATGCCCTAGGTGTTAAGCCTTGCTGGATGATGGAAATAAAAAGGCTCACTAGCTCTTTGAGGACTGGAATCCCGCCTGCTTTTAGGAGCTCAGTTGTAATTCCGTCATCGCCAGGGCACCTGTTGTTCTTTATTTGCTTGAGAGCCACCTCTATCTTGCACTGTTCGAAATCGGGTATTTCCTCGGTGTAGTGACGCGTGAGTGGGGCTCTGTGGGCTTCATCGCTGTGTCCCGTCGGTTTAGTCATCCGTGATGCATACAGCTGTCCATAGAACTTCTCGACCTCATCGAGAATCTCGAAACTTAAGGTGATGGTTCTGCCATATTCAGTTTCAAGTTTCATCAAATGAGGCCTTCCCAACTGCTGAGCGAACATTTCGACCCCCTATTTCGCTCAATCGCATCGTGAATGATGCGAGTATTGAAGCGTCAGAGGTCACGTCGTATCTGTTTTTAGATTTCTTGGTTTAAGGCTCTCCCATCTGACGGAAACGACTGAGTTGAGGACTTATCACGGCACATCCTCATAAGTTCGAGATTCTCGGGAGAGAGTACTAGCTGTTTGCGTTTTTCAGGAAACAACTTTCGGGACACTTCCTGCAGAGTTTTGACCACTGTGTCGGTTTTCTCATCAATGCTGCCAGTGGTTTCCAGGAGATGATGGTCCAGTCGATGGGCATGCATTTGGGATTCTTAGCACCCCACCGTTACCGCAACCGCTACCGTAGTTGGGAATAGCGGGACCGCCGGGAACTGGGAGCCTTTTATTGTGGGCAATTTTCATAGAAGGGCCATTACCACGCTGGCCAGACGGGTTGGTAAAGGATTTTGTTTCGAGTTTTCCTTCTCTTAGGTCAATTCGACCTTGGCAGAATATCAGCCAGAAGCAGCAATCCCCCCCCCCCAGGGAAGGAGGGGAGGTGCCGCTTTCATTGCCCAGGGTGCACCACAAGGAGGTTTTCTAGCACACACCCTAATGATTGATGTCTTTTGATATTTTTGCACGCATGATCGTATAGGTCGCAGCATGTCATGCAACAGCTCAAGGTCAAATTGTCAAGTTATTTGGCGTCGACTGCCGTCGTCGAAGCTGGGAAAGTTGAACTAAACTACCTTGTTACTTTTTAATTATTTTTTAAATTAATTAAAGTTTTAACTTAAATTGAAATACGGATTATAATGCGATTTTTTATTTTATTTCTATACACTATTGTATTTATTCTACAATTTTATTTTTGGATTCCAAAAATTCTACTAACTATCCTATCCGACTTCCTATTAACTCAATCACGCTGAAACGGCTGAATGGATCTGGCTGAACTTTGCCATAGGGATAGATTATAGTGGCTTAAAGGTGAATTTAAACAAGTTGAATTCCTGAGTCGAGCTCAGCCGAATACAAAGGATTTTCGATCTTGCGATATTTTGCGATTTTTTCTTTATCTTGCAATGGTTTACCCCAGCACGAATCTATTACCGAAAACAGCAACTCGATAGCTCATCTCCTTCATTCCCGAAACCGTGACAGAAAATTGGCAACGACGACGTCGACGACAACTCGATAGCAATAGGGCTTTTCTAAAGAAAATCCCTAAAAAATATGAAATTTTCTATGCAAGGAAATTGAATACCTTTTTTTTTTCGTACGGAAATCCCTTCGGATACCCCCCCCCCCCCCGTCAGCTATGTCGGGCTTGTACCGACTAAAACCGCACGCCGTCTCGGGTTAACAGATGCCGGGGTGTAAGGTTGCCCATAGAGCATATCCCTCGCACCCCGACTGACAATGGGCCATCTCCGGTTTCGAGATGGCTCCCTCGGGTTTGGCCCGTCCTCCATGAGCGCAGGTCTGGGGGTGGCAGGTAAGGCCGTCTATTACCCCAGCAGAAGCAGGCCGGGACGGTGGGGCGACTAGCACCCCTCCCCCAAACCGGGGCAAGACGGGGAAATTGAATACCTTGGACACATAATTGACAGAAATGGCATACGCCCAAAAAAAGGGAAAATAGATGCCAACCAACACAAAAGAATTACGGTCTATCCTTGGGCTCGTCAACTATTACGAACGCTTCATCCCAAATCTTCACGGATTATGTGCTGATCTCTACGAGCTAACTAGTGGCAAAAAGAAATGGCATTGGACCGACCATGAAAAATACACTTTTGAAGATGCTAAAACAAGTATTATCGTAGCAAAACTTCTGATAGCATACGATGAAAGTCGTTCTCTCTTCTTAGCATGTGACGCATCTGAAAAAGGAGTCAGAGCGGTTCATTCATGGTTGTTACTAAGGCGTTAAAATTATTTGAAAATTACTTATCTACTGAGCTACTGACCATTGTAGACCACAATGACTGAAACCAGATTAAACAGTCTTCGTAATTTAACAATGAAACACAAAATATATATTTCGATGACGTGATTTAAGAGTTTGCAAGTGGAAGGTATTTTAATTTTGTATTAAGTAAATTTCTATGTATTTTTGCTGGATGCAGCAAGCTGAAGACAGGGCGCTATGGCGCTCATTAGGGGAGACCTATGTCCAGCAGTCGACTAGAATAGGTTGATGATGATGATGATGAAATTTCTATAATATATAAAAATAAAGTTATACTCATATTTTAATAAAAACGTAAATTAGTATCATTTTTATTTTTACAGTTTTGATTGAGTTTAGGGTTGTCACCTACAATATCCGCCCCGGGTGTCACCCATGCTAGCTACGTCACTGGGTCGGGGTTTCAGGTATATCCTCTCTAGGGCATCCTATAAAGGAAATCCCAGAAACCCCGACCACCGCTTAGTAAATTATGAATTAAATAAATAAATAAAAATTAAATATTATTTTGCAACTGCAAAACAATAATAACCGAAGACCGAAACGTACGATCGAGCGATCATGTGGTCAAGTAGGCATATAACTCGATAAGTAAGGATTATTTTCCCGGCAGTGATTTATCTGTTCTGTCTTAGTAATTTGTGGTAAATATTGTCAGTTGTGAACCTAAGTTCGGCCCCATTTGAGCTACATTCCATATTTGGAAAATTTTGGCTACCTACCCCACCACAGCCTGCAAAATAATAATATTTGTAATTAAAGAAATACTAATCGATAGATTTTCAATAGCTCAATTCAACTACGTTACCCTTTAAAATTGCTCACCTTAAATTATTTAACTAAAAATCAATAAAGTCGTTGATAAAAAATTCATTTATCCGTACTTTCAAACTCCTATATCTTTTGATGTATACAATATTTTAAATTGCTCAAAGTTTTAAAAAAACTTCCCAAGTTGCATTTATAATTGCTCAAGTACAGTTTGTAACAGCTCCACTTTCCTTAATTATTAAATAAATATAAAAAGTTTGAACAAATTTAACGTATATAGATAATAACGTTTTTACGGTTATTTTTATGGCCTGGGAGTTTATACCGCAGTTTTAACCGTACCTAAACCAATAACTATAAGACCGATTCGGTTCTGGCACTTCGCCGGCCGCTGCCGCGGCACGCTCGCTTCACTCGCTAGGCTCGTGCGTTGTGGTCACAGTTCTAACCTAACCTAAACCAATGACTATAAATAGTAATACATAAAATATTTTAAATTGCTCAAAGTGTTAAAAAATTGCTCAAGTTGCATTTATAATTGCTCAAGTACAGTTTGTAACAGCTCCATATACCACGGTACTATTCACAGTAATTGGTTTAGGTTAGGTTAGAACTGTGACCACAATGCACGGGCCAAGCGAGCGAAGCGAGCGTGCCGCGGCAGCGGCCCGCGAAGTGCCAGAACCGAATCGGTCTTATAGTTATTGGTTTAGGTATGGTTAAAACTGCGGTATAAACTCCCGGGCCATAAAAATAACCGTAAATACGTTATTATCTATATACGTTAAATTTGTTCAAACTATTTATATTTTTTTAGTAATTAAGGAAAGTGGAGCTGATTTAAAATATTGTATATATCTATATATGTAATAAACTCGGATAAAACTAAAGTACTCGTAATAAAATCACCACACAATAAATGCATTCCCCCTGCGAGCATAATCGCACACAACCATAGCTGCCTGCATGATTTGAATGGTGGGGCCTGCAATTGCCCATTCATAGATATAGTAAATTCGTATAAGTATTTGGGTTCTGAAATTGATACCTAATTTAACTGGGGTAAGCATATCGCACACGTTTGTAATAAGTTGAGACAGTTCTTAGCTAATATTATAATTATTAAAAACCGCATACTATATAAAACAAAACTAATGCTATACAACTCACTGGCTGAATCATATATTCAATACGGACTCAGTAGCTACGGTCGCACTTATAAAACTTACCTCAATCAAATTTACAAACTCCAAATAAACATTCTCAAGAATATTGTACCAAAAAAAAATTAAAGATCAATGCCAAAATGACGAACATAAATTATTTCAATATTGCAGTGTACTACCTATCCAAACACAATTTAGATTTACCTTACTAAAAGAAGAATTTTACAACGAAGAGTTACAAACAAAAATACAACATTCTGTATACACGAGGGCCGTCGCTCGAAACCAACTTCACACCACCAGCTCTAATAATATCTACGGTGAACGGACATCGAAATATCTACTACCGAGGTTTATAAATCAACTACCTTCCGATTTAAGAAATGTAATATCACCATCAAATATTAAGGTCAAACTTAAGTCCCACTTTCTCCAGAACATGGAAAGTGATAATAAATTACTGGGGAATGCTTTGGCCAAGTTCCAGTAATATATAACTGTATCTATCTATACCTACCTACGTTTTCTTAACAATTGTATGTCAGTATATTGATAGATTTACTTTATTTTTAGTGTAGTATTTATCACAAACCTCAGTGGTTTATTAATGCTACTGTATTGTTATTATACCTGCATTGTTTAATTTGGTAATAAAAAGAAATTAAAAAAAATTGAGCTATTGAAATCTATCGATTAGTCTTTTTTTTATTACAAATATTATTATTTTGCAAGCTGGGGTGGGGTAGCTAATTTGGCTTCCAAATAAACGGTAACGTTCAGTCTGTTATGTCTGTGGGTTCTTTAAGTAAACACATTCATAGCTGATTATTATCTACATTGTGTGATTATTCGATTACATAGCAATAACATTGTGTGTTGTCAAAAATCAAAAATTAAAATGATTCATTTGTTCAAATATTTTCGAATCATCATTCGTTTAGTATTTACCTATATCGTTCTTCCATATTCATACACGCGCAGAAGTTCCTGAATAAAATGAGGTTTTATTACATATATTATGGTTAGCCTAAAATTAAAAAAAAAACAATTTGTACGATCCTTTACAAAATATACTTGGCCAATAATTGGCAAAACTGGTTATGTTTGACAATCTGCCACTGGTCACAGCATAGATATAGGAAGAATTACACAGCATATTAGACGTAGTGCTTATATTCTCTTTGCAGCATTTATATCTATGGGTCACAGTGGTCACACTGGTCATGTCAGCTGTCATAATAAAATAATAACATGCCTCCATACTTTAAAAAGTCATATTTAAATTGTATGATATCATCATTCGTTAATGTTGCGTAGCTGAGAAATATTTACAATGACATGCGGTACAATTTGCTGTGTACTGTTATGTATTGTTGCAACTGCATGTAACAGCATTCCACAAACTGGGCCTGATCCTTGGCACCATAACGACTTAGAGCCGGTAAAAATAGATGAAACTAGTTTACCACCTGATTTAAGAACACCAATACAGAAAAGTAAGCAGATGGAAACCAAATTTGGGTTTGGTGAATGGTGGTTTAAAAGATTATTAGCTATAATGTTAAAAAGTGGCCAAGTAAAGGTTTGTAGTAAATTATAATTCTATAGAAACTATATTAACAATACAACACATTACTAAATCATACGACTATACACATCTGCACTAAAGTTTTTCTTGGTATCATGATAATTATTTTTTGCAAAATACCTAAAACTTTTCTTGCTCTTTTAGAAAAATGATGAAGATGGCAGTATTGATATATCACTTCAAATGAGGTTTGAGGAAAACAAGTGGCAAATACTAGATGAGTGCTTAAAATCTGAGGCTACACTCTCTGATGTTATGTTTAGAAGAGCTGTGGGTTATGTTGAAGAAGGAATATACAAGCCAACCATTACAGATAAAATTTTTATGGCATGGTCTGATTACATTCTAGTATATCTTACTGAATACAAGGTAAAAAGTTTATTCTCTATTTGAAACTAATTCGAACTCCTATTAAAATAACTGCCATTACCACAGAACATAAAAACAAATGCTGTAAAGATGTTCAACATAACTTGCCACACAATTGGCTACTAATTGACTTTTACTTTTAGACTTGTTCTTTGTTTGGTGAAAACTGTTAATAAAACTCAAAGATAATTCGTAAACTGCACAATATTCATTAGAGTAATAAGTAACAATTTTTTATGGTTTTCATGTTTTTAGTGACATATAATTTTCTTACAAGTCACACTTGACAACCAAATTATATCAAAAAGAAATTCAAAGCATTACCAAAGCGTTTGTTAGTATAAAAATAGGTTTCATAACACTATTCAATCTTCTCTCGTTCTAAGCCTTTAGTTTAGTTTAAGTTGTTATTACTAGTAAGACTTTGTGGCCTTGGCCTCGGTAATGGCTTTGTCAGAAAATCTGCCAGTTGTAGCTCACTTGATACCTTTTCAAGTAGTAGCTTGCCTGTGTACTCTATTTCCCTCACAAAGAAATATCTCATTCTAATGTGTTGTTAGAATATTGATTGATTGATTGATTGAATGTGTTTAGTGTGACAATGATATTCTGGATTTTCTGCTTGTTGTGTAGCAGCTTCATGGTCAACATGCAATACTGGGACTCCTTCTAATTTTGTGACAAAACTCAGTAAGCGGTTCACACAATTTCTCTTGTTGCTTCACTGGCAGCAAGAACTTCCACCTTTATTGTTGAAATCGCACCACATATGGCTATGGCTTAACCAAAGGGGGTACCCTTTGGTTAAGCCATAGCCATATAACAGCTCCTCCAGCATACATGCATAAAACTCCAGTTGTTGATCGTCCTGTTGAAGTATCACCGCCATGGTTAGCATCACAAAAGCATTCAAGGACTCCTGACTTATAGTGCCTTTTGTAAATGATTTCCACATCTGGCGTATTATAGTGGGTTATCCATTTCATATTTGGGAAAGTATAGCCCTGACATTTGGAAACTGCCATATGCACATGTCATACAAACTGGTACCTATTTGTTTAGTTAAATGTTTGCCATTTATCAATAGGGATTGTTTTAGTACCACTTAATGCATTAAATTTGTTAAATTGTTCTACAAAAATATCATGGCCACATACCGTGCTTCACACCCAGATTTTGGTCGTCATGATCGTCCAACACAGCAAACAATTTCAAACACAGTGAAGAAATTGTTTTGGTGACAGATATGTTAATGCCTGTGAATCATTTAATGCACACTCTTTAGAAAATATCGCTCCTGTTTCTGAAAGTGTGGCCGATGATCCAAATTTCACGGGAAAAAAATCCACGGCGTGTGCAGCAATTGGGCTTGTCTTATGACTCATTATGGCGTATTTCGCATTTGGATTTGCATATCCATCCATACCACGTCCAGCTCACACAACAATTGAAGCCTGCCGATCATTGACAGCGCAGAATATGCGCTGATTGGGTGCTCAAACAACAAGCACTGGATGATGATTTCTCAAACAAAACTTTCTTCAGTGACTAGGCGGTGCCTGCATGGCAACCACTGGATGCATTAAATCTACCCCCACCGCGACAATGGAAGTCATGCTCGGACTCCCACCCTTGGATCTGTTTATCCACTAAGAAGCAACAGCTGCGGCTATACGCCTAAGGGCACTCAACCTATGGAGCGAGAGAAACACACGACACACCTCACTGCTCACAGATCTCACAAAGGAGATACCTATGATAGGAGCAATAAATGATTGTGTACCCAAACAACACGTATTCGACAAAAAATACAAGATCCAACTTCATGAGGACCACCGCTGTGAGGCTTTACGCCCAACGGGATTACGCATCTTCACAGATGGATCAAAAACTGGTACAGGCACTGGGGCTGGCGTCTTCTCGGAGGACCTTAATATATCCATTTCAACACCGCTGGATCCCATAACACAGTATTTCAAGCTGAATGCATGGGACAGCTTCAGCGGTAATAGCCAGGAGAGTGGAAGGCCACTCAATACGCATACTCTCCGACAGCATGGCCGTGCTGCAAGCTTTAAACAGCCACACTATAAACTCGGGACTAATACTGGAGTGCCATCTTAAATTGAAACAAATAGGCCACTTCAACAACATAACCCTGCAATGGACTAGGGGCTACAGCGGCTCGCGCGGCAATGATGCTGCAGATGAGCTTGCCAGGAGAGGATCTGACATGGTGATAATGGGACCTGAGCCTTTTATGGGGCTATGCGAAGGATCGCGTTTATGCGAACAATCCACAAACTATTGACGCATTAAAAGACAACATTCGTCAAGTCATGGCCGAGATGTGCGCAAAAGTCATCGAAAATTACCTAAAAGTCCCGTGGAGGACATTTAAATGATGTTGTATTCCACGTACATTGGCAAAGTCCAAACATTATAATGAAATTAAAGTTTTATCAAAATCCGATTTTGAAGTGTTTTTTTTTTTAAATTTACTTTCCCAAGGTGAAATTTCATAACCCTGCAGGTATCTCAATTTTCTCTTTAATTTCAAAGAATCTGCTTCTATCGGGCTTTCTAGGCTTTTTGAAACTATGCTCACACCATGTGCTATATCTGGTCTAGTAACAACCATCAAGTACGCTAAAGCACCAACTATTTGACGATAATTCTTCAGAGTAAGTCGTCAGCATTTCGCTTTTCTGAGGTACATCATCTTTGATAATTGAAGTCGAAACGGTTGACACTCCTCCATACCAAATCGGTTAAGTATCTTCTTAATATAATGATGTCTGGTGAATCTTGATTTGGCCTTCTCTAGTTTCAATCTCAATACCAAGGTGGGAAGAAGCAGGTTTGACAGTGATCTTGAAACATTCCTTTAACATACTCAGGAATTCATCTATAATTTCCTGATTTGACGCGGCTACAAGTCTGTCGTCAACATAAAGGCCCACAATAAGTTTCTGGTTGTCCTTTACTCTTTTAAAAAGACAGCGATCAAGGCTTTACTAAATTCGAACCCCAATTCCTTGAAGATATTGTCTTATTCCAGCATCTGGGTGCCTGCTTCAGTCCATATAGACTTTTTCTAAGTCGGCATACTCTACCAGAACCATCATATTCATATATTTCATATATATCTCTTCATCATTAAGAGATCCGTAGAAGAATGCAGTAGAGACATCAAATTGACACAGCGTCAAATTTTCATTTGCAGCAATGCTCAATAAGGTTCTGACTGTTGACATTTTGGCGATTGGACTGAAGATCTGATCATAGTTCTCTCCTTTTCTTTGGCGACTTCCTTTTTCTACCAGTCTTGTACATGTTCACAGACCCATCTGCATTTATCTTCCTACGAAATACCCATTTACATGGTAGTAGGTAGCCTTTCGATTTTTATGCAATTTTTCTAATGTAAATGTTTCGTTTTCTTTGAGACTCGATTTCATTTTCCATGGCTTTCATCCACAGTTCCTTTTCTGAATAGGTCGCCTCCTTGTATGTCGTAGGCTACTAGTCAAAATATAGTCGTTAAATCTAGCTGGTCGTCTAAGCAATGAGCGATCTATCAAGACTTGCAAGATTTTCAACATCATCTTAATCATCCCCCCCAGATTCAAACGCATCTCCATCGTTGGACATGGCACCATTAAATTCATCATACTCAGGTAAAGCTGATTTCTGTTCTGTTTGCACTACAATATTGTCCATTCCGATATTGCTATCTGGAACTGCAGTTGAGACTCCACTATGGATTTCTTAAGATTTATTCTTATTACGAATAAAAACCTATATCTCACCAAGTCTATTATCGCAGTCAATCTCGACTGCCTTTAAAGGATTAGGGGTAATGGAAATTTTGTGCTCAACACTACTCTTAAAAGTTATATCTCCAGACTTAATAGTTCCATTCCAAATACGATAACCATCGTCGTTCTCATAGCCAATCAACATGCCTTTTATTGCTTTCTTATCAAACTTCTTGCGGTTTTGTTTAGGAACATGTGTGTAGCACTCACTTCTAATTATTTTAAGGTGGCTTATCTCTGGCTTTCTTCCATGCTGTAGTTCGTAAGGTACTCTGACATCTACTTTCGTGGGACCAGTTCTATTCAATATGTAGGAGTGTTAATCAATTCTGCCCAAAGAACTTTTGGTAACTCTCCTCTCGTGAACTTCATTGATGTTTTGATCTTGCAGCTTCAACTAAACTAAACTAAATTTCGATCTTCTCGTCCACTGCAGCCATTCTGTTCTGGAGTATACGGCATCGCGAGCCGTTGTTGACTACCATATTTGCGTAATATATTTTGAATTGCTTCGTTATTAAATTCACCACCAATGTCACACAATAATGTTTTGACAGTATGCCCAGCATTCCTTACTTCTTGAAGCATTTGAATAATTTTATCTTTAACCTCTGACTTATGTCTGATAGAATTCACCATACGGCAACTTGAATACTCGTCTTTAAATAAAACATAGTATTTGTACTTTGAAATGCTGTCAACGAATGGTCCACAGACATCAGAGTGTACTAGCTCTCCAACAGCTGTTACTCTTTTCCTTGTTCCAAACGGTTTTTTATGTGACTGCCCATATATTTTTTTTTTTATTACATATTTATTCATAGCTTTCGCATTTCAAATTATCAAGGCCTAATTTTATGCCTAACTCGCGTTTTACCACGCGAATGACATGTTTCTTGTCTTGATGTGCAAAACGTTCATGAGAAAGCTGTAGCATATTGGAGCCAGTTATAGCATTGACCTCTAGGGCCCTTAACTTCTTTGGCATGGTCGTCTCCATTGCCAATTTGTATAGACCTCCGCCTTGTGTTCTTTTACCCACAACTTTAGTCATACCGGCTATTTCTAGCTTACAATCTCTAGCTGTTGCCGTGAAGATACTATTTTGAATTAATTCTGGCGTTGCTAGAGTCGAGAAAAGGTTTTTCTTTAACGATGATACTAGCCACACATTTCTTAGGGTTAATTGCTCTTTTTGGCCATTGACGTTTGTTTCTACTAGAACTGTACCTTGGCCTAGTGCAGGAATAATAGTTCCATCTGCAGTTGACACAGCATGCTCCGATTCAAACTTATGAAACTCATTGAAGATGTCACTTCTAATAGCAATATGTGTGGTTGCATTATTATCTACATACCAACTCTCTAGATCTATAGTATGTTCATCACAGCATGTATTTACCAATAGTGAGCCCATAAGGGTCATATATTGAATTTGATTAGCTTTAGAGCCTAAATCTGATATGTCTGGTGTTGGTTTAGGGGGCCTACCATAACTAATCCATTTCTTGCACTTACGAACACTGTCTTTTACCGGAGCAGTAGTTGCAAATCAGCTGCTCGTCTTAATTCTGCTTAACGCAGATATAACCACTCTTTACGCTCAACTGGTGTTGTTACTAGAGCTTGTTGTTTCAAGCTCTCTTGACCTTCTGAATCTCTCTCGAACGCGCAAAGGTTACTTGTTAAACTACCTATTGTTTTCTCCGTCTGCTTTAGCATGAGCCAGCTTGACTTGAAGTTAAATAATCTGTCATCTAAAGTATCTAAGGAATTACAACCCAGCAGAACTTCAGGTAGCTTAGCAGGGTCATCTATTTTAGAAACTTCTACACACTTTCTTCTTTATTCCATGTGTTCTCTCTTCTCTCACTCTTGATTGGGAAGGAGACCAATCTCAATTTTTGTTTAATATTCAATATCTTTAGCTCTAGGGTCATAACCTAATAAAACTCAAAGATAATGGGTAAACAACACAATATTCATTAGAGTAATAAGTAACAATTTTTTAATGGTTTTTTATGTTTTTTAGTGACATAATAATTTTCTCACTAGTCACACTAGTTTCTCACTTACAAGTGACAACCAAGTTATATTTAAAAGCACTACCTACCAAAGAGTTTGTTAGTATAAAAATAGGGTTCATAACGCTATTCACTTTAACAACTGTAACCATCTGCTTCACTGTTTGTTGTTGTGGGATTTGAATGTGACTCACATAACAAATTATAATTTGAAATTGTTGGTGACATTAGCTACATAGTTACCATACTAATGAGCTATAACGTCATTTCCTCTTGTTTTTATATTCAGGCATACATATAGGCCATGTTTGCTAAATTTCCCTTACCCAGTAAAGGTTGCTTTTTTTTTTCAGACATATATGACTTGGCTGTTTGGTATATTAGGAGCACTTGGAATTTTGATGTGGTTGTGGAATCATGTATCACACAAACATATAATTGTTCTGACTTTTGCTCTGCTATATATTTATGAAGTCTTTATATCTTACAAGGTTAGTAAACAACCATTGTAAACTCTAATTCTCAGTGCCCTTTTTCATCACCCGCATATGAACTGATCACCAGAGATCAGAATAGGTAGAGTATATTTACCTAAAGTTCGAAGAAGTAAGTAATATAGAGTTGATAATACCTCCTCTAAAATCCCGGAATTAAAACCTTGGATTTTAAAAACATAAACCGGAATTTGAGTATAGTTACAAATTATTGATTTGAAGAATCGCATTCCAACTTTTAGGGCTCCATTGATAAATTGTGGCAGCTTCAAAAGTTTTAAATAGTGAAATTAAAACTAACTTGGAATTCTTTATGTGCATATTAAATACATTTTAACTTATGCCTTAAATACATTTTGTTGTACAATTTGTTTAATATTATTCAGGTAGTGGTGGTGCGGCAGTCTCTATTGTTTCTAAATATCTTTTGTTACGAAAACCTATCGAAATTGTTCGTTTCGATAGGTTTCGATTCCTACCTAGGATGCTCCGCGAAGCTATTGAAATTAAAAAAACATCCTAATTTTAATAGAGAAGATGGTTGGAATGTACCACCAGCTTGGGACCCAGTCATTCACTTAATTAATTCCAAGAAAAAACAAAATACAACAAGACTTCATGACACTGAGCTCATTCTGCGTAAATAGTAACACCAACAATTCAACATAGTTCGGGTACTTTGAGATAACTTTCACTTCAAACTTCAAGACAACAACCATCTTTAGTCTCCCCGTGACCATGGCTGCTGAAAAGCAACCGAAACGTCGGGTTCAATGTAAATTATAAAATAACATCAAATAAACCGCGATAGAATCCGTTAAAAATAGTTTTATTTCAATGTGTAACATTCGCGTAAACTTCCGACAATATCATATATGGCTTTGATTGGATATTTTGTTTTTTTTGTTAAGTTAACTTTTTATTGGCATCGTCATCTTCCCAGCATTTTCCCAATTACATTGGGGTCGACTTAAATATCAGTATTTTAGCCAGAACGCCATGAGGCCATCATAACACAGATTGCAACGAGTATGATATGATTCTGTTGTGAGACTTCTTAACAATAGTTGTTAATCCGCAAATCAACCTTTCTTTATATTGAAACAAATGTATCACTACTTGTACTTTTTCCAGAATTATATTTATTAATTACACCTGACCGGTTTCGCCTCATGGCATTCTCAAATGTTTTTTATATAATATTTATTTACATGTTACAGTCACCAAGCATGAGTGACCTTTCTTTTTTCTTGACCTTTGACACCCTTTTTATTACAATTTAATCAGGTAAATAACAGGAGAAAAACCAACGCTTTTTAATTTTTAACACTTTTAGTACGGAACTCTAAAAACATAATGAGATTCTTTAATATAATGTTACGTGCGCGGGGTACAAATTAAATGCCGTTTACACAACAAAGAGGTTTATTCGCTCACCACAAACTAGACAACTAAATAACTAGCACACACAGTACTCTTCAACAGTTCAGGTCACTCAGCAGTTCACAGTAGTCCACAATCGTTGCTTAAGTCGCAGGTATAACTCTCTTGGTTCACTTCGGTAAGATGTGTTCACTTTCGCTTTCGAAAATTAACTGCCTCGTGTCGATAGCCGGGCGTCCTTTTATAGCTCTTAATAAGCGGGGTAGAATATTCCGGAAGGTACTAGGGCGTTCGAGAATAGTAGGTATTTACTGGGGCGTTCGAGAAAATAAGTACCTACACAGTCGTGCCGACGATAGAGGTGAATGCCCTTGTTATCGCTATTTGTAGGTAAAGTAGGTATAGGCATTAAAAAGGGCGTGTGATTTTGTATTGACTTTTCTGGATTTTTCTAAACGGATCGATAGAGTACTTCGACATTAACAATGCGTTTTAATTTCTAGAAGATTCGATCAGTAGTTTCCGAGATATCGACGATCGTTGTAACATTACCCCCCTCTTAATCATGCTCGTCCCGAGCATCATTTGTTCCATGATATCGCGTCAACCTATCCACATGGACTACCTTTGGTTTTCCCCTAAGCCCCTTCTTAATGCGGTAGGTGATGTCATTGATTTTTGTAACAACCGTATAGGGTCCTTCCCAGCGAGCTTGAAGTTTTGGAGATTTTCCTTTTCTGCGTAGCGGATTGTGAAACCATACCAGTGTTCCTTCTTCAAAACCGTTGGTGTTTGCATTTCTATCGTACCGGGTTTTCATCCTTATACCTGTCTTCAAATTGTTTTCCCGTACCATTCTGTGCACCTCGTCCAGCCGGTTTTGAAGTTCACTCACGTAATCCGTTACGGGCTTAGGACTTTCGGGTGGCGTGCCGGTTATTGCATCCACTGGTAGCCTTATCTCTCGACCAAAATTTACTTTAGCTGGGGTGTGTCCCGTACTGTCATGCACCGCAGATCGATAGGACATCAGGAACAGTGGGATGTACTGGTCCCAATCTCTTTGGTGTTCGTCGACAACTTTAGCCAAGTGATTTTCCAACGTCTGGTTAAACCTCTCGACCATTCCGTCTGACTGCGGGTGCGCTGGAGTCGTACGGGTCTTGTTTATACCGAGGAGTTTGCACATTTCTTGAAACAGAGCAGACTCGAAGTTCCGTCCTTGGTCGGAGTGGATCTCCATAGGTGCGCCGTATCGACTGACTACTTCCTGAACCAGTTTCTTGGCTACAGTGACTGCTTCCTGGTTGGGTGTCGCAAATACTTCCGGCCACTTAGTGAAGTAGTCTTGCACTACTACGATGTATTTGTTACCCTCATCAGTCGTTGGAAAAGGTCCAGCAACATCAATGGCGATACGTTCCCACGGTGCTCCAACGTTGTACAGCTTCAATTTTCCTTTGCTTCTTGTCGGCGGTCCTTTAACCGAAGCACATGCAGTGCATCTACGGCACCAATCCTCGACATCTTCCCGACAACGAAGCCAGTAAAACCGCTGTCGCACTTTAACCAGGGTTTTCTTGACTCCGAGATGCCCGCCAGAAACACCATCGTGGATGTGCCGTAAGAGTGGGGCCACCTTGCTTCGTGGTACCACTACTTGCATGGTTACTTCCTTACCATCGTTAGACTCCCATTTCCTATACAGGACATCTTCTACCAGAACTAAGCTATCCCACTGGGCCCAATAGCTTTTGGTAGTTGAACTGTAAGCAGATACATCACTCCATCGGGGTTTGCTTCCAAGTTGTTTCCAGTGCAGTATAGGTTGTAGATCATCATCATCTTCTTGCGCCTTCCTCATACTGCTTCCACTCCATTCGTCGTCAAGTCCATTCACCTTTATGACTTTAATCTCTTCTCGGGCTTCGTTCCTCTGACAATGCTTGCAATCTTCGACACACGGCCTTCGTGACAAAGCATCAGCATTGCCGTGCCCTTTTCCACTTCGGTGTTCTATCACAAAGGGAAATTCCTGTAGTTGCTCGATCCATCTTGCTACTTGGCCTTCCGGGTTCTTGAATTGCAGCAACCACTGTAGCGCAGCATGATCTGTCCTTAGTGTAAACTCTCGTCCTATAAGATACTTGTTAAAATGCTGTAAAGACTTCACCACAGCGAGAAGTTCACGACGAGTAACACAGTAATTCCTTTCCGGTTTAGATAGCGATTTACTGAAGTATGCTATTACAACATGGCGATCTCCCTGCACTTGTGACAACACTCCACCTATTCCGCTGTTACTGGCGTCCGTGTCCACAATGAATCTACCTTCCCTAGTAGGATAACCCAATATAGGGGCTTCGCACAATCGTTGTTTAAGCGTACTAAAAGCTTGCTCGCAATCCAGGTCCCAAACGAAGTCTCGTTTATCTTCCGTCAGTCGGTGTAGTGGTTTTGCAATATCCGAGAAATGCTTAATGAAGCGTCTGTAATACGCGCATAGTCCCAGAAACGCACGAACCTCCGTTTTGTTCTTTGGAACAGGCCATTCTTGAACAGCTTTAATCTTCTCGGGGTCGGTTTTAACTCCTTCCGTTGAGATCACATGTCCAAGATAGCTGACCTCCTTTTTAAATAGAGCGCACTTCTTTGGACTCAGTTTAAGGTTAGCGTCACGAATCCGAGTAAAAACTTTTTCCAGGTTCTTCAGGTTTTCTTTGAAGCTGCGTCCCATAACTATAACGTCGTCCAGGTAAACCAGACATACGTCTCCAAGTAGACCCACCATTACTCTTTCCATGAGGCGTTCAAACGTGGCCGGTGCATTACATAAACCAAATGGCATGACATTAAAATGCCATAAACCGTTTCCAATTCCTGTACTAAAGGCTGTCTTCTCTTTATCGTCTGGACTGATCTCCACCTGCCAGTAGCCACTTTTTAAATCGATGGTTGAAAACCATTTCATACCACTAAGCATGTCCAGGGTATCGTCGATCCTAGGCAAAGGATAACTGTCTTTCTTCGTGACATTATTCAACATTCGGTAATCCACACAAAACCTTGTACTGCCATCCTTCTTTTTCACTAGTACCACAGGTGATGACCATGGACTCGTTGAAGGTTCAATCACCTTGTTATCGGCCATGTCTTTAATCATAACTGCTACCTCCTCTTCTCTTGCCCATGGTAAACGTCGAGGTCTTTGTTTTATAGGCCTGGAGTCACCTGTGTCAATCCGGTGTTTCACGAGCCCAGTCCTTCCACAGTCATTTCCGGTTGCAAAGATGTCTCTAAATCGTAGCAAGAGGTCTCTGGCTTGATGCAATTCTGATGCCGATAAGTTTTTCTTTGAATTCTCGAGAAGTTGCTGGATGTGATCTTCGGAGATTTGTGTACCGCCTTGTTTAGTCGTAGTGCTGTTCAACCGTCTCAGGTACTTTACTTCTTCACATTTTCCAACCACACTATTCTTCTTCAGGAGAACTATTTCGTCACTGAGGTTGAGGATTCTCACCCTAGCGATTCCGTTCGGCATCAGTAAGGTTCTCGCTGTTATTAAGTTTTCATGACTGCCGGTATCTTCCACAATAAGACATCTTCTTTGTTCAGTCTTCGCAGGAAACCTCACTCTGACTAATGTTTCCGATTTAGGAGCTAACGTCGTATCCGTTAAACAGTAAAGAGTGCACGGGTGCGATCCTTGTAAACAAACTTCCTGATCAGGAAATCTCAGCACTCCTCTAGGTATATCCAAGACACATCGGTGATTCCTCAAGAAATCCAGTCCCAAAATGCAATCATCAGTAATATTAGCAATTAATACTGACTGGTGGTATATTTGGTCGCCAATTCTTACCTCCACATCTGTTTCACCGAGAACGGTCACTGGCTGGCCAGTAGCTGTCTGAAGCTGGCACCTCGGAGATCGGTTTTCCCACCTTATGGTGCGTTTCAGCAATTCTGGCCTAACAACTGTACGTGAAGCTCCAGTATCCACTGTTAAATTGCAAGGTTGGTTGTCCAAGGTGGCCTCGATGATCAGACTATTTCCATTGCCAACTTGAGTTATTGTGATGGTTGGGGCTTCATATCGACCAGCCAGCGCCCGCCCCGCGGCCCTGGCGACGTTTAGTTTAACGGAACATCTTGATCCACTTGGGTCCCGGAGTCCGTGACCCTCCTCCGTTTCCTCGAAGGACACTCTGACTGGATATGGCCCCTTCCTCTACAAGAATAACACGTTGGGACATACCGCGGCTTCCTCTCCTCTGCAACTACCTCCTTGACCTCCCTGATCTTCCCTATCCCGGCATTCTGCCGTACGGTTTCCACCTCAAGGGCATAAGCCAGTGCTTCTTTTAAGGTCTGGTGGTGACGCAACTGTACATTAGTTTTCACTTCTGCGTCCCGTATACCGTTTAGGAAGGCCTCCAGTAGGGTGGTCTCGATCATCACGGGTGTCGATGAGTAGGCCCGACGAACGAGCCTTTCAACCTCTACAGCCCATTCCTGGAGGCTTTCACCAGCTTTTTGTTTTCTCTCGCGTAGCTGCGCTCGGTAGACATTTTCCAGGTGCTTGTCACCGTAGCGTGTGTCTAACGCTTCTATCAGAGACTCCAGTGTCCTTCCTTCAGGTGGCAGGTTTTCCAGTATTACTAAGGCATCTCCTCGTAATGCAAGTGTCAAGGCCATAAAAGACTCCTCGTTGCTCCAGGCTTTAGTTTTTACCAATATCTCAAATTGGTACTTGAAGGCTGTCCACGAGGAGGTTCCATCGAAGTGTGGTAGGTCGAACTTCGCTGATGATGGTGAGGTCGCGGCAACAGGTCCGCAGGTTTTTAGCCTGACAATCTCTTTTTCAAGCTTTTGCAAGCGGTCGTCAACAGGTCCGATCCCTTTTTCGAGCTCTTGTAAGCGGTCGTCCATGCTCCCAGTCTTCAAGGCCACTTCCTTACTAAGCGTTTGCAAGCCGTCTTCGAGGTTCTTCACTTTATCTCCCAGTGCATGGATGCCTGCATCGATTTTACCCATGACAGCTTCCTGGTTGGCCTGCATCATCTGTTGACTAGCCTCTTGTTTGGCCTGCATCTCTTGTATGGAGGCCTGCATCGTCTGTCGACTAGCCTCTTGGTTGACCTGCATCTCTTGCATGGAGGCCTGTAACATCTGCCGACTAGCCTCTTGGTTGGCCTGCATTTCTTGCATAGAGGCCTGCATCATCTGCTGCATAGAAGCCAACAGCGTCATCATGTTGGTATCTGACGAGGTTCCATCTGGTGCTCCCGTAGTTACCGCTGAGATAGCAGGATCGGCCTGACGCCCTTCCTCTTCAAGGCTCCGTTGACGTGCAGCATCCATTTCCACTTGACGTCTGGTCCGTGGAGTACGCCCTTCGTCTTCACGTGGTAATAACGGCATCGCACTTCTGACACCAGTTGTTACGTGCGCGGGGTACAAATTAAATGCCGTTTACACAACAAAGAGGTTTATTCGCTCACCACAAACTAGACAACTAAATAACTAGCACACACAGTACTCTTCAACAGTTCAGGTCACTCAGCAGTTCACAGTAGTCCACAATCGTTGCTTAAGTCGCAGGTATAACTCTCTTGGTTCACTTCGGTAAGATGTGTTCACTTTCGCTTTCGAAAATTAACTGCCTCGTGTCGATAGCCGGGCGTCCTTTTATAGCTCTTAATAAGCGGGGTAGAATATTCCGGAAGGTACTAGGGCGTTCGAGAATAGTAGGTATTTACTGGGGCGTTCGAGAAAATAAGTACCTACACAGTCGTGCCGACGATAGAGGTGAATGCCCTTGTTATCGCTATTTGTAGGTAAAGTAGGTATAGGCATTAAAAAGGGCGTGTGATTTTGTATTGACTTTTCTGGATTTTTCTAAACGGATCGATAGAGTACTTCGACATTAACAATGCGTTTTAATTTCTAGAAGATTCGATCAGTAGTTTCCGAGATATCGACGATCGTTGTAACAATAATAATTTAGTACAAATGTATTCAAAGCGCAGTAAGTAATTTGCAGTTTCTTAAATCCAGGGATTTAATCTTCATGTTTATGATTCTATATATATAATTCTATATACGAGGGTCAAACTGAAAGTTCTTAGAAAATCAAAAACTGATTACATTAGCCAGTTATTAGTTTTATTATATCTTTTCAAAATATTGTCCATTCACGTCAATACACCGCTGCATGCGATGGAACCACTGGGAAAAGCACTTTACTCGTCCTTAGGGGTCTCTTCAATGGCATCGCGATACGCAGCCACCGCTTCTTCAGCATTCATAAACCGCTTTCCTTTAAGTTTTTCTTTAATTTTTGGAAATAAATAAAAATCACAAGGCGCGAGGTCGTGGCTATACGGCGGGTGACCCAGTAATTCAACGTTTGATGTCGCCAAATAGTCGATCGTTCGCTTGGCGGTGTGCGACGAGGCGTTGTCGTGATGAAGGAGGATCCTACTGCGAGGTCGTTTCTCTCGAACTTTTTCCAAGACAAGTGGCAAACAATTGGTAGTGTACCATTCTGCAGAAACTGTTTTTTGATCCTCTAACACAATTGTTACGAAATGACCTATCCTTCCAAAGAACGAGGCCACCATTTTTTTTCCCGCACTTCGATCTCTCTTCACTTTAGTTGGCAACTCCTCGAAAGGAAACACCCACTGAGCAGATTGTCTTTTGGTTTCAGGATCATAACAGTAAATCCAGCTTTCGTCACCTGTTAGTATGTCGAACACAGCATTAGAGTCACCTCCGTTAAATCTTTCAATCATTTTACGGCACCAATCCACACGATGGAGTTTTTGAGCCTCAGTCAAATTATGAGGTATCCACCTGGCGCAAAGCTTCCTGACCGCTAAATGTTCGTGGAGGATTTTGTGCACTTGACTCATACCGATGCCTAAGCTTGTCCGAATCTGCTGATAGGTCACTCTTTTGTCAGTCTCTATCATACGCCGCACAACACAGATGTTATTTTCAGTCGTCGCCGTAGAAGGCCGTCCCTCACGTAAATCATCAGTGAGATTAGTGCGACCACGTTTAAACTCATTAAACCAGTTGTAAACAGTCGCACGAGATGGGGCTTCATCGTGAAAGGCCAATCGTAGTCTATCATAACTTTCTTGTTGACTTAAATGACATCGAAAACCGTAAAACAAATGATAAATGAATGAAATATATACTCAGTAATATTGGCAAAGAGTTCTATTTTCAAATTTTAGAATTATTTTTTTATTATATTGTTTATAAGTGGCCAGTTCTAAGAACTTTCAGTTTGACCCTCGTAATTCTATATATAAGTTTGTGATTAATACCAAAAAGATGGAAACACGCAACCTTTAAATTATAATGTGGATTTGTTCCAAGGTTGCTGTTTATCACCTATAATTTTCAATATAGTAATAAATATTTTAATAGACAACATTTCCACACACGACAAGAAGTGGGGCTATCGGTTTAAGCTAAACGGTAAATATACGGAGTCTATCCTCGCATTCGCGGACGATTTTGCAATACTGACTCGTAACCCAAAGCAGTGCCAGGACCTACTGCGTAGAGTACACGATTTCTGTACATGGACAGATGGAATGAGAGCAAAACCTAGCAAATGCTACTGTCTATGTCTGGGTAGGCGGGGTACCAGGTATACTTCATATGACCCAGGGCTTAGTATAGGCGGGGAAAACGTTTCAACTATATCTGAAACCGTGCCTTTTAAATTCCTCGGAAGAAAGATTGACAACAGAGGTTGCACTCCAGCTTTGGACGAATTAATTGACAGTTTCATTATCGATTTAAAAAAGGTAGACCAACAACCAATAAGTAATGTTAAAAAAACCTTGGATCTATGACAATTATTTAACCTCGCGTCTTAACTGGCCGTTTCTTATATATGATATAAACCAGAGCCTCCTCAAAAAACTAGATGCGAGAGTCACGAAGACACTGAAGTCGTGGCTAGGGCTAGCTCAGTCGGCCGACCCGTCGGCACTATATAGATCCCTGAATAATTTTGGAATGACGCTTAAGAAGCCATCAGAACTCTATAAACACCTAAGAGTAACTAAAATTCACGTCTTATCGGAATCTAAAGACGAAATAGTAAAAGTCCTTCCAAAAGATAAAAATGCATCGGAGCTCGAATCACGCCTCCAGTTCCATAAAAAATTCATGATAGGCTTGCAGACTGGTAGAGTAGGTCTAGGTAATATTCAGAGACAAACAGATAAAGAAATAACAAAATCTTTTCTTCAAGCAGACGAAAACAACACCTATAAGGTGCACGCAATGAACCTAGAAATGCAAAACGAATGGTTGACCCTAGGTGAATTTTGTATTCCCATAGCCTTAAAATGGCGTACCATAATATACGACTGGTCACCGGCCTTACTTAAATTTTACCTAAATGCATTCCAGTTGACCCTCCCCGACCAAAGCAATCTGGTCAGATGGGGAAAAGCCACAGATAAAACATGTAACTCATGTGGTGAAGCAACTGGTACGGCTAGGCACCTACTAGTGGGTTGTAAAACGCTATTAGACCGGGGTCATTACTCGCGCCGTCATGATCAGGTATTAGAAATCATACGTGAGGCTGTAAGTTTAGCGGTAGCTAGAGCTAAAAAAGGATTAACCACAAACCAAAGAAATGACATTGCGTTTGTAAAGGAAGGCTGCTCAAAGAAATCACCTCAAAAGCCATATTCAATTTTGATAGCTGCCGTTGACTGGACAATACTCGTAGACACGTATGAGAAGCACTATAGGATACTGGAGGATGTCTGTGCCTCATCATCCAGACCCGACATATTCCTTTTTTCACGATCGCATAAGCGTGCAGTGCTTGTAGAACTCACAGTACCGTGGGAAACTAATATACCTAAAGACCACGCTATAAAGACAAACAAATACTTTGATTTGACTAACGAGTTAACCAAAAACGGCTACGTGGTTAAACTCTACGCCGTAGGAGCAAGGGGAATCCCAGCTAAATCCCTGTACAACTTACTTAAAGACCTCGGATTGCCAAGAGCTTCAGTAAGCTCTTTACTAAAATGTATATCAAAAGCGGCATTGTTAGGATCTTACCAAATTTGGATAGGTAGGGGGGGGGGGGAACACTACTGACGGTGGAGGTGAGCGCTGATGCATCACAAGGTGGCCACCCTAAACCTACATCTGGGTCGCAAGTCCCAGTCGCCGTCATGGTGTTCCACTCTGTACCACGCTATGGACCCGGCGACCGCACAGTGAATCCATGGAGTGCTGAGAATCGGATCTCTGAACTCTATATTACTTCCTTCCTCGATTTTTTTGGTAAATATACTCTACCTATTCCGACCTCTGCTGATCACATTAGAGTATCAGGATAAAAACTATCTACTGTCACACACTGTATAATGAAGCTTGGGTGAAAGAATTTTTACAATTGGTTCAAGACCAGTAGTCCAGACCAGTAATAGTCAGTAACGAAAAGGCTCTATATCTAAAAGCACGTGAAAACGCTGTCTCTTAAAGCTTTAAGGTTCTTGCATTGTTAGCATTGATTTTAAGATAATGAAAGCTCTACGAGATAGTGTTGAAAAGAAAAAATCTCAGTCGCCCAGGTACAGTCAACGACAAAAGTCGATATATACTAAAATATTTACAAACCGGTTTTTCCATTGGAATACATGTATGTTCCAATAATTGACGTATAGATTTAGATTTAATTCATATAGATTTAGATCGGAAAAAGAGAACATCTAGGACGTGACTTAGTAGGTCAAAGCATTCCCTCTGTAAGGGACTGGTCGCGGGTTCAAGTCCCGTCCTAGATGTTCTCTTTTTCTGATCTAAACTATAGGAAAAGTTAGCATACTAATTGCCTAAAAATTTCATTGAATATATTCATGTTTTGTTGAATTTTTAATGAAAGGTGATCAATTAATTAGAATCCCACCAAAAACATACCTGTCAAAAAGGGGGCAAGTTCCTATCGGCTAATTATTCACCTAAAAAAGGGTTGAAATCCAATCCAATGCCAAGTTTAGATGCACTTTAAAATCGATCATAATTATCTTCATCAACAGCCTGATCCACTGGTAAACATTGGCAATTCCCAAGACTTTGAACTTGGCAGGTTAATTTAATTATTCATATAAATAATAAATTTAACTATACAATTAATCAAGTGTTACGTACAGCAAGAAAACCTGCCAAGTTCAAATTTAGAAGTATTATAATTGTCTAAAGGTCTGGTAGAGATCGCTCTTAGCGATAAGACCGCCCATTGTACCCACAATATATTTAGACTTAAGATATAATATGTGGTGTACAATAAAGAGTATTCCATCTATCTATAATTTTAGAGTTTTAACCAAGTACCGACGTATTTTCACAACTATACCATATTTTAAGTTAGGTGTATGGTAAAGTAGCGCACTACCGTGCGCTTAGATTTGTTAAGCTACTTCTGTCGTTGACTGTACTGAAACCATAATGAGAATCTATCACGTCACTTTGTATTGACATTGATAAGCACCATATAAGTCAACTTGAAAATGGGTACATACTTAATTGGCCAAAAATTCATTGACATTTTTAAGCACTTAGTATGCTAATTTTTCCTATAGATTTATATTGACAAAAGAAAACATCCAGGATCGAGATCTAGTCCTGAATGTTCTCATTTTCCGATATAAATCTATAGGAATAGCTGAAAATTGTAAAAGAATTTGATATTATAAATGCAAAATAATTTCAGGAAGCAGAGCAACAAGAATATGAAAAGTTTTTAACTGCCATGAACACATGCAAATGGTACTTTTGGCAATCTGATTGTACTGTACCATCACCTGATCCAATATTATTTATGAAACATATGAACCCATTAAAAATTGCCATCCGTATGTTTACATCTTTAATATGTGAACCTATACTCATCATTAATTCTACAGTTAAAGTAATCTTAGAGAACATCACGGGTAAGAAATTTATACTATAATATTATAAAGTTGAATTTGTTTGTTTGTTTGGTTGAACGCGCTAATCACAGGAACTACAGGTTCGAATTGAAAAAAATATATTTGTGTTGGGCCCATTTATCGAGGAAAGCTAAGCTATACACAATTTAACATCACGCTACTATCAAGGGGAGCGGAGCAGTAATCATATATGACGACCTCTGTGGCGTAGCGGTAGTGCGTTTGACTGCTAGTGCGTTTGTCGCGGGTTCGATTCCCGCTCAGTGCAAATATGTCTATTTGCATTGGTCTGGGTGTTTCCATTTATAATATGAATTTATTTACAAAAAAAAAGTATGTTTATCCGCATCCTAGAACCCATATGACAAGCTCTGCTTAGTTTGGGTCTAGATGGGGTTGTGTAATTTGTCCTAGAATATAGAATATTTATTATTTTTATTTTATTTTATATGTCAACAAACCAGGCAAATTTCCATAAATTATTGTAAAACTAATAAATCTACAAATAAATAAACTAATAAAGTATGTATGGGTGAAATAGGTGCCACGGGGAATCGAAGTATGTCACGAGCGAAGCCGCGGGGCACAGCTAGTGTTGAAATTGAAATAGGTAGATAGGGCACTAGGGCCGCGGAAAGGAGGGCACGCCGCAATAGCGGCGGTAAGGCCCATCATGGAGGATTGGCTAGAGAGGCGACACGGAAGCCGGGGCCGCCGCCACCTCCTTCTGCGAGCATGTAATGCTCGCTAAGGAGATGGCGGAGCGCGCCCGGGAGAGACTTAGAACTCTCCCGGACCGCCGAGCCCGCAACTTGCTCGCCGCGCGTCGCAGGCGACTCAGGCGCCGGAGGTCGCTTAACGACCTCCGTCCTCCATGAGCGCAGGCCTGGGGGTGGCGGGTGAGGCCACCTGTCACCCCAGCAGAAGCAGGCCGGGACGGTGGGGCGACTAGCGCCCCTCCCCCAAACCGGGGCAAGACGGGGACACCGTGGTTCCCAAACCCGAGGGGGCCATCTCGAAACCGGAGATGGCCCAGGGTCAGTCGGGGTGCGAGGGATATGCTCTATGGGCAACCTTACACCCCGGCGTCTGTAGACCCGAGACGGCGTGCGGTTTTAGTCGGTTCAAGCCCGACATAACCGCCCCCGCTGGCACACGGGGGGGTATCCGAAGGGATTTCCGCACGATAAAAAAAAAGGGCCGCGGAAAGGTCACCGCCGAGGCCTTCCACCTCGGCGGTGTCAGAACCGAGCGGGAGGACGCGGTCACTCATGGAGAGACTCCAGAAGGTGACCGCGTCCTTCCGGGGGTCCCCAAACCCTGAGCAGAAGGCGATGTTGCGCATTGTGCTCGACATCGCCTCCGAGAATGAGGGCCTGGCGGCGCAGCTGGCCGAGTCTCGTCGGGAGACGGCTCGACTAGCTGCAGCCGTCGAAGGGCTCAAGAGGGCGATGGTGAGCCCGGCTCAACCGGCGCAGCGGGCGCAACCGGCGGAGACGGCGAGCGTGACTCGCTCGTCGGGGAGGCAGTCGGCGCAGCCGGTGCAACCGGTGCAGCAGTCGGCACAGTCGGTGCGGCCGGCGCAGCCGAGGGTACCGCCGGCGGAGTCTTGGCTCCCCTATATGGAGGCGCTGGAGGAGAGGATGATGTGTCGGATGGAGGCCCTAATTGACTCCATCCGCCGTCCGCCTCTGGCACCACCAGCGGCCAGCTTCGCGGCTGCAGCCCGGAAGGGCCCCACTTGCCCGGCTGCAGGTGCGCCCTTGCCGGAGCCGGCTCCTCGGCCCCCTCCCACTGAGGGTAAGGGGAAGGGCAAAGGCAAGGGGAAGGGCAAGGGGAAGACGTCCCCAGCCCTGGCCCCAGCCCCAGCCGCGGCTCCGACTACCTCCACCCCACTGGAAGGGGGCTGGGAGGTGGCTGGAGTCAATAAAAAGAGGCGGAAGGCCGCCAAGAAGGCCGCCAAGAAGGCCAGGAAGGCCGCGGCCGCCGCGAAGGCAGCGCCGGGGAAACTCCGTGCCCCTCGTACCACGGCCGTCGTCGTCACCCTGACGGCGGAGGCAGCGGGTAGGGGCATGGGGTATGCCGAGGTGTTGGCCAAAGTGAAGGCCAACGTCGATCTGAAGGCCCTCGAGATCCCGGGTGTCCGGTGCAAGTGCACACGGACGGGAGCCCGGCTTCTCGAGGTCCCTGGCGCCGCCAGTGGCGCCAAGGCTGACGCCCTAGCGGCTCGGCTGAGGGAGTCGCTGGACGCAGCCGACGTCTGGGTGTCCAGGCCCATTAAATGCGCAGAAGTGCGCATTACGGGCCTGGACGACTCCGTCACGGCAGAAGAGCTCAGGCTCGCCGTGGCGGAGGCCGGGGACAGCTCCCCGGACACAGTCAAGGCCGGAGCTATACGCTTCGGCCGCGGTGGACAGGGGGCAGCAGTTGTCGACTGCCCTATCGCGGCATCGGGATAGTAGGTCCGACGGGAATGTCTAACATTGATCTAACTCTCTCAACTAGTGGAGTTAATGTGTGCGAGTGGACTGTACATGAGGGTGAAAGTATGGCAGATCATCAGCTGATAACTTATGTCATTGCTGGGGATGGTGCGGGGGAGGCGTGTAGCATGTCAGTGACAACCCCTGACCAGTTCAGAGTGCGGGGAGTCAATTGGCCCTCCTTCTGCTCCGCTCTACACGCTAGAATGGGCAAGCTACATCCTGGTCTTTCGGCCTCTGAATATAGCGTGCGCTACTCAGACACCCTCCTCTGCACCGCTAGGGAATACCTGGGGAAACGCGCTAAGAACACCAATGGGAAATACGAATGGTGGTCCCCAACACTGGACGATTATCGCCGCAGGGTATGCCGGGCCCGAAGGATATGGCAGCGTTCCAAGCGGGATGAAAGCCCTCTCCAAGACTCACACCACGATACCCTACGTTCCCTACGGGGCGAGTATAAGGCTGCTATGAGAGCGGCGGAGGTGGAGTTTTTCCGCAAACTGGCTGACTCGGGGAACGATGACCCATGGGGTCTGGCATACAGGGAGGCTAGTGGCCGCGCGAAGCCCCCGCAAAATATTCTGTATGGCACGCGTTTGGCTGAGGGGTATACTTCGTCAACGGGGGCCACCATGGATAAGCTTTTGTTGTCACTCTACCCGGATGACATACCCGGTGCGGATACATCCTACCATCGCGAGGTGCGTATAGCAGCTGCACTCGCACCCTCCGGCAAGGACATGCCTGCCCCCGATAGGGATACAGTTGAACGCATAGTGCGCTCCCTTCCTAGGACGGCACCGGGTATGGATGGCCTTACATCAGTCATTATCAAGTGGGCCTGGAAAGCCACATGGTCGGAGATGCTATTAATGTACGGTAAGTGTATTGAGGAGGGCGTCTTTCCTGATCACTGGAAGGTGGGACGGCTCATCGTCCTGCCAAAGGGAAATGGTAAGCCTCTCAGCGACCCGAAAGCGTACAGACCCATAACGTTACTACCCATTTTGGGTAAGATTCTTGAACGTACCATAGTTGCTTGCGCGCCCTGTCTGTACAAAAATATCTCGGAGTCTCAACATGGATTCAGTCGCGGATGCTCCACGGTTACGGCACTAAGCCAATTGAACTCGATTGTCGATAACTCAACTGCTCCATATGTACAGCTCATCTTTTTGGACATCTCTGGTGCTTTTGACAACGCGTGGTGGCCCATGATTCTACTTAAACTCAAACAGGGTGGATCTCCACCGAACCTGTATAGAATCATAGTTAGTTATTTTACCAATCGCCGTGTTGGCTTCATTACAGGCACCAAATCTTCTTGGAAATCCAACACCATGGGGTGTCCACAGGGATCTGTTCTAGGCCCGACACTTTGGAACCTCCTCCTTAATGACCTCCTTCTGCTGCCATTGCCCGAAGGAGTGCATCTGATTGCGTACGCCGACGATGTGACTGTCGTTATCGAGGCGACTTCCCGAGCTGAGATTGAGCGGCACGCTGACGTCACGCTGAGGGCTATATCCGGGTGGGGCGCCCGAAACCGTCTGGGTTTCTCACCCGGTAAGTCTTTAGCGTTGACTTACAAAGGTAATTTTAAAAGGCCGCCAACCATTCGGATGGACGGCGCCTCGATCGCGCATGTATCACAGGCTAGGGTGCTCGGTGTTACTCTGGACGGGGCTAGGTCCTATGGTCCGCATGCTATTTTTATTGGTGAAAAAGCCGCAAATTGCTTCGGCAAGGTATCGCGTGTCTCAGCCACTAGATGGGGGATCAAGTTTCCGGCACTTAGAGTCCTGTATGCAGGGACCTATGTTGCTACAGTTACCTATGCTGCGGCCGTATGGTACCGACGCTCGTCCAACTTCGTGGTCAAACGAAATCTGCTTAGATCACAGCGGCCTGCATTAATTTTACTAACGAAGGCCTACAGATCGTGTAGTACCGCAGCGCTGCCAGTGCTTGCGGGGGTTCTACCTGCCGACCTGGAGGTCTTTCGTGCTGGACGAATTGCGGAGGAGGGACACCAGCTGGCCATCAGGGAGCGTAAGCAGCTCAAGGAATCGGTGAGGCGTGACGCTGTCTCCCTTTGGCAGGAACGGTGGGAGACCTGCCTCGATGGGCAGGAACTACGCAGCTTCTTCCCGAATGTTGTCGTGAGGCTAAAATACAGGTGGGTCGAACCTGACTATGTTACCTCGCAGATCCTCACGGGACACGGATGCTTTAGGCAGCGACTTCATAGGCTTGGCCTAAACGAAACTGCGACGTGCCCGTGTGGTGAAGCCGTTGAGGAAAGCCGAGACCACGCACTTTGGGACTGTGGGCTGTATGCCACCGATAGGTGCAAAATGTTGGACTCAATACACTGCCTAGGCCGTGAGGTAGAGGGCCCAGTATTTCACGAGGAATTGGTGAGCAGTAGAGATGCCTTCCTGGCACTACGCACGTTTGCGCATTCTTGGCACGCCATCCGGCGTGAACTCGAAAACGGGCCGTAAGTGTACCGACGGCCCGCAGGACGCGCAGTACCGTTACTGTGTTTGTCAGCCCCATTAGGGGGTTAACGCTTCTTTTCAAGAGTAGAAAGCCAGCCCCGTTGGGGGAGAATTCGGCTGGGGACGGATAAAGAATTTGTAGGGAGTCAAGACAGCACTCGCGGAGAAGGCTATAAGCAGACCGCAACGGGCGCTCTCCCGTGATTCGGTCAGTACGCCGTGAGGCAGGAATGACCATGGGAAGGTTGGAGGGAATGCCCTATCGCGGCGGCCCAAAAGGTCGCTGACGGGCGGAGCCTCCTAGTAGGAGGCTTCCTGAGGGCGCAGGCACGGCTCCTGCAGGCCCGACCGGCCAGGTGCTTCAGGTGCCTGTCGGTGGGCCATGTGGGGGTGCACTGCACGGAGGTAACGGCAGTGACCGTTGCTTCCGCTGTGGCCAGCCCGGTCATAAGGCCGGCACGTGTAGCGCCCCGTTGCACTGTTTCAGATGTGCAGCGGGGGGCAAGCCGGCTGACCATAGGATTGGCAGCAAGGCCTGCGCCGGAGGGGAGCCGAAGCCGGGAGGCCGGCCTTCCGCCCCTAGTTCGCAGCGGGATGCGGAGATGGGGGTCCCATAATGGATCCTCAACTCCGCATCCTGCAGACGAACGTGGGCCACGGTGTCTATGCTCAGGGTCTTCTGCTCCAGAGCATGGCACAGTGGGCCATAAATGTCGCCGCTGTCGCCGACCCATACACCCACCGGTTCCTCGGGCCTGCCTGGGAAACCGCGCTGGATGGGTCGGCGGCACTGGTGCACAACCCTGCCGCCGGCAGCCCCCCTCTTGCCGTCGTTGCAAGGGGACCCGGCTGCGTGGCGGCGGCGGTTGGGGATATAGCGGTCGTGGCCGCTTATATCACGCCGAACCGAGACCAAGCTGCATATGAGCAATGGCTCCGTCAGCTGGCCGTCGTCGTCGATGCCTGCCAGCCCTGTCCGGTCCTTGTGCTCGGGGACTTCAACGCCTGGTCGTATACCTAGGGTTCCCGACGGCGGAGATAAGGCGATCCAAACAGGACGCCTTCCGCGAGCTGCTGGAGACGCTGGAGCGGGACCCTTGGGGGCGGCCCTACCGGATGGTGAGGGGCAAGCTGCGCCCCAAGGCCCCTCCGCTAACCCGGTGTCTCCAGCCGGATCTGCTCGGAGGAGTTGCTGGCTCCCTGTTCCCAGCGCGGGCGGTGGAACATGTTCCACCGCAGATGACTCCGCCTCGGTTGCCCATGGCGCCCAACGTGGAAGACGACGACGTGCCCGAGGTCACTTGGGTAGAACTAGAGCTGGCGGTGAGAAGGCTAAGAGCCAAACACACCGCCCCGGGTCCCAACGGCATTCCAGGCCGAACGTGGGTCCTAGCTCTAGTCGACGACGCTCTCGAGCCCCGACTGAGAGGGCTTCTCAGCGCATGTTTGGAGCGGGCCCAGTTTCCGAAATTGTGGAAGACGGGGAAACTGGTCCTCATCCGAAAGGAGGGGCGCCCGGCGGACTCGCCGTCCGCCTACCGGCCCATAGTGTTGCTCGACGAGGTGTGCAAGCTCTTTGAAAGAGTAATTGCGAAGCGCCTCGTCGAGCACCTCTCAAGAGTGGGGCCGGACCTGGCGGATGGCCAATATGGCTTTCGCCAGAGGCGCTCCACCGTGGATGCCATCATGCGCGTGAGGGCTCTGGCGGAGGATGCAGTAGTCCGGGGTGAGGTGATGTTGGCGGTGTCCCTGGAGTTGCATTAGGGAGGCGCTCGTGTATCACGAAGTGCCTCTCTACCTCCGCCGCATAGTCGGGGCGTATTTGACGGAGAGAGCCGTCATCTACCCAACCGTGACCGGTCTCGGTCGGCGTGAAATGTCGTGCGGTGTTCCACAGGGATCGGTCCTGGGGCCGCTCCTGTGGAACATCGGATACGACTGGGTGCTTCGCGCTGAGCTCGTAGGCGGTGCCGCCTAAAAAGGTAGATAGGGGTGTGTGTTGGGTAACCTCCTCGAGTGTCGCTCCGATTCTGATCCCGCTGCAGTCCGGGGGGAACGGAATCGGAGCGGCCGGTACACCCTGGGCGGCGGTCAATGGCTTCCCCCTTCACCCCTTCATAGGGTTGGCATTGATCATCGACCAATACCCAACGTGGCGGGAACACATCGCTCTCTGTACTCCTCTGCTTTCAGAGGAGACAGGATGAGCGATGCTGTTAGTGGTGAGATGGCCCAGGGTCAGCCGGGGTGCGAGGGATATGCTCTATGGGTAACCTTACACCCCGGCGTCTGAAGACCCGAGACGGCGTGCGGTTTTAGTCGGTGCAAGCCCGACATAACCGCCCCCGCTAGCCTGCGGGGGGGTATCCGAAGGGATTTCCGCACGATAAAAAAAAAAAAAAAGATAGGGCACTGGCACTTAAAAATCATCGCTCAAAACGAGTGTAATTCGCTTGCCTCAACACAAGTGAGAGTATAACAAAACATTCACTAATCAGTGAGTGAGAATGAAAATGTATTATAGCTTACATGGTAAACTTTTGACATCATGTTAGTACTCAGACATTATCTATCTCATATTAATAGATCATTGATAATAGACATGATTATTACTTATTACATTGTCATTTATGTCAAACCTTGTGTTTCAGATGGATTATGGTTCCCGTTTGATAAGATGGTATATGCACTGTTAATAGTTGTTATAAATATTTCACTGATATTCCTTCTAATCATGGTTATATTTAATTTTATATTCAACATACCATTCAACTTGAACTTTCTTGGTTTGATCAACATTGGTGTAAAACAAAACAAAAGGTCATTTTTATCAACTAGAGCAAATGAACACCCAGCACCCAAAGATGCTGATAGAATAAGCGGTGACAGATTAGACAAGATTTTAAATGTTTGTACGTTAGCTCTGAGTAATAATATACAGAAAAAGACATGTATAAACAAACAGGTAACACATAATCCAAAACCTCTAAAATTACAACGATCTGCCAGCACAGGACGATTACCTATTCTCTCATCAGGAATTAACAATTATGAAAATCTGGAATTAAAAGACAACCTAAGAAAAAGAAATATTCATGGACGTGGAGAAGGAGACCATTAGGTGAATCAAATATACATTCTAGTTTACATGATAACAGTCTATAAATTAACGCGTGCTTGTTTGCCACCCCAGAAGCACAAAATAAATAGGTACAAGTCTGTGGCAGATTTAATTATAGTTACCTTCATTCCTTGAGTGCAGCCTTCAGGCTGACTTCATATTAATTCAGGGTGAGTTCAGTAATATCAAAAAGTTATTTAGTTTCTGTAGCCATAATGTCACAAATGTGTTTGTGGTTTTAGTTAAATACCAATATTTAAGAAATAGTTAATCACCAAGGGAGTAATCAGCTGCAGTATTACAGCAGAAACCAACCGAAGATAGAGATCATCGACAGGCATGAGACAGTCGAAGATCTTAATCAAGGGCATCAATAAGAAAGACGGGCCAACTGACCAAACTCTCAAGAGGGAACATGAGGTTCGTCATAGAAGTAATAACAGGACATTGTAGACTAAACAGACACCTAACAGTGATCGGAGTGAAGACTGACCCCAATTGTCCGGAGTGCATGGAGACAGAAGAGACCAGCTTCCACCTGATGACCGAGTGTCCCATGTACTCAATAATTAGATGGGAACTTCTGGGATCGGACACACTGGACACAGGTCTGAAGGTGAAACAGAACGTAAGATTCAGCAAGGACACAAAAACGTTTGAAGGCGCACTGTGAATGCTGGAATAACCACGCTCTCCCCAACGGGAGGGTTGGGGAAATGGATGAAATGGCCCACAAGCTTCGTGGGTGGATCGTCCGTCCGGCTTATGGTATCCCCAATTGTAATAATAATAATAAAATAGGTAAATATGAAAAGCATGCTTTTAGCGCTATTATTGCATGAATACACGGTACTTATAACAAAAAGAAAACAATTTTTATTGATAGATAACAGTTTTATTTAATGGTCACTCTGTTTGTCCCGGCTGATCTCCGACTCTGACTGATTTTGATGGTATTTTCACTGGCAGATAGCTGATATTATTAAGCGTAACTTAGGCTGCTTTCATTTTAAAAGAAGAATTAGGATCCCAAGCAGTAAAATTAAAACTGAGATGTAAGTCCAGGCAGACGAAGTCGTGGACACCACTAGTATACAATATAATTTTAACAACCGAATGCACAACTAATCTTATAAGCTTTTTACCTGAAAGTCAAGCGACGTTTACTATCTATATCTTTATATGAGTCTTATGGAGTCAGTGTTTTACGAAGCCCATTTTTCGGACTTCGCATTTTTATAGAAAATCCGTATAGATATGATCATCATAATACAAGATTTCGTATCCCCATTTCACTCACACGTCTAGTCTTTTTAATTTTATTTTTCTGAATATGGTTAATTTTACCTCCAGATATTAATTAAAAGACATATTACTTATAAACTAACCGTGATACTCCTAGATGATGGTCAGTTCATTGAAAGCACATCCTATACGGCCTTTGGAGACCTTAAATGAAATTCGTATCTTTATTACATACAGATTTATAGGTTTCTTATGATTCTTAGTTTGATTCTCGGAAACTTCACCGTTTCAGGAAAAAAAATTATACTCTTTTCTCATTATGTAACGTTGCGTTTCTGAAACTCGTTACATGGGTTGTTTTTACTCGTTTTTAGACGAAATTTAATAAGTTTCTGAACGGAACGTGGAGGGGAACTTTGACGTTTGAAGTTTTTGACGTTACCTTTCTTCCTTATAAGCCGATGCATTAGAGAAAGGAATCATAAATGGCGGCTTGTACTTGCGTTGACAGATAGTACAGTTAACATATAAGTTTTTTTTTTCAAATAAAAAATAATGAAAACATGACCGGGTCGTATTAATTTTTAACTAGCTTCTGCCAGCGGCTTCGCCCGCGTGAAAGTTAAAAATTAGAAAGACACGTGGGGGCATCTATCAGACGTTGCGTTTTCGAAGTAGTACTGTGACGTTAACGTTTTCATCAGAAACAGTACCTACTACTTATCGTTTGCGCTGACGGCACAGAATCCCTCTGTTCTTACAGGCAGGGTCAGCAGCACGAGTGGGACTCCTTTGGTGTTGCACCGCCCATAGGCCACGGTAACCTCTTACCATCAGGAGGGTCATGTGCTTGTCTGCGACCTAAGTAGTATAAAAAAAACTCTCATAGAGTCCTGTAATCCCGAAAAAAAAGTACCTGGCAACGATACACATTATATATCAGGAGAATCATGGATGATCATGATGTTGGTTAAAATAAATAACGAACATTATTATTAGCTCATTTATTATTACTGTCTATGAGACGGTCCTTCACCAGGATCATCAAAAGGTAAGGGTTCTACTCCCAACATTTGTTCATCCCAAGAGTCCTCGTCTTCATTAACGTCCGATGACTTCTCGGTATCTGTTTCAGAATCGCTGCTTTCTGGTCCTAAATTAATAATAAAATCCTCTATTTCTTTTTCTCTAATCACATGTCTTTTCCAGTACGTCTCCTCAACCCGTTTAATGTGATTAATTTGTTTTTTCCAGTCATCCGGAGTAATGGATGCAATTGCTTCTTTGGTCAACTGTTCCATTTTATTCTAGTGCTGTTCCACGTTTTTGTCGGCAACCCTTTAATGAGATTCCACACGTGCTCTATGGGATTTAAATCACAATTGTAAGGTGGCAACCTTAAGACTTCACATCCGTGAGATTTTAATAACTCGTCAACCACGTATTGTGTCTCTGGCAGTTTTTTCTTCATTTCAGTTAACAACTCTGCTTTTGTCCTGTTTTCTTCATAAGGAATATTATTCTCTATCATATATTTTTGTATTTCCTCCTTTCGGGTGGCTGATGTTGGCGCTTTTTTAACTTACATACTGTGGTATGACGCGTTATCCATGACTAAAATGCTCTCTGTTGGCAGATTAGGAATAAGTTTTTCCTTTAAATATTTAAGAAAATTGTTACCGTCCATCTCATCATGATAGTCGCCTTCTTTGATTTGGCTTTAAATAGCAGGTCAGCGCCTTTAACGAACCCATTTTCACCACCAGCGTGCACCATTACCCAGCGTTGGCCTGGGCTATAATTTTTTTTAATACCTTTATCTTTAGAGCTTTGCCAGCACTTACTTACAGTATAGTGGGCATGAATCCAGGACTCATCCATATATATAACAGGTTTTTTATTAGCCCCCAGTGCGTCATTTTGTCTAATTCGTCTTAAATAGCGTATTCGCCAAGCCTTTATATTCTCTCTTTCTATTAGGACGCTTCTGTTTTGACGACACTTTTTAAAGCGGTATCCCAACTTATTTTTTAGGATACGGCCCAATGTTGTTTTTGATCCTTTGAAATTGAGATCCTGTTTGGCGGTTGCCAATATTTTTTGAGTGTAGGCACTTGTTTGCGCACATCATAAATTGAGTTGACTATATTTCCGATTGCGGTGATATCGAAATTGTCGACAGGAACACGTGTGTTATTCTGTCCCCGTTTTCCTTTCTTGGGTGTACATATTTTTGTCGATGTTTGCTCGGCGAGCTTACCTGGAACGTAGAGGTATTCATTAATAAATTAGAAATGGCATAATGTGCGATACATACATACAATTACGCCTTTATCCCCGGAGGGTTAGGCAGATGAGAATTAACACCCACATTTCACCAATCATTGTATTGCTACCCACGCCATAGGGGGTGAGCCTATTGCCGTATTCCGGGCAATATTGTTGAATCGAGCCACGTATCTGAGGCTGAGGCTGATGATAAACAGCCCTATCCTTTAGTCGCCTATATACCAAATGTGCGATAAGGATCAAATAGGTTCATTTATATTTTCATTATATTAATTAGCTATTATATCGTAAACACGTGAACCGATTTACATAATGTAAACGAGTAAAATGGTTGTAGACCTATACCTTTCATTTGATACCAAAATCGTTATGATACCTCAACATACGAAAAATCACATTTTCAAGTTGCTCTCGTAATTACTATAAACGACATTGTTTGAACACGATACATTTCTTTAAAAACCATCATTTTCAAACTTAACGTTATACAATGTCATAAAAAGAACGTAAAATTGTAAAAAGGATACATTATAAGTAGGTAGGTACATACTCATACAAACGTACCTTCTTTTTTTATCTTCACTATTGTGCTAATTGGTAGTCCCGTGGCCATGGAAGCTCGAGCATTACTATGCTCGAATGGATGATAACGGTCCAGATTTTTCTCTTCGTCAAAATACTTGGTAACATTATACACTATTTGACGTGTATCACTATGTATAATCTTCCCTCGCTTTCGTGGAGACCAAATTTTATTACATCTCCGCACAGTCCGCACGTCCAAACAACGAAACTTAACAATAAAACAAAACTTAACAATAAAACAAAACTTAACAACAATAACAGGTAACAAGTGTAATAACAGAAAACTTTAACAAGGAATTCGTAAAAAAGATTACTGAGCGCGTCAAGACAGCATGGAAGCAAATCAAGACTAATATTGTTTTTTGTTTACGGTACGCGCGAGAGTGAGTATAGACGACACTAGGGTGCGAGCGGGAGAGCATCATAAGCACCGCCATTTTAGATTCCTTTCTATAATGAACCAGGTTATACAATCAAGCAGGATGGTCGATAATTTTGTTAACTTAACAACTTAACTCGAATTTATCTTTAAACATCTCGAAAATAAGAGATGATTTTTTAATGTGGGACCTTTAATTGTGTCTCCAATATGATCGTAAGCAAAGATTACGTCATATTTTTGGTAAGTTAATATTTCTTATAAGATTTGCTTTGATGGCGTCCGTCACATTTCTTATTGGAAAATTATCGTCAAAATTTTATTGTTTCAGCATTTTTGTGCCGCATGGGCTACGCTTGAAACTTTAGCAGAATGTGTGAGCTTATCTTTGGCTTAACTGGTATGCACTTTCACGTACGCGCCGAGGGATGCCGTGAGCTCAATCCATTTAATTTAAATCATTAATTTCTTAAAAAATTACATTGGTGATAAGTGACATAAGAATTTAATTTGTAGTTTCTAAAAATTCTGTGAAAACTTAATTTAATAATTCAACATAATTTGTACACTGGAGCGCTTAAAATAAAACCCTTAACCTCAGTATAGTGGTTTTATTTAGTTCACCTCCGGAAGATTAAAAGTCTGCAATCCTCCGTTGACTATCTGTGTAGGCACTGTGTATCTCCAAGGCGCCCGAATTATCCTCACTATATTGTATTTTTTTATAGGAGATCACTTTAAATTTTGTGACCAGTTTACATATATAAACCCAATATTATATAGTTTTATTTTTTTTATTATTACAATTATACGTCCAGGTGAGTGACATTATTTGTTACATGTCACATGTCGACAAATAATGTCACTCCCATGTATTTCGGATTTATGAAGGTTCGTTTCGAAGCGATTACACTAGTAGAATGTCACTTTGTCTACAGGCCCAGCACCACGTAAATTTCACGTCCCAATTCCATGAAATCTAGAAGGTAAATCAAATTAACTAACTTTGCTAGGGTCGCGGTTTAAACGAGTTTACATGTAATACTAATGGTATGAAATGATACATTCTTTTAATTTTTCCTCATATGATTCCTTAACTATAGGGTACATTTATATACATACCATGACGCCTTTTCCCAAAGGGTTACCTACCTACCCTTTACCAGTTACGTAATGTTTTTAGTGAAGTAAAATCAGATCCGACTATAAAAAATATCTGAAAGAGTGACAACCCTAATGATGAAATTTTATTTTAGGACAAAATAACTTTTCCCGAAACGTTACGTTGTTCAAATTAATTTCAAAATATGCAGTATTAGATTCCCTGTCAATGCTTGTAACATCAGTATTACGTATTGTGCATAGGTACTTTGTTTGACTTGGAATCTGTTTTTAGGGTTCCGTTGCCAAATGGCAAAAAACGGAACCCTTATAGATTCGTCATGTCTGTCTGTCTGTCCGTCCGTATGTCACAGCCACTTTTTCCGAAACTATGAGAACTATACTGTTAACTACTAAAAAAAATAGTGTGCGTATGAATTGAGGAGCCACTTCAGATTTAAAAAGGAAGCTCGCCCCCTTATTTAGTAGGGAAGTAAATAATTTTGTAGGCCGAATTCTGAAATTTGTAGTAAAATATGTCTAAAGTTATATCAATGTGAATGTGGCTCCTCAATCCAAACATCTGAATTGAGGAGCCACCTGAAACACGGAAAGTATTTCATGTATATTTTTGAAAATTTTGTATCATTTAGTAGCAATTGTGTATAGTGTCTACTAAAAATCTGAGCCCAGTACTGTTTATATTCAAGAATATACAATACTTTTAATGTGGCTCCTCGATCTATACAGAAGAGCGTGAATTGCCATGAAAAATATTGGTCAATTTATATTCCACTCTAAAGACATTTAGTAGTAAGTGTGTTCGAATTTGTAGCATATGTGTCCATATGCTACAAAAGTAGTAGAACTGAGTGAATTTAATAAATAAACGCATTTCATTTCACTCCTCAATCGTCTGCATAATACACAATTGACTGTACCTACCTGAAATCAAAACGGAATAAAATACCAGAGACACTAACATTTAGTATAAATGTCTACTAAATACATATACACAGATCAACATTGAATATGTTCGGTACCTGAAAAACAAATGACATCTGAATCTTCCTTACGAATTCGCTATTAAGGGTGACCATGTTATATGAATTAAACTAGGTGATTCATTTTTGAGATTTAATTTTTCGACAATATTCGGTACAAAGATTCTTCATAAGTTAATCCAATTTAATTTATTTTCATCTCATTTGAGGGTAACTGCAAATTATTGTCGTAAGTACCTACCCTCAACAATATTTATTTAGTAACCTGACATTCATTAATGACGAAGCTCACTTGTTTGCGCACATATTTAAGTAAAAATAAATTTAACAAATATAATGTATAGTTCTATTCCTAAACTATATTAATATTAATCACGTCATAATTGTTGACTTGTGAGGACTATTTGCTGCTGCAGTAGTGCATAATAAGTGACTGATAAGTAACTTCACTTTGATTTCCTGTTGGCAATGTAAGTACCTATATTGTATCAATTATTATTAGTTAACTTTATAAAGAATAGTATAAGTTAAGTTAGGAATATTGTTGTTTCAGAACTATTATGCCGAAAGGTCGTAAATCAAAGGTAGATCTTGAAGATCAGAAACAAGGTTTTACTAAATATGCTAAGATACTACAAAATTCCAACATTAAAAGTAGTGAACGAATTTTCTTAACCATCTCTAAAGAACTTAATTTTAAAATGTCCCCATTAGCTTTGTTTATATCATTGGAACGCAACCGTCGTATTTTTTTCTAAATGACGATTCACTTCTTGTGAAACAGACAACTGGTGAAAGCCATACTATTAAAAGTGTAGTAGTACCAGTTATAGTAGCAGTTGTCTAACAAACGCATCATTTGTGAAGTAACGATTTTGATTTAGAGAACAGTAAACAAAAAGAAACAAAACATTTTCATATGAAATGGACTTGTATGATTGGAAAAAAATTCAGCCTCTATATACTTTAATAGGCGTTATAGAATTTATCCCTGCCATTAGCGAAGCTGGCATGGGCCACTATAAATGTCACTACCCAGCGAATGATGAGATGTTTTGTTATGACGACTATGATTCTCTCTGTAAAATTCATAAAAGCACCGACCGACCAATATTAATTCATTCTTTAACTTATGTCGAAATTTACTAGGTAAAATTTATGAAGAATCTTTGTACCGAATATTGTCGAAAAAATAAATTTCAAAAATGAATCATCCTAGTTTAATTCATATAACATGGTCACTTAATAGCGAATTCGTAAGGAATATTCAGAAGTAATTTGTTTTTCAGATACCGAACATATTCAATGTTGATCTGTGCGTATGTATTTAGTAGACATTTATACTAAATGTTAGTGTCTCAGGTATTTTATTTCGTCTTGATCTCAGGTAGGTACACTCAGTTATTTATTATACAGATGTCACGATTGAGGAGCCAAAGGAAATGCGTTGATTTATTAAATTCACTCAGTTCTACTACTTTGTCCATAATTATGCTACAAATTCGAACACACTTACTACTACATGTCTCTAGAGTGAAATATAAATTCACCAATAACTTTCATGGCAATTCACGCTCTTGTGTATAGATCGAGGAACCACATTAAAAGTATTGTATAGTCTTGAATATAAACAGTACTGGGCTCAGATTTTTAGTAGGCAGTATACACAATTATCTACTACTAAATGATACAAAATTTTCAAAAATATACATGAAATACTTTCAGTGTTTCAGGTGGCTCCTCAATTCAGATGTTTGGATTGAGGAGCCACATTCACATTGATATAACTTTAGACATATTTTAGTACAAATTTCAGAATTCGGCCTACAAAATTATTTACTTCCCTACTAAATATGTGGGCGAGCTTCCTTTTTAAATCTGAAGTGGCTCCTCAATCTATACGGACATAAAAAAGTATATGATGGTTACCATGTAAACTTCCACAAAAAATTGGTTTGAACGCGATCTAGTAAGTAGTTTTTTTTTAATGCGTCATAAATCGTAAACCGCAATTTACCTTTCATTCAATCAACTCAAATATAAAATTTAAAAAAAAAGCATTGTTATGTTACTTGCTTTTTCTAAATTTTGAGTAAAAATAACTTTGTTTTTTTTTTGTCAAAATTAAACGTGTGTAACGAAGAGGAATAGGCCGAGTTTGGGCGAAGATTTATATTTGGAATAATAGGCAGCGTCAAGACAGTTGTTGTTTATTCAGCGTCTTACAGCGAACTGAGAGCTCAAATGATTGTACATCGTGTTTTTATAACCGCGTACAATGATACCCACTCAACAAAATATATGTCTCGATTCATCGTTATTCGATTTAGCACTTAATCAGTTATTAATGACTAATCAGAAATTAACTTTTAAAACAATAACTATTATGTATAACTTAATTAAATACTAATTATAAGGAATGCAGAATTAGACTGACGGTGATGTCACTACTTCCCCTGGTCTCTTCACGTTTGTAACACGTGTTATCGAAACGGGGATTCAAAATCTAACATTTAAATTATTATGTCTATCAGATTATTTCATAAAAACGCGATGTCCAAAAATTGGCTTTTATAAGTCCGCCTTACGATCAAGAGCTTTAGAGACTAGCGCCCGTCCCCCAGACCGGGGCAAGACGGGGACACCGTGGTTCCCAAACCCGAGGGGGCCCATCTCGAAACCGGAGATGGCCCAGGGTCAGTCGGGGTGCGAGGGATATGCTTTATGGGCAACCTTGGTCGCCCCACCGTCCCGGCCTGCTTCTGCGGGTGACAGGCGGCCTCACCTGCCACCCCCAGGCCTGCGCTCATGGAGGACGGAGGTCGTTAAGCGACCTCCGGCGCCTGTGTCGCCTGCGACGCGCGGCGAGCATGTTGCGGGCTCGTCGGGCCGGGAGGGTTCTAAATCTCTCCCGGGCGCGCTCCGCCATCTCCTTCGCGAGCATTAAATGCTCGCAGAAGGAGGTGGCGGCGGCCCACGCGCTCGCGCTCTGCACCATTGCCGCAATCATGCTGCGAGTGAGAGGACTCCCACCCCGATAGCTGTCACGAGGTCACGCCTCGACGCCTCCCACGCCGGGCAGTGGCACTGATACAGTTGCGAAAGGGCTCTTGCCTCCAGGTCCCATGGCGGAGTTCCGGCAAGGAGACTCGCCGCCTCGAAGGAGATCGTGCGGTACCCGCGGATGACCCTGTTGGCCATCACCCGCTGCGGAGCGCGCAGCATCCGCACACTTCCGGCCTTCAGGGCCTCCGCCTATTGGCCATATTGGGCACCCATACAGGGCCATGGACCGCACGATCCCTGCGTAGAGTCTCCTGCAGGAGTCATCGGGCCCCCTCATGTTGGGCAGCAGCCATCACAATTCAAACATGACGAAGCCACCACCATCCCCGGTATCGGGAGGCCACACCCCCTTGCTTAGCCTCAATAGATCTATAGATCAATTAGATCACGTCGTTTCCCCCCTCCAACTGCGCCTATAAATACGCCAGTGACTCGGGCCTCTACATCAGTCGGCGCGAGTTCGCCGCCGAGGAAGGTTCTCCGCACTCGACGGCGTCCCGAGCTGTACCACTGAAGATGTCGACCGCAGTGATCGACGAAACGTCTGGAATTCAAGTGTCCGATGGACCACGGCCAAACAGCCCGGAAGCACTATATTCTACATGCAACGCCGGCCGTGAAACCCTTAAGATTTACATATAGGGTAAGTGCTCCAATGAATGAACCCTTAAGACAATTTTGAACTTTAAAAAATATTTGCATCTATATCAGGTCGGCTAATCCATAATGTTGCTATTGTTTGATATTCAAAATTTATTCAAGATTGAAATTTCATGGATCATATGTCATTAATATGTATAGTTAGTAAGATATTTCACATTTTATAAAACTCCAGTTAATGAACATTAGACTTTTATTCAAATCTAGCTTATTTAGTAATTGAGGAAATATATTTTTCTAATTTATGTTTTTTTTTATGTCACAGTGAATATAGCTAAGTGGCTGAGGGATGAAATTGATGTATAGAAATATGATTCTTTTATCACTTCAGGATTGGAACAGTGACGTAAAAACTTATAAATATAATTAACAAACTTAAACAAATACTATAAATCAAATAGTTATTATAACGACATAAGGGAAGCTACTTCACCACAACTTCACTACAACTTGATATTATTTTGCATCAACCATTCATAGAACAACTTAATGTAGGTGAAAAACACTGCTGACACCATCCACCCAGTATCAGAACGGCCAATATACCAATCATCTGGAAAGTTCTGAACTATTTCAGGTGACATTCTTTTATAAGGGTACAAAACAAAGGGAGGAACATCAGTTCCATCAGCCGAAAATGTACATAAGACTGTGATTGATTCTTTTTTTTTTCCGCTGGCGATTTCATATGTATTTCTGTAGTTTTTTGGACCCAAGATTAACCCTGTTCTTAAACAAGTCATAACACCAGTTTCATCAGAATTGAAAATACGACGTGGGTCATTTTTAATGTCTAATGCATTTACTTCCTCTAGAAACGTATCTAATTCAGCAAACCAATTTCTGTTGGCTTCTTCTGTAACCGCTGCCCTTGCTTTCGATATTATTTCAGCATTTCTTTTAGTTCGGGATGCCTCCGCAAAAACAATTCTAGCCATTTTTTCCTCGGTCGGTCATTTTTGAATTTATTATCTCTTTGATTTTGTTTTAAGAATGTTTCTACCGTATCAAAAACCTCTTCAGGGTGCATCGGGAACCCAAGTTTAGCTTTCGCCAAAATCCAGTCGGCAATTTGAGATGCCAACTTCACAGACGTCGCTTGCGTGTGTGAAGTTGGCATCTCAAATGTTAGCATCTCACAAATAAAATCCATATAAAGTGGCATCCAGCATAGTTCCACAGTTCTTGATAAGTTTTATCAATAGTTCCGTCTATTAAACTATTAATATCGCATTTTGAAAAAATGAGATGCTAACTTCGCAAACACATCATAGCATCTCATCACATTACGAACGCCTGACTGCACAAAAGTCTAAATTTGTTGAGTTCTATGTTCTCAACAAGTTTCAACAATAGTTCTGGCGATTAAACTGATAAAGTTAAGTTTTGACAAAATGAGATGCTAACTTCGCAAACACATGGTAGCATCTCATCACATTTCGAAATCCTGACTACACAACAGTCTAAATCCGGTGAGTTTTATGTTCTCAATAGGTTACAACAATAGTTCTGGCGGATAAACTAATCATATTGCGTTTGAAAAACTAGATGCTACCTTCGCAAGCACAAGACAAAATCTTCTCAAATTCCGAATATTTGACTAGCGAAATGGTTCTAGATGATGACCAGCGTCTTTTGCAATGCAATGCAAAAGAGTTCTTGCCTCTGGAACTTTCTGGTATTTTTCTATCAATTTTTTTTTCCAAAAAATTCAATAAAAGGTGAGATGCTAGCCTTCTGTGCAGAGTTCTGGCTTGGAAAATAGTTCTAAAAGATGACGAGCATCTTTTACTGTGAAATGCAAAAGAGTTCCGGCCTCTAGAACTTCCTCGTATTTTTATATCAATTTTTTTTCCTAAAAAATTCAATAAAAGGTGAGATGCTAGCCTTCTGTTCAGAGTTCTGGCTTGAAAAACCGTTCCAGATGATGACGAGCATTTTTTACTGTGAAATGCAAAAGAGTTCTGGCCTCTGGAACTTTCTGGTATTTTTCTATAAAAAAAATTTCCTAAAAAATTCAATAAAAGGTGAGATGCTAGCCTTCTGTGCAGAGTTCTGGCTTGAAAAACAGTTCTAGATGATGACGAGCATCTTTTACTGTGATATGCAAAAGAGTTCTTGCCTCTAGAACTTTCTGGTATTTTTCTATAAAAAAAAATTCCTAAAAAATTCAATAAAAGGTGAGATGCTAGCCTTCTGTGCAGAGTTCTGGCTTTGAAAACAGTTCTAGATGATGACGAACATCTTTTACTGTGAAATTTAAAAGAGTTCCGGCCTCTGGAACTTTCTGGTATTTTTCTATCAATTTTTTTTCCTAAAAAATTCAATAAAAGGTGAGATGCTAGCCTTCTGTGCAGAGTCCTGGCTTTGAAAACAGTTCTAGATGATGACGAACATCTTTTACTGTGAAATTTAAAAGAGTTCCGGCCTCTGGAACTTTCTGGTATTTTTCTATCAATTTTTTTTCCTAAAAATTTCAATAAAAGTGAGATGCTAGCCTTCTGTGCAGAGTTCTGGCTTCAAAAATAGTTCTAAATGATGACGAGTATCTTTTACTGTGAAATGCAAAAGAGTTCCGGCCTCTGGAACTTTCTCGTATTTTTCTATCAATTTTTTTTACTAAAAAATTCAATAAAAGGTGAGATGCTAGCCTTTCGTTCAGAGTTCTGGCTTGGAAAACCGTTCCAGATGATAAAGAGCATCTTTTACTGTGAAATGCAAAAGAGTTCCGGCCTCTGGCACTTTCTTGTATTTTTCTATCAATTTTTATTATTTTTTCTTATCAATTTTGTTTTAGAAATTTTTCATAAACGATCAAAGTTACCAGGCACTCCACTGAACAGAAGTGATTAAATCTTGAAACAGAACCAGAACACCTGAAAAAAGCAAACAATTCATAATTGTTGCCAATTTTCAACTCTTGTTGACTCTTTTGCACTTGAACTCTTTTGCATTTCACAGTAGAAGATGTTCGTCATCATCTAGAACTGTTTTCAAAGCCAGAACTCTGCACAGAAGGCTAGCATCTCACCTTTTATTGAATTTTTAGGAAAAAAAATGATAGATAAATACGAGAAAGTTCCAGAGGCCGGAACTCTTTTGCATTTCACAGTAGAAGATACTCGTTATCTTCTAGAACTATTTTCCGAACCAGAACTCTGAACAGAAGGCTAGCATCTCACCTTTTATTGAATTTTTTAGGAAAAAAATTGATAGAAAAATACGAGAAAGTGCCAGAGGCCGGAACTCTTTTGCATTTCACAGTAAAAGATGCTCGTCATTATCTAAAATGGTTTTTCAAGCAAGAACTCTGCACAGAAGGCTAGCATCTCACCTTTTATTGAATTTTTTAGGAAAAAAAATTGATAGAAAAATACGAGAAAGTTCCAGAGGCCAGAACTTCTTTGCATTTCACAGTAAAAGAGGCTCGTCATCATCTGGAATGGTTTTTCAAGCCAGAACTCTGAACAGAAGGCTAGCATCTCACCTTTTATTGAATTTTTTAGGAAAAAAAATTGGTAGAAAAATACGAGAAAGTTCCAGAGGCCGGAACTCTTTTGCATTTCACAGTTAAAGATACTCGTTATCTTCTAGAACTATTTTCGAAGCCAGAACTCTGAACAGAAGGCTAGCATCTCACCTTTTGTTGATTTTTTTAGGAAAAAAAATGATAGAAAAATACGAGAAAGTTCCAGAGGCCGGAACTCTTTTGCATTTCACAGTAAAAGATACTCGTTATCTTCTAGAACTATTTTCCAAGCCAGAACTCTGAACAGAAGGCTAGCATCTCACCTTTTATTGAATTTTTTAGGAAAAAATGGATAGAAAAATACGAGAAAGTGCCAGAGGCCGGAACTCTTTTGCAATTCACAGTAAAAGATGCTCGTCATCATCTGGAATGGTTTTTCAAGCAAGAACTCTGCACAGAAGGCTAGCATCTCACCTTTTATTGAATTTTTTAGGAAAAAAAATTGATAGAAAAATACGAGAAAGTTCCAGAGGCCAGAACTTCTTTGCATTTCACAGTAAAAGATGCTTTTTATCATATGGAACGGTTTTCCAAGCCAGAACTCTGAACAAAAGGCTAGCATCTCACCTTTTATTGAATTTTTTAGGAAAAAAAATTGATAGAAAAATACCAGAAAGTTCCAGAGGCCGGAACTCTTTTGCATTTCACAGTAAAAGATGCTCGTCATCATTTGGAATGGTTTTTCAAGCCAGAACTCTGAACAGAAGGCTAGCATCTCACCTTTTATTGAATTTTTTAGGAAAAAAAATTGATAGAAAAATACGAGAAAATTCCAGAGGCCGGAACTCTTTTGCATTTCTTAGTAAAAGATACTCGTCATCTTTTAGAACTATTTTTGAAGCCAGAACTCTGCACAGAAGGCTAGCATCTCACCTTTTATTGAATTTTTTAGGAAAAAAAATTGATAGAAAAATACGAGAAAGTTCCAGAGGCCGGAACTCTTTTGCATTTCACAGTAAAAGATGCTCGTCATCATCTGGAACGGTTTTCGAAGCCAGAACTCTGAACAAAAGGCTAGCATCTCACCTTTTATTGAATTTTTTAGGAAAAAAAAGTTCCAGAGGCCGGAACTCTTTTGCATTTCACAGTAAAAGATACTCGTCATCTTCTAGAACTATTTTTGAAGCCAGAACTCTGCACAGAAGGCTAGCATCTCACCTTTTATTGAATTTTTTAGGAAAAAAAATGGTTAGAAAAATACCAGAAAGTTCCAGAGGCAAGAACTCTTTTGCATTGCATTGCGAAAGACGCTGGTCATCATCTAGAACCATTTCGATAGTCAAATATTCGGAATTTGAGAAGATTTTGTCTTGTGCTTGCGAAGGTAGCATCTAGTTTTTCAAACGCAATATGATTAGTTTATCCGCCAGAACTATTGTTGTAACCTATTGAGAACATAAAACTCACCGGATTTAGACCCTTGTGTAGTCAGGATTTCGAAATGTGATGAGATGCTACCATGTGTTTGCGAAGTTAGCATCTCATTTTCTCAAAACTCAACTTTATCAGTTCAATCGCCAGAACTATTGTTGAAACTTGTTGAGAACATAGAACTCAACAAATTTAGACTTTTGTGCAGTTAGGCGTTCGTAATGTGATGAGATGCTATGATGTGTTTGTGAAGTTAGCATCTCATTTTTTCAAAACGCGATATTAATAGTTTAATCGACGGAACTATTGATAAAACTTATCAAGAACTGTGAAACTATGCTGGATGCCACTTTATATCGATTTTATTTGTGAGATGCTAACATTTGAGATGCCAACTTCACAGACGTCGCTTTCTCCTCGTCTAAAGTTAATTCCGTTGATGGACCCATTTTGCGTTGCCATGGTACTTTATTATTTAATTTATTGCTCAAAGTAGATTTAGGTATGCCGTATAATTTGCTAGCTTTATTCATCGTCAAATCTTTATTATTTAAGCGAGTGAGAGCTTCTTCTAACTGCGTAACGGCATCTTTCGTATTTTTTGGGATTAGATTCCATGATGAACTAAAAAGAGAGAAAACTATAATGAAAATTGAGAAAATAAATGATTTTTCTAGCTATTAGGTACTAAAATGAATATAATAATCCGATAATTGCTTGAAATTAACATAAAACATACACAGTTCATTCATTGGTTTCAAATAACCAGTATATGAACACATGATTATTTCTGTAGTTCATTCATTGGTTTTTAGAAACTAGTAAATGAACATAGTTGTTCGAATACTGGCCAAAAGATTGACAACCTTTAATAAGCCTTCCTACAAAATATTAACTAATTCCCATAACATTAAGAATCAAAATTAGCTAAAAGTAACAAAACAGACTATAGCTAATGAATAAACCCCCGTTCATTCACTAAATTAATTGCACTTTCATGATCCAGTCCTCGAACATGCTTTTATATTCTTAAAACTCATGAAATTACAAACAAATTGCTTTCTATTCAGTAAAATAACTATCGATACATCTTATTTGGAACATTTAATTGCTCAGACTCGCATGTAACATGACAACATGAATATCAAAATGATATGTCTTACCTGAGTTCTAACTTCAGGCTCATATAAAAACGTAACACAGCACAACACGTGCACTTTAAACAGTGGCCATTTAGAAACTATGTATAACAAAGCAATGTTAGCGTGACCAGTATGGTACACGTTAGATAATGTGGCCAATCCTAAAAAAAATACAATGTCTGGTAGAAATATTTATTTTTCTTAATTTTATGAAAAAACTCTTTTGTTCATTTACCGGTGGGTGTTCATTCACTGGTGCACTTACCCTACCTACTGTTATTATTTTCATGAAATTTATAATGAGATAGTAAGCACGCGAATTATTTACGGCTAATACTTAGTCTTTCTTTCTCGTTAGTCTTTCTTTCACACTTACTATCTTTACAGAATGAACCCCAATTCGGTAGTGTACAATTAAAAAAATCCAATACGACTTATCTAAATTCTAAGAGTAACAATTAAAGTATAAAGCCTACCTTGTGAATTCACTCAGAATACAATAGAATAGGAGACCCTAGCAATTAGGTAGAGCGTGCGGAGTGCGCGCGTCAGAGACGCCTTACACCAAAGGTTTGTCCGGACCCTCGGTACCACCAGCAGCCACGGCTGTCGTCATCGCCACACGTACCTGCCCGGAACACAGAAATCTATCTGCCCTAAGATAGCTGCATTATGTATCCTCCCTCTATGTACTCTGAATAAATACGAAGTGAGTGGAGCATACAATGGGAGAGGCCTATGTCCAGCAGTGGACTGCAATAGGCTAATTGATTGAGTGATTGAGTGAGAGATCCCTCCTGACTCCCAATTCGTTATACCCCACCATACCCAGAATAAATAGAGTAGGGTCCATAGGTGCATCCCATTTATCCCAAAATGAAACGACGAAAAGTCAGATCTGTGTTAAAGCTTACTCCTAAATTTGTGTTACCCTGACCATCGCCAACTCATCCATACTGTAATCATGCAGTATGGGAGAGCGTGCAGAACAAAAAGTGATAAGGGCTACACTATGGCCCGCAGACAAATTTTAAATTGCCCGGTCACCGACGGGAGCAAGTGGCACGCCGCCGCCTCTTTCTGCGAGCAGGTAATGCGCGCGAAAGAGACGGCGGAGAGGGACAGGGAAAGAACCCTGCCCCCCGAGTTCCGCAGACGAGTCTGCGGCGGCTTCACCGCAGACTCGTCTACGCTCGCGACTACCGACCTCCATGATCGGGGCCTGAGGACGGCAGTTGGACGACTCGCCGTCCTTACAGAAGCAGGCCGTGGCGGAGGCGTGTCGTGTGTACCCTTACACACGCCTGCCAACTCACCGAAGCGGGATAAAACCCGACCCCACCAGGCGAGGCCGCGGTGGCGGCCAAAGTCCGCCGGTAACCCTGGGATTATCCTTTCGAGGGCTTACCCGGGTTGCCCGGCAACTGACACTTGGAGAGGACACCGTGCGGTTTTAGTCGATACACGACATAACCACCCCCGCTGGCCGGCGGGGGGTTATCCAAAGGGATTTCCGCATGTAAAAAAAAAAAGAAAAAAAGGGGGTGGTCTATAAGGGGTGAAAGGGATGATTTTCCCTACATTTGACAGAACATTCGTAATCAGCGACCCCAAAACCATCGAAAACGAAATATAACTTGATTATGATCAACAATACATGATATTTTACCCCAAGGGGGTGGTCGATAACGGGTGAAGGGGATAAATTTCCGTACATTTGACATAAAATTTGTAATCAGCTACTCCAAAAACCCCTAGGATTAAATTTTGGAGTGAATATCTTGAATGTTCGAATTTTGTCCACCTTAGTCAATCGGCCGCACTGTTACAAAAGTTGAGCAGCCTTGTTTTAGAGTAATTTTTAATATTTTATTACCATAAATTATTTTATCTACTCTATAATAGTATCAAACTGTCATGTCAGTCTGATGTGCGATAGAAAGAACGCTTTACAAAACCGAAGCAAGCCGATCTTAGCCGGACTCTTACTCTTTTTCCCGGCCATCAAAAGCCACGCACTATACCTGCTCAAGAAGAACTAATTATGATGGTGAATTTTAAATCAACTAAATGTTGTGCTTGTGTAAATAAAAATGGAACTAGTTTTAATTATTAGCTTGTAATGTATTATTATTTTATTTTGTTTAAAAGGTAGGTAGACTTAATAAAACAGTTTTTACTTTTTACATCTTTAATTTCGTGATGCCTTAGTCAGAAGTGTCACAAGAACAATTTAAAATATTTTAATCCATAAGTAATTGAAAACAATCAGTTCATTCAACTAAGCGTAAACAAAATATTAAGTCTTATACATTAAAAATATATTAAGCTTTTAGTCTTGAATTTATGTAGACGCTTACAATCTATACTGCTATTGGTCAACAAACATTCGCAACCTCAGCATAAATAACAATTAACATCACAATATAATTATGTACCAGGGCACTACTCTCTGACCCACTCTGAAGCCGGCCGCACACCTGACATACATTTGTATTACGATAATTGTGGCGCCATATAACGCGATACATTTAACGCCCCCGCATAACTGCACGTAAGCACGCACACCAAAGACACATTTGTAGCGAGTGCATTTTGTGGCGAGGCGACATACAGCCGCGCTACACACATTTAAGATAGAACACGTTCGATTTGCGTGGCGCATATACATATCGTCCCCGTAGAGCGAAAAGTCACTAAGTCGAGTTACGGCCAAAATGAGTTATAAAAGTCATTAAAATCACATTTTTTTTCTCTAAATATCTGTCTAATCAATATTTTAGGAGCTGCCTTAGTTTTTGTTTTATAAAATGTGAAAAATAATTAAGTCAACCCTTTGGAACCCGGTTCACAATGAGAGAATTCACTAATTTAGTTTATTGTTCACACTATGTAAACACTATGAAATTGGAAGTTAAAACGACATAATTACTTTTTCTCATGAAGTATTGATGCATAACTAATCTTAAAAGTAGTCTGAAAATCACTAAATTTAATTAGTTAATTTCGAAATCTGTAGCTTGATACAACATACGTAAGCGAAAATTAACTAAGTCTATTTAGTGACTATTCACACATTACTTTTTAACAATTTGCAAGGTTACACCAATGAAAAAAGTCATTAAACCATTTTAGTGATTCTTTTTCTATTATGATTGGTACAATACATTTATAACGAATAATAATTAAAAATATTTCGACTTTGACGCGTATCGTTACACTCTACATATTATTCACTCGCAACTTAGTGGGTTTTATGCGGCTGAGATTAGTGGTATCGAAAAATTGGGTTACTCTTCTCCTGTTCGAGATTTCTCAGATTCAAGCGTCTCATGGATCCCAGATAGTGATGAAAATTATCGTAAAAAAAAGAAAGGTCGAGTGATTCTTTCTTCTAGCGATAGCGATAGTGAACAATTTTTAAGGTACAAAAGAAACAACCCAGGAAAAAGTAACGTTTCTGAGTATAATTCTAGGACAGAAAACTATCAAGGGCATTCAAAGGAATATTCTAATGATGTTAACGTCAACAACGACATTGAAGCTAAAGGTCATTTGCCATAAGAACATTCATCATCATCCAATTTGAATTGTCCACATAATACTGCTGTATTATGTGGACCTCAACTGAACAGCCAGCTATTGTAGCTATAGCGGGCTGTTCAGTCGCTGATACGAGTAATGCTGTTGAAGCTACGCGTTGGAAGAAAAGTGATCCCAGCAAGTGGAAAAAAAACATAGCAAAATTTAATAATAATAAATTTATATAATAAATTGCCTTATTTGGGTAAAAAGGGCAATCTCATGCCTGCAAAGAGACCTAGGCCAGTAAAATGCTATATTTAATGTCGGTATCAGTGTCAAAACAATTTTACAGAGGAGGAACGAGTTAAAATATGTAAAACTTACTGAAAAATAGCGGATTACAAAGCACAAAAACAGTTTTTAATAGAAAAAGTGGAAGCGCAGTCTTTAAAAACAAAGAAAATTGATACGAAAAAAAGTCGGTCTGTCAGCTATGTATACTATTTTCATAAAAATGATGCCGCAATAAGAGTATGTAAAGATTTCTTTCTAAAAACATTATGTATTCCAAATGGGCCGGTCAACGAAGCCATGCGATACAAAAATGAATTCTGTAACTATGCAGGGAAGGGTGTGGTTCTCGAGTTCCAATTAACAAAAGTGCAGAATCTGAACAAAAAATCATTGATCACATAAACTCTTTCCCTCGACTCGAATCGCACTACTGCAGGAAAAAATCAAAAAGACAATATCTGGATACTAAACTTTCAATCGCCAAAATGTAGCACTATGATGAACACTATACATGACGCTAATGAAGCACCATGTTCGTTTTATGTTTCTATGGGAATTTTCGGATCTAAATTTAATTTGTAATTTTTCACCCCCAAAAAAGATTTATGCATGACATGTACTCTTTATGATAGTGCAGGACGCACAGAACATTTGAAGGAAGAGTATGACTCACACGTTACCAGAAAGAATGCAGCTCAACACGCCAAAGAGTTGGACAAACAGCGATCTATTATTAATGAACATTATCTAGTTGTAACGGCTGATATGCAGTCTACCTTGCATATACCAGTCAGTGGTGTTGGCATTTTATAGTACACGAGGAAACTAAATGTTCAAAATTACACAATTCATACCTTCAAACCAACTCATGAAGCATTCTGTATAACTTGGAATGAAATCAATAGTAAAAGGGGCAGTGTAGAAATCGCCAGTGCAATGAACTGGTGGATCAGTCAGATACCATCGAATATCAAGGAAGTTACCATCTACACATGCGCCGGGCAAAATAGAAACCAATTTATTACGGCATTCTTAACTCATTTAATTCAAAGATACGATCTGCAGCTGGAAGTTATTGAGCAAAAATATTTGGAGAGACCACTTTCATATGGAAGTCGACTCCATGCATAGTGCGATAGAAAGACAGGCAAGGCATACGTCGGTATATTCAATGAATGACTGGAAGTCTATCATGGAACGTGCTCGCTCCAAAAGGCACAGAGAAGTTGCTCCACCTTACATTGTTAAGGAATTAAATTACACAGAAATGATTGATATGAGAGCTCTTAATGAAAAATTTGTTAAAAATACATGTAGAGATAAGGAAGGCAACAAAATTAAGTGGCTAAAAATAAAGTGTCTTCGATTTGAAAGAAAATGCCCGGGTTTAGTAAATTTAGATATGCACATGATGGTCCGTATTTAGAATTTGCTTTATTTGAATATCAGATAAAAACTACACTTATGACTAGAAAGAGGAAAAGACAAGTACAAAGTGAAAACCTAGGGGCAGAAGATCTAGAACAGGATTTAAAAAATTATACAATACCAAAAGCCTACTCGTCGCCAATACCAATTTCAGAGGCAAAAAAGAAAGACCTCATTAATCTATGGATTAAGGGTATAATTCCACCAGAGCTTCATTTATAGTATGAATCTTTACCCACAAGTAAAGAAGTAATTGATAGGATTTTGGAACCTGACGTAACAGAACAGGGAGAAGAAGAGGAAGGGCTCGAATGATTATTTTTTGTATTTTTTTTTTCAGTTCGATGGCATGATTAAGGACTTTTATTTTTATATTTCCAATATTTTGTGTATTTTTTTGTAGCATTTAATTTAAAAAACGTTGACTGATTATACCATCATACTTTCATTTTTTCGTATTAGTATTTAAAACAACATTCAACACATTAATAAGCCTTATAATTTACCTAGGTAGTATTCACATTACATATGTAGCAGATCTAAAGGTGAGTTCCACTTTAGTAACTCTAGTTATTATCTTGTAAATTCAATTCAAACTAAACGAAAAACCACTAACTCCCTTCGACAATTAACTAACTCTTATCTAGATAAAAGATTTTACAGGGAACAATTAATCAATTTAGCTTTTCTTGTTTTTCTCGATTATAAAACGTTTTTTGTTTATTAATTTTCTCTTAATGCAAACTGTAATTTTTTTCCTGTAAATGAAGACTAGACACGTAAAGATTAATAAAGGTACGCAAAAGCTATGACGATTTATATTTTTAAATACTTTTCTTCCAACTATGCTTTAATTTCATCACAATCACACTAAAAACTCAGTACAAAGCGAGTCTTTAATTTTTAGAGCAATAAAACTGTATGAAATTTCATTATTGCACAGTTTCTTTTTAATCGCACCAAAAGGTGCCAATCTCAATGGATTAGCTCTATTCAGCCAGCCGATATCAATTCTTTTTAGGGATTTTCTTTAGAAAAGCCCTATTGCTATCGAGTTGTTGTCGTCGACGTCGTCGTTGCCAATTTTCTGTCACGGTTTTGGGTATGAAGGAGATGAGCTATCGAGTTGCTGTTTTCGGTAATAGATTCGTGCTGGGGTGAACCATTGCAAGATAAAGAAAAAATCGCAAAAAATCGCAAAAAAAAAACGCAAGTTCGAAAATCCCTTGTATTCGGCTGAGCTCGTCTCAGGAATTCAACTTAGTTTTTTATGTACGAATTATTCGTTTCTATCCTACTTTTCCAAATTTAAAAAATGATTTCTGCTAACTCTGATTTAAAAATGAAAGAAATTAAAAAAAAAACAAAAAAAAACAAAACAAAAGAAAACAAACAAAAAAACAACAAAACTCTTAACCTTACGTTTAATAATTGCTCAAGTATAACTTTAATTTCAATAATTAAACTTCTATTTTAACTGTTTGATATGAGTTTCTTTTATCTACTATTCCTATAGGAAAGAAAAGCAGATTATGCACCTCGCCTTAAGTAATTTATATTGCCCTCGTGCCTGTTAGATTAGAGCCCTCGCTGACGCTCGGGCTCTAAATCAGGCAGGTGCAATAATAAATTACTTTGTGCTCGATGCAATAATCTACTATTAAACGCTTATAACTCTAAACAAGGTTTTTCGACATAGTGACTTTTCGCTCTACGGGGACGATATAAACATTGTCATTATACGTGTCATATATAAGCTTCTTGCATTAATATATATATATATATATACCGGGTGCTTCAAAAAAATGTATACACACTTTGAACTTCCATAGAAAATTTATTTACCGTTCTACAAAGTTAAATTTCAGGAAAATAGAAAGCTGAAAGTCCAATGTAAATGAAACATAACACTGCTTGAATCTCATTCCAAAGAATGTCTAGGTTACGTGGTTTACGTTTGTACACCTCATCTTTTACTGTGCCCCACAAGAAGAAACGTGGAAACGTGGAACGAAGAAAGGTGTACAAACGTAAACCACGTAACCTAGACATTCTTTGGAATGAGATTCAAGCAGTGTGTAGAGAAATCTCATTGGACGTTTTGATACGATGTACAGAATCTGTGGTGACTCGTACTCAGAATTGTATTGATGCTGCAGGTCACCAATTTGAACAGTATTAACATTTGTTATTTATGTTTCATTTACATTGGACTTTCAGCTTTCTATTTTCCTGAAATTTAACTTTGTAGAACGGTAAATAAATTTTCTATGGAAGTTCAAAGTGTGTATACATTTTTTTGAAGCACCCGGTATATAACCCTAGCTAATAAGTAAAAGATAAATACCTACACATATTGTAAACCACTTTTGTCTCACGAATATATTAAAAATAAATTGTATTATCCTGATTAAAGGGGTGAACCCAATAATGTCTCCTTTTTATCATAAATGTCGACATTTTTGAGTAGTCACCAGCCAGAACTGTGCGTCCGGTGTGCGGCTACGCGAAACATTTACTCGAAGCACCAATGTAGCATGAGTATTGCGCTCCGGTGTGCGGCCTCACAAGTGAACATTAACCGCGAATGGAATGAGACGTTTCTATCCAACTACCCTACAACATAATGTAACCAAACCATTGAAAGTTATTGTAACTACCAATGCAGCAATGCTAAAAGCTGACGTAGAAATTTTATACTATGAAATTTCTTAATCCCCTTATACGTGTCATTAGTTAATACTTCAAAGACTACGTTAATATTCTACTATTACTTTGGATTGTCAATGCATTCTAGATATCGATTAGATTAGCAAAAGGGATGCTGATTTTCATATTTATCCTATTACCTACTTACTACATTATTGCCGTGTCATACATTGGGCACCATTTTAAAGATATATAAGAGAAAAGAGTAGACAAATTCAGTAGTAACCAAATACAAACATGCATCAGTAAGAGCGTTTTTAAATATTAGGGTGTTTTTTTCTGGTGACACTCAATACAAACAACACTCGTATGGATAAAAAAATAGAGAGAAAATACAACACAGTTTAGAGTACAAGTTTTGTTGATCTTTCTTTGATGAAAATTTAGATATTCACTAAATCTAACTACCAGCACTATAATTTCTAAATCCGTTTTGTTATTTATCATGCCCAAAATAATATCACATACAATTAGTAAAAGGAACGTTAAAAGATATTGCTATTGGATAATTGATAGAAACATCTACAATAAAAGTCAAATTTTTTACATTAAATACAAGCTTACAATATTTAAACATTAGGTGGCGGAGCGCGCCCGGGAGAGACTTAGAACTCTCCCGGTCCGCCGAGCCCGCAACTTGCTCGCCGCGCGTCGCAGGCAACTCAGGCGCCGGAGGTCGCTTAACGACCTCCGTCCTCCATGAGCGCAGGCCTGGGGGTGGCGGGTGAGGCCCCCTGTCACCCCAGCAGAAGCAGGCCGGGACGGTGGGGCGACTAGCGCCCCTCCCCCAAACCGGGGCAAGACGGGGACACCGTGGTTCCCAAACCCGAGGGGGCCATCTCGAAACCGGAGATGGCCCAGGGTCAGTCGGGGTGCGAGGGATATGCTCTATGGGCAACCTTACACCCCGGCGTCTGTAGACCCGAGACGGCGTGCGGTTTTAGTCGGTTCAAGCCCGACATAACCGCCCCCGCTGGCACGCGGGGGGGTATCCGAAGGGATTTCCGCACGAAAAAAAAAAAAAAAAAAAAAGGTAGGTACATAGAACAAGTTTTAGATCTATTGAGATTGAGAAGTGATTTCTGATATCTATAAAGTGTATATAAAGAAGAATAGAGAGGTATTATTAAGAATTCGAGAGTGCTAGGTATATAATAAAAATAGAGAATTTATTAAAGCAACAACAATGCACCGATATCGAATTTAGGGTAAAAAAAATTAAGGTGAAAATCTAGTGGGGCGGAAATCACACAGTGATTGTCAAACTTCGGGCCAAACTTAGATATTTTTGTTGCAGTATTTTTATTCAAAATTACTGACCTTAGGCTTTATGCATATTAATCGACGCGTATTTATATATTGAGCAATAAATATGAAGAAAATGAAATCAAATGATTTTATATATTAAAACACAAAAAAATGATTTTATATTTCAGTTTCTTTCAGAGTCTAGTTGTTTTATGTAAATATACAATATACGTATTGTCATTGTCACTCAAATGTCAAAGTCAAATACGCGTTACTTTGATAACTCGAAAGAAACTCACTTGTAAAAGGGACAATTTGTATGGTAGGTACCCGAAACCTTGAACGTACAAACTCCAAAATCTAATCAGTTCTTCCCATTAACCAAACAAGATGATTGGCGAAAGAATTTTTTAAATCGGATAAGTGGTTCTTGAGTTATTGCGTAAACAGACATCCAGACCAACAGACAGACCGACACAAAATTTTTTTTTGCTTAATTAGACTTAGAATCATGTGAAACGTCGAGAAAAGTGATAAAAAGTGGGTGTAAGATTTTGTTTTTTTTTTTTTGCGTTATTTAAGACTTCGGTGTCCACCTGGTTGGTGGCCCGAAGTAATAATATAATATTACGATATTGCAGCAATAATGATACACCTAAATAGGTTTAACAGTATTTACAGGACATTACGTAACATTGCAAATAATGTGATTTTAGGTGGCCTATAGACAAAGTCACATTCTATCGCCAGTGGAAAAGTACGAAATGTATAGGAGTGACATTATTTGTCTACATGTAACACAGTACACACAGTACAGTAACAACTAATGTAATGTCACTCCCATACATTTCGGAGTTTTTTGTGTTCGCTTCGTAACGAATCCACTAGTAGAATGTCACTTTGTATACAGGCCAAGATTTATTTTAGAAAGAGGGAATTTGGAAAATACAGATTATTAATAATTAGGCATTTTATTATAAGATGGACAGAAGGACCTACATAGACTTGGTGCGTCTGTTACGCTTATACCAAGCTCTTGTCCGTAAATATGTGTTTTAACATTTAACGAGCAAGGAAGTTATATCCAAGCAGTAATGAATGACGGCTTATGCGAGTTATTATTAAGCCCCAGTACGAATATCATGCCTGAAAAGCCGCCGAAATGATAAAAGACTACACAATAGGAAAGTACTATAGCTACCTAGCTCCAAGGTAGGGCTAGGCCTCTATGTATATTTTAAAAGACATAGTCATTTAACAGGCCTCAACATGTTAAACCAGTGCTGTTATTATTTCCTACGGGGATGCGCGTGACCGGGCTGGTAACGTATCCTTCGTGTGTGGGCCATTTCACCCATAAAATTACAATACGCGCCACACAACTTTGCGTCTATGAAGTTAGCTAAATATTCAAGGTTGCGCAGGTACCGTCGCGAACAAAAGTACTAAATATAAAAATATAGGTATCTTATACTATACTGTTTTCGTGAAATATTGATCTTATACTATACGATTAGGTACTATACAATATACCTCCTCAGTACCGTAATCATTCTATTGTAATTGAGTTATGTTTAATATTTAATCTATTAAGGTAGCATACGAATAAATAATTTACCTGGAGTAATTTCCAGTACCTACATATATGTTTTGAATAGAACTATATACCTAGATAGTGCTGCAATACATCGGGTATTATTCAGCTCTACCTTCCCAGAAGATAGATAAAATCTATCTTAGAGGCGTACATAAAACCATTTCCTTTTATCTATATAGATAGATTATAATGACGTTAATGTGGCAAACGCTTGAAATAAATAACACTAAAAATATTAAGTGTGTACCTTGTCAGTCATCTGAATCGGTGTCCATGAAAGAAACTCCTTCTATGCCAGTATTTGATTGACTGGTACTAGGTCCTGGTATACTAGGTATCTGGTCCGCTTCAGATTCAGATTCTTCGGTTTCTTCCGACTCATCACCACTGTCTACTATGTCGTCAGCTAGAATTATAAATTGTTCGGTGAGAGTGTCTATTATAGAATCAGAAGGCCTGTACTTCGTCTCTACTTCTTTTGCCTTTCGACATAAGGCTGCCCATTCAATGTGCCCCATCTGGTCACATTTTTCGCGTACTAGCTCCATGACACGGGTAATATTAAAGGTGACATTATGTTGTGCCACATGTCTTTTTATTGCCGCCCAAGCCATTTCTATTGGGTTTAAATCTGGGTGGTAGGGCGGCAAGCGTATCACGGTGTGCCCACTCTCTTCTATTATTTTGTCAACTTCATAATATTTAATTTTTTCTTTATTTCTAACAATGAGCTCATACAACTTTGGCTTCAACATTTTCTCTTCGAATGCTATGCCTTTTGATGACAGCCATTCAGTCATTTCTTGCTTTTAGAATTCGAATTTGGCGCCAGTTGTGCTTCCTTATTATGATATGGAGCATTATCAAGAACTACTACCGACTGTGGGGGTAAATTTGGTATTAGTTGAGTTCTCAGCCATTTTGCGTAATTGTTAAAATTCATATCGTCGTGGTAGTCTTTGTACCGGATTTAAACATTAAAAGGGCACCCGGCACCAAACCTGCTTCAGATCCAGCGTGTACTAGAACAATTCGTTGTCATTTTTTTATGCCCTGATTTGACCCATCCAACCATCCTTTAGATTTAGTATGCGTTGCGTGTATGTACGATTCATCAGTATAGATGATATGACGACCCTCTGACCGATATTTAGCTATTTTCTCGAGATACTCGTTGCGTTTGAGCCTAATATGACTTTTTTTCTATTAGACTCTTCCTATTATTCTCGGTCTTATACCATCTAAATCCAATTTTTTTAACACGCGCCTAAGGTCGCCTGGTATTTGACCCCTGAAAGTTAATATCTGCCTGAAGCTTTAGGCGGAGTTTATTGACAGTCGGTAGTTCCTTATCAGTTATATGGAAGTTATGGACCTTGTAGCGATTCCGCTTCCAAATATTTATACACATTAAAAACTATTTTTCTGGCTTGCCTTTTTAGAACCGTGTTTCGCCTCGGCATTTTTCAAAACAACGTATAACAAAACAAATAACAAACAAAACAATAACAAACAACACGAATAACAAACAAAACAACAATATTAACAAAAACTTTTAACAATAATAGGCATTTTGACTATATTTAAAATATTGTACGAATTGTTGTCATCCTAATAAAATGTACCGTAAAAAAATAAATTTAAAAAATTTTCAATCAGTTATATGGAAGTTATGGACCTTGTAGCGATTCCGCTTCCAAATATTTATACACATTAAAAACTATTTTTCTGGCTTGCCTTTTTAGAACCGTGTTTCGCCTCGGCATTTTTCAAAACAACGTATAACAAAACAAATAACAAACAAAACAATAACAAACAACACGAATAACAAACAAAACAACAATATTAACAAAAACTTTTAACAATAATAGGCATTTTGACTATATTTAAAATATTGTACGAATTGTTGTAATCCTAATAAAATGTACCGTAAAAAAATAAATTTAAAAAAATTTCAATATAAAATAAGTTTCTTTTTTGTTAAAAAATCATGAATAAAATTTCACTTTTTTTGAGATTTGATCACGTGCTTATAAACGCTCTGTGGTTGGTTGCAAGTCTGGTGACGTCACAAATAAGTAAACAGAGTTTTTTAATACAGGCTGTCTGCATTAAGTCGCTTACTGTTTACTTTGGTGAGACGTCACTTGTCGCGGGATCCGCGCCATATTGAAAAATGCGTTATGGCGCGTACTATTTTTAAATCAAACTTCAATAACGATTTTTATCGTAAATAAAACAGTTCTCAAAAAAATATTTATGTAATCTGCATTTTATGTTGTAATACATAATACAGAACTATTTTTTGGCAGTAGTCAAATACCCTATTATGTTCACGACAGTACGTAAGAGCGAAAACGGCGAAATTACCGAACGCGTCAGAGCGGGATGCACGACTAAACATGCAGGTGCAACGCGTCGACCGGCCACGTGCCGCCCCGCCCACTTCACCTGCGCAGTAGTTACCCCTGTGACACCTATAAATGCATCATTGCTACGCCTTCCGCGCGAAGTTCATGGGCGCAAAGTTGTGTGGCGCGTATTGTAACATGATAACAAAAAAACACATAGCTAACAGGCGGATTTGAACACGGCACCGTGTGGTGGTAAGCCGCCGCCATTAATTCACTCATCTATAAGTTAGAGAGGTGTAGATTATTCCATACTTTGGCTTTGTGCTGCCCTTTAAGAAGAATAAAAATCGCATGTGATAAATCAATTTTAATTAGGCCACTCGTAGATGTATAGCTTCCTCAGTACAAACATCTGGTTAATAAACATTGCAGGAATCTTGAAGATTGGGCTCATTATATTTACAAATGATGAAAGAAGGAACAAGACTGTAAAGGAAGTATCTACACTGTAAACTTACGTCATACAACATGAAACAACTTTGGTCCAGCTATAACAATCAGTGTTTAACAAATTTTTATCTCTATAAATATAGTAATTTGTAGATTCTGCCAATAAGCAAATACATAATTAGAACGTGCAAATATTATTTTCCAACTTATGTGCATATTAAAACGTTTTCAAATACATTCAAACCTCAGAATATACATAAGTAAGCTATATAGCGCGCGTAAGCGAGTACGAACTGTTAGCACCGGTCTGAACAGACGAAAAATTGCAACGATGCCGCCCTTATTCACCCATGGTTACGCGCACTGATTGTTCGCTGTTATTTATTCAGATTAAGTAATCATGGTGAAATGTGCAGTGCGTAGGTGTAGAAATGATTCAAGGAAGTAAAATAAGAAATTCAAGTTGTGCATTGTTGTGTTTTGGCTCGATCACTGTGTTGTGACGGAGGCCGCCTGGCGTACACTCATTGGTGCAGAGGTATTGTACGATAGTTATTGGTCCGATCATATGCCTATACAGGTACAATGTAACATAAAACTAAGTGAACCAAGTATTATTCTACCGAATCTAGGCTGTAATAAGGTTATCTGGGGCGAACGTGATTTGGGGCAAATAGATATCTATGAAAAACTATGTGACACATCTTTTCGTGGTATAGATTTTCCTCCCGAACTGAGGGTATGTGCGGATACGGTTTGTGGAGATTCGAATCATAAATTAATCTTAGATAACCTGTATAGAAAAATTATTTGTATACTGACAGAAGCCGCTGAGCGTAGTGCTAGTATTGTTAGAATGAAGAATTATAAACCAATATTGGGGTGGAACAAACATGTTAGATCTGCACACGATGAGGCTCGGCTTGCGTTTAAAATCTGGAATTTACACGGGCATCCGATTATGGGAAATATTTATGACAAAATGCGTGAAGCTCGAAAAGTATTTAAATCTAAATTGAAGTGGTGTCGCAATAATCAAACACAAATCAAAATGGATATACTAGCAGAAAACCACAAGTCTAAAAATTTCTCAAAATTCTGGAAAAACACTAACAAGTTGAGCCCCAGGCCGCGCCTTCCGGTTAGCGTGGGGGGTGAATGCGATCCCACGTCTATAGCAAATATGTTTATGGACCACTTCAAAGTGGAACCACCGCCTACGCCAGCGGTGCATGCGTCACCGTTGATGCTTGACGCTGTGAGGATCACTCCGGAGCTTAGGGTTAAATTTTGTGCGAAAGAGGTTGCGACCGTAATTAAAAACATGGTTAGAGGGAAGTCTCCGGGTCACGATCACCTCAGCGTGGAGCATTTGCGGTACGCAGGTGTTCATCTACCGAGAGTGTTGGCTATGTTTTTGACCTTATGTATGAGTCATTCTCATTTGCCGAATGATTTAATGCGAACAATAGTCGTGCCGATTGTCAAAAATAAAACAGGTAATGCTTCTGATCCCGCTAACTACAGACCCATTTCGCTCGCCACCATAACAGCTAAGGTGCTGGACAGTCTGCTTGATTCACATATGGCTACACGTGTAAGTATACATGATGCACAATTTGGCTTTAGACCAGGGCTCTCTACGGAAAGTGCTATATTGTGTCTGAAGCAGATTGTTCAATACTATGTGGACAGGAAGACACCAGTCAACGCTTGCTTCCTTGACTTGGCCAAGGCATTCGACCTGGTGTCTTATGACATCCTATGGGAGAAGCTTTACAAACAAAGTACTGTGGAAAATGAAGTCATATCTCTGCTTAGGTACTGGTACAATAACCAGACGAATTATGTTAAATGGGCTGGCTCATTCTCTCGTATGTACAGGTTGGAATGCGGGGTGAGGCAGGGGGGTATATCCTCTCCACGCCTATTCAATCTGTACATTAATCAGTTGATCGTTGAGCTTAGCAGCGCCAACATTGGTTGTCACATAGACGGGATATGCGTCAACAATATCAGCTACGCAGATGATATGGTGCTGCTAAGCCCTTCGATCAGCGCACTAAGGCGGTTGTTGCAGGTCTGTGAGGGTTATGCGGTGGCCCATGGACTCAGGTATAGTGCTAAAAAGAGTGAGTTACTAGTCTTTAAGGCGGGCCCCAAATGTTACTCGAACGTGCCACCCGTCTCGCTGTGCCATACTCCTCTAACAAGAGTCACTAAGGTCAAGTACTTGGGTCACTGGGTCACTGATGATCTGAGCGACAATCTCGATATCGAGAGAGAGCGCAGAGCGTTGGCAGTTCGATGTAATATGCTGGCCCGCAGATTTGCAAGGTGTTCAAAGCAGTCTAAAGTGACACTGTTTCGAGCATACTGTCAGTCATTTTACACCTGCAGTCTGTGGGTTAGTTATACACAAAAGGCTTTCTGCGCTTTGCGCGTTCAGTATAATAATGCGTTCAGGGTATTGTTGGGGCTACCACGCTACTGCAGTGCATCTGGGATGTTCGCGGAGGCGAGGGTTGATGGTTTTAATGCCATCATCCGAAAGCGATGCGCGTCTGTTCTCCGTAGGACGCGAGAGAGCTCCCACAGTATCCTGAGCGCATTATCAGATAAGTGGGACAGTCCGATGCTGGGGCACTGGATACGAGTGCATACTGTGACGTAGATAGTGTCCTGGTGTCGCGACAATACCTACTTTGTGTTCTGTGATGTGTATTTACTAACAATAGGATAAGATTGTTTTTGTTACTAACACTATATGGACTCCCTTGGTCCGAAATAAAGATTTTATTATTATCTCTTTATTTACTTTAAAATTACTTATAAATTACATTTTTAAATACATATTTAAAAAAAAAGAAAACATCTATTTAAAAATATAAAAAATAGTGCTCCACCGGCAGCGTGGCAGGGCCCAAGCTACCGGCGGTCGGGGTCACAGAGAGAGAAACCTCCGGACAATGCGTGCCGTGTCGAGGATGACCGCCTTCTGCATCTGACCCTTGACCCAACCATCTAGCGAGAGTCTCTTGAGGTGTTGGTCGAGGCTCTTCGCTATCAGCCCGTTCGCCGAAATGACTATCGGGACAATGATCGTTGAATCGACATCCCACATGGCGGTAACCTCGTGAGCCAAGTCAAGGTACTTGCTGATTTTGTCCTTCTCAGCCTTCACGAGGTTTTCGTCATGCGGGATGGTGATGTCAACGATCATTGCCCGGCGCTGGGGCCGGTCGACTACCACGATATCAGGCTTATGGCAAGCAATAGTCCTGTCCGTGATAATAGAGCGGTCCCAGTAGAGCAATGCATGACTATTTTCAAGAACCGACACCGGTGTGTACCGATAGTACGGCACCTCAGACTCAACATGGCCATATCGAAGAGCAAGTTGCTGGTGGATGATCCTGGCCACTAGGTTATGCCTGTGCAAGTACTCGCCGTTGGCCAGATGAGAACAACCCGAAATAATATGCCTGAGTGACTCTCCGGGACGACGGCATGCCCGACAGATGTCGACCGTACCGTCCTTCAGGATATATTTCCGATAGTTGTTCGTCATCATGACCTCGTCAGCAATTGCACAGGCAAACCCTTCCGTTTCCCCAAAGAGGTCCCCGAAGCGTAGCCAGTTCACCGAGGCCAGAAGGTCCACATCGGGCCCTGTTAAGGCTCGATAGAACCTCCCGTGCAGCTCCTTGCCCTCCCATACGGTCTTGCGGTCCGTGACGCTCAATACCGTCGGTCTGCGCCAGTTCTCGTTCGCCAAGGAGAGCGGAGTGAGACCCTTGTCTACTGCCACCACATCACGATGCATCCCGCATTCGTTGCTCTGGAAATAATCCCTAAGTCTGCACACCTCACGGTTGTGGAGGTTCTTGGCATTTAAAAAGCCTCGGCCCCCCCACCTCCATGGGATGTACAGTCTCATAACAGACGAGCGCGGGTGTAGCATGCGATGAGTGGTGAGCAGTTGACGGACCTTTCTATCCAGGGCGTCCAGCTCAGTCTGAGTCCATCTTAGTATGCCAAAGGAGTAGGTCAGTAGAGGCATCACCCAACCGTTGAAGGCTCGCACCTTGTTGCCGCCCGACAAAAGACTGTTGAGTACTTTTGTGAAGCGGCAGAAGAAGCGTTCCTTCACCGATTTCTTGATATCCACTACTGAGATACCCAAAGACTCTGCCATACCGAGATACTTATAGGTTTCGGTTTCAGAGAGAGATCTGAGAGTCATAGTATCAGAAAGTTGCAAATTCGTAGAATTCACAACTTTCCCCCGCTGCACATGTAAGACCGCACACTTATCTACACCGAATTCCATCCCAATGGCGTTGCTGAAAACCTGCGTGATTTTCAGCAGCTCCACCAGGTCAGGAAGTTTCGGTGTGAAAAGTTTGAGGTCATCCATGTACAGCAGATGACTAATAACCTCACCCTCTCTCTGAAGCCGGTAGCCTAGACCTGAATCTCTCAACAAAGTGCTGAGAGGATTCAGTGCTAGGCAAAACCAAAGCGGGCTCAGACAGTCGCCCTGGAAGATGCCCCGCTCAATCCTTATGAAGTCCTGGGGGTCAGAGGAGATCTCCCCGCCGCCCGGTTGACGAAGGACTGTGGTCCACTGCCCCATACACGCACTGAGGAAGGATCTCAGAGTTGCATCGATTTTATACAACTCTAAGATCCTCCTCAGCCATGAGTGAGGCACCGAATCATAGGCCTTCTTGTAGTCAATCCAGGCCGCGGACAGAGCCCCCCGGCTCCGCCGGACTTGCTGGCTAATAGTCATGTCTATGAGGAGGAGCTCCTTAGTACCGTGGGACCCAACCCTACACCCATTCTGAGAGGGGGCCAAAATGTTGTTCACAACAATGTGTGTGTTAATTTTGATGGTCAGAATGGATGTAAGGAGCTTGTACATAGTGGGCAAGCACGTGATGGGTCTATAGTTTTTAGGTTCAACGGTACTACCAGTCTTATGGAGCAAGAAGGTGATCCCGGTGGTCATAAACCGCGGAAGGGAGCCAACTTCGAGGGCTTGTTGGAACTGCGTCGCTAAGCGGCCATGGGAGCACCGGATCCATTTTATCCAGAAGTTGTGCAACCCGTCCGGTCCAGGACTTTTCCAGTTCGGGGCAGTACGGATCGTACAACTCACGTCTTCGGGGTCTATAGTTATAGACGCCATGGGTTCGATGCTCCCACATTCACGCTCAACAACGCACATCCAATCGCCCTCTGTGTGTTCGACGGGCGCTGACCAGATACCACGCCAGAAATTAATCATGGCACTGGCTCCTGGCAGCCCCTCATCGACCACACATTGGGTGGTTCCATCCCACTTCCGGTACACCTTCCTTTGGTCACTCTGGAAAAGGCGATTCTGCCAGTACCGATCCACGCGCTCTCTGTACCGGCGAATACGGGCTGCCCATGCATAGACTTTCTGCTTCAGGTAGTCAATGCGCTCCGTGACGTTAGCCTCAAAATCCGGGCGCCGAATACCGGTCCCGGCGAATGCTTGAGTCACGAAACGCATGACACGGGGGCGGTTATTCCCCCGACTGAAGCAGACCAGCTTCGCAATGAGTCCTGAATGTGCTGATACGCCGCTCGATCCGTACCTGCCAAGCGGGTACAACCTCGGCGAGCCGCGGCGCCCGGTCAGTATCTGGAAACTTGACACGAGCGACGCGGCACACCGCGATTGCTCCACAGTACATGATCGAGTGGGTATCAAACAAATCTTTACTAGCCCGCATGTACGGGAATAGTAAATCATTCAGGGCTCCCATCAGTGCCAGATTTCGCCTATGAGTGGGCAGACGTGGTAGACGCGGCCTAGATTCAGGCGCGGACCTATACTGGCGAATAGCGTCCTCCAAAGCCCTCCCCAATTGCTCACTTACCTGGGTGCTAACAGTCGTACTCACACAATCTCCATCATCGCCCACGGGCTCCACCGATGTCGCTGGTGTCACTCCTGACAGCGGAGCTGACGACGCGGTGGGTGAGTCCCGTATCAAGGCAGGAGTCGCGCGAGTAGGTTGTGCCTCCAGGCGGAGCCGATCAAGCACAGTTTGATCCAACAGGTTACACCGCTGGATAGCTCGCACTTGATCCGACAATCGTTGGGCGGACACTGTGATGGTTGGATCGAGGACCTGAAACAGAGCAAGCATCCTGTCACGATACGCCGTTCGAATGGTTTCTCCCTCTGTAGCCCCATAGTAGGCGCGCATGCAATTCTCATTCATAATATGAGTCCATCGCATGCGACGCACTACACCACCGGCAGCGGGGGCCCTATTCGAGGCCGGTGGGCCTCGGGACCCCAAGCAGGCCGGGGGCCGGCCTCTTCCTCGCCGGCGCGCAGGTGTTGGTGACGTCGGTGGGGAGAAATACTCGTCACTAGAGCTGCTGCTCGACGCCCCAGGGATTCCACTTGAGGTTGGCTGTGGGGCGGAGCTTAGTGACGAGTCCGGAGATGGTAGGCGTGCTGTCCTTTTCTGGGATCTTGTGATCATTTTTGTCCTTTTACATTATTTTATTTTGTTGCTTTTTATATATGACAGACATTAGATGTCATATATTGTCATGTCATATTTTGTGTTAATATTTTATAGTTTTCATTGGATTCTATTGTAAAATTATATCTATTTTCATTGTGGAATTTATTTATAGTTTGGTTTTGGGTTTTGGGAAAGCTTTTGTATTGTTTTATTTGTATATTTTTCTGCAGGCACAAAAATGTCGTCCGTTCGTTCCCAGTGTTGCCAGGTTATTATTATTATTATTATTGCGCGGGACAGGCCGGCGGGTCAACACAAAGCGTGGTTCTGCGTCCCGCGTATCACGCATACCTATCTGAAGAGAATCGCATATTCAGTATCGGACCGCACGTAATGGACTTACGCAGATCGTGACACTTTCCACATCGTAAGTATACAAAGTAATTTAAGAAGCAGCTCAAGATATTCCATATTCCGCTATCGAATAGGACATAGGCTAATTTATAATAAGTTACATGTAATTAATTTAAAGAAAATTTAATAAGAGTAATGTTGGGTGTTCTTTCGACTCGCCGAGTGCAGAGTATCTACGTATTTCGCGCTTCAGACCTCCACGCTTTAGAATTAGTAATGCAACACATTGAATAAGAATGTTTGAATTTATCGATTATTTTCACCCTCCATTTAATTAGAGAAAAGTTAAATAGCCTTTAGTACATATATGACCTGATAATACAAAGTGATTAGAGGAACATTTTAAATTTATAGGCAGATTTTGTTTGCGTTTTTTTGTATATTCGATTTATATTATAATGAGTTTGACATCGTACCGCTGTATAAAGGAAAACGGTCACAGCAAGTCTGTTGGAATTACCGAGGCATTAGCATACTCAGCATCGTCGGCAAACTATGAAAAGAGTGAAAAGTTGTGGAATGTACAAGTGGCATTTAGGAAAGGAAGGGGATGCATGGATTAGGTCTTTTCCCTACGAAGTGAAGCCGAGAAATTTTTGGCTCACAACCAAAAAGTCTATTGCGCTTTCGTAGATTTGGAAAAGGCCTATGATAGAATGGTGAGGAATGAATTGTGGTCAACATTTCTATGAATGCGGTGAGCGGCAGCTTTATACGAGTACTGAGATCTCTCTATGAGGGTTCCAGTGCTTGTGTCGGGATAAGCGCGGAGCTTGCACAGACTGGTTTAAAATCGAAAAAGGTATTAGACAGAGATGTGTGGCATGGCCGGGACTGTTTAACTTATTTATAGACGATTGTTTGAAAGAACTGAAAGAGAGTGCGTATGGATTAAGAATGAATGACTTGACCGTCAAATGCCTCCTGTACCCTGATGATCAAGTAATATTGGCATCATCGAAACAGGAGTTGCAGCCGATGGTTAATATTATGCATGGGGCCTTAACAAACAAAGGAATGAAAGTAAATGTAAGTAAGACGAAAGTGATGATTTTTGAAAGAGAAGAAAACATGACAAATTTTAGAACTCTTAAAAAAAACAGTAGAACAAGTAAAAGAGTTTGTATACTTGGGTTCAAAGTTTACGAGGGATGAAAAGCATGACTGTGATGTAGAGCGAAGAGTTTTGTCTGGAAATCAAGTGCATAATTATATGAGCAGCCAGAAAGTGTCTAAAGAGGCACGACTGGCTGTACATAGAGGAGTACTCGTCCCCACACTTATGTATGAAAAGTACTGAAAAGTATAGCTGGAGTGACCTTGATGGACCGAGTGAGGAACAGTGTGACCGTGGGAACGGTGTGGTATGGCAGAAGATGTAGTAACCAAGATAGAGAAAGGGATGCTTAAATGGTTCAGTCATGTAGACAGGATGGATGAAAGGAGATTAACGAAACAGATTTATGAGGCGAGGGCTACTGGGCAACCCGGTAAAGGTCGACCTAGGTGTACGTATGCCAATCAGATCGAGGACGTTTTGAAGGAAGGAAGGCCAGGTCAAAAGTACCCATAACAGGCGTGCATGTATGAAAACAATTATGAAAGTGGAAGCAGCGAAAGGCGTATGCCAAGATTGTAGCAAGTGGAAAGATGTCTCTGCCTACCCAACTGGGAAAGAGGCATGACTATATGTATGTATGAATATTTTGATGAGTGCGAGTTGTCTCTTTTTGTACATAACTTGTACAAAGACATAATAAACCTTATTTCTATAATTATATTAACCAATTTTTTTTATGAATCGTTTTATAAACTTTTCTTTCTAATGTCGCGCGTGAGTGGGAATGCCATTGAACTTTGGCTTCCTTATAGATACTATTATAACATTGTACCTCGTCCCAAGGAAAAATCGATTGACAATATCAAGACGCTGTCGGTAATGGCGGATCACTATTCAACTATTACATCCACATATCTATGTGACGAACACTTTGCATAGTGGAAAAATACTCTTACACGCGCTCTATAGCTTGCTTATGTATACTCTAAGATTCAAACTGATAGATATACATGTAGGTTTGTTACATTATATTTGAAATAGGATTAGTATACCTGAATAATCTGCTGTGCTAATTTTTCGTTCTTTTGTTGTGTTCAGATATCCGTAAATCAGTAAAGACACTCATGTCGATAGGCTTAGCACCCGACCTAGGAGTTTTCATATACATATAAAATATCTGTAGCTGTCTTCCTGTTTTGCCCATTATAATTATTAGTTTCACTATTGTTTATGTTTCAGTTAGTAGCCAAGTGCAGACACTTCTATAAATTACACAATATGGAAAATAATAACAGCATGAAATATAGCGCGCCATATATAACCAATATATTACATGACTCGGGTTCCTTTTCTAACAATTCCCATGGTGTTTTTTTTTCTTTCTAAAAGCGATTTGCACTGGCCTATAAGTATATAAAATTAATCAGACATCCTAACCTATCACTGATAATACAATTGCAATGTGTTGAGTACCTACATACTGATATCAAAAGTACCCCATCATATAAGTACCTACATAATGAAATCATTGACATACCTTCAATTAATAATATGATGGTTTGAGCAAGGCTCTGATGAACTCCAATATTATAATAGAATTAAAATAAATAAGTCGTGCCATTAGTTATTTTGTCATAAATATTAATTATAAAATCTAATTTGCTTATCATTGAGTTATATATAGGCATTTTAATGTAAGTATAACAAATAGTACTTATATGTGGTAATCGACAAGATTTTATATTATGGACAAATCTAATAATTGGATATGTAAGTGAATGATATCAAATAAAGTGCATTATATAACTAGCGAGAGCTACTTTTAAGTACAATGACTAGATAAAATACAAACATGATCATTATTTTCATGACTAGGTATATGTACCCATATGAATTAGAATAGTTGAAATAGACAATGTCATTGTGAGACGTTTGTGAACTTTTTTCAGTAATATAAAAGGACTTGATTTTTCTGTGAATTCAGATCACATAAAAAAATATATTTTTTCCATGCAGAATGAGCTCTTAATCTCATTATTCGTAAGTACTCAAACCTAAAATATTTCGATAGTTGAGCACCATGGAAAAGAAAAATATCTATTGCCATACCTTTCAGATCTAATAACTTTTAAACCTTCGCTTATCATAATATATGTTATATAGTGTTTACAGGAAATAACGAAAAAGTGGTATACATTTGTATAAACTTTACCGGTATCACAGCCCTTGTAGCATGGCATCGTAGACTTACATCTTTCTAGTTTCTTTGATTATTATGTAGTTTAAAAACTATAACAGTATCAAAATGACCATGTTTTGATGGTCGAAGAGACAATCTACAATGCCGTGCTATAAATTGCTACTATACAGACAGGCCAATCTATAGTAAATTGTAGTTTTATACTACGGTTTTTTTGCAAAATAAAATATTTATCTAGCATTATCTGCATTCTAGAACCCATATTACAAGCTATGCTTAGTTAGAGTCTAGATAGCGCTATGTAATATGCCCCAGAAATTATTATTATTCCTTTTAACCCTTTTCTACCATATTAACATAAATCTATTTTAGTAAGGCAAGGACGTAACATTGATACTATGAGATACTGCAATTTCTGGATATGCGGTTTGGATACAAAGCATCTATAGCTGCACAAATAATTTGGCACTGACAAAACTTCCCATAGTGACATTACCTATAATTATGTACCGATATCAATCAAATTGAACAGTACATTCTTTATCATAATAGTTGAACTAATCACACATTTAACTTGAGATGTACAACAATTAGTTTTAGAATACCACAGGCTTTACATTATTTGATTGGACTTAATCGATGTTTAGAACAGCCATAGATGCTATTACAATAGCCATGGCCTTGTAGAAGACTGTACCTGGGTATCGTGCGAAGCATGGGTCTCTACGGGACCCTGTATGGGCGGGACGTCTGGCGGCCCGCAACGTGGCTGTTTTGTACAGCGGCGGCGGCGGTCAGAGTCATAAGGGGATACCGCACTTCTCCGTCGAGGCGGTATGTCTCCTAGCTGGCACCAGCCATAGGACCTAAAAGCGAGGGTCCTTGCGTCGTTGTATCAATGTCGCAAGGAGGCGCTGGAGCGAGGTCACATGCTGGGGCCCCGACAAATCGAGGCCCAGTAGTCCCAGCGCCACCAGGAATTCATGGAGACATGACAAGTACGACTTGAGTAACCAAGGCCAAAGAAGCCACCATCGCGGCGGTGAGGTCAGTCATGGAGGAGTGGTTGGAAAGTCATCGCGATGACGGATGTTACAGATGATTACCGGACACGGGTGCCTCGGTAAGGATCGGCGCTCCACACTTTGTTATGGAGTGCCCAGCGTGGGCGATTCAATGCCGGGATCTCGTAGCGGTTGCGCCGAGGGCGCCGCAAGCTTATCTATGCCCAGGACTACCGACATTCATGATCGGGACATGAGGAAAAGACCTTCATTACAGAAGCAGGCCAAGACGGAGGCGTGTCGTGTGTGTCCTGCACACGTCTGCCAACTCACCGAAGCGGGATAACAGGGGAGTTCACGTCGGTAGTGTAATGGTCAAGATTTCAACCCGTAACCTCTCGATCGTAAGGCCGAATCCTTATCCACTAAGTTACTGGCGCTTTATATGGTATATAATATGGTATATAAATCTTAAGGTTTTGTATATGATTATGTATTTAACACATTAGAATTTGTTATTTCAACTTACTTTCGTGTTCTTTTATCTTTCATGGTCAATATCACAAGCAGCCAGGAAAAACTAAGACTATTATTATAAATATTACATTTTTCGATACAGCTTGACGCTCAGCATGTATAATTGAATAACAGTAAGTCCTAGAGACTTGGTTTCGTTGTATTTTGATTCTAACAATATATGGAATATTTCTCAGCTCTTTGTCTGTCAGTCATCTTTAAATTATCAGTAACTTGCTTTGATGATTCTAAGTTCCATCACAATGGGAACTAATAATATTAAAAGGCATTGTAATTACTATACTACTTTGGGCTTCAAAATGCAATATGGATAATACCTATACACTAAAATCGTGCTTTACTTGACCAGGACCTGGGTTTTATGACTAGGATCAAAATGACTACAATTATTGTAATGGTGAGTTTAAATAATCAACTTTGGTATATTTACATTACAAGACATTTCTCTCTTCCACTAGCAGATGCTTCCCCACCATCTTTTGTTGCTTTATCTTTCTTTTTCTTTCCTTTACCGTCCACTTGAAGTGATACATTTCTGTTCTTTTCCATATTTAATAATTCCTGAAATTTTAAAAATTAAATTATATAATCATTCACATACCGACTAGCTTCATTGACTATCTTCAACCAAATGATTTGCTGCTCATATGGTAAGTTTCTGACCCCATCATTTGTTAGGATTCTTCCATCTAAGCAGCAGATCACCTGATTAAACAGAATTAGAAGAATTACGAGTCACACTGTATACAGTAGCATTATATGCTAACCTGGAAAAGTTGTGTAACATTATGATTTGTTTTGGCAGATGTTTCCATGAAGGAAATGCCCCATGCTGATGCTTGGCCTTGTCCTTCTGATGCAGAGACTTCTCTGATTTCTGGACTCTCGTCACATTTGTTACCTGCCAGCATCACTGGAATATTTGGTAGCTCTGTGCCTTTTATTTCCTTTATAGTTTGCCATATTGGCTTCAGTTCTTCTAACGATTGTCGACTGCTTACAGAATAGACCAATATGAAAGCGTGCCCCTATAAGAAGAAAGAAAAAGTTTATTCCTTCATTCGCCCTTCGAGATACACATTGCACAAATAAATAACTTAAATTAAGAAACGTATTCAGCGCCCCTTGCTATATCAAACTGGATTGAGATTATATCAATAGATCTGATTGCAAGTATTCTTATTTGGTTGAAGTTGGTAGTTTGGTTGAAGGTTGAAGATTCTTATTCGAGTGGGGATGAAGTGGCGACACTGGTTCTAATAGAAGCATCAAGGGATTACATTTCTATACCTATTATTAGTTCCGTGGTTTAGAGAAGAGCCCGTGATGATCACACTTATCGGTATCGCATAAAGGCTGAAAGTTTGTCTATGTATGTACTTAATACAGATATTAACGATCCCCGAATGTGGATTTTGGATCATAGTCGGTTTGAAAGTTAGCAGAAGGTAGGTAAAACATACCTGTTTTACCTAACTTCTGCTAACTTCCAAACGGCTAACTAGGGAGCAAAGGTGTATTATCTCTGTGACAGTTAACAGTGTTATAACTAGTGCTGTGACGACGCTTACGACGTAGTCCCTATTTAATTTTTGTCGATTAATTCTTTTATATTTTAAATAGTGATTTTAGATTGTAATTGACTGTTTAGGAATAAACATGTTTATTTTATTAACAATAATGAATAAATAGTATTATTATTTACTCTGAAACAATATATTTTGAGGACTATATGATGATTTCACCTGCCCATGATTCAGTGTTAACGCTTAGCTAACAACTTTACGCAGAAAGACTTTAAGAATGGTCGTATGCCTATAAAGTGACGTGCTAGTCAGTAGACTGGATGATTGAGGCTCTGCGTTTATGGAAACCCTTCCAGTATTCAGAACTCCAGCAGTTCTGGGAGGGTTTAAGCGCTTGAAGACGAAGTTTTATGAATTAAATGCTACCCTGCTTTTAGTTCTGTAATGCGGGAGGCTTTACATACGTAATATTAGCGTAATGGATATAAATTCCTACCACTACTCGACTAAAATTTGATTTTTAGGTTTAACAGATATACTCGATAACACAGAAATAATATTATTTCTGTGCTCGATAAGAACTTCAATGTTATCAAACGTACATTAGAGAAAAGTTAAAATTATAAAATCTACTATTAGAAATCGCCGCACCGCATAGGAAATGTTGACATCACTCATTAATTACTATTCATTAGGTAGAAAACTACCCTATAGGTACTAGAGATCTGAGTAAAGGAAGCATTTAACTTATAAAATTTTGAATACTACACTGGAAACAATACCCAAATCCAGATCGTTCGCAACTCTGGCTAGTGAAATGATTTAAAGTTACTTTTTGCTCATTAATGCTTGTAAACCCTCCCGCAGATCAGAATTACTAGTCTTGAATACTGGAAGGGTTTCCATATAAGCTGAGGTTCTGGTGCAAGATTTTCTCTTGGGGTTGAGAGTTCAGAAGGCAGTCGTTATACTCATCGTTATAACCAAGCCAACTTATGTAAATGAGGAGTAAGAAGAGACCCTGGGCGTTAAATTGCATTGGATGCTACCAGCATTGGTGAAGGACTTCAAAATAAAAATGTTTTCAATATATGAATTCAATTAATAATCAAATTCAATATTAATTAAAATTAAATACTAAACACGAACGCCAAATTAACTGAAAAGAATTACAGATTACCATTGATGTCTATATTGGAAAATACGATAATTCTTAGATGGTAGGTATTGTAGCATCTTCATAAATATGATAAAAATGGTTTGATAACCATCACTTTAAAAATAATAGCGCTGTTGCATGCTTTGCTTACCTTACTGATTGATAATCTTTGCATGGCTGGAAACTGATGAGAACCTGTTGTGTCCGTGATCTGTAGAGTACAGATTGTTTTATTGCTGCTTATCACCTGAAAGAAATATAATTATAAAATAATAATAGCGGCAGTGGCCATAAATACCAATAGGAAAAAAATCTTTTGTTTTATAATCATTATTCTACTAAATTAGTATTGTTATTCCGAAAGTGAGTTTCTTACACTTTCACATATCATCTACTTAGTCTATCATCATGAAATTGCATACACGTTGTCGGGGATACAGAAAAAAGGCCATAGGGTTCCTACCCTTTCACCCAGAAAAAATACTATTCCTTAGGGATTGACGGTTCGTCCGACATAACAACTCGGTCTATGGACCTTAATAAACTGCAGCAGCTGCTCTAGGCGTATCAGTACAAAAAATTACTATAGCACGAGCTAAGCCTAGCAAAAGAGAGTATTGCATAAATTACGGAACAAAAAAATTATAGAAATAAGTAGCTTAGTGCTTCTTTAGTAATACACCCAGGGGCCTTACCATGATGACTTTATAAACAGTTCAAGTTTATTAACAGAATTGCTTTGTTCCGTACTACGCGTTCGCGTTTGGTTTGTGGAGGAATGGGGTGTGATGTTCCTCCAACACATAGGTAGGATCCTCCGACCAGGCAAGGTATTCACGCCTGGTGGGCCGCGGCCCTGCGGTTATTGTTGGGATGTTGTATATATGTTATACCAGCGCGCGAACTTCACTTTCGCGATTCAGGATTGGTAGCGACGTAGTAGTATCGAAGTAGTTCCACTTGTTGTCGCTGGGTATATGTGGTATCGCCACAGGTTCGTTTGTTAAAGCGAGGGCATTCGATGACAAGTTATTTTTGGCATAGTAAAGTTGCCACTTTACGCCACAGCGAGGCGCTGGCGGTCCGCGTCTAGTGTTTCGCGTCAATATACAGAAAAACAACGAAGGTTAACTTAAGGTGGTGTTGTAGTATCAACACAAATAATGACGCAACTGTTATTTGCATAGGTCTTCTAGTTGCACTTTAGATAAAGGGAATATAGCTTTTAATTATAATATTGTAATATAGCTATCAGAAAGTCGCTCCCGTAAAAGCTTATATGAGCCAAACTATGAAAAAGAGCAATAGAAGAGTGGACTCCGGGCGCCAAGCTGCAAGATCTTAATGGGGCCCCATATACCCATAGGGCCCTAATAACTCATGGGGCCCTATCAAACATCATACACTAATAGGCATAACCTACATACTTATGGGACCCGCACACCCATGCGGCTCCATACATTTATGTAACCTATGGGGCCCATTCACATACATCACTCATGGGGCCCATACACCCACGGGGTGACATACTCCTATGGAGCCCCATACAAATACGTTACCCATGGGGTCCATACACCCATGGGTTCCATATACCCATGGGCACCATTAAGATCCATCAAAGATAAAGCATCTGGGCCCAAGCAAGATGTGGGACGGCAGTCGCTCCCGTAAGTCACAATAAATATTATTAATATTATTATTTGGTAGTGTTGAAGGATCATGTCAGTTTAAATAATGTCACTGGTCAAAAAAAAAAACGAAAAACAGTGTACCTACTTATACTAGCATTGTACTCACAAAAGTTCGAGTCTCATTACTTTACTTACATACATTACATTACTTATTATTGGATTTGTACATCTGGGACATTCTCTATGATGTGGCATTTACGCTAAGTACCAATTACATTTCATCTCAAGTAGCGCGGTCGAGTACGTACGTGTCTGCGCTGCTCAAAACGAATATTTTATTCGCGTATTGCGCGTCTCTAGCCGTCGCCGTAACATAGACATGAGTGCGAAACCCCTCATACCTAACGAGTTGTTAGCATTTATCAACCATGCCATCGACTACATGGACGAGGTCAGCATCCTGCAGATCTGCACATTCAACTTCAAGGAAGAGGAGATATGCAGTGGCAAGCGTTTGCTGTTCCATGCCCTCGGGAAATTAGACCAGATGCCGTCCCGACGGAGGGACGGAGGCGAGAAGAGTGTCAAGGACATCATCACCATCCTGAAGAACACCGACCCGGACGACGTGAAGTTTTCGTGGCGAAGGAGCTACATAAGATACCCACCGTCACGTTCGATCACATCGATGTCACCAGGCTGCTTAAGGACATCACAACTCTGAAAGCGAGCCTGGTCGAGGTGCAGTCAAGATGGAGGCGTCAAACAACACCATAGGCGAACTACGTGCCGTAGGTCGCCCGATGCCTCCAACGTAAACAAACGTCAAAAGGTACGCCGACACCTATCATGGAGGATTGGCTAGAGAGGCGACACGGAAGCCTCTCGTACCGACTGACGCAGGTGGTCTCCGGGAAGGGGTGCTTCGGGGACCACCTGCATCGGATCAGGAAGGAGCCAACGCCTGAGTGTCATCACTGCGACGCGAGCGAGGACTCAGGGCTGCACACGCTGACGGACTGCCCGGCGTGGGAGGCGCCGAGGCGTGACCTCGTGGCAGCCATCGGGGTGAGAGTCCTCTCGCTCGGCAGCATGATTGCGGCAATGGTGCGGAGCGAGAGCGCGTGGGCCGCCGCCACCTCCTTCTGCGAGCATGTAATGCTCGCGAAAGAGATGGCGGAGCGACACCGTGGTTCCCAAACCCGAGGGGGCCATCTCGAAACCGGAGATGGCCCAGGGTCAGTTGGGGTGCGAGGGATATGCTCTATGGGCAACCTTACACCCCGGCGTCTGTAGACCCGAGACGGCGTGCGGTTTTAGTCGGTTCAAGCCCGACATAACCGCCCCCGCTGGCACGCGGGGGGTATCCGAAGGGATTTCCGCACGATAAAAAAAAAAAAGGTACGCCGACACCTCCTCGTGCCCACGCTGCTATTGTTGCCTCAAACAAGCCTGCTATGACGCAAACAAAACGCCAAGCAGGTAATGAGATAGGGTCAAAGCGAAGCTGTGCATCAGACCACAACGATCCGAAACAGCTGGGTCCAAACAAGGACACCTGTGACAAGGATGGCTACATAAAGGTAGAGAAGAAGAAGAAAAATCCGTTCCCGCAGGGGGAACGCACAGGTAGATTTCGTGAAGCAATTAATATGACCTATGCTTCTTCTATGATCCACGCCGAGCGCATTTTTAACATGTTTAATTTTTTTTCTCGAAAACGGTAACTTTGAGCGAAAAACTTTTCAGACATTTATTTTAGACTTAAAAATGGCCTATCGATTAAAAATGTTTCCGACACCAAGAATGTTCACCGGTTAGAAGTTATGATTTTTTTCCCGAAAAATTTTGGTTTTTTCCCCCTCCACTTTTAGTTAAGTTTTAATCTTATAGGTTTATAATTAAAAGTTGTTAGTATTCATGTATACTATGGGATAAAATTAGAACGGTTCGAATATCTTTCATGGAACGTGAAATTTTGAGGAAAAACTGATTTCACAAAAAGTGGGGCCCTACTGTCCCCTTAGGCCGGATTCCACCCGTTCACGAACTTAAACTAAGTTTACACCAAAGCAATTTTTGACCGCAGTTTGAAAGCGATCGGGGCAAAAATGCGACCGTGAGAGTGCCGCAAATTTTGGGAAGTGGAACCATACATACATATATATATAAATATAAACTTTTTGACCAGTGGTCATTTCGGACTCAGGGGGTCATAACTAGACCTCCTATGAAGAAATTTTTTTAAAATTCGACAGTAGTCAAGAAACCAATAGGTAGATCGATTTCATCGAAATCTACCTAAAAGAAGCCTCCTTGCCTCCTAATCTATGCGGTACTGCGTTAGCAGGACCCAATATGTTGCTGCGTCCTACAACACCTTCGATGCAGCTGTACGTGTCCCGATTACACCACTCCACGACAGTTGGAGATGTGGTGCAGTACATCAGGACGAGGACCAACTGGACATTGAGGGTCGAGAGGCTAGAGTCCCGCCACGGCACCAATTTCAAGTCGTTCGTGGTACGGGTTCCGACACATCACCTTGCGAACTTCCTCAAAGAAGAGTTTTGGCCGAAGGGTGTCATGTACCGCCGATGTCGAGGGCAGCTACGAGATACCACGCAGCGCAACACGACGTCATTTCGTGTGAATTAGTTATAGGAATTTTATAATTATATGTATGTTAGTCTGTAAGGTATTTATGTATGACCACTGCGACGCGAGTGAAGACTCGGGGCTGCACACGTTGGCAGAGTGCCCGGCGTGGAAGGTCCTGAGGCGAGAACTCGTGGCGGCAACAGGGGTGAGAGTCCTCTCGCTCGGCGCTATGATTGCCGCCATGGTGCGAAGTGCGAGCGCGTGGGCCGCCGCCGCCTCCTTCTGCGAGAAAGTAATGCTCGTGAAGGAGGCGGCGGAGCGAGCTCGGGAGAGATTTAGAACTCTCCCGGCCCGCCGAGCCCGCAACATGCTCGCCGCGCGGCGCAGGCAACTCAGACGCCGGAGGTCGCTCAACGACCTCCGTCCTCCATGAGCGCAGGCCTGGGGGTGACAGATGAGGCCGTCTGTCTCCCCAGCAGAAGCAGGCCGGGGCGGCGGCGGCGCCCCCCCTCTCCGGGGCAAGGTGGGGACACCGTGGTTCCCACACCCGAGGGGGCCATCTCGAAGCCGTAGATGGCCCAGGGTCAGCCGGGGTGCGAGGGAATTGCCTTATTAGGTCACCTTACACTCCGGCATCTGAAGACCCGAGACGGCGTGCGGTTTTAGTCGGTTCAAGCCCGACATAACCCATAACCACCCCCGCTGGTAGGCGGGGGGGGGGTATCCGAAGGGATTTCCGCACGAAAAAAAAATAAAGGTATTTATGTATGAAAATAAATGATTATTATTATTCAAAATCATACGATTTTACTGTGGATCTGCCGAAAACTGACACTTCCTGCCTCCAACACGTTGCGCTCGGGACTGATTGACTCTCCGAACGTGTCACTTAGGTAGATGAGATAGATTTTCATGGTATAATTCAGTATTTATGTGAATTTTGATAACTGTTTTTCATTCTCCTATCAATGACCTTCATTTTAGTATCATTTTTATTTTTCTAACCTGAACACAACTCAAAGAAAACTGGAATGCGTTTTGGGTTAGACCAATCTTTGAGAGAAAATTCTATCGAGGAAAGTAAAAGTCATCGTGTATCAGATAACCGAGAATACTAGTTTGTATAGTCTAGAATAACATATATGATTTTCAGAATACAGGGACTTCTCATTTTCGAAAACGCCTAACCTAAAAACACTATTCCTCAGGATCCCTCGTCTTAACATTTGAAACGTGAAACTGAACGACTTAATACGTCATGGTATGAGTACGAAACTATTCAGTTGAGGTCTGCTATTGAATTGCTTTTAAGTGGTCATGGTTAGCCCCCAGTACGCAAAACAAATGCTTTGAATACTTCAGAACTATTAAAACGCCACATTGATCCAGGACCGGTCGTCGTGGATGGCCACCTTCTTGAAATTGTTTCTGAGTACACTTACCTCGGGCAGATTGTGCAGTTGGGTAAAAACAATTTTGAGAAGGAGGCCAAGAGGAGGATCCAGCTAGGCTGGGCAGCGTTTGGGAAACTACGTCGGGTCTTCTCGTCATCCATACCGCAGTGTTTGAAAACGAAAGTTTTCAATCAGTGCGTCCTACCCGTAATGACCTACGGAGCTGAGACGTGGACACTCACGGTAGGGCTGGTCCACCAGTTCAAAGTCGCTCAGCGAGCTATGGAAAGAGCTATGCTCGGAGTTTCTCTGAAGGATAGGATTCGTAACGAATACATCCGACAGAGAACCAAGGTTATCGACATAGCTCAAAGAATAAGCAAGCTGAAGTGGCAGTGGGCCGGCCATATCTCGCGAAGAACCGACAACCGCTGGGGTAAACGTGTTCTTGAGTTGAGACCGCGACTCGGCAAACGTAGTGTAGGACGCCCTCCGGCCAGGTGGGATGACGATTTGCGAAAGACTGCGGGCAGATGCTGGATGCGGCAAGCTGAAGACAGGGCGCTATGGCGCTCATTAGGGGAGATCTATGTCCAGCAGTGGACTAGAATAGGTTGATGATGATTAAAAGAGTATTTGTTTTGCGTAACGAGGTCATTTTTGTCATTAGACTTGGAATAATCTAAGAAGTGCGTTTTCACAGCTGTCATTTAGTGTTGGGGGTCTACAAATCGATTGTAAGAATAACCGATTGCAGCAGATTTGCTTCCGTCAAACCCCGCCAGCATCTTAGGGAGCCCGCACGTGCGCGCCACTTCACACCTTATTTTCATAACATTAAGACGAAGTGGTAAGTCCAGAAGCGTAAAAGAGGTGTCTTAGAAACAGTTTTTGGGTATCAAACGCTAAAATACATGAAATGATATTCCTAATGTCGTAAAGGTAAACAAATGCTTTGTATTGTTATACAATTCGAAACACGACTAGAGTGATTTGCCTCGATAGAAAAAAATCGTGAATATCGTAAAAAATCATAATTTTATTAGAATTTTACAATTTTAGGGTGGTTATAAAGAAAAAATAAGTGCAAAATTTATATTTTCATAAACCTTACATCAAATCCCATATGGTAGTACAGATGGTTTTCGCTTAAATAGAAGTTTATTATTTTAATTATATAAAACATAGCGCTCGCGTGCGAGCTCAGTCGGCCGCGGGGCCTCGCCGCGAGTAGACACGTACTGCTTCGTCGCGGAAAAGAAGGATCGCCCAAAAACAATCTATCTCAGTGAGTATCAACGTACCACATAATTATATTTATTACTAGCTGACCCGGCACACTTCATACTGCCTCAATCGATAACAACTTCCATATTTATTCACCTTTTAAACCTTCTCTGGACCTCCACAAATAATTCAAGACCAAAATTAGCCAAATCGGTCTAGCCGTTCTCGAGTTTTAGCGAGACTAACGAACAGCAATTAATTTTTATATATATTTATTATTATTCTCTTTATTACACTTAAATACATATTACATTATATTTTTAAATACATTCTATACAAAAAAAAGACAAATATATTTAAAAATATAAAAAATAGTGGCCCACCGGCATCGGGTACAGGGACCAAGCTACCGGTGGTTAGGGCTCCAGAGAGAGGAATCTCCTCACGATACGTGCCGTGTCGAGGAGCACTGCCTTCTGCATCAAGCCCTTGACCCAACTGCCTAACGCGAGCCTCTTGAGATGTTGATCGAGGCTCTTGGCAATCAGTCCGTGAACCGAAACAACTATCGGGACAATAATTGCCGAATCAACACTCCACATGCCGACAACCTCGTGAGCCAAATCCAAATATTTCATTTGTTTTTCTTTTTCGGCTTTTACAAGATTGTCGTCATGTGGAATGGTGATATCGATAATTATTGCGCGGCGCTCTGATCGATCTATCAACACTATATCAGGTTTATTAGCTACAATAGTCCTGTCAGTGATGATAGATCGATCCCAGTACAACGTGATGTGCCCATTTTCGAGAACTGCGTCGGGCACATACCTATAGTACGGTACTTCTGATTCTAATAGGTTATACTTTAGAGCAAGCTGTTGATGGACAATCCTGGCTACTTGGTTATGTCTATGCAAATACTCGCCGTTGGCAAGACGAGAACAACCAGAAATTATATGTCTAAGGGATTCTCCGGGACGGTAGCACGCCCGACATATGTCAACCGTACCATCCTTTAGAATATACTTCCGATAGTTATTCGTCATCACTACTTCGTCCATAATTGCAAAGACAAAACCTTCGGTTTCCCCAAATAGGTCACCGAAGCGTAGCCAAGACACAGATGCTGGTAAATCTATATCAGGCCCATGGAGAGCCCGATAGAAACGTCCATGCAACTCTTTGCTCTTCCATACATCCATACGATCATTAATACTTAGTACGACAGGTTTGCGCCAGTTCTCTCTAGCCAACGCAAGAGGGGTTAAGCCATAATCCGATGCGATCACATCACGGTGCATATCTGTATTTGTTTGAAAGAAATATTCTCTAAGGTTGTATATCTCGCGGTTATGAAGGGTCTTAGCATTTAGAAAGCCACGACCCCCCAGTTTCCGTGGGATATACAACCTCATTACAGATGATCGTGGGTGGTGCATCCGAAAGGTGGTCATCAGCGAACGAACTCTTCTATCTAGGGCATCCAGTTCGGTCTGAGTCCATCTAAGTATGCCAAAGGAGTACATTAGGACTGGCATGACCCAACCATTGCAGGCACGCACCTTGTTGCCACCCGATAGAAAGCTTTTCAGAACTTTTTTCAGGCGGCCAAAGAAGCGCTCCTGCAATGCCTGCTTCATGCCAGACTCGGGGATTCCTAATGCCTGTGACATACCTAGATATTTGTAGGTTTCGGTTGTAGATAGAGATTTAAGTTTAATGGAATCCGAAAGTATCACGCCTTCGGATTCCACTATACCACCTCTTTCCACATGCATGACCGCACACTTGTCTAAACCAAATTCCATCTTGATAGAGCTACTAAAGTTTTCAGTCATCTTTAATAGCTCCATCAATTGTAGATTATTGGTAGCAAAAAGTTTGAGGTCATCCATGTATAGGAGGTGGGATATAGCTCGACCCTCTCTCCGCAACCGATAGCCTAGCCCTGAATTCTCCAATATTGTACTAAGAGGATTCAGTGCTAGACAGAACCACAGGGGACTCAGACTATCGCCCTGAAATATACCCCTCTCGATTCTTATCGGTGCATCGTTTGCCTGGCAACATCCTGGATAGCGAAGAACCGTGGTCCATTGCCCCATACATGACCTCAAGAAGGTAGATAGAGTTGTATCAACTTTATACAACTCTAGCACCCTCAGAAGCCATGTATGTGGAACAGAATCATAAGCCTTTTTATAATCTATCCAACATGTCGCCAGATTTTTACGGTTACGACGCACCTGTTGGCTAATGGCCATATCAACTAGAAGGAGCTCTTTAGTGCCACGGGCCCCGCTCCTACATCCATTCTGAGAGATAGAGATGATCGAATTTTTTTCTAAATGTGCAGTAATTTTGACTCTCAGAATGGAAGTTAGGAGTTTATAGACCGTCGGTAGGCAGGTAATAGGCCTATAGTTTCTGGGGTCCGTAGCACTACCAGACTTATAGAGTAGGTGGGTTACTCCAGTTGTTAGGAAATTAGGGAGGGAACCCGAGTTTAGGCATGATTGGAATTGAGTTGCTAAACGAGCATGTGAGTTACGGAGCCACTTCAACCAAAAGTTGTGCAGTCCGTCCGGTCCTGCTGACTTCCAGTTCGATAACGAACGGACTGCAATTGCAACATCTTCAGGTAAAATGATAATTGGCTCCATAATCTGTAAATTCTCACATGCTCGTTCAACCTCTCTCATCCAATCACCTTCTGAATGTATGACTGGCGTCGACCAGATGCTACCCCAGAAAGTATTCGTAGCATCAGCATCCGGCCGAGTACCGTCATTTACACCTGACTCGGGTTGTTCCCATTTCCGATAAAACCCACCGCTCATCCTTTTGGAAAATGCGATTCTGATTATACCTATCTACGCGCTTTTTGTAGCGTCGTATCCGATTTGCCCATGCATAAACTTTCTGCTTCAGAAAGTCAATGCGCTCTGTGACACATGAAGCGTATTGTTGAGGACTAACGTTAGTCCCCAAGAATGCCTGTGTCACAAAGCGCATCACCCTCGGGCGGGTATTGCCCGATCTGAAGCAGGTTAGCTTACCGATGAGTGTCCTAGCCTCAGCAATACGACGTTCAATCCTGTACTGCCAGGCAGGCACAGCAGGTTTGGGTCGAGTAGCAGTTTTATTTACAATAAATTTTACTCCAGCTACTCGACATGCTGCGACGGCCGCACAGTACAAAATCGAATGTGTATCACTAAGGTCTTCGCTATTTTCTAAATACTCAGGTAATAGCGAATCTAGGGCACAAACCAGCGCTATATTCCTTTTATGCATGGGCAAATGGGGTAAGCGAGGTCTTTTGCTTGGTATCATAGATCGATATTCTAGCATCGCATCCCCCAAAGTGCTCCTTAATCGTTCATTATACTGGGTACTTACGGATATAGTCTCACTTTCCACACCCTCATTAGTGTGATCGAGCTGTGGCGGGTTTACACTCGCGGTTACGCTAGACTCCACCGGAGGTACAGCATTCAATGAAGTGGGGATAGTAAGACTATTCTGCACGTCAGAGTATAGCCTCTCAAGTACGGTACCATCCAACATATTACAACGTTGAATAACCCGCACCTGGTCCGATAATCGTTGCGCTGATACGTTGACAGTCGGTTCTAGTTCCTGGAACAGAGACAGTAAACGACCACGGTATGCAGTGAGGTTGGTTCCTAGCTCTGTAGCCATATAATATGCCCGCATGACGCTTTCATTTATTGAAGAAGACCATTTCATGCGGCGCACATCACCACCGGCGGCGGGGGCCCTGTTCGAGGACGGTTGTCTTCGGGGTCCTAGGCACGTCGGTGGCCGGCCTCTCCCCGGCCGACGCACAGGTGTTGGCGACGTCGGCGGAGAGAAATACTCGTCGCTACTGTCGGAGGTCGACGGCTCAGCAGTTGTCGATGGAAGGGTCACCTGAGGCTGCGGGGCGGAGCTGCACGACGAGTCCGTCGGTGTTAATTGTGCTATTTGACTGAGTTGCTTGAATTTTCCGCGTGTCAACATATTATTTCATTGCTTTCTGTTCGTCTAGATTGACGTATGTTTATATTTACTATTAGGGCAGCAGGGAATGTGTTAAAGTTCTGTGTTTGTTGATTTCTCTGAAAATGGTGTAATTGATGGAGGTAGGATTCATTTTTAATAATTTAATTAATTAATTTATTTATTTATTTATTTATTTATTTATTTATTTATTTATTTATTTATTTATTTATTTATTTATTTATTTATTATTATTATTATTATTTTCTTAGTGCGAGTAGGAATGGTAATAAAAGTCACCGTACACTTGACCGGGTACCGGTATCGGCATTATCTTGTCTCGATACCATTTATTGTTTTCTTAGTATGAGTATGAGTATGAGTATGGATGCTAATAAGAGTCACCGTACACTTGACCGGGTATCGGCATTGTCTTGTATCGATACCATTTTTTTTTCTCAGTATGAGTGGGAATGACAAGACCATCTTCACATAAGAAAATTAAAGTGACACACACGTATTAGATCTATTGAAAAAGTTTAATATATATAAAATAATACTTAGTGATAGTAGATTTTTGCACCAAATATTCCTGGTTCCTGGACCCGCTAAGAACGGTGGGAACCAGGAACAGTGGGAGTCAAGACCAACCCTTCACGAAGGATAGTTGAGAAGATGAAGTTTCTAGATTAGAATTCTTGTGTCTTATGGACATCAGAAAAATTTTCTTTTAATGTGCACGGTCTCATACAACCACCTATTTAACTGGATTTCTTGTGTCTGACAAGAAAAAAATCTTATAGTGTGAAAATTGTTTAAGGGTATATAAGTGAATCTTCTGTTATGGTGATTTGAATAGGTATTTGGAAATTAATTATGTTTGATAAACTGAAAAAAAAATTAGAAGACTTACTGTTTTGCAGATTACGAGCATTGGGTGAGCAAACAAATTCGAAAAAATTGAGTTCAGACACAGCGTAAGGCATAACCATTTATCAAATCATAAATTGCAGTTGTCGAGTGGGAATAAACATTATGAAGTAAAGTTTTTTTTTTAAGAAATAATAATAAGTACCTACTTACATTGCAGAACTCAGTCATTACTAGACCAAAGTGCACCAACGGAACTGACTCCTGTGTATGCTGACCTATTATCAGCTATTTCTAATGCCTTACATTCAGAAAATCCATTAGAGTGAGTGTCAAAGCTATTTATTTTACAACTTATATTCATTGTTTATATTCATTCGTCGGTGGCTGAACTCCTCCGTAACCACTCGCGCGATCTTGACCAAATTTACTACGGTGCTAGTGTGGACACTGAGGAGTGTTTTGAACCAAGATGGTTCATGGCCGATGTACCATTGAGGAATAATCACCGAAAAACGTTTCACAAGCGCGCGGCCTTAGCTAAGCGCACGACCGTTTTAAGATGTCTTATTTTCAAGTAAGAGTCCTGCTCGCTCAGCTCAATTTATTTCAGTCGCACCCTGCACTGAGTTCCTAGTATAGTTATTAGTCTATACATAGTTATTAGTACATACAACATAGTAATTAAATAATCATTGAGAGATTTGTAATAATAATATGCATTTTTATCTTTCAGGTCCATAGATAATATTGACTGTGAACTTGTCATCTTCCTGAAGATACATCGAACTTTGAGGAAATTAGTGGCAGGAGAATAGTGGACATCGGCTATTTTTTGAAAATATTAAAAGAAATGGAGCATGAATTTGTATTTAAATGCAACTACAGTCTTTTAAATTTACTACGGGAAAGGAGTAAGGGTCAAAAATCTACTGCAAATCACTAACTATTATTTTATATATATTAAACTTTTTCAATAGATCTAATAAGTGTCACTTTAGTTTTACGTTTTAGAAAAAATTGAAATAAAAGCATTAAAATAAATAAAAAACTTAGATTTTTTAGTCCGCTGTTGGTTTGTATGAAATTGAACCCAAAACTTGTGGTAATCAACTGACTTTCGACGACTTGCGGAAGACAAGAATTGTCCTGGATGCATTCACATTATAAGAAATATCTGATCAGACATTTCTAATAGGACACAACAAATTTTCTTATAGTGTGAAGATGGTCTATTGATTTCTTTTAAAAAAAAGTAAAAATTACTTTTCTTTTGTAAATTACATACTTATAATACATATAGAAACGTGTCTTAAAGACCAGAAACAAATACCTGAGGTCCACACAAATATTTGGTCCCAGCGGGAATCGTACCCGTAACCTCCTGCATCGTAAGCTGGCGCTCGCCCGACCACGCTACAGAGGCTGTTACGTACGTACAAATATACGGTGATCATTTCACTTCTACTCATACTGGTGAACAAATAAATTGGTAAAGTCTGGCTAATGAAAGTAGGCCCTGGAATTATTTGCGAACTTTTTATATAGCAACTCTGTATGAACGTCAACGTCAATTTGACAAGGTTGTCGTTCGGTATCTCTGTTTACAAATTGTATGCGTTTGTGTAAATTGTGATTCTAATTACGGCTTAAAATGAACAAATCTATCAAAAGTGGTGTACGAAATATGTTGTTTTGCATGATTGGCAAGTTCAACGAAATACAACAACAGCGTGATGCCGCGTTTAAACAAAAACAAGATTGTCTACGTGTGGTGTTGAATTTCATAGGTTAGTAGACAATATTATTTTGATACTTTAAACACCTACCTATCCAGTCGTCCTAATAAAATTTTGATTTATAATTTACGTATCCTTCCAATAGTTACCTACGCTTCTCTATGTATTAAATAAAACTAATTATATTCATTCGTATATCGCATCAGTCAACCAATAATTCATTTTAATAACATCACCTATGTTTTACGTATACTCATAATGAATTTTAATTTTAAAACGATTACCTTTCTTTAACAGAGAATCTGCAAGATGTCGAAGGAGTTAATGAAATAGTAAGAACTATTGAAAATCTCACTGAATTAGAGCAGAAAGATAGGATAATAACCCAGAATCAGTACTTAGAAGAAATAGCTTCAATGACTGGTAAGTTTTTACTATACACTGATGTTTTGAAATTATGCCGAAAAAAACCTTTGCATTTTTACTTACTAATACCAAGAATTAATTACATATTTCGTATTTCTTCTTTGCAGAAGTGAGTGTCAGAACACTAAAAAGAGTAAAAAGGGAAGGTGCAGTAAATGAAGGTGTCTGGAGTACCCCGGGGAAGAAACGTCCACGGAAACCTACTGTGTCTAACCTAGATAACTTTGACATAGATGATATGCGTAACAAGATAAACGAATTTTATATAGTTAAAAAACAAGTTCCTACACTGAGGACACTGTTGGTAGAGTTAAAAGAAAGTATTGATTTTAACGGATGCAGAGAAACTCTGCGCCGCTTGTTATTAGCCAATGGCTATCAATTTAAAAAGAATAAAAATGAGCGTTCTGTATTAATAGAACGCTATGACATATCTGCTTGGAGACATAGATTTTTAAGAACTATAGCAGGAAAACGTGCAGAAGGCAAGCCGATCATTTATGTAGATGAGACTTATGTCCATAGAAACTACAAGCCTAAGAAGTCATGGCAAGGTCCTTCAACTAGTGGTGCAATTGAAAATGTTTCGACCGGGAAAAGGTACATTATAGTTCATGCAGGATCAGAGAAAGGCCCCGTACCAAACTCTTTCTTAGTGTTTAGTACTAAATCAAAAAATGCTGATTATCACCAAGACATGAATGCTGAAAATTTTAATAAATGGCTTAAAGAAAAACTTATACCAAATTTGGAAGAACCAAGTGTAATTATAATGGATAATGCTACTTACCATTCGGTAATTATAAATAAGGTTCCTAACACACAAACGCGTAAAAGTAATATAAGAGAATGGCTTCGTGATAATGGAATTCAATATGAGGACAACCACACGAAAGCAGAGCTGTTGTGTATTGTAAAACGAAATACGCCTGATCCAAAATATGAAGCTGATGAAATTTTAAATCAATGTGATCATGAGGTGTTGAGACTTCCACCCTACCATTGTGATCTTGTGTGGAGTTTGGCAAAACGTAAAGTGGCTAGCAAAAATATTGCAGTTACTACAGCTGCATTAGAAGAGATAATTAAAGATTCATTTGAAAACGTAAGTTCTCAGGATTGGAAGAAAATGACTGATCATGTGATACATATTGAAAATAAATATAAAGAACGTGATAAAATAACAGAAGAAAATTTAGAAAGTTTTATTATAAATGTTAGAGACAGCGAAACTAGTGACAGTGATGAATCTTTTGGCATTGAAATGTTAGAATCTGATTTTGATTATGATGAATAAAACTAAGTTATTATGTGTGGAATATTATCGTATTTTATTTCCCTATTTATTTTCGGATTCTGCCCATATTTACCTCATATACCAACACCTATATATTCCCTAACATAATTTTCTTATACAGTCTATATATATGATATTTTTAATAATGAATTGCCAGGTATCAAAGTAGGTTATTCCAATTCTCATAGTATGATTTTAGTGTTGTCATGCATGTATTTTTTAAATTTGCCGCCAATATTCTGGGGCCAGCTTTCGTTAGCCAGACTCTATCGATACACAACAATACGGATATTACCGATACCCGGTCAAATGTACGTTGACCCTCAATTTCACGTCACGTCAACTCATCATACTGATGAAAAAAAAAATTGGTATTCGTAAAAGACAATACCGATAGCCGGTCAAGTGTACGGTGACCCTTATGGTCCGCGAACATAAAGCGCGGGGGAAAGATGGTTGCCCCGCGCATGCTCCCGCCGCACTTCATACCTCACCCCCTCACAAACGCGATGCGCGTGTTCCCACTTCATCTTAACGTATGAAATTGCGTGTATACGAATGGATTTGGCATTAGTTAAGCTATACTCTAAGCCATAAGAACACTCGTGGTTTAGCAACTCCCTTGCTTACTTACGATTTGTCATATGAAACAATTAATCTTTAACACCGTAACGATTAAAATGTAACTTTAAAATTCCATAATGAAATAGTAGAACGTAACCTTTTTAGGACGTCTCGTAGAAATAAAGAATCCAGTCACATTTAAAATTAATTGTAGAAATTGTAATTGAAATATGTCGCATTACATTTCTTCAACTCAATATTATAAATTATTACTCATTTCAAATTGTTTAGCTAATAGCTTCTAATTTTAGAATTATTTTATTTTCGTTCAAATCGTGCAAGGTTTACGTTCTGTGTCTATCTTCTGTCAAGCACATGTGTAGAAATGTACGTATGAGTCATTTTTAATTAAATTTAGTATCCGGATAATAAACAAGTATCCGGTCGGATGCCGAACAAAAAAAAACGGAATTTTAAAATTTAATTAAAAATTAAATTTAATAAACAAAACGGAACCCTTATAGATTCATCATAATAATATCTGTCTGTCCGTCCGTATGTCACAGCTACTTTTTTCCGAAACTATAAGAACTATGCTGATGAAACATGGTAAGTAGATGTATTCTGTGCACTGCGTTAATAGTAAAAAAAAACAATATATTTCGGGTCTTCCCCATACCTAGAACTGAAACTCAAAAACATTTTTTCATCATACCCATACGTGTATACATACCCATAGGTCTTCAAAAATGATATTTAGGTTTCTGATATAGTTTTTTTCTAAACTGAATAGTTTGCGCGGGAGACACTCCCAAAGTGGTAAAATGTGTCCCCCCCCCCCTGTAACTTCTAAAATAAGAGAATAATAAAACTAAAAAAAAATTATGATGTAAATACATCACCATGTAAACTTCCACCGAAAATTGCTTTGAACGAGATCTAGTAAGTAGTATTTTTAGTTGGTCATAAATCGTAAACCGCAAAGTTACGTTTCATTCAATCAACTCAAATATAAAAAATTTAAAAAGCATTAATATGTTACTTGCTGCTACGGAACCCTTCATGGGCGAGTCCGACTCGCACTTGGCCGGTTTATTTTCATGAATATCGCATCCAAACTCTTTGTGGAAATTCATGTACAATTCAATTCTTTATAATGGCTCCTGTGGCCTAAGTCGGTGCTTAAGGCACAGGAGCCATTATAAAGAATAGAAGCTGCCTTAGAATCGCTATTCTGCCAATGTCCCGTAGATAGAGCTATTAACGGAGGAAATAAAGTGTTTCAGGATTTAACCGGTTAGTAGTTAGACTATGGAGTTTCTTCGACCAGAATCTAAACAAAAGGACATCACAGATACTGTAAATACACATACAATGACAACTTATATAGGTGATTTATAGATACTTCAATATAAAATTTTACTTTATTAATAGGTACATCACAGATACTGTAAATACACATACAATGACAACTTATATAGGTGATTTATAGATACTTCAATATAAAATTTTACTTTATTAATAGGTATATACCTATATCTTTATATATAAAAAATACGTGTCACGTTGTTTGTCCGCGATGGACTCCTAAACTACTGAACCGATTTTAAATTTGATTTGCACACCGTGTGAAATTTGACCCAACTTGAAAGATAGAATAGCTTACATTACATCTCAATTTATAGTCGCAATATTATTTTATTGCAAATTATGGACTATTATTTGACAGTCACAATTATTATCTGTTAGCTCCAAACGACAATATAATATACCAAGAACCTTAGCCACAGCAACGCGTGGCGGGGTCTGCTAGTATATGTGTATATATATATATATATATATATATCCTCTTGAGACTCAGGGTATAAAATTTTGTAGGATCAAGTAGATTTTTGGTATTTATTTGGTACTAGCTGACCCGGCGAACTTCGTACCGCCTTAGCGTAAATTTGATGCACTACTTTATTTTGTATAGCTGACCTATCTTATGTATGCGTACCTATTCAATTTGAACTGGAATCTATGACGTTGATCTGAATGACGTTGACATTTGTAACGAGCTTTTTTTAAAATATGCAAAATTAAATGTATATTTTTCAATCTTTCTGAGAGATTTTCTTGATATTTTTTTCCGTAAGAACCTTGTACAGAGTATTAGAAAACTACAAAAAAAAAAACAGCCAAATCGGTCCAGCCGTTTTCATGCTATGTCGTGACAACGGAAAACGGGTTTCATTTTTATATATATAAGATTTTTAACAGAGTTAAGGTAAAAATAATGAAAAACAACCTAACCCCACCACAACCCTAAAATATATACATAATAGCCATACCCAGATATGCGGGGCTCAGTCAGAGTGGAAAACATATTTCCCTAGCTCCTCGTGGGAACGCTATGGATATTTATAATTCCCGAAATGACGGCGACATGGTTCGCAACCCTTCACGTCTCGTTTCCAGGGGGGGGGGGGAGGGCTACGGACAGACAGCCACTGAATGTAAGAGGAAGCATGAATTATAAAATTGAGGAAGTATGTGAGATGATGAGTAAAAGACATCTAGATGTTCTATGTGTGAATGAGACAAAGCGGAAAGGTTGTGACATCACCGCGCATGAACAGTACACATCCTATTGGTCAGGAGTGGCGGAATCCAGCAGAGGCAGCAAGGGCGTTAGTATACTACTTTCCGCCAGAACGGATGAATGTATGACTGATTTTGAGTGTGTAAGCCCAAGACTCCTCTGAGTGAGGTTGAAGGTTGGCCTTACCTGCATCTTCATTTTAGGGGTATTTGCTTCATAAGATGCGGCGTGAAACCGGTCGTCGAGAGCCCAGAGCGAGAGGCAGGTCTTTTGGGCTAGTGTGAAAGAAAAGAAAGTAGGAGTGAAACGTGATGGATATAAGTGTGTGGTAGGAAAGTTTGGCGATGAAAGAGTGAATTAAAATGGCGAAAGTCTCCTAGAAATATGTTTCGAAATGAATCTGGTTGCGAGAGGCAGGTCTTTTGGGCTAGTGTGAAAGAAAAGAAAGTAGGAGTGAAACGTGATGGATATAAGTGTGTGGTAGGAAAGTTTGGCGATGAAAGAGTGAATTAAAATGGCGAAAGTCTCCTAGAAATATGTTTCGAAATGAATCTGGTTGTAACAAACACGATGTTCGACCACAAAAAGATTCATTTGTATACTAGAGAAGAAAGAAATCGGAGAAGTATGATTGACTTTGTAATTGATGATGTAAGATTGAGAAAGAAAATGCTCGACACCCGGGCTTACCGCGGTGTCGGAATTGACACAGACCACTTCCTGGTGGTCAGCCGAATAAGAGGCCTATTTAAGCGGTGGCGGCATCGTGTGTATGAGTCCATTAGTGAACTAGAGCGCATATAAGTTGAGAATTTGCAAGAGAAAGGTATAAAAGAGGGGCTTTTTGAGTAAATTGAGGATTTCTCCAACGTCGCCTTAAGTATAATGTATCGGAGAATTTCGAATATCTGGGACGTGTCTAGGTGGCTCAGTTGGTCAGAGCATTCCCCCTGTAAGGGACTGGTCGCGGGTTCAAGTCCCGTCCTAGATGTTCTCTTTTTCCGATCTAAAATCTTTAGATAAATTGAAGAAGTTTCACAATTTGAACGAAATAAGCGAGATTGAAGAAAGTTGTTTAAGGAAGGACTTGTGGAAGTTGCAGTTGAAACGTCTGGTGTATGTAAGATAAGAAAAGGGTGTAAACTAGAGACTGTGTGTGTGGAGGTCCAAAAAGCAGTGTCTGAGAAGAAGAAAGCTTGGGTGAAATGGTTGGTGGTACGAGCCAATCAAAGAGTGCAGAAAGCAACGGATGAAGAGGTAAAATTGGCAAGGGATGAGTATAAGAGGTACAAAACTGTGGTAAAAGAGGTTGTAAGAAAAAAGAAAGATAGTGAGAGAGATGAGTTTAGTAGGAGGTTATCTGACAACTTCCAGCAGAACCGAAAGTTCTTCTGGAAGGCAATAAGAACATCCAGATGTGCAAATACGACTTCGCAACTGGACAAAGTCAGAAACCTGGACTAGGTTCGTGAGAGGAGAAGAATGCGTGCTAAAGAGATGGAAGGAATATTTTGAAAGCCTATTTGAGAAAGATGTGCTGGCACAAATTCTTCCCTGGGACTAGAGAGAAGTCGGTGATGAGAGTGATATCAGTATGAAAGAGATTGAGGAAGGATTGAACAGCATGAAATCGGGCAAGGCTGCAGGGTGTGACAGGATTACGGTTGAGATACTGAGAGCTGGACAAGGTGTGATAGCTAGTCAGCTGTACCTCCTTTTTAACCTTTGCTGGAGGAGCGGCTGTGTACCAGGAGACTGTTGCAAAGCCGTCATCGTACTGCTGTATAAAGGAAAAGGGTCACATCAAGACTGTAAGAATTAAGGCATTAGCTTACTCAGCATTGTCGGCAAACTGTATGCAAAGATCTTGATGAATGAAACTGATGAAAATTTGTGGGATGTACAAGCGGGATTTAGGAAAGGAAGGGGATGCATGGATCAGGTCTTTTCCCTACGAAGTGTAGCCGAGAAATTTTTGGCTCACAACCAAAAAGTCTACTGCGCTTTCGTGGATTTGGAAAAGACCTATGATAGAGTAGTGAGAATTGTGGTCAACATTGTCTATAAATGGGGTGCAAATCATACATAATTTGTAGCAAATCGCTTTGCCTACAAATATGTTCATATAACTTTTTGCCCTAAATTTAAAATTAGAGAAGGTATAAGCAAAAAAGTGAGAAAATTTCTATAAAAAATTATAAAAATTATGGAGAAACATCCTGTATTAGCTGGTGGTACCGCGCTATTCCTGAGTGAGAAGGTTAATCCATCTTTGCTCACTCTTGTTGGCGAACGTTTTTTCGTAGCTTTATACGGCGGTAATAAAGACGAGTCGCTAGACGGCATGCGATACAAACGATTGGCCAAGACAGTGACTAATAATTCATATAGTTTATCATCGCTGCCTCCAACACAAGATGCAGCTCGTTTTCACAGTCTCCGAGTAGTAAGATATCAAAATCCTGAAGATCGGGGCTGAAAAAGCATGCAAACATTTGGATGCCAATACAAGCTTCCAAGCCTAAAAATAAATTAATTTTCTGCAGATGCAAAGGAAATTGTGGAAGCATGTGTGGCTGCAGAAAAGCAGGCCTCAAATGCTCTACAGTATGCCTCCATTGTTCTGGCGAAACATGCAAGTTCATGGAAATATCAAAGAAAATGAATTTGAAGATGAACTTCCAACTATGACTCCAATTTTAACTCCTGTCATTCCCCAAACCTTCACATTCGACGTTGAATTACATTCTGAGTCACAGCCTGGACCATCGAAGAAAAGTAGAAAAGAATAGCTAGCTAATAACTGACTGAAAATATGATTACGTCGAGGATTACCTCATCGGCAAGATGTCTGTGGAGTAGGCTTACTGGGGATACCATGTAAAAAAACGCGCCTACAGACTCTACCTCATAGGTGGCGGGGAAAAGAGTTAACAATGAATAAGTAAAGTTAGGGATTTAACAAAATTTAATTTAACATGATTTAACATTTTTTTAAGATTAAGAATTAATAATTTAAAAAAAAAGAGCACCAAACTTAAAACTAAGTTAAACATTTCGTTTTGACCTGATTCTCATGAGCATTGACGAACCCGGCCAACTTTGGGGTACTGTAACAGCGTTTTAAATGAATGAAATTTAAAAAAATATGGACAAATATTTTCACCAAAAGAGTAAAATGTATATAAAAAAGTTATAGAGCAAAAAATATTCTTTTTATTTAAATTTTCCCACTTTTTAGCTTATAACTTCTTTAATTTTAAAGGACCATGCAAAAAATTGTATGGAAGCTGTCCCAGCTGACCCACAGACACGGTGATCGTTTCAGTATAATTATGACGGCCCATAAAAAGACAAATAACCATTTATAGTCCACAAATTGATGGGGTTCTTAAAAAATAAGACAATGTTTACATGAAAAAATCGTGTTTAATACCTACATTTTAGGCATTGCTAACAAAAATAATTGTTTAACTAAACATTCTAGATATGAATAACAAAGTCAATGCTCAATATAATAAGCTAATTTGTAATTTTTTATAAAAATAACAACATTTGAGACATACAGACAAATAAAAAATTCCAAATATCAGAGTTTTCATTTTCCACGTACAATACTTATTACCTTTACAGTTTTATTATATTGTATAGATAAATAATTATTCGTCTATCATTATAGTAGATAACGTTTCTTCTGCTGGTAGGTTAAATTCGATATGACGACCTATCCCCATATACCATATAATTGAGAGCTTCCAATTTTACACGCCCCAGTTAAGCAGGTGCAATACCACTGTTTAATGGCATGTCTATCAGTTTCATTGCGGTTTATTAATAAATAATTATAGTAAACGCGTGACCTGACGTGTCTAGACTGTATGCGTCTTCTGGTCAACCAGACCTTATCTTCACGAATGTTAAATCTTGGTAAATCATTTAATTGGTTATCTCTGAACAATTCTATATGACATATTCCATTCCGAATATGTTCCACACAGTATGATTTGGCAAGTTTTATGTGGTAGGTCCTTTATTAATAAATAATTATAGTAAACGCGTGACCTGACGTGTCTAGACTGTATGCGTCTTCTGGTCAACCAGACCTTATCTTCACGAATGTTAAATCTTGGTAAATCATTTAATTGGTTATCTCTGAACAATTCTATATGATATATTCCATTCTGAATATGTTCCACACAGTATGATTTGGCAAGTTTTATGTGGTAGGTCCCCAAAGCAAATAATATATTTGTATATATAAATACATATATTATAGATATAAATACAACTATATAAATATATAAATACAATAACGCACAGAAAAATAGAACGTAAACACAGCGAAACGTAGTAGGCACGACGAAGTACGCGCGCAGCTTAGGTTGGAATCGAAAGGACGAGTGCAAAGCGAGGCGGGAGGGGGCAGCGCGATAGACCCGATTTTTTTGTAGATCTTACGGCTGGGCTCTTTCAATAGTATTTTTATAGTTTAACAATGGTCCTGTACATTCTTTTTACAATTTATTGTATCAAAAATAATAAAACATATATACTTTTTAGGGTTCCGTTGCCAAATGGCAAAAAACGGAACCCTTATAGATTCGTCATGTCTGTCTGTCTGTCCGTCCGTATGTCACAGCCACTTTTTTCCTAAACTATAAGATCTAGCCTGTTGAAACTTGGTAAGTAGATGTATTCTATAAATTTTGGGGGTCCCCATACTTGGAACTGAAACTCATAAATTTTTTTTTCATCAAACCCAATCATGTGGGATATCTATGGATAGGTCTTCAAAAATGATATAGAGGTTTCTAATATCATTTTTTTCTAAACTGTATAGTTTGCGCGAGAGACACTTCCAAAGTGGTAAAATGTGTGTGTGTGTGTGTGTCCCCCTGTAGCTTCTAAAATAAGAGAATGATAAAACTAAAAAAAATATATGATGTACATTACCATGTAAACTTCCAACGATAATTGGTTTGAACGAGATCTAGTAAGTAGTTTTTTTTAATACGTCATAAATCGTAAACTGCAATTTACCTTTCATTCAATCAACTCAAATGTAAAAATTAAAAAAAATATTATTATGTTACTTGCTGCTACGGAACCCTTAATGGGCGAGTCCGACTCGCACTTGGCCGCTTTTTGTACGATAACCCCATGATCTATGATGATATCGTCATAGTATAAAATCATAGTGGTGGTAAGGTGTAATAGATGAGATAACTTTGAAATCTGTTGGTGGGTTGGGACGATTTTTTGCATGGTCCTTTAGGGCAAAAAGTTATATAATGAACATATTTGTAGGCAAAACGATTTGCTACAAATCATGTCTTTACGAATATTTTGTAGGACGCATAGTTTCAGTTGCGAAAAAGGTGTTTGCACCCCTTTTTCCAAGATGGCGGCCGGGGGACAAGGGCGACAAACTTGGGGTTAAGCTTCTATTGACCCACACATGTCCCAAAAATAAAATTTCGTGTTCTAAAAAATGCAATATTACGCCTCTAAATTTTAACATTTCAATGGACTAGATGATATTTAATGAAATTGTGTGATGTATGAGGCAATAATTATGTATAAGCAATGCTTAAAGTGACTAACATTTTAATTTGATAAAGATAGATAGTGTATCGTGTAATTTCAAATTTAAATTGACTTCAAATTTATTTTGTTTTATCTGTTTATGTTTCCTATGTGATTTGTGCTATGTACGTGTATCCGAAAGGGAAAAAAAACGACGGGTTGCACTCCGGAAGTGCCGGCAGAAGTGAAAACTTGAATATTAACGTTTTGCATTTTTGATATTTTGGAATGGTTAGGGAATAATTTTGCACGAATTGCTTTAATTATCAGTATAAAGGTACTATCATTTATGTGGTAACATACAATATTCATTGCGGTATCGTACACAAACATGACATGTTATATTACATTAAAAATTTAACTCTTCAGAACTATTACAATTATTTTACATTAAAAATTTTATCTCTCAGAGAAATCAACTTCCATCAATAATTTCAACGACTTTTTCACCATCATTATTACCAGAACCATCATCGCCAATATATTTATAAAGCACTCACTCATTTTCTTTCGCTATTTCTTCGTCAATTTTTTCCTTAATAGATGGACTTTGTGTAATTTCCATTTTATATCAATAGATTTATGGCACAAAATAGAATAAAGTTATATGAAGACAAAAGTGTTTCTTTGGCCTCGGTCGGAATCGATCTCAGTCTCGACGAAGTCAACGACCACTTATTAGACGAACGCGCCACCAAGATTGTTAAGTAGTGTGAAATTAGCGCTTCTATATTTGTTGTCTTACGATCAAGGCACGTGTTTACTGACGCGAGTTAACCCTTTTTTACCCATTACAAAAAAGTGCACAACGCCGCTAAAGAAGTTTTCACTTCGAAAAAATCTTTCTTTCTTTCAAATTACTAGGTACATAAAATATGGGGATACATATGGAGTTTCGAATGTCGCCCTTGCGACCCACGCTACCGCGGCACGCTCGGCTCGCGCTCTGTTGGGGTCACAGTTCTAACCTAACCTAACCCAGTAGCGCCGGAACCACTAGTCCGGAAAGTTGGATTTCGAAAACGTGACTATATTCGAGCGTATGAGGCAGTGAAAATGTTTTTCGAAACAGCGTCTTCGTGCGGAAATCTCCTCGGAATCCCCCCTGCCGCCCAGCGGTTTGTTTTAAGTAAATTTTATGCTATCAAATAATAGTTAAAGTGTCTACCTGCCGGGTGCAATAATATCCTTAAATAGGTATCTTCTCTCTTTTCACACAACTTCACTAAATTATTTTCAACCACAATATGGACACTATGCAAGCCACTATTGATGTCATAAGCAGCACAATCAATAAGAGGATGGAAGAATTTGAGGCAAAACTGCAAAAGACTCCAAATAGTCTTACCAGTTTAGCAGCTGACTTCAATGAATTTAGAGTGTTCGTCACTCAAATTCTAAAAAACTTGCAGATGCAAGTTGAGGCCTTAGCAGTCAACGTGGATGGGATGGAGATCCAGAGGCGCCGCAAAATCCTTTTGCTTCATGGTGTAGACGAAGTGAACGAGGAAAATGCCACACACACAGTGTTGAACGGAAACGGAAAAACGGGAACGTTTATGTTATCGGTCCTGACGAAGTGAGGCATCGAGTGGCGTCGTTGGCTGAATTAAATAGTCTTGCTGAAACCAAGTCGAAGACTAACACTGTCGCTCCGAAGGCAACAAAATCCAAACGAGCAGCGACTGTGAAAAAGTGAAGATACAATATTTTCATACAAGTATGCAGTCCAGGTACACCTTCATGTTTACATTTTATACCTCCAATTATCTAAGAATCATAAGTAACTTGGCTGTCTACACACGAAGGTATTTAACTTAAACTATTCTTAATAATACACACATTTAGGTAACTTGTTTTAGTCGTAAACAACAAATAATATGACGTTGACATGACAGTGACGGATCAATGACAGCGTCGAATGAGTTGCGTTCCATTTCCATGTATCAACATGTAACTTATATCTGCAGCTTGTCAATATTCTATTATTACATATTTTAATGTTATTAATGATTTACTAATTATTAATGATAAAAATGTAGCATGTACCTGGAATAATGGCATAATTTTCCCTTTCTCGTAAATATTTTCTGTTTATTCCTGTACTATTTGCTCTGTTCACAAAAGTTTTTTTACTATTGTTTAGTTTGAATTTTTTTTCTCTTAAATTCAAATTTTCATGTATTATTTGCCACCGGCAGATGGAGCTTAACGTAGCCTTAGTATTCAAATAAGTATTATAATATTCATATCTTGGTTCATATTGAAACACTGGGTAAATATTTATCTATTTAATGGCATTTTCTGACTGTAGTAATGATAGTGATAGCGAGTATTATTCCATAAGTAGTGATGCGAGCTTTGAGAGGAGTCCATCACTTGCTGAATTTCTTGCATCTCAATTTTCTGACGTTCCCAGGAATTTTAACGCAGTCCACATAAATGCACAAAGCATTCCGGCTCACTTCCCAGATATACTGGCTACTTTTGACTGTACACATATACACGCTATTCTTATCTCGGAGTCATGGTTGCCCCCATGCCTACCTACTGCCCCATATTCTATACCTAGCTTTAATCTTATCAGAAACGATCGCGCGGTTGGTCAAGGCGGGGGTGTTGCCATATATCTTCGGACGCAAATCCCATTTACTGTTATTAGTATGTCTCCACAACCACCGGTCTATGGGGAACATCTCTTCCTAGAAATTGAACTCCTTCACTCTAAAACTCCGCTAGGTGTCTTTTACTGTCCTTCATCTACTATAAACTACTTCTCCTCCTTCGAACTCATCCTTGAAAACTTGGTACCTTCGTACAGTCAAAGCATAATCATGGGTGACTTTAACACCTGTCTGCTAAAAAACGACGTTCTCGTTCTTCTGCCTTACAATCTATTATTCGATCTAACAACTTGTCTATTATTCCTACTAATGCTACTCATCACGTTCCAAATCGTGTGCCTTCTCTGCTTGACCTCATCATTGTCTCTTCTCCTAATCGTGTTGTGAAGTATGGTCAACGCTCTGCTACTCAGTTTTCCTACCACCACTTGTTGTATCTATCTTACCGACTTCGCCCACCTAAATCTAAACTTAAAGTACTCTCGCAGCGCAATTTTCGTGACATGGATCTCGGCTCCCTACGCAGGGATGCCAGTGCCATTGATTGGGGTTCACTTATTGATTCTAGTTGTATAAACGAAAAAGTTGAACTGTTTACAACTAATTTAACTAAATTGTACGATCTGCATGCACCTATACGGAACATCAAAGTGAAAGATCTACCATCACCTTGGCTAACTGATAAAATAAAAGTGCATATCTAAAAAAGCTGCAGCCAAGTCAAAGTACCAAAGTCGTCCCACGGAATTGAATCGAAATTACTGTAGTAAGGTATGCAGGAGTGCTCAACGCCTACATATCCATAATTCGGTTGAAAACGGTGATCCAGCTCACGTCTGGAAGTTTCTAAGGTCATTGGGAGTTGGTAAATCTCGACAAAGTGCGATTTCTAAAAATATTGATATGAATTCCCTTAACCAACACTTCTCTGCTCCGTCATCTTTTGACGCGGCAACTAAACTTAGTACTCTTAACCATCTTTCATCAACTGCCACTCCCGACTGTTCTCCGTTTGTCTTCACTCAATTCGCTAGCTGTGATGTTAAGAAGAGCATAATGTCGATCACTTCCAATGCGGTGGGAATCGACTGTATCAGTCGCAATATGATCGTTCCTATCATTGACGAAATCCTCCCTATTATCTGTCACATTTTCAACTACTCGGCAACTAGCGGCACCTTCCCATCAGCATGGAAAGATGCCCAAATAATTCCTGTTCCTAAGAAGAGTAATCCTTCATCCTTTTGCGAGTATCGGTCTATTTCTATACTTCCCTTCCTTTCCAAAGTCCTTGAGCGCTTGATCCATTCTCAGTTGATTAGTTTTCTGTCTAAAAATTATCTTTTAAACCCTTTTCAATCCGGATTTCGTCAAGGACATAGTACCACAACTCCTCTTATTCATATTGCGGAGGATATTAGATCTGGTTTGGAGAACCACGAGCTAACAGTTCTAGCGTTGTTAGACTTTACCAACGCCTTCAATAACGTTGACTTCGACGTATTACTCAGGATATTGTGCTCCCTTAACATATCTCCAGCAGTGATTGACTGGTTTCAGAGTTACCTGTATGGTCGCCGGCAACGTACCCGTATAGAAGACACCGTTTCTTCTTGGTGCCTAACGTCTGCTGGCGTACCTCAGGGTGGCGTTTTATCTCCTCTACTCTTCGCTGTTTTCATTAACTCCATCTCTGATCATCTCACTTCTTCCTACCACCTATACGCAGATGATCTTCAAATATACTCGAGAGCTACTCCAGATAAACTGACGGATGCCATCAGCATCATTAATAGGGACATGGTCCAAATATGCAACTGGAGTAAATCGTATGGCCTGAAAGTCAACCCATGTAAGACCTCTCACTCTTGGAGCTGAGGGCCCCAAGTCAAACTTCTGTCAATATGTATCCCCAGATTTTTGACTTTTTCACTATAAGGTATGATCGTGCCATCACAGGAGACTTAAGGACCAGTCAATTTTTTTTGACGGTGGCCATAGGAACTCCTGAACTAAACAAGTTAAACCTAGCTAATTTGTGCTTATTTATTTTGTCTTGGTAAGCACTCTGTTGCTACATGATATGCAAATGCAAATGCAAGGGTTGTGCTGATACCCTGGGGTTATCCTTTCGAGGGCTTACCCGGGGTGCCCGGCAATGGACACTTGGGGAGGACACCGTGTGGTTTTAGTTGGTCCGATTCCGACACGCCTATCCCATCGTTGGCACCGATGGGGTGAAGCCCGTGGGGGTTACCAAGCGTAAAAAATTAAAGTGTTGTGCTGATTCGAAAAGTTTGTATCGCAATTATATAATATTATAATTATATACTATTTTCGTTTTAGCATAACTGATATTTTCAATGAAAGTTTGTTCTTAAAAAGTTTTTTTTAAGTTTTATTATTAAACTTTTTAAGCATCTATTCTTGCAAATCCAGATTTCACTATTTGGGCTCCCCTGTTAATAGGCTATTCATGAGAACTCGAACTTACATAAAATGATTGAAAAATGTTAGATATTTAGTAATAGTAGTGGCTCAAAGGCAGCCGACATTCGACCGTACTTCATTAGGTTTTCCTATAGATTTATACCGGAAAAAGAGGCCTCGGACATCCAGGACAGGCCTTGAACTCGTGACCAGTCCCTTACACGGGGAATATTCTCACCAACTGAGCTACCTGGAGACGCCGTAGATATTCGAAATGCTCTGATATTATTCATTTATTCAGGAGAGGGTTTTCGGCATAGAAAAGTTGCCACTTTACGCCGCAGCGAAGCGCTGGCCGTCTGCAGCCAGTTTCGCGCGCCTATGTGTAGAAAAATAAAAACGTTTACTTAAGCTTTTGTGTTATTGTGGTATCAATAAAAATAATTAAACAACTATTACATAGAATATCTTCTAGTAATACAGTTTACGTTATTCATTTTTATTAGGTATTTTGATATCCATCTACGTTCAAATATAGCTGCGTTCATACATTGTTTTAAAATAGAATGTATCTATTATGAAGAAAATTTGTATGTTTCAACAACATACCTACATGGAGTCCGCACACGCACGTGCATTGTTATATATGTAATTAAGTACTAGTACCAATTACTTACCACTATTATTTTTTAATCGATTTCCAAAAAAAGGTAGATTCTCAATGCGATACATAGGTATGTATACCTGTGTAATTTTATTGGAACTCTTGGTCAGTAGACACGTAACGGGGCGCTAAGAAAAAAAGACTTAGAAAAATTTCGACCAAAAAACTTCGCCTCATCATACCTTCGGATCCGGTGGGATGTGGGAGTATAAGGGTGGGGAACCATGAGGGCACACGACCTAGGTCATTGACCTTGACCTTGGGGGTCATCGACCTTGTCATCGGGGTTATATGACCCGGTGACCTTTGTGACCTTGACCCCGGCGACCTTTGTCACCTTGACCACGTTGACCTTTGTGCCCTTGACCCGACGACCTTTGTGACCTTGACCCCGGTGACCTTTGTGACTTTGTCCCTGGCGACCTTTGTGACCTTGACCCCGGCGGACTTTGTGACTTTGACCCCGACGCCGTTTGTGACCTTGACCCCGGTGTCCTGCGTGACCTTTATCTTTGCTACTGATGACCTTCGTGACCTTGACCCCAGTGACCTCTATTACTTTGACCCCGGTGACCATTGTGGTCTTGAACACCCGAGACCTTTGTGACCTTGACAGTGGTGACCGTAGTGACCTTGACCTCAGTGGCCTTAACCTTCATTAGTGTTTAGTTGGAGAGGTGTGGCACAGGTTTTTGATTGAAAATTTTATAAGTCCTTTTTGCTTGAAATTTTTCTAAGTGTTTTTTTCATAGCTTGTGTATGAAACAGGGCGCTATGAAAAAGACTTAGAAAAATTTGAACCAAAATAGGACTTAGAAAATTTTTCATAAAAGGGTGAATAGGTGAAGAGATAAGCGGGTGTGTTGAAGCGGTAAAAGGGTAAAAAAGGGAAATGTGGCAAGGGGAAATGTGGAAAGGGTAAAAAGGGGAAATGTGGAAAGGGTAAAAAGGGGAATGTGGAAAGGGTAAAAAGGGGAAATGTGGAAAGGGTAAATAGGGGAAATGTGGAAAAGGTAAAAAGGGGAAATGTGGAAAGGGTAAAAAGGGGAATGTGGAAAGGGTAAAAAGGGGAAATGTGGAAAGGGTAAAAAGGGGAAATGTGGAAAGAGTAAAAAGGCGAAGTGGTTATTTTTTTCTAAATCAAACGATGCGCCTACAAGGTCGACGGAGCCCCGCTACCCGGGGCTCCTACTTCTGGGTGGTTTATAAAAAAATAACCACGAAGGCCTAATGCGGCCTAAGCCTTCTAACCTAACCTATCCGAGTCGGGGTGCCCTAAACTATACATGGGACAATTGACACAAAAGAAAGACTTGACGAATCGACACTATTACACTGCTTGAAGGGGAAAAAACGCTTGACGAATCGACACTAGACCAATAAAATTGTACCCTACTTCGTTTAAAAAAACTAAAAAACACGCTTTTAGCACGCACAAAAAATTCGAAAATCTATTTTTTCGTATTCCTGACAGCAAACCCTTTCATTTGATACCCATATCATGGGCGTGCATTTCAAATAGCCTGTCCGCCATCTTGGACGTCCGCCATATTGCATTTAAGTCACGTGACTATTTTTTCGTTTTTCTGACAGCAAACCCTTTCATTTGATACCCATATCATGGGGGTGCATTTCAAATAGCCTGTCCGCCATCTTAGACGTCCGCCATATTGCATTTAAGTCACGTGACATTTTTTTTTCGTTTTTCTGACAGCAAACCCTTTTTTCTAAAGATTTAGATCGGAAAAAGAGAACATCTAGGACGGGATTCGAACCCGCGACCAGTCCCTTACAGGGGGAATGTTCTGACCAACTGAGCCACCTAGACACGTCCCAGATATTCGAAATTCTCCGTTAGAAAAAAGTAAGCATACAAAATGCTTAAAAATTTAATTGAAGCAAACCCTTTATTTGATACCCATATCATGGGGGTGGATTTCAAACAACCAGTCAGCCATCTTGGGGAGGCCACCATATTGGATTTGTAATGACGTTTCTTAGCTAGTCATGTATTGTCATCAGAACTCAGAGCGTGTGCAAAATTTCATCCTAATCGAAGACCGGGAAGTGGGTTAAATTAAGATTCCAAGATTTTCTTACATGGTACATAGTTAGTTACAAGTGGAGCTAATAAAAGCGTGTAAAAAACTCATAATTATTGTCTTCAAATACAAGCGGCTCTCGTTACGGTAAAGATTTAGTTATAGTACCCATTAAGTAAATTACATACAGTTCCCGAATTTCCGTATTCTGGTGCTCTCATTGTTTTCCCATTCCACTGTATTCGCTCTGTTATTAGTTGTTTTAGGTAGATTTGTTATTAGGTGTTTTAGGTAGATTTGTTATTAGGTGTTTTAGGTACATTTGTTATTAGGTTACTTGTTTGTTCGTTCGGTAGTATTAAGTTTAATTATTTATATCGGTGGTTTTCGTTAGTAAATTGTAATTATTTGTTTTCTTTTATTTTCTTGTTACTCTTATTTTCGTAGTGTAATTTTTTTTCAGTAGATTTAGGTATATTTATTCGTAGTTTTAAATTTAGTTAGTAGACTGTATATATTTATTGTAGATAAAATATAGTTAGTAGTACTAAATACTATGAATCCTATGGAGTTGATATTGGCACGTAATTTCAATATCTGGAATTATGCTGCCAGTATAGCCAATGAGGAGCAGGCTCTAAGAGCCGCTCGAGCTTGGCTATTAATGCCAACTAACCAGACCCAAGCACGCTGCCCCAGATGCCGGCAAAATTTGTCAGCAGAACAACGTGCAGATTATAAATGCGGATTTCGCTGGCGTTGTCGCCGACAAGGGTGCAACGTGATAGAATCACCATTAAAGAACACGTTTCTCGAGCGATCAAAGGTCTCAGTGTTGTGTACATTAAGATTGTTAATGCACTTTTTCCGCCAAGATAAGGTGTCACAAGCGGCAAGGGATGTTGGGGTAACCCGTAAAACAGCAGTCCAAATGTTCCACTATTTTCGGGAAGTATGCGAAATGGCGGAATGCCACGACCGTGAAATGTTAGGTGGTTCTGATGACGTTGTGGAAGTCGATGAAACGCATTTATTTACAAATAAATACCACCGAGGTCGACTTCTACAACGTCAAACATGGTCATTCGGATGCATAAGCCGCCAAACAAAAAAAAATCACGTGGAACTAATACCTGACAAGTCGCGTCAAACATTAGATCCCATTATAGCTGCCAACGTTAGACCAGGGTCATTTATCATGTCGGACATGCACAGAGCCTACAATGGCATTGCTCTGCGATTAAATATGGGAGGTCATTTCACTGTCAACCATAGCACGAATTTTGTTGTTGGGACCACTAACATTCCGGTACGTTCAACGTTGGGTACCCCCGTCTCTGGTGGACAGGACGTCAGTGTGAAAATTCACACCAATACCATTGAACGACAGTGGCTAGAACTTAAGCGTCACTGTCGCACCTGCAGAAGCCAAAGGCGTCTTAAATGGTACATGGGCGAATTCATGTACCGGAAGAACATTTTAAAAGACCTCCCATCTGATGCTGCCCGCTTTCGCAGATTATTGCGAGACATTCAAAGAGTTTACCCCGGACGTAATAGACGAGGCATAAGGGCAAATAAATGCAGGTGCCGACAATGCCGCTAATGCCTGCAGACCCCATAAAACCTAAAAGGATACTCTGGGAACAATAGACCTTTTCGTTCAATACCTTTGACGGTTTTAATGGAAAATAGTGATATTTTGTATTTTCGAACATTTGACAAAGGCAGATACTTATCTGAAATACTTCAGTATTATAACAAAATTTAAATGAGCTGAATTTGAATGAAAGTTTTGTCATTTTTGACGCTTCGCCGGCTGCTGCCGCAGCACGCTCACTTCTCTTGCTAGGCTCGCGCGTTGTGTTCACAGTTCAAACCTAACCTTGCCGAACTCTGTTTATATGTACGTCATTGCTAAAAGCACTGTCGATCATTTTTTTAGTATAGTTCCAAGGTCACAAAAATCATGTCCAAAGTCACACAAAGGTCAAGATCACATAGGACAAGGTCACATGGAACTCTGGTGGCAAGATTGATAATCCCAAGGTCAAAGTCAATGAGCTGTGTAGTGCATGGGATACCCCGCACTTACACTCCCGTATCGTTCGGGATCCGGTGGGATACGAAGCATTCTTTGGATATGAAGAGACGAAGCTTTTTGTCGAAACTTTTCTAAGTTCTTTGTCGTCAAAATTTTTCTAAGTGTTTTTCAGTTGTACTGAGGTCACCAAGGTCAAGGTCACAAAAATCATGTCCAAAGATAATTAAGTAATGTCAAGGTCACAGAGGTCAAGGCCATCGGGGTCAAGGTCACGCACCTTCCAATGCATGACCACGGGGCCATGGAACTCCGGTGGCAAGGTCGATGACCTCAAGGTCAAGGTCAATGACCTTCGTAGTGTACCCTTGTGGTACCCCACCCTTACACTCCCACATCCCACCGGAGCCCGAAGGTATGAAGAGGCGAAACTTTTTGGCGAAATTTTTCTAAGTCCCTTTTCGTCGAAATTTTTCTAAGTGTTTTTCAGTTGTACTGAGGTCACCAAGGTCAAGGTCACAAAAATCATGTCCAAAGATAATTAAGTAAAGTCAAGGTCATCGGGGTCAAGGTCACGCACCATCCAATGCATGACCACGGGGCCATGGAACTCCGGTGGCAAGGTCGATGACCTCAAGGTCAATGACCTGTATAGTGTACCCTTGTGGTACCCCACCCTTACACTCCCACATCCCACCGGAGCCCGAAGTATGACGAGGCGAAGCTTTTTGGCGAAATTTTTCTAAGTCCTTTTTCGTCGAAATTTTTCTAAGTCTTTTTCATAGCGTCCCGTTACGTATACTCTAACCGAACTCTTACATTATATTTGATAAATTATGAATAAATTATTAGGGTTTCCAAATAGATATAGGTACTTACAATTTTATAGCTATATGTATGTAATTTTTTTATTTGAATTTTACACAACACAATCTAGGCCCATATTTAAGTATAGCTCGTAATCTAGACTGCAGATAAACATATTTACATACTTTTTCAGGTAATATATATATATATATATATATATAATATGTATGTACATATATTCCCTGTTATATATTATACTTGTGGCGAGGCAATAGGGACGGCTTGGCACATATTAGTAGGATGTAGGGTGCTTCTCGATAGAGGCCAATACTCACTCCGCCACAATAAGGTGCTTATCATCATACGTGAAGCAATGAGCCTGGCAGTAGCTAGAGCCGAAAAAGGACTGAACTGAAGGTTCATCCATAAAATCCAGGAACAAACCTTATTCAATCTTAGATACTGCCCCAGATTGGACTCTCCTAATCGACACATTAAAAGCACTATAAAATTCCAGAGGATGTTGGGGATTCGTCATCTCAACCTGACATATTTCTTTATTCAAAAACGATAAAATATGTTGTCCTTGTGGAACTTACTGTACCGTGGGAAACAAATATACCGAAGGGCCACACGGTTACGTAATTTGTATCCAGTGGAAGAGGGAGCGAGAGGTATACCAGCAAAATCTCTATCTATATACTTAAAGATCTAGGCCTATCCAGAGCTACAATAAGCTCATTACTAGGACGAATGTCTAAAGAGGCACTAGTAGGTTTGCATCAAATTTGGTTAGGCAGGGGGGAACTTGGGTTCACTACCCTGACTACTGAGTGTTGATGTACATCAACAAAAGGGGCCCCTTAAAACATGGAACTGGTAAATTGTTGACGAAATGATTGGTTGATCTAATCTATATAATTATATAAAAAAATTACTAATGATGTTGTTTACTTACTTAGTAATTAGGAAAAGTTATTGATCTAGTGATGTTGAAACACTAATATTATTGACATAAGGACTGTTGATCTGACATGTATATTCCCAATCAAAGACACAGTTTTTAATATACACCTACTCCTTGAACATCATAACACTAATCTTTCTGCATACATGATTTTCTCTTGTTCATCCTCAATAGCAATGATACCCAAAGTGGTCTATATAGATCCCCAAGGGTCAAAGACAACCTAATTAAAAATGAATATTGGGTCCGTGAGATTTCAATGCAAATCCACTATATTTGATATCATTTAGGCATGCAGATAGTGCTTTTAATTTTGCACCAACAATTTGATATTCAAATCATAGTAATTATTGCATTAACCCTCTTAGCCACGCAACTTGACAAACGGTACGTACTCGCGGTGCCCGGGCACCGGTTGGTCTCTAGCAATTTAAGAATGGCTACAACATGTTATTCTTTCACATTTCAATTCCAACACCAAGTAGGTATTCTAGCCTCATGGTGTTTCTAATGTTATGTATATGATTTGAACATCTGTAGAGATATTATATTTAAACCCCTGAATATCTCTACAGATTTTCATGTGGACATATCTATTTCTTAATTAATTTAGTTCATTTTTTATTTTCTATGTAACAGTAATTTTAAAATATCAAAATCGATGTCCGCGAAAAGGAGAATCAGATCTGCTTAAGACGGAAATTACGGTGCGTAGTGTAGCTTTTTTGCAATGCTTCACTAATCACCAATGTGTATTAAGTATTAAATATTGTATATTGGGTCATACGAACTGTGTGGTGTGTGTGAACTTAATACAACTTGAAACGTATACATAAAGCCTTACCTGTCTGTAGGTATCCTCAATAGTCGGTATGTATGATTCTCTGAATGTACCTTTAACGAATCTTAGAACTAGGGAGCTTTTGCCCACACCTCCCGCACCAAAAACCACAACACGATAATCGTTGCTTTGCTCCGGCATTACTTATTTTTAGTAATATAGATCCTTCCAAATCAATTCCAAATGCCAATAGCTGTGTAGGCAGAAAGATAATAAATTTATAACATATCGACGAGAACAATTCTTTCCTATTTAAAATTTGTATATCCAACAAGTACCAAAGGAAGCTGAATGTTAATTTTCCGTCATTTCCTCTTTGAGGTATCTATTTCTTGTCCTGATTTTAATTTACAACGCCCAAATGCAAGTAAACGAAATACAACTTTGTATCACAGAATTTACAGATAACACATATTTATTGCTTACTTTGACACACAGACTCAAAGAGTATATAAGAGGTACAGACTAATAAATACATTGACAAGAACATTATTTTACTTAATCTGTGGAAATAATAAGGACGTTACTGAGAAACAAAAGGTGTAGTGTGTATATTGAGTACCTTTACCGTTTCTAAATTAGAATCGACTATTCAGTATTTTTGTATCTATTTAGCTGGCTCGTTGTGAAACGCAACGCTAGGCTATTAATTTAAAAAAAAAAATTACAAATGGCTTCCGTTTTTAACTTACGCCTATCGTAATTCTCTGTTGGTATGGTTCTAATATAAGGTTGGACTGTAATTTCTTATTTTCGTTGTTTATGACGTTTCATTAGTATATAATGTTTTCCGGATAGAATTACTTTTTGTCTTAACGAATTTGACCTTCGCTATCGACGTGCCGGTAACTTTCGTACCCTACAGTTTTTAGGCTTATTTGAGACTTCTTATTTCTCCTCTTGTGCATATTATTTAGTCAAACTTCCATATCATAGTATCATTTAATTCCTTTAAACTTTCATGTGGTTTATATTTGGGCAATTCACCCTACATTACCTTCGTCATTGAAAGGTTTTTTTCTTCCAGACCAACAATTCATCGTGACGATCGAATAATTACAAAAATTTTTCGAACAATGGGAATACAAGATCTTCAAACGTTTTTAGAGAATGAGGGAGTCGGAGTTGATCTATTTCGAATCGCTCGAAACCATGCTGGCGGGTTCCGCTTGGTGCTTGACGCTGAAGGATGTTTAGATCGACTTTATGGAGGATATTTTTCAGGTATGGCTAGAGTATCATCGTTTTTTGTTTTAAGCCTTGGCTTACAAATAGCATCAGAAATGTTTTAACTTAGCTAGGTAGTAGTACATTCATACTTCTCTTCTCTTCTGGAGTTATTGATATATTATTAACAACAAGCTTGTTGATTATTTCTGACATGTTATGGTTACAAATAGAACCAAATACTTTTCAAAAATTAACATGAGACTGTGTTTTGCAGATTGGGCTTGTGGTGGGCAATGGGCAAGATGTGTCCAATTTTTAACTACACTTGCTCAGGCTCTTGCTGAACATCAAGTTGCTTTATGTGTGTGCTTTAATGGTGCACATCCTACTCCACCCGCATTGCCACAACATTGGATACAAACTCAGGCTACCTACCGACAGAGGGTCAATTCTGTTAGTATTTGTTCACTAAACTCATTTTATAAGTATTAAAATAATTTCTTAATAAGTTTTCTTTTTTTGGCATAAGTTGAAGATGTTACACTACACTATAAATTGCCTTAGAAAGGAGCTGTAGATACAAGTTGAATTTTATTTTGTGTTTCACATGTAAGCTAGGTATTTGATATTAGACAGCTATTGATCTGATGCATAGTTAACGGTCTTTTATTGTCCAATTTGCAAAATCTGACACATGATAAACAAATTGGCAAACTAAACTTATGAAGCAAGTAGTTGACTCTTAGTAACTTCTAGATGCAATGGTAGGATCTAACCAATACTAGTACTTTGTTTCTAAAGGGGGAAAAGAGACGGATTGCTAATGAGCATATAGTTTGAAGCCCAGCAGCATTGAGAGGGTCTCAATACATACAAGTTGGGAATTGCACTTTCTTCTGAGTGATACATAGTGCTTTATACTACAACATCAAGGAAAATAAAAAGTGGCACTTCAAGTGAAAACTAATATGTTACTAATACGAATAATTACATGTGTTTTTTTTTTAACTCGAATGTTAAGAATCCCAAGAAAAACGCAAGAACCCTCATTAACCCCCTCATAAGATCAAGAACACCTTTGAAAAGATGATTTATAAAAAATGTTGGTAACAGTTACAGTAACACTGTCACACAATACCTCAGCCCAGTTGGTTTTACTGGGGCACTTCAATGCCCACCACAGGGAGTGGCTTTTCCCATACCAGGCAACCGATCATGCTGGGAGAGAGACTCGAAAGCTTTCGTTAGCGTTAAATCTCACCCAATTGGTCCAGGGGGCAACGAGGGTACCGGATGTTGAGACGCACACAGCCAATTGCTTGGACCTTCTCCTGACAACTGATCCAGACCGCTACTCGGTGTCGATTTCTTCACCACTGGGTAGTTCCGACCACTGTCTGGTGAAGTCTGTATCCGCCTACTCCCCGACCGGGAGCTCCTGGACTAGTGTCAGTCCCAGGGGGCTCCCGTCGGGTTTGGCGATACAGGTCAGCAGATTTGGATGAGATGCGATCCTTCTTCGCATCTTACCCTTGGCAGCCTGTATGCTTCTCTTCTTCTGATCCATCCGTCTGCGCGTACGCCGTGGTGGATGTTTTGCGTCAGGGGATGGAGTATTACAGTAGACATGTCTGGCGGGGCTCGACCATGGTTTGGCGCTGAGTGCGGTCGTGCCGAAGCACTCAACCATGCAGCTTACTTGGCTTGGGTCGAAGCTCGCAACCGCGGGGCCGAGGACGTATCTCAGAGGAAGAGAGCCTCCAACAGGGCTGCCAAGTTTAGCAAGAAGACTGCGAAAGGCCCGCTTTGACCATATTGGCCGCATTGGAAACTAACTTGCAATGTATCCAGCAGGCAGTAAATTTTTGTTTTGGGCCCTAGCAAAGTCGGTTGAGTCCAACTTTTGCTGCCCCTCACTGCCTCCACTGCGGAAGCCTGACGGGACACTGGCCCACTCCGCTGAGGAAAAGGCAAATTTATTTGCTTCACTTTTTGCGGAGTCTTCGCGTCTAGATCCGCGAACGACGAAGCCTCCTGGTCCTCCTGTCGGATATGGGACGCGCATGGCAGATATCAGCATCCGACAGAGGGATGTACGTAGGGTGCTAAATAATCTGGACGGGAATAAGGCCAGTGGACCCGATGGGATACCAGCAATAGTGCTCAGGACTTGTGCACCTGAGTTGTCTCCTATTTTGACACGCCTGTTACGTCTCTCATATGAGACCGGTCAAGTGCCGAAGGCTTGGAAGGAAGCCAATGTGCAACCTGTGCCCAAAAAGGGGTAACGTCCATACTCTGTAAGACTATGGAACGTGTACTGAACTAAAAGCTCCTGGCATACCTCGAAATGAACGATCTCCTCAGTGATCGGCAATATGGCTTTCGCCAAAACCGTTTCACTGGGGACCTTCTTGTGTATGCCACCCACATTTGTAGTGAGGCCATCGAGAGGCACTTACCGTTTCTCTCGACATCTCGAAGGCTTTTGACAGGGTCTGGCACGATAGCCTAATTGGCAAGCTTCCGTCCTACGGCCTACCCGCTGGCTTATGTGTTTGGACCACTGACTTCCTGAGGAATCGGTCCATCAGGGTGGTCGTTGACGGCTGCACATCTGACCGATTAGCGATCAACGTTGGGATCCCTCAGGGGTCGGTACTCTCGGCTACAGTAACGACCTGCTCAAGCCCGGTAATTTTGGGTACGCAGACGACAGCTCAGTAGTCGAGAGTTACGAGTCCAACCCCCCGAGCCAGCGTGGGACAGATCCGATCTCTCCGAGAGGCTATGGTTGAGCGTTTGAATTTGTCCTTGAAGGCGGTCTCCGATTGGGGTGATGCTAACTTGGTCAAATTCAACGCTACCAAGACCCAGGCGTGTTTTTTCTCTGCCAAGCGAAGTCAATTTCAGCCAAACCCCACATTCCGAAATGCATCCGTGCCAATAACCGACCGCCTCGAGCTTCTTGGCGTTACTCTGACGTCCACCCTCAATTTTGGGTCTTACATTGAGGCTCAAGCTCAAGTGGCTGCTAAAAAGCTGGGTATTCTGTCGAAGGTGCGACGGTACTTCACACCGGAACAGTTGGTCAACTTGTACCAAGCGCAGGTTCGATCCTGTATGGAGTACTGCTCGTACCTGTGTGATGGCTCAGCTAAATACCACCTGGAAGCGCTTGAGACAATAGAGAGACGGGCCAAGAGGCTCATTAATAACGATGCACTCGTCGAGAAAAGGCTACAGAGCCTTGAACATCGACGCAAAGTTGCAGGCCTATCGGTTTTTTACCGGATGCATTTCGGAGAGTGTGCGCTGGAATTGCATAACTTGATACCTCCAAGCCCTTTCCACCAAAGAACGACCAGACGCACAGCGACACGCTACCGCTACATGGTGGATATTCCACTCATACGGACGAAACGTTTCGGCGACACATTTATTATGCGTACAACTAAGGAGTGGAATTGGCTGCCTGAGTCTGTATTCCCGGAAAGTTATAACCTCGGAATCTTCAAGTCTCAAGTGAATAGGTTCCTTCTAGGCAAACGTGTTCCATCGTAGACCACATTGTCACTTACGACCAGGTGAGATAGAGGTCAAACGTGAGCCTATCATTCTTAAAAAAATAAAATAGAATTCTATTATTTTTTCCCATCTCAAAAATGCACATTATGCCCAAAGTTTTCACTTCCATAATTAAAAAAGAAATAAAACACGTTAAGAATGAATTTCCATACACTTTTGTCTCCCGCTTAGCACATTAATAATGGATTCTCATACAGTTTTGTCTTCCCATATGTTTACAGAAGTAATTACATAGGAACAGCCTGCTTTATTTTTTTCGAAGTACTAGGATTCTTTCTGAGTAGGTGTATAAAATAGGTTTTGGTTTGATAGGTAGAGAATTTATTATTACCTAAATGTCTAACTATCACCCAAACCATTTTTAAAATTTGTATTTTAAAAATTTTATGCAGGTGCTGCGTCACATTGCTACAAAAGGTACTCCACCTCCTAAGGTATGGTGGGTACCACCCATGGGCCTCCATTCCTGTCTTCGTACAGCACTTAGATATCTTAATATCCCGATAGTGAGTATTTTGTGATATATTTTCATCATAATTGTTAAACATGATAAATATTCTGTATCTTACCTTATAAAATTTAGAATACACATAACATATATGTGCAAATGTAAACTTAAAAAAACTGCACATTTTAGATGGTGTCATCTGATGATCATTGCCAAGAAGTAGTTGGACTTTGTCGTGAAAAAACATATGCTGGGCTTGTGGGTTGTTCTGGAGAATATTTGGTATTTCAACCACCAAGGTACTTCAGCTCATCACAACTGAAGCTGACATATAGGGTAAGAAAACAATTATATATAATCTAAAATATGGCCATGCCATTCTGCAATCAGTTGTGTTGTTCCCGCCATCTGTACGCTTAGATCTTTTAAAATTTATGAAGGATTTTAATTTGGTTATCATAAATATACAGAGTGATTTAAGAGCAAGGTCTATTAGTTATGTATATTTTAAAATTGTTTGGTGTTAGTTTGTTGAAATATGATGATAATTATTCAATATGACGAAAGAAATCAAGCTGATTGAGAGCTTCTATCAAATATGCTGCCCTTTGCACAGTGGTGTTACCATGAGTTTTCGAAGCCCGAGGCCGACCAGAAGTTCGCCGCTCCCCTCCGCCCCAATGCCTATCTTCCCTATGTTAAATAGTTTCAAGTCTATCTTCGTCAACTCAATGGCAATATTTAATAGTGTTAGATCGTTCCACAGTTGATAACTACTTCGGTCGCAGGTGTTTGGGCACACCGGGCACGACAGGAGGTGGTCCAACGTTTGCCGAGGTGCACCACAATCACAGCTCCCACCTCCTGCATCCAAGGAACCCCATTTTGCCTGGTTTGCCGTATACCCCTTTATGACGCGTTGCGGTCGCACGATTGCGACATTGCTGGCTGTTATGTTCCCCGCCCAAACTGGGACCCTATAGAGGGCCATGGACCGAACGATCCCAAAGTAGAGGAGGTGTCGGGCCCCTTCAAATTGGGCAGCAGCTGCGAGAGCGCCTCAGTGGGTGGCCAAAGGCGTGGTGCCCCTTTGAGCTTGGGAGCCAAACTTCATAAATGATATCGAAGTCCCACCACCCATCGAGTACGACCCCCAGATACCTCACCGAGGGTTCGATTGCGATGCGTATGCCTCCTACGATAAGACTGAACCTCAAGACTATGGTTACCTCGCGGTGCGTCTGGCCTCAGGCCATCACGAATATGGTTGGCGACGCATGTCACGACAACACCCTCCAATTGAGGAAGTACCACGAAGCACGGAGTCGCAGGAACACCGCACGAAATCCGCCACTGATAGTACTATCAGAGGTGGATTTACACACACATATTTGCCACCAGTAGGCTGTTCCATTTTTTTTGTCCCTACCAGTTGTCTAATTCTATTGTCTGTCAGTTCCTGACTTATTTTTACAACCTATCGATGTCGTTGAGATTGCACAAAAATCGTTCTTTTTTCCCGCCTCGGCCAAATAGGACTTTGATAAGGATAAATTCCAGATGTTGTCAGATTGTAAATTAGTTGTCTGTAAATTGAAGATAATTAAAAAAAAATACTAGGGTTATATTAAATAAACGATTCTGAACACAATTTTTTTTGTACGCGATGCACGCAGACTCTAATGAACGGATTTTGATGCAGTTTTTAGGTAGATTTCGATGAAATGGATCTACCTATTGGTTTCTTGACTACTGTCGAATATTAAAAAAAAATCTTCATAGGAGGTCTAGTTATGACCCCCAGAGTCCGAAATGACCACTGGTCAAAAAGTTTATATATATATTGCCCCGATCGCTTTCAAACTGCGGTCAAAAATTGCTTGGGTGTAAACTTAGTTTAAGTTCGTGAACGGGTGGAATCCGGCCTAAGGGGGCGTAGGGCCTCACTTTTTGTGAAATCAGTTTTTCCTCAAAATTTCACGTTCCATGAAAGATATTCGAACCGTTCTAATTTTATCCCATAGTATACATGAATACCAACAACTTTTAATTATAAACCTATAAGATTAAAACTTTAACTAAAAGTGGAGGGGGGGAAAACCAAATTTTTTCGGGAAAAAAATCATAACTTCTAACCGGTGAACATTCTTGCTGTCGGGAAACATTTTTAATCGATAGGCCATTTTTAAGTCTAAAATAAATGTCTGAAAAGTTTTTCGCTAAAAGTTACCGTTTTCGAGAAAAAAAAATTAAACATGTTAAAAATATTGTTTAAAGTCCGTAGTTCTCTATATAAAATAATATTAATTGCTTCACGAAATCTCCCTGTGCGTTCCCCCTGCTGGAACGGATTTTTTTCTGACTTCAAATCTGCCGACTTAGACATGCTGGTCCCAAATTTGCGCCCTAAGCTCCAGCATACCTGTTGGTAAATCCGCCACTGTGTACTCTGTTTTGGTAGATGGTGGTTCTCTCCGATAGGCCCCAACAATGCGGTGTAAGAGACGCACTCCTAAGAAATACTGGCACTCGGCCAGTCTAGTCTAGTCTCAAATATTAAAAAAAATTACCACTTGAAAAATCGTGGTGCTTGCTGCCGCCCTCTTTCATATGGCGCCCCGGGCCATGAACATCGCTCCCCTGCACCCTCCTCATCAAACCACTGCTTTGACATAATATAAGAAAAAATGTACGATGGGTTTGTTCCTCTAAATAGGTCTTTAATTCTAACATCTCTTCTGAAATATAATTTTTACCGAAGTTTTCTAATAAGTATAACGTGCATATAGCTTTGCTTTACAATTTTTTATAAGTATATAAAAATATTTGAGCTTACCTTGAAAAAATATTTGTTAAGTAATGAAAATGAAAAAAATTTTTTTTTCGTGCTGAAATCCCCTCCGATATCCCCTCGCCGTCTAGTGCTTTGAAGTACCTACATACTGCAATAATGTATACGACCCGAGACGGCGGCGTGCGATTTTACTCGGTTCAACGCGACATAAGTAGGCAACAGTCGTTAAGAACTAGAACGCGCAATAGAATATTAGCCCATAGTATTAGATCGGCATTCAGCTACGATCCACAAATTGATTATGCTCATCAGAACAGCTTACAGCATCCAAATCGGAGCAATGAATAATATTTGTCCGAAATGTTTTGCTAAAGAATGGACTGATGAAACCAACATGTGTTGCGCGTCTGGAAATGTCCTGCACTGGTGGTAGAAATTTGATGACACAAATTTGTCACAAAATTCGGCCGGGTGGGTACCACCGTGCACGATTGCGAAAAACCCTCCATAGTAATTCAATTTCGGTTTGATTGCGTTCAGGGGTCAGCAAGTGCATAGCCGGGCAGGGGGGATGTGGTCGCAGCACTAGTGGGACCGGTGGGTTCACGCGGTGCTGCGACGACAATCCTCTTTTGATGAGGCCGTCAAGCTGAGTGCCACCATTGCTAACATGGTACGTGTATGTAATGGTGACCCTCTTTCCTGAGACTTTACCTTCAGCTTACCATCAGGCGAGGTGAAGTCAAATTGACGTGTCCTAAATATATATAAAAAAATAAAAAATACTGTACGTTTATGCCAAAATGTTTAAAAAATAAATGTCCACCCGCGCGAAGCCGGGTCGGGCCGCTAGTAATTAATATTTACTTGGGCAGCTATTACAGATTTATTATTAGAAAATAATTGTTCACGGTTTATGGATAAGGCTTATGTGTATGCAATTAAATGTTGGTTTACGATTTATGACGTATTAAAAAACTGCTTACTATATCTCATTCAAACCAATTTTCGGTGTAAGTTTACATGGTAATGTACATCCTATATTTTTTGTTATAGTATGGCCGCTGAGTTATTACCGATTTGACACATGACGAATTGACAATACTAGTGAAGTGAATGAACCAGTAACCCTAATATCATTTGGGAACAGTTTGTTTTTAAATATTCTAGTATAGTGTGTAATTAAATAAAATCAAAACAAATAATAGAAGACACAGGTTCTTTATTAGGTGGAGTATCCTTGATGGGCGTAGATAATTGGTCGAGGACATATCAAAATAAAACAAATTTGTTAACACTGTTACACATTTTAATGAATAGAGTAGGTACAAGATGTTTTAATAAATGACTACCTATCATTTATTAAAACAATTATTCAGACTCTGAACCAGATTCGCCAGAGCTGTCATCGCTATCAGTCAGTTGTATGACAATTTCATTGTCTATAATGGTGTCCACTGTTATATCGCGTTCATAATCTTCTGTTATTAGTTCGAGTCTTTTCGACGACCTTGACCCAATCTTCTTTCGTTATTTTGCTGCAAGCATCTTTTAATAGACCCATCATTTTATTAGTACTGAATGGCGGAGTCGTATTATTACGAGCTGCGTAACCTGTAATGTAAACATTAAATAACGTTAATTTATTACATTAAATAAATGAAATGTTACACAATTACCTACATGTAAGGGACATGAGATATTTATTTCTTAGTTATGTATCTTTTTACTTATATGCTGAATATTGGATGTTATAATACTACAAATTATTCATATTCATAACTTATGCGATAAAAAACAATACCTTTGATTTGTGCCCATATTAGCTCAATGGCATTGTACTGGCAGTGATAAGGAGGAATTCGAAGTACCCGATGTCCATGTGCCAGAGCTATCTCATCTACTTCATAACGGACTCTTGATGATTTATTTTCGCGTACCAACTTTACTAAGTCAGACTTTAGCAATTCGGCAGTAGTTTCAATTCCATTTTGGTGTAGCCATGCTAGGAGATCAGCTTTCTTGTAGGCCTGAGTAGGCGCTTTATTCACTTGTTTCAAGTGATATGAAGCGTTGTCCATTATTATGATAGAAGGCTCTGGCAGGCTGGGTAATAATTGATTTTCGAACCAATTCGTAAAAGTGTCTGTATCCATCTCCTCGTGGTAATCGGAAGTACTTTTTGACGCGAAAGCCAGCAGTCCATTTTCAAAGAAACCACTTCCAGCAGAACCGGCGTGACAAATTATCAGTCGCGATCCTTTTCCAATTGGAACCTTTGAGGTTGATGCTTTTGTTTCGTCAGTCCAAGAGCGTGACACAGTGTGGTTCGCATTTAACCATGTTTCGTCAACAAAAACGACGTTGTCCCAAGACTCAATTTTTCTGGCTTCTCTTAAAAAGTCACTCCTTTTAATTATTAAATCAAATCTTTCCATTAATATTTTCCTTTTGTTCGTTTTTTTATATTCAAACCCAATTTCGTGCAATAGTTTTGACAACGCCGTTTTACCGCCTTTAAACAAGCCAGCTTCTTTTAAAGAGACCAAAAGCAAACGTCTAGTTGGAAACTTGTTCCTAGTATAATAACCATATATGTGGTTTCTTATTGCATCTGCATCAAAAACATCAACACCTGTCACGGGCTTTTGTCTTCGTTTTTTCTTAGGAGTGCGTAAAATATTATCTTCACTTCCAGAAGCACCAAATTTTTCTTTATTTATATTATATAGTGTTTTTGAACCAATTCCAAGAGCTTGTGAAACCCGATCTTTCACTTGAGTGACAGGAATCAAAGGGCCGCCATTTTGTGACTCACGCTCAAAGTAATCCTGTAGCTTTAGTACAAGCTCACGACATTGACTATTCAATGTTTTTCCTCGTTTAGGCATTTTCAACAAAATTACCAAACACAAACAAAACTAGTCCAATAAAGCGCAACGATAAACAGGAGAAAGCCGAGTTAAAAAACAACGGTTACACAAGAGAACGTAGTCTGTGCGCACGAGAGTACGGAAGACGACTAAACAGATTAAAATAGCGTTGGTAAGGATGTTGCCAGAATAGTATCGCCAATTACTTAAAAAAATACACCTATAATATTTATTAAATGTTGTTTTATATATTATAAATGTTAAAAATTATACATTATCATTTTAATTGTATTTATTTTTAAATCATAGAAAACAGTATTTCTGTCTTTGGATCACACATATATCTTAAAAATCATAAGATACTGGCAACACAGTGCAATTAAGAAACGCAAAAAAATGGTAGCATATTTAGTCTAGTTGCTCGAAGGAATAAGTAAAATAAAAATATCCAAATAAAATAAATATCATATCTATTCCAATGAATTCGGACCGAATACTATCAAGCACATCACTATGAAAACTAGACGCACGATGTAACTTTGAACAAGCGCGCCAAAGAACAAAAAATAAATGTTTTCATATTATTTACAAACTATTTTAAGTTTTGAAACAGAGTTTATTGGAAAATTACTTGATTCTGACATTTTGACAAAGTTTTATATTAAAGAGGTATTCTAAATCATTCGGCAAATGTGTCGCTCGTGCAAGGTTATATCGATTAATTTAAGAATAATCTGTCAAATCGGTAATAACTCAGCGGCCGTACTTTAGTTTTATCAATCTCTTACTTAGTTACAAAGAAAGTGCTCTGATTGGTTTGTCCGCATAGTCCGCATTTACCGAATGCGGAAATGTTGAATGAAAATAATAGTAGTAAAACATAGTAAGCGTTGTGAAATTGAATGGAGTTACCACGAGTTCTCATTTGATTTGTCAAACGACATAAATTTTGACCATTTGTAAAAAAAAATGGTTTTTCAAATAAATAATTCCAGGCTTAAATGTTATAGAAACAGTGCCCAAAATATTTCGTTCCAAAACGACTTTAAAATCTCGGTTTATACATATTATAATAATAAAATCGCAACGTGGTGAAAACTGTACATTGAATTTTTTTTTTTAAATAGTTCTTATGTATTCTAAGAACGATACCGATGCCAATAATGTGATTTTTAGATATATTTTTTGTTCACCTGTTTGTCTGCTTTTATTATCGATGTCAGAGCATTACTTGAAAACCGCTGAACAGATTCAGCTGAAATTTTGCATGAACTTTATTCTAGGGTATGGTCAGGATTATCTATGGGTATGGGTATTCTTGACAGCAAGTTAAAATGGAGTAGCCACCAAGACAATAAATTACAAAAGGCCGGGATTACCTTCTGGCAGTGCAGAAGAATGATTGGTAAAAAATGGGGGCTATCACCGAAAATCATCCTGTGGCTTTACGAAACAGTAATCCGCCCCATGATAGCGTATGGCGCTATCGTCTGGTGGCCAAGGACCGAAAACAGCACAATAGCGGCTAAACTACAACGGACCCAAAGACTAACCTGCATGGCAACCACTGGATGCATGAAATCCACCCCCGGCGCCGGCCGGCGTTTTCTCGGAGGACCTTAATGTATCCATTTCAACACCGCTGGGGACCCACAACACAGTATTTCAAGCTGAATGCATGGGGTTTACCCTGGCAGCTTCAGCGGTAATGGCCAGGAGAGTGGAAGGCCACTCAATACGCATACTCTCCGACAGCATGGCCGTGCTGCAAGCTTTAAACAGCCACACTATACACTCGGGACTAATATTGGAGTGCTATCGTAAACTGAACCAAATAGGCCATTTCAACAACATAACCTTGCAATGGATTAAGGGCCACAGCGGCTCGCGCGGCAATGATGCAGCAGATGAGTTTGCCAGGAGAGGATCTGACATGGTGGTAATTTGACCTGAGCCCATAATACCGATCCCCTTTGCATACCTACGAAGCATAGTAAACAAACGAACGAGAGATCAACACAACAGCATTTTTTTTTGGTTTTATTCTTTATTGGATAAACAAACAACATCACAATAAAAAGGCTTAAGATAGTTGAGCGATAGCATAATAATTGTGACATCCACAGCTATTGGATAAATTTGGAAGTTTGCAGACAGGCGAGGGAAGCACTCCCCGTGCTTGAAAATAGACTGACCAGGCGTCTTCGACAACTGACCAAACGGCAACTGCGCACGGCCACAGCTGCCATCACGGGGCACGGCTCCTTCAATAAACACCTTTTTATTTTAGGAATCACCGACAGCCCTCTCTGCAGAGCTTGCATGAGAGAGGAAGAAACAGCGGCACACGTGCTCCTGCACTGCCCTGCAACCGCCACATACAGGGTTAAGTACTTCGGAAATACAGGTACGCTCCGCTGCAGGCTTTTCACGCTGCTGGCGTTCTTCAATGAGTTGGGGTGGATCGAGTGAAATGCCCACCCTCACGCAAAAACCGCGCCTTGTCGTGGAGTTGCGGATACCTGCTCGCGAAACCATACCATACCATACCATAGGCTATGGTCATAAACTGCGCTATATATCATCACGCTATTTTAAGTGTGTTAGGAGCAGCAGGGTAAAATCATCCAAATCTATCATTGTTTATTCTTTTATTATTACAAAGCAGATCATTACGAAATTCTGCAGTTCGGTAGAACTTTGACATGGTCAAATTTCGGACTATAAATCATCACGCTATATAAATTTTACATCTCCACAAAGTTACCCACGTATAAAAGATGGGTGCGCCAAAGTTCACCTAAATTTTCAACTCCGAAAATGTTCTTCCTAACATTTTTCATCCTAACAATCACAATTCCTAACTACTCTGTCTCTAATGTTTTAATTCCGAATCATTCAACTTCATAATGTCGGTAGCAATAAACATCTATTATACTATTATTTCTTTTCCTATATTTTGTCAACATAACCATCTTTTACACTATTATTGAAAGTCATACCTTTTTTGTTTAGATTTATTTTTATTAATAATAATCAGTATTATTTACATTAATTTTGCGTAACTTTTACAGTTTTAGTTATTTAGTTATTTTCACATAACATGTATAACATATAAGTATAACAGTACCATGGTACAAGTAGCACTTTACCCACCTTATACCACGGTACTATTTATATATAGTGGTTGGTTTAGGTTAGGTTAGAACTGTGACCACAACGCACGAGCCGAGCGAGCGAAGCGAGCGTGCCGCGGCAGCGGCCGGCGAAGTGCCATTTACTCGGTAAATATTTCTTTCCGAGTATGTATTAATGACAATATCATGGTAATTATGTTTAGGGATAAAAACGTTAGGATAAAAAACAGTAGGAGCTTTAATATTGTATGTTAACGATTTTATTGATAACAATTTTCGGAAACATGAGTGTTATGAACATCGACGGTAGCACTATAAATAGTATGAATAAAAACTTTAGGATGAAAAATTTTAGGAGGAGTGATCATTCAGATTACAAATCGTTAGGAAGAACAATTTCGGATAAAGAACTTTAGGTGAGTCAATATGGACCCATAATAGATAGATGATTAGTGACGCATAAACATTTCATAAATAATATCCTAAATTGGAAATTATGGTATTAGAGGCAATGCATTACAACTTATGAAGTCTTGCTTACAAAATAGGCAAATATTTGTTGAAGTTAAAAATGTTAATGATGAAGGCCAAGAGACGATATGCAAGTCTAAGGTAGTTAAAAATAATCGAGGTGTGCCCCAAGGGTCAATTTTGGGGCCAATATTATTCATATTCTTAACAAATGACCTAATAAACATGCTAGAAAAGACAGCTAGATGCTAGAGCAGTCGTGTATGCAGATGATACTAATATTATCACTGCAGCATGTGACTTAAAACACCTCACGTTGAATATTAATAAAATTTTCGGTATCATGAATGAGTGGTTCGTAGCAAATGGATTAACAGTGAACACAAATAAGACAAGTGTCATGTTGTTCAGAACCATATCTCGTTTTAATGACAATTTGGAAGTAGAGTTAGGAGGAAATAAAATTGTAGTGGTGTATGCAGTCAAGTTTCTTGGTGTCATTTTAGATTCACTACTCAATTGGAAAAAAGAGTTAATGGCATTAATTCATCAATTTCATCTGCATGTTATGCACTTAGAACGCTAAGAGACGAAATCAGCGTGAATCAACTGAAACTAGTGTATCACGCCTTAGTTGAATCTAAGATTAGGTACAGCATTATGTTTTGGGGAAACAGCTATGAGTACAATATTCAAAGGGAACTATACTGCAGAAACGTGCCGTCAGAACGATTGTAAGAATAGGCAACAATGGGAGTCCTTTTTCAAAAAATTGGGCATCCTTACAGTTCCTCTAGTTGATACATATTAGTTCTTTTAACACACTTCTCTAAGTATATTCACTTATATGAAACACTAGAGGAAAGAAAATTAAGAGAAAGTACACGGAGAAATACAATCAAATTCAAAATCATTCCGCAATTAGATATAACTAAACATTGTTCTGTATACCAATCAGTGAAAATATTTAATAAATTGCCAAAACATCTGAAGGATGTTCCAATACTAAGTTATCGAGACCGAAAGAAAAATGACTTTATTCTGTATCAGAGTTTATGATGATGGGTTATGATGAAACTGTTGGATGACCAAATTGATTTAATAATTTAAAATTAATTTCTGTATTATTTCGTTTTTATTCTGATTTGAGATTGACATCTGAAAGGGACATTCTTAGGTTGGTACTGAAGTGTGTGACATTTTTTGACATTGACATTTTTTTTTTGTTTTTTTTTTATTTTTTTTTATTATGTTATTTAAGGTTGTAATGATTTGTGTTTATCTGTATGTATGTAATTTTTTTTTTAATTATATCTCTTATTTTTAATATTATTTCAACTGCATGAATTCAAATATAATGTAAATTGTTCTTGAATTAATAAACAAACAAACAATCTTCACGCTATTATATTAAGGAATCGGGTAGAGTTGATTTCAATTTTTCATATTTCTCTATTTATTTCGAACGAATTGTCAATTTAAAAGAGTGCACCCCATCACCTCATTCAGCCCGTTAATAATAAAAATTCATTTATTTCAGGCAGCAACCCATATAACATTAAAAACATATAATAGTATAGTGACAAATAAAATTAAAAATGCAAACTTGACTCTCATAATAATAAAATGATTATATGTATTTAAAGTTTAATAATGGAAATGGTTAATAACAATGCTATGTAAAATTTAAATTATTTAGAATTTCATAAAATAATATTAATAATAACAAATTCAAATAAAAATAAGTAAATGTCAAAAATTTGAATAATTCCAGATAATCAAAAAATAATAATTTTTATGAATTTCTTCATAAAAATTAAAATTAGACATAAAAAATAAAATAAAATAATGATAAAAAATAACTTAATTAACCATATTACCGACTATGATTCTGCTACAAGCCACAGATACCATATTTGCATGCCTCATACACAGCGTTTACTGTCGCGTTCGTTGACGATCGGACACGGTCCACAAAGGAATGTGCCCTTTACGCATCACCGCAAAAAAGTCATCAACCCTATTCACAGCAAACATGCCAGATGCACTACACCGCCACGGAAGTCCTAGCTTAGCTCTGAAAGTGTTAATATATTGCACGCGTAATGCGCTGTAGCTACGTTGTTTATATTTATTCCATAATTGACAGGTGTAGAACGACTGACAGTATGCCCTGAACAGAGTGTTTTTTACAGCATCGCTGCATCGAGCGAATCTACTCGCTAACATGTTGCTTATTGCAGCTATCTTTAGCTAGCTGTCTTTCCATGTCATCATCATCTCTGAGATCCTGGCTGATTATATGCCCCAGGTATTTGAATTTCGTGACATAATTAAATTTCCTACCATTTAGTGTGACAGGCGAAGCAAACGTATGTGATTTATGACTCTTAAATATCATTACCTCAGTGTTTTTTACATATAGGTCAGTTTATGGCTAATGGCATACTTTTCACAGTCATATTAATTTATTCAAGCCATTAATAGGACTCAACAGGATCATATCGTCCGCGTAGCTAAGATTATTTACAGGTTGATTGTTTATGTGGCAGCCGACTCCAGTCCTGTCCAGTTCCTCTATCAGGTCATTCACATACAGGTTAAACAGAGTTGGCGATGTCAGTCCACCCTGTCTTACTCCGCAATCAAGAGTATGCTCATTTGAGAGGGTACTACCCCATCTCACAACATTGGCACAACAGTACCTTTTTTAGGGATTTTCTTTAGAAAAGCCCTATTGCTATCGACTTGTCGTCGTCGACGCCGTCGTTGCCAATTTTCTGTCACGGTTTTGGGTATGAAGGAGATGAGCTATCGAGTTGCTGTTTTCGGTAATAGATTCATGCTGGGGTGAACCATTGCAAGATAAAAAAATAAAAAATAAAAGGGATTTTCTTTAGAAAAGCCCTATTGCTATCGAGTTGTCGTCGACGTCGTCGTTGCCAATTTTCTGTCACGGTTTTGGGTATGAAGGAGATGAGCTATCGAGTTGCTCTTTTCGGTAATAGATTCGTGCTGGGGTGAACCATTGCAAGATTAAAAAAAAAATCTCTCACGGTTTTGGGTATGAAGGAGATGAGCTATCGAGTTGCTGTTTTCGGTAATAGATTCGTGCTGGGGTGAACCAATGGCAAGATAAAGAAAAAATCGCTAAATAAAAAATCGCTAAATCGAAAATCCCTTGTATTCGGCTGAGCTCGTCTCAGGAATTCAACTTGTTTTTTTTTTGTTTTCGTGCGGAAATCCCTTCGGATACCCCCCCGCCGGCCAACGGGGGCGGTTATGTCGGGCTTGAACCGACTAAAACCGCACGCCGTCTCGGGTCTTCAGACGCCGGGGTGTAAGGTTGCCCATAGAGCATATCCCTCGCATCCCGACGGCACAACGGTACCTAAATAACTCTGTGACATTTCGCGGTATACCTGGTTACATAATAATCGAATGCATGGCTCAGATCGAGAAAGCAGGCATATATGCTCGTTTTTTTCGCTATTAATATGCTACGGTGTGTTTTAACGCAAAGACAGACATCGCCGTTGATAAGCCAGCTCGAAAACCAAATTGAGAACTGCGAAAATTAATTTGATGTAGCAATTCGGGCTGCAGAAGTCTTTCAAAATTTTTTCATGTGACCGTAGCTAGTGAGATAGGACGATAGTTACTCACACTCGATGCATCTCCTGAGCCATTCTTAAGTGAACGCACAACGACAGTTTTCATTAATTCTTTAGGCAGATAGCAGTGTGTCAAGCTTCGATAAAAAAAAAAGTTTTTTTATAATTTTTAATTGTTATTGGACCAGATTAGATTTGTTGTGATATTATATCCATTTTTAGTTGAGTTCGTTATTTTGACACCGTTTTCGTTTATTTTTAAACCTTCTACTCTCACACATATTGTTGTAGATATCGCTCTGTCTAGGCCTGCCGTGCGGCAACCATAACTGGAATGCTAATTTTGCTTTTGAATGCAAGTCTTTTACCTGGAAGTTCCAACCTGTGACCTGTATATTTTTAGGCTTATCAGGATTGTGATTACCATTCTAATATGATGATTATCCCGCACTGCGCATACTATTAATTAACTGTTCATATAGTTGTCAATGAAATTATTGACAAACGCAATTGTAAAACTTTGACATTCATATGTGCTCTTTACGTGCCTAAACTGAATAAACGAAATTGATTCTTTGATATAGTGAATAAGGTCCACGCAGTTTATCTCGCGCAGGTTGCAAAATAGCATTTTGCAAGTGCCTCGTACATATCTCTTTTCTTTCTTCTGCTCTGTTCTTTTCTTTTTTGAAACAGAATAACTTAATACTTACGTGTTAGTATCGAGACTACAGAAATCAACATGCCTCGATCTATTCCAAACTTAACGCGTACGAAGTCGTGGGCAACAGCTACTTTATTCTAAATTTGAATCATTTGACGAGTCTTGTTCAGCCGACTTCAACAGGCTGGCTTTCAATACGTCAACTAGATAAACGATAAATGATTCTTATTCAATTAACTATCGGCCTAGCCATATGATTCTATGCCGGCGCTTCGTGACCGGTCTACACGTCCAACTCACTGGCTGGCAAATTGACGATTCTAGGTCAACGTTAAGTACCCTATAGGTACTAAAACCTATGGTAGTCCCCGCACAAATAAAGGTAAATGCCAAAAAATACAGAAGTTGAAAATTGCCATTCTTCGTTCGTTTTTATAGATGCTAGCTGATGCCGCGCGGAGGTCGGTTATTGTTTTTGTGGTTAAGCAATTGCAATTAAACATACGGCAGATTTAAAGTCTTACCAAGGCCTGTCCAATAGAAGAACTGCATCAAAATCGGTTCAGTAGTTTTTGCGTAACTACTGAGCGGATTTTAATGTGGTTTTTTTATTCGAAAGGTCTTGATCAGTTGAAATCTGCCGTTTATCTTATTCCTATTGGTGTTGAACCTGAGATATGATCAAAAAACGATAACCGCGATATTTAATCGCGAACAAACCCAAGAGATGAGAATTCCAAAAAAAAAAAAATTTCTGTTCAGACCTAACATAACCCAAGTTTTTTTTTTAATATCTCCAATGTCCAGACACAACTAAGTGTTCAGAATCGTTTATTTAACATAACCCAATATTTTTTAAATGTCTCCAATGTCCAGACACGACTAATTTACAATTTTAGAATAATATAGATATTTATAAATAAATAGGGCCTTCGTGTGCAATATAAGAAAATATTAAGGTAATATTTGAATGGTGATTGTTTAATTGTTATCCAATAGGAGCTGTAAGGACTATTTTAATTACAAAAATTATCAAAGTAGTTTTTCATGTTGTCGGTATAAAAATGTCCACTAATGTTGCAGTCATCTTTGGAGACCAAAGAGTATATGGTACATGAGCTGCCTCAAGTGCTGGATGTACCACAAGATCGCCTCTGTTTAATGGCAGCTTTACTTGGTGGGACCATACTTTCTGAGCAAAGTCTCACTGACTTTTACAAGCGTTTAGGAATCACTCAAAAGAAGGTAAGTGTCATCTAGAGAGGTAGAGGATGTAAAGGCATGATTAACCTGGCTGTAAACATTAGAGATATACTTATGAGCTCCTTTAGGGACCCCTAAATTAGCCGGCCGAGTTGTGTAACACACATATTTCGACAACTATGTTATCAGACGAGTTGCTACTGAAAATTTCTGAATAGAAAGACCATAAACTTTTTCCTGACAAGGGAATCAAACATAATATAATATGCAATTGCAGTACCTGTATATATACAGGTGAATTATTTTTCAATAGGGCGTGGATGGTCAAATCCGAAACTAAGAGGAATACCGAAAAATGCTCAAAGAAGTCTCATTACCCGATTTTAATGAAAACTAAAACTGCATCATATGATTAAAAAAAAATCAATACTAGCCGAGAAGCGAACTCATTGATTTTGAAAAAATACACAGCATTCGATTAAGGAATGAATTCTGGGAAATAATGAACAACAATGAACTTAAGGAAAGATCTCATTTTTAACACAATATTTTTTTTCCCAGATTTAACTTGAATTAAGTATATTTTCTCTGGGAGCATGACGTCATCTTAATATTATTCCCCGTTGCATACGATACTTTCACCTTGAAGCCCAGGGCCCGCTTATATAGCCTTTTTGATCTGGCTTTCATTGAAGTGACTGGCTTCTGACCTCCCATCCCCGAAAGGAAAACCAGTGCCAGAGCTTCGTCCGTTCATCAGCAGGCGTACCTGCTAGTACGTGAGGATGATATGGAATTTGGGCCCCCTAGATCTTGGTGGGGATACATCTCAACGATTACTACTTGTTTTCGACTTTACGAAGACACATATAATATAATAAATAATATTTTATTCCAAACGGATTCAATAACATCGTAGGTATTTATATACTGACTGAGTCTCATCACTGCGACGCGAGCGAGGACTCAGGGCTGCACACGCTGGCGGACTGCCCGGCGTGGGAGGCGCCGAGGCGTGACCTCGTGGCAGCCATCGGGGTGGGAGTCCTCTCGCTCGGCAGCATGATTGCGGCAATGGTGCAGAGCGCGAGTGCGTGGGCCGCCGCCACCTCGTCACAGGCGACTCAGGCGCCAGAGGCGCTTAACGACCTCCGTCCTCCATGAGCGCAGGCCTGGGGGTGGCAGGTGAGACCGCCTGTCACCCCAGCAGAAGCAGGCCGGGACGGTGGGGCGACTAGCGCCCCTCCCCCAAACCGGGGCAAGACGGGGACACCGTGGTTCCCAAACCCGAGGGGGCCATCTCGAAACCGGAGATGGCCCAGGGTCAGTCGGGGTGCGAGGGATATGCTCTATGGGCAACCTTACACCCCGGCGTCTGTAGACCGGAGACGGGGTGCGGTTTTAGTCGGTTCAAGCCCGACATAACCGCCCCCGCTGGCCGGCGGGGGGGTATCCGAAGGGATTTCCGTTCCAGTACCATCCTTGAGACGTAGAATCCAGCTATGTATTAAGAACAATTTTAATCATTTAAGGTGTAATAAATAGGTAACGTATGGAAAATAAAATAGTATTTTTTTCATTGGATTTCCTAGCTGGGACCATTGTTTTCTTTTAATTTAATGATGCTGTTTTAGTTTTCATAAAAATCGGACCCGAGACTTCTTTAAGCATATCCCGTTATTCCTCATACTTTCAGAATTGGCCATCCACGCCCAGTTTAAACATTCTCCCTGTATATTCCTCCGAAGGCAACTGTCCTTTGAAAATACTCCTAATTAACTTTAAAAGCTCATTAAGGTGATTAAATAATAACTTTTATTCTATAGTTAGTAGTATAATTTATCCTGTCTATCTCTGATGCTCTAACCATCTTGAAGCAACTGTAACTGCATCCCATCGATGTTCACCACCTAGCCAATATTTTAAACTATAATATATGTAATATTTTAGCAACAGGTTCCTCCAGAAACTCTAGTCAAGGCTGTATGTCAGTTTGTAAAAGACTTAGCTTCCTCTGATGTCGACGCTGCATGTATTGACGTATTTGGTGACCTCAATGATCTCCGCGCTGCTAAACTAAAACAAGCTGTACAATATTATTTAAATGGTACCAAGGATGGATTCTTAAAATATAGAACTGCATCTGGTAAGATGTTCATGACATGATCAATGTGGCATTCCTGTAATAATGGTGGATGTTTTACTAAGTATAGGATTTTTCGTTATTTTTGTTTAAGGTCGACGCCCCAAGCCTAGCAAAAAAGGGCAAAAAGCGGACTTAAGCCCACAAGCAACTTCTACAGACCTAGATACGTCGAAACTGGCCACTGAATCATCTGAACATGAGGTTATTATTTATTCCAAAAATATAATATCTAGTCATCCACGCCTTTTAAATTGTCATTAATCTCATTGGCATTCATTGAAAATTTAAATATGATGCATGATAACGGGCTCTAAATTATTTTAAACATCGTCTAAGTGCAAGTGATCCCTTATGTTTAAACGATCATTATGTTTATTATTCTTTGAAGCTCATTATTTTTTATATCTATTTTATTTATGTATTTTTTTATAGTTTGTCTATGTTAATTAACACTAAGCACTTCAGATAGAAAAACTGCAAACTCAATAAATTGCAGCTAAAAGGCTTGGAAGATTACAAATTGGCTACAGCGAATGCGTCAATGAACGCCGACTTAAGTATGGAAGACAGAAGCTTCGATTTTCTTCATGGAATTGCGGCGATGTCGATCGACTCCGGTGACGCTGGTCCAGTTAAGCAGCAATCGGCATCGGGCGATAAAATTGAAAAACAGCCAACTACTGCTAAAGAGGTCTGAATTATGTTTGAGTGTATCTGATGTACTGTTTATTTTCCTTTGAGGGTCTATAAAAAAATCTTTTCAACAACGTAATAATCCTAAATTTTGTTTTTGGTATGTACGAGTATGGTTGTCTCGGGGAAGCAGTAACATAATTTGTATTCAGCTCAAATCTATGATGTCCATACCTAATTTATTTACCATTTAAACAAATAAAAATAATAAATGAAATGATTCTCATTTCTTAACGTATACAACTAAGTGACTATCTAACGGCGCGTTCACGACCTTGCCGCTATGAGCGGCAATGGGCGGCGAGCGGTTAGATCCAAAGTATAAAAATGTTTGAAGCACGCCACGAGACACCGCTCATGACGAAAACGCGCGCGGATATATCCGAGCGAATCGCTACCACAGTGCGGGGAGCGGCAGGAACTAAAGTGCAAGCGAATGAGTGCGACGCCACGAAACAGAGCGGCGCGGGGAGCGGTGTAGGAGTGACGTACTCAGCGGCGTAGATAAAAAAAAATTAGACGATTTTGTGGCGGTAATGGCTACCGAGGCATTTATTACCGAACTTTTAAATCGACCCCCTATATGGATGTCAAAACATTCCCAACATAAATATAAAAACATTATAAAAAAGTTGTGGGAAGAAATTTAAGAATGTTTTCCGGAATATGAAAGAAAGAAAGAAAGAAAGAAAATATTTTTATCCAACCCAGCTTACTTAAACAAAAATATACACAGCTTGGCAACCAGAATAAATTACAACAATTGTGCATACATAACAATGTTATATGCATCTATATGGCTAGGTAGAATAAAGGCCGCCTCTCAGCTTAAATGCTGTCCGCGTTGTAGTGCAAGCGGACAGCGCTGGTTTTCAGAGACGGCCGGTACCTTTTTTTTTCGTGCGGAAATCCCTTCCGGATGTTCTTATGTCGGACTTGAACCGACTAAAACCGCACGCCGTCTTGGGGTCTACAGACGCCGGGGTGTAAGGTTGCCCATAGAGCATATCCCTCCCATAGAGAAATCCCTAAAGTTCTTTTTAAATTGATAACACAAAAATAGCCAAACGAATCTACTAATAATGTTGACGAAACTACTGGTATGTTTACGTAATGTAGGTGGATAGTTGACAAGTTTTTGTAGTTTCTTTTTCTCTGTCAGTAGGCAGATAGGTTCCTACTTAGTAAACATATCAGTAGTTTCGTTTCGTGTTAGTAAGTAAGTTTGTTTTTGTGTAGGTAGGTACATATTTACATATGTGCCTACACATGAAACCACTAGTATGTTTTATCAGTTATTAATAAAATACGTTAAAAATGGACTGCTTTCTAAATAGAGAAGGGATAATTTTGATAACATGATTTTGAGCTCGTTTTGACGACCTAAATACGTTCACTGCGGCCGCTGCAACTAACCGCTACTGAGGGTACATGGCGTGCAAAACGCACCGCTTACCGACGCCGCGCCGCCCCACTCGCCGCGTCGCGCCCCGCTAAGACCGCTAAGACCAAAGTCGTGACCAGGCCGTAAAGATTAAATAAGAAAAACGCTTCAACTAATCTAATTAAATTTACATCACAAATCTCTTTGAACAATTACTGCTTGTTTGAATGCATTTATATTGATATTTATATATTTTATATAACACTTGCACTGGATATTTGCAGAGTCGTCAAGTTATCAAGCAACTGAATGAAGACAACTGCTCCGCGGCCCCGGCTGAGGTGCTGCGTACATGCGCCGAGCGTCATGCCCGCGGGCTCATGCACCCCCACGTGCTCTCGATCTTGACGCATCGGCAAGTTACTTTACCCGTGCTCATGGAGGATGATAATCATCGTGAAATACCCTCCATTCACCACTTCTTCAGGCCGATCAGACAAAATGTTTATGCTATTCTTTATAATATGCATCATCACCGCTTCATGGCACAAAAGGCTAAAGGTAACTCAATTCAAGAGTTTATTGAATAAGTCGATAGTCGATGCAATACAACACCTTCAACCAATTACGACCTCTGTAGCGTGGCTGTAGTGCATTTGAATACTACGACGAGGGACGCGGGATCGATTTCAGCCCAATGTAAATATTTGTAAACATGAATATGTATATTTGCATTAGTCTGGGTGTTTCTAGTATAATTAGCTGATGCCCGCGGCTCCGCCCGCGCGGAGGTCGGTTATCGTTTTATTTGTCATATCTCCGGTTCTACTTAACCAATTGCAATTAAACATTCGGCAGATTTTAGGTCTAGACCTTTCCATTAGAAAAAAACTGCATCAAAATCCGTTCAGTAGTTTTTGCGTCCATCGCGAACGAATAGATAAACAGACAAGAATTCCAGAAAAATATTTCTTTTTGTCTTCAAAATCGTTCATTTAACATTACCCAAGATTTAAATATCTGCAATTTACACTGACACAACTAATTTACAATTTACGATAGTATAGATATATTTTAGGTTTTACTTCCATAGTTTGAGCAATGAATCATGAGAGATACGAGGGTGGATTGATAAGTTTCCGGCCTGACCAAAAGATGGCGCCACTAGGCCTACCTTAAGGTGACATTCTATAGTACCATCCTTGGATAGCTTGTAGCTATAGTTTCAGCCCGATCGCCTTGCTAGTGTAGGTTTGAGAGCACGCTGAACAAGACGCCTCTGTGTTTTTCGTAAAAATGGAAAAGCAGGAAAATCGTGCTGTCATCAAATACTTTTATTTGAGGGGTTAACGCCGAAGGAAATTAAAGAAGAGATGGACTCAACACTGGGGACATCCTCCCCGTCATATTCAACCGTTAAGCAGTGGGTTTCCGAGTTTAAAAAGGGCCGTGTGAGCACCTCTGATGAGCCTCGCTCAGGACGCCCCGTTGAGGTCACAACTCCAGATATGATAGAAAAAATTCATCAAATAGTGCTGGGAGACCGCAGATTGAAAGTGCGTGAGATAGCTGAGACCTGTAAGATGTCATATGAGCGTGTGCAACATATTTTGCACCAACATTTGCATATGGAAAAGCTCTGTGCAAGATGGGTGCCGCGTTTGCTAACAGTCGACCAAACATTGATTCGAAAAAACATTTCTACCGCAAATTTTGTCATTGTATAAGCGTAATCCAAGCGACTTTTTGCGTAGATTCGTAACCGTTGACGAAACTTGGGTCCACCACTACACTCCTGAAACCAAAGACCAGTCTAAACAGTGGATTGGACCAGGGGAACCAACTCCAAAGAAGGCAAAAACGGTTATTTTGAGGAGCTTGACGAATCAGTCTATAGAGATGGCATTAATAGACTGGAACACCGCTATGAGAAATGTATCAGCCTTGGAGGAGATTATGTTGAGAAATAAAAAATAAAAAATTTAAATAACCTTGTTTTTCTTAGTCAGGCCGGAAACTTATCAATCCACCCTCGTATACCTTATCAATTGTTTACGGCACGTATTCATCTTCACGACTCCTAATTGAAAATAGGTAAACATATTTAAAGCTCAAATCCCTTAACATGCTCACATTGAAAGTTTAAAGACAATCCATATATTAGCTGACTCACACATGACGCGTAATTTGAGCCGTCAAATGCGCAGAATTTGATAGTAATGCTTAGTCTAGATACTTGTATATAGTCAAAGGTTTCTTATATATAATTTACACATATAAACAGTAAAAAATTATAATTATTAAAATAGTCTGATAACATCGCAAAACTTATGTCACAAATAACAGTTGTATTTTCAGAAGAAGGCTCTACAAGCTCATCTTCAAGTCTCGATCGTCCGTGTACTGTGCAGATTTCGGAATGGATTTATTCTCGCGTGAATCCCGGCAAGAGTCCTGAAATCGTGTCTGGTGTAGTACTTGATTGGCCTGTACCAACAGTGCAAAGGCTTTGGTTCGGGTGAGCTTATATCTTTTAGGTATTTTAATGAACACTATTCATTATTAGTAATTAATTATATAATAGCCGCGGTAGCCTAGTGGTATGGGTAATGGACTGCTGAGACGAGGTCTCGGGTTCGATCCCAGGTTTTACCATGGCACACACCAATGACTTTTCGATGCTTTTCGAAGTTATGTGTGTATTTATCACAGGCTTATAAGTGCCCGGTTAATGGCAATAGGCTCGCCACCTATTACATTGGGACCTAAACATAAACTGGCGAAATGTGGGTGCTAGCACCTCTGTCTACCCCTTCGGGGATATAGGCGTGAGGTTATGTTATGTATTTCATCTAATTGGGCCGACTGCCTAACTGATTCATCACCGCAGAGCCTAAACCGCTGGACCTGCGAACTTGAAATTTCGGTAGTAGATGCTTTTGATGTTGTAAGCATCCATTAGGGAAGGATTTTTGGAAATTTTACTCCTATGGTGGATAATAGGGGAATGGCATGAACGTTGTACTTCTCGTTAGAAATAAATGAACACGTGTATCCACGTTTTTCGAAATTTCACTACTAAGGGGTAAAATAGGCCATGAACGGTTATTTGGAAAGTCCATCATTTTCGGAATAAGAAGCACGAAATTTCATAAGCTGCTTTTGGTTACGAATAAACTAAACGTACATTATGTATCGGCGTTTTTAAAAACTTCACCTCTTAGGTAGCAAATAAACGAATAATGGTTTTATGGAAACTCGTTGTGTATAGTGCTTAACTTTTGAAGTACAAAGCATGAAATTCAATATTAAAACTTATTTTTGTTTACATTTACAATTGGACGACATGTGGCAGTCCAATGGGGTTAAAAGATTTGTTTACATATTTATTCCCGGGCGGAGCCGGGTCCTGGGCCGCTAATATTATATAAAATTATTAACTGAAGCTTCACTTGCAATAAACTGTGTTTTCATTCATTGTTACAGAACTGCACAAGATGATAAGTGCCGACGTATGAGAGCTTTTCTTTCATGTATGCGATCTGATACTCCATTGATGTTAAACACATCTTATGTGCCCCAGCATCTGCTCATCTTGGCTACTGTATTGAGGTGACATTAATTTTAAATATACTGATAGCTCTTAGTTTAAACACATAGTTCTCCACTTCACTCTGTCACTCATATCTCAACATTCACTTTTCTGAAATGCATCTCTTCTTTCACATAATTCATACACTGGGTATATCCCATCCACTCCTGTCGTCGCCGTCGCCACGTTAACGGGAGAGTTGCGAAAATTTATTTAATTGACATCTACCCCGGTATGTTTTTAAAGGGGTAGATATCACAGAACCCCTCCCCCCGCTGGCCAGCAGGGGTGATTGTCGGATTCAAACCGACTAAAATCGCATGCCGTCTCGGGTTTTCCGACGCCGGTGTGTAAGGTATAAGGCATTTCCCTCGCACCCCAGCATACACCCTTTTTTTTCGTGCAAATATCCCTTCCGATACCCCCCGCCGGCCAGCGGGGGCGGTTATGTCGGGCTTGAACCGACTAAAACCGCACGCCGTCTCGGGTCTTCAGACGCCGGGGTGTAAGGTTGCCCATATAGCATATCCCTCGCACCCCGGCTGACCCTGGGCCATCTCCGGTTTCGAGATGGCCCCCTCGGGTTTGGGAACCACGGTGTCCCCGTCTTGCCCCGGTTTGGGGGTGAGGCGCCAGGCGCCCCACCGTCCCGGCCTGCTTCTGCTGGGGTGACAGGCGGCCTCACCTGCCACCCCGAGGCCTGCGCTCATGGAGGACGGAGGTCCTTAAGCGACCTCCGGCGCCTGAGTCGCCTGCGACGTGCAGCAAGCATGTTGACACGGCGGGCCGGGAGAGTTATAAACGTCTCCCGGGCGCGCTCGTGCTCCCCACCATTGCCGCAATCATGCTGCCAAGCGAGAGGACTCCCACCCCGATGGCTGCCACGAGGTCACGCCTCGGCGCCTCCCACGCCGGTCAGTCCGCCAGCGTGTGCAGCCCTGAGTCCTCGCTAGCGTCGCAGTGATGACACTTGGCGTTGGCTCCTTCCCGATCCGATGCAGGTGGTCCCCGAAGCTCCCCTTACCGGAGATCACCTCCGTCAGTCGATACGAGAGGCTTCCGTGTCGCCTCTCTAGCCAATCCTCCATGATGGGCCTTACCGCCGCTATTGCGGCGTGCCCTCCCAGCATACACCCTGGTGTTAAATAAGTTCACATTTTTTTATATCAAATAATAATTAAATATTATTGCATGAGAGAATCACATATAAGCATTACATGTTTCAGGTTTATTATGACTTCTCAAATTCAAATTTTGAGGAGACAGGAGTTGGATGCATTTTTAGCTACGGCTTTCTCAAATGATCTCATGAATGCATTGCACTTGCAAGAGATGACAGTAAGTGTAAAGAATGTCAGTACGAACATTAAACATTTCGAACTATTTATTGCCTCTTGTAATAAAGGTGTCAACTATTTATTTATATTATTAGGTAAACGGTATAAACTCTCGCGGCGTTCAACTGGGAGCGTTGGTGATGGCCGGGGCTGAGGCGGCGTTGTTGGCCAATGACGCGTGCGGTGCCCCTGTGCCGTGGCTGGTGGCTGCGCCCTGGTTGTACTTCGATGGCAAGCTCTTGCAACGTAATCTCCACCGTGCCAATCATTGCAAACATTTAGCTCAACTCTGTGATAATCATCTCGACACTGTCGTCAAGGTTCGTTACATTTACAACTACACGGATAGTCAGTGACAGTTAACAAGGGATACCATTTCATAAATAGGATGGCACAAATTTTGACACAGAGCGAGCGGCCGAAACACGTTCGCCGCACAAAATAAAAATTTCACTAAAAAATTACTGCACTGAAATCTATGACCTCTTTGGGTTATGTATTTCAATGTAATTCATAGCTAGTTAGTAGTTAAAGGTACGCTTTCTTTAGTAGATGTTTAAAGCCCTCGAGACAGTTACCTTTTTGAGAAATAATATTTGAGCAATTTGAAACGGCAAAAGTCAACATACAGATCGGAACTTGAACCCGTGACCTCAATACGTATGTAGAAGAAGAAATTACAGCTATCCCGTATAGGTCTAGATATCTTAGTTGCTTATAGTCCCTCCGGGATATGAATCATGACCATATTCTAGGGGGTAGCCCTAGAATATGGTCATGATTCATGTCCCGTTCGGGATGTTGAATTTGCCGATTTATATATAAAGGAAAATAGCAACGATAGCCCATTCGCGTACGTAACTGGACTGCTGAGACGAGGTCTCGAGTTCGATCCCCAGTCGCCCCGGGCACACACCTCTGACTTTTCGTACTTATGTGTGCATTAATAAATGTTAATTATCGCTCGCTTAATAATGTGCCCGGTAAATGGCAATAGGCTCGCCCCCTATTACAGTGGGACCTAAACATAACTGGCGAATCGTGGGTGTGTAATACACCTCTGCCTACCCCTTCGGGGATACAGGCGTGAAGTTATGTTATGTGGAAAATGTACCCTTCTGCTTGAAAAATTTCATTTACGATCTTCGATACCGGTCTTTTTACAGGTGGAACGAATGCGGAAAGCTATTCTGGAAGGTCTGGAGGTGGAGTTCGCAATGCCACCCCTGCCGCTCGTGGCGGGCGTGGTGGGCGGCGCGCTGGGCGCCTGGGGCCGCGGCCGGGGGCGCGGCGCGCGCCTCGAGATTGCCGGCGTCGTAGTGGGGCAGTGGGGTGGTGGCAGCTATCCTACTCGCACGGCGAGGTACCCGCAGGTAACGATCAGATTGTTGTCTTTCTCTTGAATTATTACTGGTACAGTCAGCGTCAAAAGTTGATGATCATATCCTGGGTCAAAAGTAAGTGATTCTACAGAGCGTCAAAAGTAAGTGTTGCAACAAAGTTTCTAATGTAGGTAATGATTTCAAAGTCACCTTGATGTTCAGACGAACTTAACGTTGCTGTAGAGCTGTAGACACTGGTGAAGGGGCTAGTCCACAAACTGGGTTGGCCACATCTGCCGAAGGACCGACGATCCCTACTGAGTGGTGACCTAAACGATTCGGCACCTAAACAAAGGGTAGGACATGATGTGACACACCCCAGCCAGATGAACTAACGACCTGAAGAATGCAGCTAGCTAGCAATCCATTATCGGATATAATTCGGAGTTGGTTTTTCTTGCAAGTAGGTATGTAAGTATGCTATTTTTCATAGCTGGACGAGGTTGCAGACTTGCGTTATCATCATCATCATCTCAGCGTTGTCCCGTTTGCATCTGAGGCCTAGACCTCGGAGCCCGGGGCCCGCTTTCCTGTTATTACTTCTCCACTTCGCATGATCTTGTGCATCCATGGTAGTGAGACCATTGGCATGCATGTCATTCCTTACGACTTCAAACCAACACTTCTTGGGTATCCCTCTCCTGCCGGGGCCCGGCGGAGGTGCCATGGCCAGACCTTACCCGTAGACAGACGGCGGGCGCAAAACGTGGCCGCACCAGCGAAGGCGACACTCCTGCATTTCATCTGCAATGTCAATGTCGCGAATGCGGGAATTCCTCTTCCGCAGCTCCTGCTTATGTCGTTCTAGCAATGGCTGCGCGCGTCACAGCCGTGTAAAATGACGATTATGATGATTTTATAGACCTGCCCCCTTCATCCTAATCGGCGTTTCGGGGAACGAGAGATACACAGACAGATGACACAAGTCATCTCACGCCACTTGGCCCATACAGCGGCAATACGTGCTTTGACTTCGGAATCGATGTCACCAGTCGCGTGAAGTACACATCCCAAGTACTTAACTTGGTCCGTGCGACTTGGACTTGGTCGACCAAGTCGTCACCTATACGGATGGATGAGGGATCTGTTGAGTTCAACGTCAAGTAACCCGTCTTCGCCACATTAAGCTTCAGACCGCCATTCTCAAAGCGCCTTCTTCCACGCCTTCACTCGTCGCACCAATCTGCCCCTGTACGCGTTTTCTTATGCTGTCCGACAGAACGTCTAAACAGAAACGGATTAAGGAAGGATGCCTGTTGTACCCCGACTGTGATGGGGAAGGGTTTAGTGTCGCCAACAGAGCGGACCGAACCACGGAATCAGAATCGTGGTACATGTCTCGGATGATATCAATATAGGATTCTGGAATCCCGGTAGATGGCAATAGGCTCGCCCCCTATTACATTGCGGGTTTCGCGGCGCTCTTATTTCTAAGTGCATTATCACAAGTGACCTAACACGAAGGGTTATTGCGGAGGTCTTGCAACCCTTCCAACCTATGTGTATTCGTACAAATTACCTCAATGTTTTAAAATTATTTTTAATCAAAACATTGTTCAGAAAGTCAAAGTCATAATTGAAGCATTTTAACAATCCGTGAAATCTCTTATTGAAATCCCCATGTATTTTGACTCTCGGTCTATAGCGGAACGAGTGGGAAATATAAAATTCCAATCGTTCCAACGAAACTTTTTTTCCCACTCGTACTCAGTAGGGACGACACGGTGGGGACGACCGGGAATAAAGTGTTTAAAGGTATTAGATACGCCCGCGTTTGACCACTATCTCACCTGGACCCTTATTCTATTGGACACGTTTAGCGCTAATCTTACGAAAAATACGTTTACACGTATAAATGCTGGTCAAGTGCGAGTTGGACTTGCGCACTGAGAGTTCCTTACAATACTGGATTGAGGGGCAAACTTAACGTTGCTGAGCTTCTAGTCTTGATAGACATTACTGTTGGGGCCTTTTCTTGTAGCTCTGAGGGAGCCTATCTGGTCCCATACGGTATTTGAATTATCTGCGGACTGTAGTTGGGGATCGTAGAATCGTCGTTCGTGGTTATTCCAGTAAAAGCAGCTATTGGAGAAGTCACTGAATTTATTAAGGACTTATTTTATATTAAATTACAAACGAGAGCGAATGTAGGTTGTCTTACACATTTTTTCAATCACCGAGACTAGAATCTAACATAGACACAAAAACCACTCCCCAGCATAGATTAAAAATAAAAATCTAGTGTTGTACTCAACATTACAGATTTATTTTTGTGATGTGGGTAACTATATATTTACCGTTTTTGGCCCTTTACTTGTCCTATTAGACTTTACTTTCTGCAAAATATCATGATTCCAGCTCAACGTGAAGCAACCCTATAGGTAATGCCATATTAACTTATAACAAAATAATCACATTTTATTTACCTAGTAATTGAAAAGCTATTTTGACGAATACACTATCAATCTTTATTAAATGAAAATATGTTAGTCACTTTAAAAGCATTTCATATACATAATGATTGCTTTTTACGTCAAACAATTTCAGTGACTATCATCTGTATTTCAGATGATACTCACTGAAATTGTGTCGTAATATTTCGCACAACGTAAATTAAAAGTTCGCGTAGGCGCCACGTGGCCTTACAATCGCGTCATAGGATTTCTTGCTGCGTGATTATAATCTTTACAAACATAACAGTTCCTGAGAAAAACGTTTTAACAGACAGAATGCAACCAAATACTGTTTTTGTTCTTACATAGGGTACCTGTGGGTATATGGGGTCTCACCGTGGTCTTCGGTAGCCAAACCAACTGCACAGTCTGCACCTTTCCTCACTTCGGCTTTCTTAGGGTTGGAATTATACAGGATTAATTTGCATATAAAAACGTATAATTTATGTTTATGTTCATCAATTTACATAGTTTTTGATTAAAAAAAATTAACCCGAAGTTATTTTGACGTAGAAGGACGCCTTGTTCTTTTTCTTCGCACGCAAAATTTCCACGTAGCACGCAATTAATTTTTTTATCACCTGTTTTCTTCCCTTTTCGTCAGGGGTATTCTTTTCCAAATTTCGTAACCCCTTTTCATTGAACTGATAATTTCTGTTGAGTTCGCAATCATTATTTGCTATTCCAATTCAACTGGGTCAAAAAAGCGAGTGATGAAAACCGCATATCTCCAAAGTCGTGTAAGACATGGTAGCGCAAGTCGGGGTATTACTGTACCTACTTTTACAATCATGGCCGTATACGATAAAAAAAACGATACAGTATGGGCGGAGACAAATCCTAAAGAATCATCATTCTAAGTCTTAAGGATTGTACTGCATTCAGCATTAGGTACAGTCAGCGTCTATAGTAGCTGATCAAAAACTGAGTTCCAAAAGTATTGACTCTATTTTTTTTTTTAATAACCTGACTTACTTCTTTTTAATATTAATCACTCGCGTTAAGGTTTCAAAATAATCAAAAAAACTATTTTCAAAATAAGCTGATTCAATTTTTTTTCAATACTCATAACTATATTGTGATTTTAAAGTGACTGATATTTAATTGAATCAAAATAGTCAGACAAAAGGGGAAGTGGTATTATTCAATTATTAGCAGCAGTGTCGGCAGCTCGAGTGTGATGCTACTGGTGTTGTACATGTCTATAGGCCACGGTAACCACTTTCCATCAGGTAGGCCGTGTGCGCTTGACTGCCATCTAACTGGTATAAAAAAGTGCTATTCTCTAGCTTTTTACTAGTCGACGAGCCCGCAGCAATCGACCAAGCACATCATAGAACAAGGTTGTGCTCGCCGACGATTCTATGATGGGATTGGTCGATTGCTCTACGACGAGCCAGCAGCGCTGTGTCCGTCGACGAGTGAAAGTTAGAGAATAGCACTGTTGTTCGATGTAGTGGGACCACGGGCCCATAATGGATTAATCACATATTTGAGAATTTAAAAAAAGTAATTAATTTTCGCAACCGATGCTTTATTTTAAAAAAAGACATAAACTTTAAAATTAACATACCACTTATCTACTAAAAAACGTTTACATTGTAGCTAAAAAAAATTTACACTTGCATACTTGCATAATTAAAGTTAAGGTTTTCAATGGCGTTTTTAGAATCGGGTATGGCCTCCTGCATTATCTATAATACACTGAAGACGTTCCCGCATGGACATGACCATGTTCTGACATGTATACATTCCTCTATAGTGTTCCCATAACTCGAATACATGATTACAAATAGCGGTTGCAGTGCGAGGAGTTGACGGATCCCAGTTTTGCACCATCAATCCCCACATGTTTTCAATTGGATTTATGTCCGGAGATTTAGGTGGAAATGGCAAAGCAATAATTTCGTCGTTGTGCTCTCTAAACCATGCTCTGGTCAATCTTGCAGTGTGTACGGGTGAATTGTCGTGAACAAAATTAAACGGATCGATGCCTGGATAACAATTTCTAACAGTTGGTATTTATTTTATTTTATATTTATTTATTTAATATTGTGTTATTAATTCGCCACAAGGTGACCCTTCCACTTTCATCTGATGTAAACGTTTTTTCATCACTGAATATGACATTCTCGAAATTGAAGTCTAGATAGTCTCGTGCAAATCTCAATCGTTCTTCCTTGTGTATTGCAGTCAGAGCAAGCTTCCTGGCCGGTTTGCGGTGATGTACTCCTGCTTTATGCAATACACGTCGGACTGTTGACCGTGATATATTAAACTCGGTAGCCAAGTTTGCGACTGGAGTGAACCCATTGTATCTTGTCCTTCTAACAATTTCGTTACGTGTAGAAGCAGATGTAACAGTCGGTCAGTCGTTTTATTAACATGTCCTTCGCTGTCCCATCTATTGATCCAAAGAGTAACGGTATTTCGAGCAACACCAACACGTCTTGCGATGTCACCAATTCGGTGTCCGTTATGTTAGCGTACACAAGAGCTATATCGAGTTGGTTACTATGCCATTAAACTCTGTGTAAATACTGCCTAATTAGTGTAAAAATAAAAAAAACTCTTCCTCTTTAGTCTAGGAAATATACACCATTTTCACTGTGTACGCTGGCGTCACGATCAAGCTAGCGTACACATGGCCGTACTCGAAAACGGCTAATTGTAAAGCAACAGAGTTTACACACAAAAATAGTGCTCTAATACTTCTCCCGCTATGCAAAATTTCATAACGATTGCTCTTGTAGGGACAGAGATATTGAACAAGACTTTTCAATGACATTCGGAGCTGGCGTTATGGCAGCGTACACATAATAGTTCTTATAGAAAGGTAACTTAACGTAACTCTTCTTTTAATAAATGCTATATGTATAAATAGTGCGTGAAATTCTGCCTCTATTAGTGTAAATACTTTATGCGAATTCGCAGTGGAATAATTAAAAAATCCATGTTAATTTCTGTTCATAGTACAGGTACAGATATGCTCAAAAGTGATTCGTCAAGTTTTTTAAAATACAGAATTAAAACTGACTTTATGCGAATTCGCAGTGGAATAATTAAAAAATCGATGTTAATTTCTGTTCATAGTACAGGTACAGATATTTTAAAATACAGAATTAAAACTGAAGAGTGATATCTGAAAGTGAACGACCATGAGAGCTGCCATAAAAAAAGCCATGCCATAAAGTATTATAGTCTATTTCACATTAGCATTTGAAAATGTTCCATTCCACGCAAACCAACTTTTTACAGTCAAGCACATAAATAGGTAATCATTTTAATTTTATTTATGTCAAAACACATCATGCTAACTTATATTAGAAAATAACGCTTTATCTCTGTTTATAATTTCACTAATAATTCATTTTGTTCGTGACTGTACTTCAATACATTTGTTCCTAGAACTTAACATAGATTTTTTAATTATTCCACTGCGAATTCGCATAAAGCATTTACACTAATAGAGGCAGAATTTCACGCACTATTTATACATATAGCATTTATTAAAAGAAAAGTTACGTTAAGTTACCTTTCTATAAGAACTATTATGTGTACGCTGCCATAACGCCAGCTCCGAATGTCATTTAAAAGTCTTGTTCAATATCTCTGTTCCTACAAGAGCAATCGTTATGAAATTTTGCATAGTGGGAGAAGTATTAGAGCACTATTTTTGTGTGTAAACTTTGTTGCTTTACAATTAGCAGTTTTCGAGTACGGCCATGTGTACGCTAGCTTGATCGTGACGCCAGCGTACACAGTGAAATTGGTGTTTATTTCCTAGACTAAAGAGGAAGAGTTTTTTTTATTTTTACACTAATTAGGCAGTATTTACACAGAGTTTAATGGCGTAGTAACCAACTCGATATAGCTCTTGTGTACGCTAACATAACGGACACACCAATTCGTAAGCCATCTTCATGAAGCGTTACTATACGATGTCTTTCATGATCTGATAGATAATGCGACATATCGATGATAAAGGAATTAAGGAAATTTACTAATTTGTAGTGCTATTTAATCAAATTATTACTTCCTAGAAATATATAGGTGCCTAACCTACTTAGGAATAATCAGTAATAGATTATATTCAGTTCAGTTCTTGGTTTATATAGCCACTTCAAGTGACAATTCTTGACAATGCCATAAAACAAAAGGCAGAACACAATACTTAAATCAAAATATACATCAGCATTCTAAAATGGTTTATGTTCGACGAAAGTTTTATTCTTAATTCAGGTACTTTTGAAACTTTTTATAGAACCATTGTGTGAAAAATTTTGAAAATTTGTGATACTGCTTTTCTTTTGATGGATAGTTTTTTTTTGCATTATGAAAATATTATTGTACCAAACACTTTTGCGACGCGATTTTGTCAGACTATTGTGATATATCTTGCAATGCATTTCTTTTGGACAATTCAGATACTACGCTACTATTGATGTTGACTGTACATACAATATTATTGATTCCGTTTTGAATACAATATTATTCATTTTACGTGTCTGTCTACGTTTTTTGGGAAACAAGTAATCATCTTTAAGATGTATGGAGAGGAGGGAGGAGGGAGGTTGGGTTGTTAGAGGGTAGTCACTCCCATAAAAGCCTTAATGGTGCAAACTGAAACTGTATAATTGTATTTCTGAAAAATCTATATTCCTAGCCAGGAATCGAACCCGTTGATCTCGAAAAAAAAGCCAAGCCAAGCCAAAAGATAGTGTTGCTTATTAGGAACAAATTCTGGGAAGTATTGGCATACAGCAAGGAAAGATCTCATTTATAACAAAATCCTTTTTTTATTTTTCTTACGTACCACCATCACCCTGCATAATGTTGCCACCCATATAACCATGCCACCTGTGAATACACAGGTGAGCTACGTAGGCTACACTCCTCCACCGCGCAACGCGTATGGCGGCCGCGGGTGGCGCGGGACCCGCGGAGGTCGAGGACGCGGACGCGGTCGCACCGCTGCCCCCGGTGCCGGGCCCGCGTCGCGTCCTACACGTCGCTCCCGCCGGGACCAGGACGAGCCAGCTAAACCAGCTACCCTTACGGTTAACGGGTAAGATACAACCTATTATCATAGATTAATTATAGTTACTACGTAACAAATACATCACTCCTATAAAAAAGCGATAATATCTCTCTTAACATAATAGCTGCAAGCAGAAATATATTTTTTATCCGCATACTAAGAGTTGAGAACTTCGCTACATTAGCATAGCATCTTAGATTAATAGCATCATGTTCTTTGCAGCAAAACCGTGAGGTCCGATGAGATGGGCAATCAAATAGAAGAGGGCAGCCCCCACGAGGAGAGCTCTGCCGTCGATGCCGAAGCTGATGGTTTGTCGTTATACCTTTTTTTTTTTTTTTTTTTTTTTTTTTTTTTTTTTTTTTTTTTTTTTTTTTTCGTGCGGAAATCCCTTGGGATACCCCCCCGCCGGAAAGCGGGGGCGGTTATGTCGGGCTTGCACCGACTAAAACCGCACGCCGTCTCGGGTCATCAGACGCCGGGGTGTAAGGTTACCCATAGAGCATATCCCTCGCACCCCGACTGACCCTGGGCCATCTCACCACTAACAGCATCGCTCATCCTGTCTCCTCTGAAAGCAGAGGAGTACGGAGAGCGATGTGTTCCCGCCACGTTGGGTATTGGCCGACGATCAATGCCAACCCTATGAAGGGGAACCCATTGACCGCCGCCCAGGGTGTACCGGCCGCTCCGATTCCGGTCCCCCCGGACTGCAGCGGGATCGGAATCGGAGCGACACTCGAGGAGGTTACCCAACACACACCCCGTTATACCTAAATAGATTATTTTGAACCTAAATAACATTAAAGTGTAGATTTATAAATGTTAGTCCTCATAAGTATGAGTAATGATCTGAATGATTATCCTCCAACAGGTACCCAGCCTCAGAAAATGAAGACTGCAAAGAATGCCAAGAAAAATATAGGCAAAGGAAAGAAGAAGGGTTTTAACCAGAAGTCTGAGATCGCTCAAACAGTGGAGACAAATGGTCCACATGATAAAAATAAGGTGACCTCTGAGTAAATTACAGCAACCGCACAATAACGACAATTCAATTATGGATTTTAGCTTTTTAGATTTTATTAATTGCCTGACATTACTGATACGAATTTGCCTTAACGTAATGATATATTTTAGGTGGCGGAGCAATGCCACAATTCTGAAAAGGAACACATTGGTCAAGGTGATGCACCAGTTTCAAACTAAAGTATTCATACCTAAGGTAACTTTATGTTATGTTTTATTTTTCTTTAGTACTTGATTTGAAATCAACTTAGTTTAGTTCTTTCGTGGCTTGTGTTTTTAGTAGTTGAATAATATTTTATTAAATTTTTGAGTAAAGCTTGCTAACTGTTATACAGAAGAAAACGAATATTTATATTATACGGTGTGAAGCACCGTTGATAAAGGTCATCAAAATCCACAGTCAAAATACCTATTGGTGTTAAGGCCGTAACTTTTTGGGAAATAAAATTGGAACATGATTGTTTAGCACGTATTTGTGAGGTTGCATAATAAATCCCTTGGTGGAATAAGCAAATCTATGTTAGAGATTATGTTATAGCTTGGATGGTGAGTATCCAACTGTTATAAAGTATACGTGCCTGAAGATCTAAAAGACTTCCCTATTTTGAGACTGATTTTGTATTATTTTAATTGACACAGTAAGTGTTCAATTAATAATATTAATAAAGACGAGTGAATTGAGGCGAAGACTCCACTCAAAACTAAACCCTAATAAGACGAAAACGATGCCTCTGGTTATTTCGTATGGCATATTAATTAACAAGACCTGAAAAACACCATCTTAATTTCTAAAGTAATGAAATGACCAAAGGGATATAAGTTCTATTATTTGAGATACATTCTTTTTGTATCGATAGAATAATAAGAACCAAAGAGCATCCATTATTTGACAAGTGATATTTAAAATATACCTACCTAATTATATATTACTGAATTTGACCTGTTGATTGTTAAGTCATGTTTTATTAAAAAGTGAGATGACTTAGTATGTAATATGTTTTATTTTTAAGCATATGAAGCTGAGTCAATATTATTTATTTACACATAGTATATTTACAATTTACCAAATCATTATTTTTTACTTTTAAGATGGTTTGGTCTATGTAATCTGATTTGAAATGGCATAAGGTTACAGCATGCACAAAATTTGAAAATCAGTGATTGAAGATCACCTTTAAGTATAGTAGGAGACAGAAATAATTCTGTGATTGCATAGACTAAACCAGGATTATGCTTTCAGACTTGTTTTTGGGATTTCTTGAGTTAAGGTTTTGGCGTAATTGAAGTGTTGTAATAAAACATGGCCGACTCTTTGGATCGTCCATCTCTATGATCTAAGGTTCAACAGGCTACACGACTGTAGTACTACGATTAATGATATGTATATTGTTGATTTTGTTCCAACAAGCAATAAGCTATAAGCAAATGGAACAGTAATATTAGTGTAAAAGTTGCATTTATTGAATGATTCTTGGTGCTTTAAAATGTGTGGGACTGCCTGAAACGAGTCTGAAACTCATAGATTTAAGTCTAACGATAAACGTTTATTGAAACTGAACGAGCATTCGCATTTTGACCTTTCCACATAATATAGGGTATTATTTCGATAGGAAATCGTAGATTTGTTATTAGTGATATATTTATATGCATTTTTGGAAACTTCAATATTGCGAATGTTCTTCAATTTATATGTATTTTTGTAAATTTGTTATATTGTTATACTTAAATTTAGCTGGAATGAGAAACAAGGATATAAGGACAGTCTTACTATTTATTAACTCGAATGGTGCTAAACTGTTGCAATTGCTTACGTTAAGTTACATTCCATTGCAATTCTATCACGGTAAATTGCACAGTTCACACCAGTCGGGAATGGAACTAAATGAAGACTTTACAATTTTGAACGCTTTAAAGCCCTGGCCAGAACATATAAAATATGTTGCTACAATAACATACAATTGATTGATTAAAATCAATCAAACATGATCATAACTTGAGTGCAGTGCACACAAACAACAGCCATAATGCTGTTCCAAGTGACTAAATGCAAATCAAACTAATGCCTCTGACTTCGTAACGTCGCCACCGCGAGTGACAAAGACGGTGATTCGGTGACGATGTAGTCACCGTTCCGCAGAACGAGTGTCGCACTTCCATGTGGACGCTCACCTTGCAAAGTATTCGCTAGCTGTCGCCGACTGCGATATGCAGTTTATATTATACATTTAAACATTTATATAATTATTGCTTGCTTATTAAATAGACACCATGTTAGCGTTAGAATTTTAACTTCAATGTATTTTGATTTGTTTAAGAATTATGTATAACATTGGTAAAAGCATGTAAAAGGTAATAAATCTTTTTAATACGGGAGCTATTTTCAGGTTTAAACGTTATATTTCATTACTGAAAGGTATTCTTAATAATGTTTACGTAAGCGTTTTTCAATGTAAGAAACCTTTTTAATTATTGTCCATTTTCATGCTATACACTTATCACATACCACATACTTTAAAACTAGATATGGTTCAAATGAGGAAGTAGATTTTATTTTTCTTTTAAAACCATTATTCACTATAGTTTTAGAGATTGTTCTCAACAATATAATACTTTTTACTATCTACATTTTATAAATTTGTTTGCTGATGATGGTCACGGTTATCAACATATTATTATAATAATCAAAATATATTAGAATACTTGTCATGTAAAACATACGTTTTTCGTAATTGAAGTAGCAAAATGTGGAACTGTGGCTTTTTGAAAACACTTATAACTTAAGAACCTACATAAAACCTGCAATGTAAAAAAATATGAAATTCTTCATTACTTATGTTTGTGGACACAAATAAATTGGATGAAATTTAAATTGTAAAGAGTTGTATTTGTCTTCAAATAAAACGTTCCATTACTATAATTTGATATTTTATTTCAATCCTTTAGTTGTAACCTTTTATGAACTTCTGTGATAGTAGTTTCTTCTAAATTCGCTATATGATTTATAACAACCTGTGTGGCATCTTTGATATCATTATATTGATGAAGCAGCTGCACTTCAATATATTTTTTGTCCTTGAGCATTTGTTCAATTGCTATTTCTGCATCAGTCAACTTGTTGAACGTTTCTTTGAGATTTTTCGACATAGTTGAATACCTGGGAATATTTATAGTTATGATTATGTGTATAATATATACAAAATATGCGGATTCTTAGGTGGAGTGTTATCTTCTTTGGTTCTATCATTTCCGTCAAATGAGCGCTCAACTCAACTGAATTAAATCAACCGAATCATCTTCATAACGATGGCCCATTTGCATCCAAAGTTTGTACTATGGAGCCGGAGGTCCGCTTGTTGTTTTCGATTGATATGTTGGCTTTCTCTAGAGCGACTGCCGCTTGAGCTTCCCAACCCTGATAAGGCAAGCCTACGACAGAGGCGTAATCTTGCCTTAGCCTCGTCCTTTGTTTAGCTAGTGCACCGACTTGCAGGTGAGTTTGGCTTGGGCCTCAAGGATGTTGGTAGGGCCCTGTACAGTGTACACCCCTACTTAGTACCTCTGTTTTTCGTGCGGCAATCCCTTCGAATACCCCACGCCGGCCAGCGGGGGCGGTTATGTTGGGTTTGAACCGACTAAAACCGCACGCCGTCTCGGGTCTTAACACGCCGGGGTGTAAGGTTGCCCATAGAGCATATCCCTCGCACCCCGACTGACCCTGGGCCATCTCTGGTTTCGAGATGGCCCCCCCGGGTTTGGGGGAGGGGCGCTAGTCGCCCCACCGTCCCGGCCTGCTTCTGCTGGGGTGACAGGCGGCCTCACCTGCCACCCCTAGGCCTGCGCTCATGGAGGACGTCGTTAAGCGACCTCCGGCGCCTGAGCCGCCTGCGACGCGCGGCGAGCATGTTGCGGGCCGGGAGAGTTCTAAATCTCTCCCCAGGAGGTGGCGGCGGCCCACGGCGTCGCACTCCGCATCCCCTACTTAGTACCTATGCAGAGTCAAAAGGCTCGATAATGTATGGTAAAAAAATACGGCATTAGTAGATTTTTTCCCATTAAATTCAGGGTAAACTCCGGCGTTGATATCACTGCCTAATGGCTGTACACAAGCTCTTCAGCTACCAAGTATATTTATTTTAATTTTATAATAATAGTTGTACATAGTAGGTATATTTTTATTTATGGTCAATTATTCAAAAATATGCATATGCAATGGTCCGGCTTTTAACTATTACTCAACAGTATTTTAAATAAATAAATATTCTACGACATTCTACACAGCGCTTTCTAGACCCAAAGTAAGCATAGTTTAACTAGCTTGTGTTATGGGTTCCAGAATGCGGATAAACATACTTATAAACTTTTTTTTTGTAAATACATACATATTATATATAGAAACACCCAGACCAATGCAAATAGACATATTCAAGCATACAAATATTTGCACTGAGCGGGAATCGAACCCGCGCCCCCTGACGTAGCAGTCGAATGCACTTCCACTACGCCACAGAGGCCGTCAATTTTTAAAGTTTCAATTTTTATTCATTATTATTGATTTTCTTTGCGTTATGTGATTTTCTCTAAGTTGCAGTTATTTATATCTATTTTTAGGGTTCCGTACGTCAATAGGAAAACACGGAACCCTTATAGGATCACTTCGTTGTCCGCCCGTGGCGTGGAGGTATCACACTGAAATTTATATCTATTACTCAGGTCTACTGTCCCTTGGAGCTGTGAAAAAATCAAACTTCCAAGCCTAAGCAATCAAAAGATACAGCCGTTTATGCCGCAAATTTTCGTAACTCGCACGGGAATCAAAACCTACAGGGTACTTCCCGTCAACTTAGAATCTTGAAATTTGGTACGAAGTAACGTCTTATAGTACAGATAAAGGAAAAATTGCGAAAACCGTAAATTTTTAGTTATATCATATAATAAAAAATATTTTTGAAAATTTAAAGTTACTACTTCTTTTCTCATGAACGCATAGAGGTATTAAATTGACAGGTTTGTACGGAACCCTCGGTGTGCGAGTCCGACTCGCACTTGGCCAGTTTTTTTAAACTTAATAATGTTCATTTTCGAGACCAACGTGCTGAAACGTCACTGTTCAAGTGTTCACGTCATCTTGCCAAGAATCTTCTATATCTATCTGTCCCAAGTCCCGAAATTGACAGAAAAGTCTAAGATTAAGGCGAGGGTCCCTGAGGAAGGGTGTTTTTAAATTAAGATTTTTCGAAAATGATAAGTCCCTGTATTCTGAAAATCATATATGTTATACTAAGCTATTCAAATCAGTACTTTCGGTTATTCGATACACGATAACTTTAAGTGAAAACTGCTGTACAAGAGGTATCCGTCATCATCCTAAAAATTGCCCAGTTGCGTTCAAAGTTTATACTTTCGCTTTCCAGTTGAAGAAGTGTGGGAGAGCCTCACTTCACACGATCTTGTTTTTTTTTTCAGGTTACACTGGCCGTGGTCACAGGCTGACCGGCCTGTCCAGCCAGTCCACAGAACAATATACCACGGCCAAACGTCAGGCAATCCAACCTACATTACATGATCGCGTTAATTCCCGTTACATTTATTGTATATCATGGAACGCGAAAGTTCGAAAATTATTTTCTTTCTTTAATATTTGTCATCGCCGTCTTCTAAATTTGAAGGTATTACTTTAATAAGGGGGGCAGGAGGAGGCCCTCAAAATAATTTTCAAGGAAATAATGAAAACTTACGATCCGATAAATAAATTATTAATATTCACACAATCTTAGCAAATTTGCATATCTATACTATTATAAAATTGTAAATTAGTTGCGTCTGCATATTGGAGATTTTAAAATTATAAACTTGAGTTATGTTAAATGAATACAAAGTGCAAAATGCCGCGAGCATCAGCTATTTTTGAATAACACTAACCCTATATGTACCTACTTTATATTTTACTAGCTTTTGCCCGCGGCTCCGCCCGCGTAGATGTCGGTTATCGCGACAAAACATAGCCTATGTCCTTTCCCAAGGTCTAATCTACCCCTGTACCAAATTTCAGCAAAATCGGTTCAGTGGTTTAGGCGTGAAAGCATAACAGACAGACAGACATACTATATGTCATATTAGTAAGGATATACTAGATCGTTCAATAAGTCCCGAGACTAACTTGGAAATGGCGTATATATTAAAAACTCTTTTGATTTTTAAAAAGTACTGGCCTTCATAAAAGATGTGTAATTTTTTTTAAAATGGTACATTAATATATTGATTTTTGTGAGTTTTCTGCCTTTCCCTCAGAACACGTTTTGCAGCTTTGAAATGTGTCTCGTCAAAACAATCATTGAATTGAGAGAGATAGCTTATAGCAAATGAGATATCTGGCCTTGTAGCTACAGACATAAACATTAACATAAAAATTTACTGGTTTTAGTTGGTGTCAAGGAGATGCCCGGTTCCATCGGTGTAGTAGTAGCCTTGCAATCTTCCATGTTGAATTTTCTAAGAGCCTCATCTATTTTCTGACTCTGTTTAATAATGATTTCTTTGTCCTTATATGTAACTTCCATGCCTAGTATGCGTTTTGGTTTTCCTAGGTCTTTCATTTCAAATTTATTATTTAGCATTTGTTTTATTTCTATCAATTTATTAGGGCTTGAGCGCGCAAGTATTATATCATCAACATATATGCCAATTATAGCCCTGAAGTCTTCTGCTTTATATGTATACACACAAGGTTCTGCTTTAGATGCTTGAAATCCAATATTTCTCAATTCAGTATCTAGTTTGATGTACCATTGCCGACCTGCTTGCTTAAGTCCGTACAGTGATTTTAATAACAAACAAACCTTTTCTCCTTCTATGTTTTTAATGTCTGTTAGTATTTCTTTTGCCTTGTTGTAAACTGTCAAATCATCAGACTCAATTTCAGTAACGAGCATCTCTCGGACGTATTTTTCTACATAGTCAGGTAATTTCATATAATTATTTTCTTCAATATCACCGTTAAGGTATGCAGTAACAACGTCCATTTGATTCAGGTGTAAGCCTTCTTCAATAGCTATACCAAATATAGTTCGTATTGAACTTAATTTTGCAACAGGTGCGAATGTCTCGTTAAAGTCAACACCAGGACGCTGTGTGAAACCTCGGGCAACGAGACGTGCCTTATTGGTCACTCTGTTATCTAGATTTATTTTCTTTTTTAATATCATTTTATAATCAATTATTTTCATACCTTTCTCTTTCTTAATAACTTTCCATGTGCCGTTTTTGATATGTGATCTTATCTCGGCTTTTATAGCATCATGCCAGTATTCATCATCTTCATTTTCATCGGATATGTAGGATATCTCTGAGACTAGGTGACTTTCATCTGTCTGGTCCAGTATAAAATCTCTGGTCCACGCGGGCGGACGCCTCTCTCTTTGCGGCCTCCCATTTTCTGGTATTTCAACAACCTCTGATGCGTCATCGTAAAACTCCATTTCTTCTACCGAAGAAACTTCATCTTCTTGCTCGTTGAAATTTTTTAACGTATTTTCCTTTTTATTTGCTGTTATTTCAACTTGTATTTGTTGTACCCTTCTATCTTTCTTATTATTGTCTTTAATTTTGTTTTCTTTTTCAGATATTCGAGAGTATCCCTTTTCGCTAATAAGTTTATCATAGTTCTGACTTTCTTCTTCAAAATACATCTTATCTATGACTTTTATGTCCCTGCTTATCACTACATCATCGTCTTCGGGTATGTACACTCTGTAAGCCTTTGAGGTCATCGAGTATCCCATGAATACGCCTTCTTTGGCATTCTTTTTTAAAACAAAGGTCTTTCTGCCATACACGTAAAAATGCTGTCCACATGGTATTCGGCCTAGCCATTTCTTGAAAGGTGTTTCGCTATTCAGTGCTTTGGAAGGACTACGATTGATAAGGTAGTTTGCGGTTGCTACCGCTTCCGCCCAGAGCTTTTTAGGTGCCTTGGCCTCGATCAACAGACATCTGGCTTTGTCTAGCAAGGTTCTTCCTCTCGCTAATCCCATTTTGTTGAGGGGTGTAAACTGTGGTCAACCTTCTTTGGATGCCATGCGATTTGAGAAAGTTATCGAATTCCTTATTGCGATATTCTGTGCCATTGTCGGTCTGCAGGTTCTTTATTTTCTTGTTATGGAACGTCTCAACTTCATTTTTGTATTCTTTGAAAACATTGAATACGTCACTCTTTTTTTTAATAAAATAGATGTGACAATACCGACTGTAGTCGTCTGTGAAAGTAACGTAGTACTTTGATCCTGCCAGTGTATCACATTCAAAAGGTCCACAATCGTCGCTATGAATTATTTCCAGGTTATCAGTTGTGTATAGATCATCATGTCTTATGAACGGTAACCTGGATAATTTACCTTTGATGCAGGTCTCACATGTTTCCATGTCTTCATCGTTTAAGTTTAAGCCATACATTAGGTTATCTTTAGCCATTTTCTTTAAGTCCCTTTCGTTTATGTGGCCTAGTTTGCGATGCCACTCCATAATGTCACTGCCATTTTTGGGTGTGTAGTTTGCAGTCTCTTTTCGTTCTGCTTCGAAGTAGTAAAGCCCATCTTTCTTTCGAGCAGTCAGTGTCATTACACCGGTTTTTTCTACGACGTAGGCTTTCTCCTTTTCAAAAACAACCTTATGTCCACTGTCCGTTATCTTAGCGACGGATAAAAGGTTTACTGATATATCGGGAACATACAGGGTGTCATTAAAATTGTAGCCATGTTTATCGGTACTTATAGTAACTCTTCCTTTACCTTGAATTCTAGCAGTATATTTTTCTGATGCCAACTTTAGTGTACCATTTTCAGGGGTCATGTTAGAAAAAATAGATTTTTCACCGCACATGTGTGACGAGCAGCCGCTATCTAGACACCAGACATTTTTATCGGTATCTGGATTCACAGTATTTAGACAAACGTTATAATTGTATTTGCTTCCGTTGTCTTTTTCATTGGTGTTTTTCTTCTTGCCCCAACATGTCTCGATACTATGGCCTTTCTTTTTACAGCTCTTGCAGTACAATCTTTGCCTGTTTTTCTTGATTTGATATGCTTCTGAGCTTTCAGGCTGTTCATTTCTACTCCTTGCTTGGTATTCTTCCAGAATCTTTACTTTTAGATCTTCAGGATTAGGTAGGGTGTCTCGAGATTCGATGGCTATTCTAAAGTTCTCAAAAGTTGTCGGCAGACTGTAGAGAAGCATTATGCTAAGCAGTTCTGGAGGTACCTTTATATCCATATCTGCGAGTTTGTCTACGATATCCATGAAGTTATTTATGTGGTCACGTATATCTTCTCCTATGGTCATTCGCTTTAGAACCAACTGTTTCAATAAGGTAGCTTTCCTCGCAGGCCCAGTGCTTTGGTACATAGCTTTCAATTTTTCCCATACAGCTTTAGATGTGGCGCAGATTTTAATTTGTTTTAATTCAGACGGTGACAATAAAAGTAGGATTTCAGCCCTTGCCTTCAAGTCCTCTTTGTTGAACGCCGATCTCGCCGCCGCATCCGTAGCTGGTGGTAACGTTTTTTCGCCGCTTACGATATCCCAATAGTCATTTTTAATCAGGACCGCTTGTGCTTGCAAACACCACGTATCATAGTTTAACTTGGTCAAAGGTTCTATATTACGATAGCTCGAAGTTGATGTCATTTTTCATAATTTGCATATAACCACGCTCTGCTACCAATTTGTGAGGGTTTTATATTTAATAAAATATATACATGACCAAATATATTTATTCTATTTTACATAACAAACGTTATCACAATGGAAACCCAGCGAAGTAGTAAACTGATGGAATTAGGGATGTGTCACAATAAAATCAGAGATTTTTAACAATTTTGCAGACATTTAAGTGACGCTACGCTTGTAGTTTCGATACAATGAAAAAAAACGAGTTTCGCGTGTTGATAAAACATTGTTTTTTAATGGGAAAAAATACCGTTGAAGCATAGCAATGGCTTATAAAATGTTATGCGGGATCAGCTCCATCTAAAGGAACCATTTGTCGGTGGTATGCCGACTTCATACGCGGTCGCATGGACACAAATGATGGGGAACGCTCAGGTCGTCCAAATGAAGCAGTGACTCAACAAAATATTAACCAAGTCCTCAAAATCGTAATGGAAGATCGGAAGATAAAAGTGCGCGAGATAGCCGAGATAATGAAGATTTCAGCTGGTAGTGTTTTCACTATTTTACATAAAAATTTGGCCATGAAAAAGCTTTTTTCCAAGTGGGTGCCGCGTTTGCTTACAACTGATCAAAAGGAACGTATCAATGATTCAGAGCGATGTTTGGCGCCGATGAATCGTAATAAAAAGGATTTTTTACGTCGGTATGTGACAATGGATGAAACATGGATACACCATTTTACTCCGGAATCCAATCGGCAGTCAGCGGAGTGGAGAGCGGCTAGTGAAAGCCCGCCGAAGCGGCCAAAGACTCCGAAATCGGCCGGTAAGGTTATGGGCGTCTATATTTTGGAATGCACATGGAATACTTTTCATCGACTACCTTGAAAAGGGGCAAAATATAAATAGTGACTATTATAAATGTGCTTATTGGAGCGATTGAAGTACGAAACTGCGGATAAACGGCCTCAAATGAACAAAAAGAAAGTGGTGTTTCACCAGGATAACGCGCCTTGTCACAAGTCTGTGAGAACGATGGCCAAAATTAATGAATTGGGCATTGAATTGCTTCCTTATCCCCCTTATTCGCCAGACTTGGCCCACAGCGATTACTGGCTGTTTGCAGATCTCAAAATGCTCCAGGGTAAGAAATTTGACTCAAATAATGAAGTTATCACAGCAACGGAGGCTTATTTTGAACCCAAACACAAATCGTTCTACACGTATGGAATAGAAAAGTTAGAAAAGCGTTGGAGGGACTGTATCGCTCTTGGAGGAGACTACGTTGATGAATAAAAAGTAATTTTATAAAAAAAAACCTTGTTTTAGTACTTAGTCTCGGAACTTATTGAACCACGTGTTAATATTACTAGCGACCCGCCCCGGCTTCGCACGGGTGCAATGGATGTTTGGTACATATAAACTTTCCTCTTCAATCACTCAAACCGGCCAAGTGTGAGTCGGACTCTCCCATGAACTATTTTTATATAGGTACATATTTTTACAATTTATTTATGTTGTATGTATTTTACTTTAGGGGGTGTAATTGGGGAGGACACGACATAACCACCCCCGCTGGCCGGCGGGGGGGTATGCGAAGGAATTTCCGCACGTAAAAGGGGGTGTAATTTTTTTACGCGGCTACCTATTTCATACTATGCGCGCACCCTTGTCCCGCGCTCCAAAACCACCTCTCCCGCGCTCCAAAACCACCTCTCCCGCGCGTTGCCCACTGCGCGCTACCCGGAGTCAGAGTCACACCCACCGTTTCGTATTTTTAATTTCGTAATATCTTTTAAATGGAACGTCGGACGTTCCATTTAAAAGATATTACAATAATTCAAAAAGTAATCAACAGGTATTGAAACAGTCTTGGATATGGAATCATTTATTTGGATAAGAATTAATACAATGGTATGGATAACATGGTGTGATTTTGATCGGCATTTCTATCAACTTTAAAAATGTAAATAAGTTGGACATATGTTCTCGCAAAGTTTTTGTAGATATTGATATGTTCCACAATATTATAGAACATTTTTTCGTTCTATCATCAATACTTTCTGCAGCGCATGCGATGAAAGATATTTTATGACAAATTTTCTTACACCTTGGGTTGGTTTTAGTAGGGATTTCTAATAAATTTAGCCATTACTCAGTGAATGTAGCTTTCTAACGGTAAAAAAAAGTTTTAGTACTTTTTAACTTGTTACATAAAATATACAAACCTTTCCTCTTTATAATATTATTATAATATACAAGTTAAGATTAAGATTAAAATACATGTTTTTGTCCCGTTTTCGCATTCAGATAATGTGTACTTCCGAGTCAGAGCTTTGTTGATTTTTATAGTAGGTATAAGTCAAAAATGCGCGTGACTTATCCTTGTAACAACCCGCACACCCCTTAACGTAAGCCCTCCGCTCATTCCGCGCGGGATCGAAGCTGAATTATGTGACTGTGTAGATAGGTAGGTACCAACCGCGAATCTTAAGTTTTGAAAACGTTTCTATTTTTAAGTCGCCAACACCAACACCAAAAAGAATCCGAGACATTTTAGTTAGTTTTTTAATATCTACCACTAGCTGACCCGGCAGACTTCGTTCTGCCTCAATCGATAACAACTTCCATATTTATTCACCTTTCAAACCTTCTCTGGACCTCCACAAATAATTCAAGACCAAAATTAGCCAAATCGGTCCAGCCGTTCCCGAGTTTTAGCGAGACTAACGAACAGCAATTCATTTTTATATATAAAGATCTACCATTAATAATTTCGTTCATCTTGCCTAAGTAGGTACCTACCTATAATGTGCTTTTGACAAAACAGTAGTTGCCAAATTTGATTAATAGGTACATATTGTAGTCTAGCACATATATCCTGAAAACCCCCTCGGGTTTGGGAACCACGGTGTCCCCGTCTTGCCCCGGTTTGGGGGGCAGGGGCGCTAGTCGCCCCGCCGCCGTCCCGGCTCGCTTCTGTTGGGGTGACAAGCAGCCTCACCTGCCACTGCCACCCTCAGGCCTGCGCTCATGGAGGACGAAGGTCGTTAAGCGATCTCCGACATCTAAGTCGCCTGCAACGTGCGGCATGTTGCGGGCTCGGGGGCCGGGAGAGTTTTAAATCTTTACCGGGTGAGCTTCGTCATCTCCTTCTCGAGCATTACTCGCAGGAGGCGGCGACGGCCCCGCGATCGCGCTCCGCACTATTGCAGTAACAGCTGCCGAGCGAGAGGACTCCTACCTCGATGGCTAGCCGTGCATTACCTAACTACGCTACGTGAACGCGCGCGATCTCTGTTGCGGTACGGCCCAAACTGCGATTGCCGTATTTTACCTTATATTATGCTAATGTGTGCGTGGCAGCGTGTGCCTACCAGGCCGGCGCGCGCTCACATGTCTGAACAGCCAGCGGCCCATTTCTATGAAGATAACTTAGGTACTGCTTATACTGTGTTTATACACTAACACTAGTTTGTATTAGTATGTAGCGATTTGCCTTTATGGCACCTAGTAGGCATGTGGGCTGAATTATTGCTTCATTAAAAAATCTTAAAACGAGATTATTAACTTTTGGATAATGCTGGAATAGAATGACATTTAAGATAAGATAAAATAATCTTTATTGTAGGTATGTAACCATTTATTGGTTTTAATTATCTTAATATTTTTATTCTACCAGACCTGAAATTGCAAACTATAGCAATTGATGTTAGGATGTTTCCAGCTTTAAGAAGTTTTATTGCAAATAATACAATTATGTAGTTAGATATATTTATTCATCATAACAAACTGGTTCATCAACACCCATGGCACAAGCCAACATACTATTTATATGCCTACCCTCTTCAGCTTTGAAAACATATCCACTAGATTTATCCACTAATTTCCTTATGTTTAATAAACTTTCTTCCTTCCAAAAGTCAACAAGTTGAAATGTGACTAAACTATAGTCTTCAATTATTGATACTAAGGCACTGTTTAACTTTTTATATCTGCTGGTAAAACTATCTGTGTCAAGACAGTCAAGTAAATAATTTAAATCTAACACTTCAGTGTAAAAATCTATTCCAAACTGTAGTTTGTCCAAATGTTTCTTCAACAAATCTGCTTTTGTTAACAAATTGATATGAGGTAATCCAATTTTTAACATTGCATTCAGTGATAACATCAAAGCTGCAATAAATTTACCAGCATCAGAGCAGTGGTGTGAATCAATCAAGTGTACCACACATAACTGAATGTTACCATCATTGCTTAGTGCCGAAAATATGTTACTGAGGCTTTTGTGATGGCAGTAAAGTTCTACTTGTCCTGGCATGTCAAATATGAAGTTTGTGTAATTATCTCCCTTTATTTCATTTAACAGCCAATCCTTATTCTTTTCTAAATATTCCATGCAATACAAAAGAGCTCCATTCGGACCAAGATTATGTTGCAACATCACTTCTTCAAGAACAATTAAATTTCTTATATCAATATCTGGTTTATAAGACATGGTATCATTTGCAGGATCCAAGTTAACCAGCAAAACATTCCTTCCAAGCTTTTTCAGAAGTTTAGCCATTTTACAACAGTAAGTTGTTTTTCCTGCACCCGGAGGTCCCAAAACCAGTTGCCCATAATATTTATATACAGATTTAAATCTTTTAACACTGGTTGAGGCCATTCTAAGGCTCTTCAGTATCCTTTGAATTGGCCTTCAAATCCAAAATTATATCTTTACAGGCTTTGACTGTTTCAATATCATATGATTTAAGATTAATAAACATACAAAGTGGTTTTGTTATATTAATTGCTTCTGCTAGGTATCTCGCTGCAACTTGCTGCTCTTCGCCTGTAGCACCAAAAATAACTTTTGTTGAATAAATGTCATTACTACCTAAAGGACCCTGGACTAGATCCTTTTGTATCATTAACATGCTTCCAATCTTCTGGTATTGTGATACAATTAGCAATATTTTGTCAGTATATTCTACAAAAACAATTTCAGTTGGGATATCATCAATATCTGCAGCTATGGACTTAAACAATTGTTGTTCACTTTCATTAGGTATTTGTTTTATTGAAAGATTTTTCATAACATCAAGTAGTTCCATATTCACAGACAGCTAAAAAAATTTCAAAACAGGTGACCACTACATACAGCCAGTGACAAAAGTAGCTTATTTCTAAATAAATAAAAATCTTTTGAACCTAGAGATTGCAAAATACTTATTAATTAAGTACTTCTTGATTTATTTTCGTTAATAAGGTTCAGCAACTCTAGTCGTTGTCTGCAGGCATATCATAGAATGGAGTATGTTAATTTATATTAGTTTGGTTTAAACATAATCAGCCCTTCAAGTTAGTAACCACCAATTTAGGATTGTCTGTGTCTGGAATGGTGGCCCTAAGCTTCTGGACTTGACCATCCAGCTGGTTGCAGTCAAATGACGGACTGAATAATTAAAAAAAAACAAGCATAAAAAATAGTTTGCAATTACAGGTCTGGGGACTTGTCATATAGCATTATACAGATTATTTTAGAATATAAAATTCAATTGATGTACCTTAAGCTTGGTCAACAATACAATTACAGGTGTAATTTGCAGAGAATACAAATAGATATTATTTCTTGCTAAATAATGCTCCAATTTCAAACAATTCACTTCTGTGTAGTAGTAGTAAAGTACCTAATATATCTATGATCTGTAGCTATATTTACTAATGCAATGCAACTCAGCATCAAAGAAAAAAAGAGTCAGCAGACCCTGATTATACCATTTATGATTTATCCATAGATTATATATATACTAAAAAAAGAAAGAAAGATAGAAAGATTTATCAACTAACACCATAGATATGCAACTCTCATACATTGGTTCACAGAACACTTTTTGAATTTTTGCTGTGCTAATTTAATCTGTGGTCACGCATTCTCAGCCCCATCTAGAGTGCGCGCCAGTTAAGTCTGCGCGCGACTGGTGGCGTAACTAATGTTGCCAGTTATGGGAAATGATTTCCCGATCAAAAATATAAATTGGAGATGAGGAAAAAATCGAACTTAATCAAGTGAACTACGACCAAACAATAGTTGAATAGTAATAATAAAGATAGGAAGAATATGAAATATGACCCTATTTTAATCTACAGAGATTTTGCTTTTGGCATCGACCGACCATTGCCGCGGCACGCTTCGCTCAGCTCGTGCGATGAGTTGTCGCAGTTTAAACCTAATTTTAACCTACTAATACTTGGACGTTGAGGGTGTTGGGGCCTGCTGGTTGTTAACTAAAAGTGTTTGTACCTTAGAAATAGGTAAATAAAAACAACATTAAATATTATTCGAAATCTGTTATTGGGTATCTAGCAGTACTTTTATACTTAGGATAATTGTGGCCCGCAACACTTGAAATTTTATCCCCCTAAAAGTAAACTCAAAAACTCCAAAAACTTGGGGGGAAAACTCCTAAGTTGGCGACACTGTGGCGGCGTGCGATTAGTTCCAATTTTGGCCGCGCGCAGACTTATCTGGCGCGCACTTTACAAACACCGGGCATACTTCGGCCTGCAAAAATGAAAATTTCGATATAAAAGAAATATATATTGATAGATCTTAATTAGCCCTTTCGAACTAGGTTAATTAATTAATGATTGATTAATAAATTAATCTTTCGTTTTCCCAGGAAAAATCAAAATATCATTTTCCTTTTTTCACCTTTTCAAATACCCGTATCTCTTTAAAATATGGTTATTTCTTATTCTACCAAGCGTAGAAAAATTGCCCTTGAGCTGATTTAAATTGCCCGCGTGTCAATTATTATAAATATTTAATAATAATCCTATAAAAAATAAAAAAACCGTAATGGGATTTCGAAGACCATTATTTGCGCATTCCGCATGCGCGGTAGAAAAAAGGTAACACTGCTCTAGTCTAAGGGCAGCATTGGGCAGCATTTACAACAAAATATCAAAATATAAAGTTATTTCTCGTCGTAAGTCATAATAAAAAATGAAGCTGATGATTAAAGTAATATTTCAATGTAAGTGGTTTTATTAGTACTAGATTTTTATTATCATTAGGTATATTGTGGGGGGGTGCTTGGTTGGGGACCTCCACGCGGTGCATCCTGGGCAACGGAGACGGCAGCGCCTCTCTCCTAGGGTGGGAGAGACGCTGCCGCCTACGGCCAACTCCGACCGAGGCGAGGACGGCCCTGTTGAGGGCTGTTCGGAAGCTTTCCACGTATCCCTCTGATTAGCAGAGGGCACAGTGGAGAGCAAGTAAGGAGGCCATCTCGAAACCGGAGATGGCCCAGGGTCAGTCGGGGTGCGAGGGATATGCTCTATGGGTAACCTTACACCCCGGCGTCTTAAGACCCGAGACGGCGTGCGGTTTTAGTCGGTGTAAGCACGACATAATCGCCCCCGCTGGAGACCCCCCGCTCTCCAGCGGGGGCGGTATCCAAAGGGATTTCCGCACGAAAAAAAAAAAAAAAAAAAAAAAGTTATATTGTGGGGATAATGTTAAGTTAAACGAGTTGACAATGAAAATTAAAACATTGTTTTATTTTTACGTTGAATATAACCTCAATTTTAACTTGTATTATAAGTTTAATAATTTTATTTTATTGAATTTGTTTTACCTTTTTTTTTTTTTTTTTTTATCGTGTGGAAATCCCTTCGGATACCCCCCCGCCGGCCAGCGGGGGCGGTTATGTCGGGCTTGCACCGACTAAAACCGCACGCCGTCTCGGGTCTTCAGATGCCGGGGTGTAAGGTTACCCATAGAGCATATCCCTCGCACCCCGGGTGACCCTTCTGAAAGCAGAGGAGTACGGAGAGCGATGTGTTCCCGCCAAGTTGGGTATTGGCCGACGATCAATGCCAACCCTATGAAGGGGTGAAGGGGAAGCCATTGACCGCCGCCCAGGGTGTACCGGCCGCTCCGATTCCGTTCCCCCCGAACTGCAGCGGGATCGGAATCGGAGCGACACTCGAGGAGGTTACCCAACACACACCCCTGAATTTGTTATACCTACTTATATAAAATTAAATCCTATTTTCCACTTTTTTTTATAATCTAAGGCAGAGGTTCCCAAACTTATTTTGTCTACTGCCCACTTTGAGACTAAATTAATTTTTAGCGCCCCCATTTTCTCACCTACGTAAAAACCACTATAACTTCAAATTAAATTAATTAATTGTTGTGAGCTATATTAGCGGAGATTAAACATTCATTCTAAAATAGACTTTTACTATAATCCGCAAGAGTTAACTTGAGACCTGAGCACAGTAGTACATAACGACGCTCAGGTCTCAAGTTAACTCTTACGGGCTACACCTGCCAATGAGAATGATTATTGAAACGCACCTTTATAGTATTCAGACAGAGTATCTTTTATTCAAAGTAAAACAAACATAATCGATTCTTATATAACACCTAATGTGAAGGATGAATCTGATGCTGTTTAATAAGTTTATTGATATCAGGTTCCAATTTACTCAAGAACAGCCGCAAGTCGCCACGTTCGGTAACATGCAAACGATTTCTCTTTTTAGTAAGCAGTGTTGCCACAGCACTAAATCCACGTTCACACAAATATGACGATGGGAATGCTATCAAGAATCGTTGAACGATTGACCACAATCCAGGGTACAATTGCGGGATCGGTTTTTGTAGCCAAAATTCTTGATAGCCATTTTTGAACTTGATTTTTATTTCCTCTTTTGTTGTCAATTCTATAAGTTCTTCTTCTAGCTGAGGTGAGATTGCTGTGTTGACATTTGAAAACGAATCTAACACCCAGCCTGGTATTTTCAAGTTCAAAATGTCCTGGTATCGTTCGGTGAAGTCAATGTGGAGGTTTTCCAAATGTTGGCAGTAGGCAAACAAGTCGTCGTTACTGCAGGATACTGATAAATTCGGAAAATTGTGAAACTCACGTCTGCCCATATTCTTTTTGTGTAGAAGCAGTTTGGCTGCGAAAGCAGCAACGACATTTTTTGTTTTAATTAAATTTAGGTTCATCGCCTTGCAGTTGGAGATTCATGTCGTTGAACAATTTATACAGGTCTGTCATGTAAGCTATATCATTTTTTGATGTAATGAGCTTGTTGCGCAATTCTGTATCTTTAGTTTCCAAGAACTCTATCACAGAGTCAAACAGGTTGTAAAATCGAGTCAGACAATTGCCTCTTGATAGCCAACGAACCTCAGTATGAAGCAACAAACGGTTGGAATCTTCGTCATTAGTAACACAAAGCTGATGCAATAATCTATCATTTAAAGAGCTGGTACGGATTTTATTGACTGCTTTGATGACATATTGCAGTGATTGAAATAGTCGTTCACTTAAGTTTCTAGCAACCAAATGTTGTCTATGAATAACGCAATGTACAGCAAGTACACACTTGGCTGAGTATTATGCTTCATCTCTAGGTCTTGAAAATATGCTACATTCTTGTCTTTCTTATCTGGATGCATTTTATTCAAATGATCTTGCAGTCTTGAAGGCTTCATTGCTTCATTCGAAAATGCTTTTAGACATAGAAGGCACTGAGGTGACGATGGGTTTGTGGGATCTTCAATGAATCCGAATTTAATATATTCCACAGAGTATTGCCGTCTCTTCTTTTTTACTTCCGACATTGTTTTGTTTTAAGAAATACGTAAGTAAGTGTTGAACTTAAGTACTGCTTATTTGTTACGCGCGAAACCGCAAATGAAAATAAAATAAATATTCCGTTGTTTATATAGGATTGCATAAGCTGCACGCACCGACAGGAATAAGACAAACATGCATTAACTCGTTTATCTCATTCGACGCTCAATTGTACTCAACAAGTAAGAACAAGTATTCTATGAAACAGCCGATTGATACAGGAATGCACAAATCGGGTTATTTAACAAAAACTTGTTAAAACATGATTGCCCGCGGTCTATTATCTACGAAAATTACCTATCTAGGAATACTAATAACTATTAAAATGCGAAAGTGTGTCTATTGCCTTTTTATTTGTTTGTTTGTGTCTACTTTCATTTCGAAACGGATCGACCGATTGACATGATTTTTCTTCTTCTTTCTGTCTGTTGGTCTGGATGTCTGGATGTCTGTACGCAATAACTCAAGAACCACTTATCCGATTTAAAACATTATTTCGCCAATCACCTTGTTTGGTTAATGGGAAGAACTGATCAGATTTTGGGGTTTGTACGTTCTAGGTTTCGGGTACCTACCATACAAATTGTCCCTAAAAACTTTTACAAGTGAGTTTCTTTCGAGTTATCAGAGTAACGCGTATTTAACTTTGACATTTTAGTGACAATGAAAATACGTATATTGTAAATTTAGAAACTGAAATATAAAATCATTTTTTTGTGTTTTTGACGTCGAAGACGTTTGATTTGATTTCATTTTCTTCATATTTATTGCTCAATATATAAAGACGCGTCGAATAATAAGCATAAAGCCTAAGGTCTGTAATTTTGAATAAAAATACTGCAACAAAAATATCTAAGTTTGGCCCGAAGTTTGACAATCGCTGTGTGATTTCCGCCCCACTAGATTTTACTGAAAGAAGACTTTATTTTAATTTAAAAACCATTTGAACTGCATTCATACATTTTTAATAATTGACTCGTTGAACCGGGAATCGAACCCGGTCCGGAAATAAAAATCGGTCTGTAGTTTTATGATTCCGATCGGAAGGCATCATCGTAAGGGTTATTTTTTGCTAAATAAATTAGTATCAGAAATAAAGGGAAGATCATGAATTTTAACATTTGATGTGTTTGTTCAGTAAAATGAAAAGCTGACATTGCCGTAAGGACATACAACTGACATTATCATAAGTACCTATTACTAATAAAGGGACGTTTCGATCATCGCATACCACAATCGCGGCACCAAATGATAAACACCGATGATGAACTCGGCATCTTGATATACTTTGAGGCAAATCCTAAAAGCTCAGTGAGGGAAGGTGAAGAAGTAATCGGAATTTCGAAAAGCAAAATACACCGTGTTCTGAAAAAATACAAATTTAAAAGTTATGTTGAAGGGCGATTAGTACAAAAATTAATGCCTATGAGAATCCCTTACGTATCTGCGAGACTAATAATCAAGTACGTTTTTCGTTCAACTGTTGGTGTGGGATTGTAAATAACCGGGTCCTCTTAGTACATTTTTATGAAGGGCATTTGAATACGGAAAGGTATTTAGAAATACTTGAGATATTAAGAAATGATATAAATAATCTTCCGGTCGCAGAACGACAAAACCTTACTTTTCAGCAAGATAGGGCTCCGGCTCATAACAGTCACAGAACAAGGGATTATCTCAATGAACACATTCGTCCCTGGATCGGGACAAATGGACAAATAAGATGGCCGCTGAGATCCCCAGATCTAACCCCGTTAGATTTTTTTGTGTGGGGTTATGTAAAAAATTTAGTTTACAAGAACCAGCATGAACGTGTCAACGAGCTACAAAGAGAAATTAGACGTATTATTCTAAATATCCACCACAACAAGATAAAAAAATCGACAGGGAGAGAAATAATCCAAAGAGTGCGGCTTTGTATTCAACAGGATGGGGCTCATTTCGAGCATTTGTTAAATTGATTAATTTTGTATAAAAAAAAAAAAAATCATGGTCTTCCCTTTATTTCTGATACTAATTTATGTAGCAAAAAATAACCCTTACGATGATGCCTTCCGATCGGTATCATAAAACTACAGACCGATTTTTTTTTCCGGACCGGATTCGATTCCCGGTTCATCGAGTAAATTATTAAAATTGTATGAATGCAGTTAAAAATGGTTTTTAAAATTAAAATAAAGTCTTCTTTCCGTAAAATGTCCCATCTACAATAATTAAGGTACTTTCCCTCCATGTGGCATTGCCGTGGGACGCCCTGTATAGTCTGTAGTTTGATGAATCATAACTGTGTGGAGAGAAATGATTTGGTTAAATACAAAAAAAAATACCACTTCACTCACCAAGAATAAAAATAAGTGGCAGTGGCATATTTTATGTCAAAAGTGTCCATTTTTTTAAATATTGAAATTATTAGGTCAGTTATGGAGACTTCACCTTAGATTATTAAAAAAAAAGTGGAAAATAGGATTTAATTTTATATTAGTAGGTATTACAAATTCAATAAAAGAAAATTATTAAAGTTATAATTCAAAATAAATACTGAGATACAAGTTAAAATTGAGGTTATATTCGACGTAAAAATAAAACAATGTTTTAATTTTCATTGTCAACTCACATTTAACTCAACATTATCCCCACAATATACCTGCGGAGGAAAGAGGTGCGATGCTCCTCCAACACAAAGGGAGGATCCTCCGACCAGGCAAGGTGATCGCGCCTGGCGGGCCGAGGCCCTAACTGTTGAAGTTAGGATTCTGTATATATGCTGCTCAGCGCGTGAACTTCATTTTCGCGAAGCAGGATTGTGACGTAGAAATCACATGGTAGTTGTGACATAGTAGACGGTTCTGGTTCCGCTTGTTGGTCGCTAGGTGGCGCTGATTTCTTGTGGTATCGAAGTAGTTGAGCTTACTGTTGCTAGATGTCGCCAGGGTACATGTGGTATCGCCACATACCTTTTTTTTTTTTTTTTTTATCGTGCGGAAATCCCTTCGGATACCCCCCCGCCGGCCAGCGGGGGCGGTTATGTCGGGCTTGCACCGTCTAAGACCGCACGCCGTCTCGGGTCTTCAGACGCCGGGGTGTAAGGTTACCCATAGAGCATATCCCTCGCACCCCGGCTGACCCTGGGCCATCTCACCACTAACAGCATCGCTCATCCTGTCTCCTCTGAGAGCAGAGGAGTACGGAGAGCGATGTGTTCCCGCCACGTTGGGTATTGGCCGACGATCAATGCCAACCCTATGAAGGGGTGAAGGGGAAGCCATTGACCGCCGCCCAGAATGATAATAAAAATCTAGTACTAATAAAACCACTTACATTGAAATGTTACTTTAATCATCAGCTTCATTTTTTATTATGACTTACGACGAGAAATAACTTTATATTTTGATATTTTGTTGTAAATGCTGCCCTTAGACTAGAGCAGTGTTACCTTTTTTCTACCGCGCATGCGGAATGCGCAAATAATTGTGTTCGAAATCCCATTACGGTTTTTTTATTTTTATAGGATTATTATTAAATATTTGTAATAATTGACACGCGGGCAATTTAAATCAGCTCAAGGGCAATTTTTCTACGCTTGGTAGAATAAAAAATAACCATATTTTAAAGAGATACGGGTATTTGAAAAGGTTGGCAGCATGATTGCGGCAATGGTGCGGAGCGCGAGCTCGTGGGCCGCCGCCACCTCCTTCTGCGAACATGTAATGCTCGCGAAGGAGATGGCGGAGCGCGCCCGGGAGAGATTTAGAACTCTCCCGGCCCGCCGAGCCCGCAACATGCTCGCCGCGCGTCGCAGGCGACTCAGGCGCCGGAGGTCGCTTAACGACCTCCGTCCTCCATGAGCGCAGGCCTGGTGACAGGTGAGGCCGCCTGTCACTCCAGCAGAAGCAGGCCGGGACGGTGGGGCGACTAGCGCTCCTCCCCCAAACCGGGGCAAGACGGGGACACCGTGGTTCCCAAACCCGAGGGGGCCTTCTCGAAACCAGAGATGGCCCAGGGTCAGTCGGGGTGCGAGGGATATGCTCTATGGGCAACCTTACACCTCGGCATCTGTAGACCCGAGACGGCGTGCGGTTTTAGTCGGTTCAAGCCCGACATAACCGCCCCCGCTGGCACGCGGGGGGGTATGGTATGGTATGGTATGGTTTCGCGAGCTGGTATCCGTAACTCCACGACAAGGCGCGGTTTTTGCGTGAGGGTGGGCATTTCACTCGATCCACCCCAACTCATTGAAGAACGCCAGCAGGCTATTCACGCTGCTGGCAATCTCCCGGAGCGTACCTGTATTTCCGAAGTACTTAACCCTGTATGTGGCGGTTGCAGGGCAGTGTAGGAGCACGTGTGCCGCTGTTTCTTCCTCTCTCATGCAGGCTCTGCAGAGAGGGCTGTCGGTGATTCCTAAAATAAAAAGGTGTTTATTGAAGGAGCCGTGCCCCGTGATGGCAGCTGTGGCCGTGCGCAGTTGCCGTTTGGTCAGTTGTCGAAGACGCCTGGTCAGTCTATTTTCAAGCACGGGGAGTGCTTCCCTCGCCTGTCTGCAAACTTCCAGATTTGTCCAATAGCTGTTGTGTTGATCTCTCGTTCGTTTGTTTACTATAGTTCGTAGGTATGCAAAGGGGATCGGTATTATGGGCTCAGGTCCCATTACCACCATGTCAGATCCTCTCCTGGCAAGCTCATCTGCTGCATCATTGCCGCGCGAGCCGCTGTGGCTCTTAATCCATTGCAACGTTATGTTGTTGGAATGGCCTATTTGGTTCAGTTTACGATGGCACTCCAAAATTAGTCCCGAGTTTATAGTGTGGCTGTTTAAAGCTTGCAGCACGGCCATGCTGTCGGAGAGTATGCGTATTGAGTGGCCTTCCACTCTCCTGGCCATTACCGCTGAAGCTGCCAGAGTAATCCCCATGCATTCAGCTTGAAATACTGTGTTATGGGTCCCCAGCGGTGTTGAAATGGATACATTAAGGTCCTCCGAGAAAACGCCGGCCCCGGTGCCTGTTCCAGTTTTTGATCCATCTGTGAAAATGCGTAATTCCGTTGGGCATAAAGCCTCACAGCGGTGGTCCTCATGAAGTTGGATCTTGTATTTTTTGTCGAAAACGTATTGTTTGGGTACACGATCATTCATTGCTCCTATCACGGGTATCTCCTTTATGAGATCTGTGAGCAGTGAGGTGTGTCGTGTGTTTCTCTCGCTCCATAGGTTGAGTGCCCTCAGGCGTATAGCCGCAGCTGTTGCTTCTTGGCGGATGAACAGATCCAAGGGTGGGAGTCCGAGCATGGCTTCCATTGCCGCGGTGGGGGTAGATTTCATGCATCCAGTGGTTGCCATGCAAGCTAGTCTTTGGGTCCGTTGTAGTTTAGCCGCTATTGTGCTGTTTTCGGTCCTTGGCCACCAGACGATAGCGCCATACGCTATCATGGGGCGGATTACTGTTTCGTAAAGCCACAGGATGATTTTCGGTGATAGCCCCCATTTTTTACCAATCATTCTTCTGCACTGCCAGAAGGTAATGCCGGCCTTTTGTAATTTATTGTCTAGGTGGCTACTCCATTTTAACTTGCTGTCAAGAATAACGCCAAGGTATTTTACCTCTTTTGACAGTTGGAGTTCCGTGTCAAAGAGTTTAGGTAATCGGTATTCGCCTAATACCCTTTTGTTCGTAAACATTACTAACTCGGTTTTGTTCGGATTCACCGATAGTTCGAATTCCCTGCACCATTTTTCTACGATGCGTAAGGCTTGTTGGGTTAGGTTACAGACCGTTCCCGCTACCTTCCCTGAGATAAGGATTGTTAGGTCGTCGGCGTAGCCTATTGTGTAGTCGCGGTTTTTGTTCAGCCTTGTGATTAGGTCATCTATCACTAAATTCCACAGAAGGGGAGAGATAACTCCACCCTGCGGGCAGCCTTTGGCTATCAGAGCTGTCTGATCTTCTTCCCCAAGGCGAACTACTCTTTTGCTGAGCATGTTTGTTATCCAGTCTGTTAGTACCGGTTCCGCTCCATGTTTTGACAGGGCGGCCTTAATACTGGTGAAGCTGGTTTTGTCGAAAGCTCCTTCGATGTCAATGAACGTTCCTAGGCAGAAGCCTTTTTGTTCGATCGCTTCCTCTATCCGGCTGACTACCAGATGGAGGGCTGATTCCGTAGACTTACCGGAGCTGTATGCGTGCTGGTTTGCATGTAGGGGTAGCTATTTTAGTGCACCATCTCTCAGCTCCCTCTCGCATAGGCGTTCCATGGTCTTTAGCATGAAGGAGGTCAGACTGATTGGTCGATGTGCTTTGGGATTTGTATAGTCACCCTTTCCTGGCTTCGGGATGAAAATTACTCCTACTTCCCGCCATCCTTTTGGAACGTATCTGTGTGCCAGACAGGCTTTAAAGATACGCTCCAGTCTGCTTGCGACTAGTTTGTCGCCCCACTGTAGCATAGCAGGGATGATTCGGTCGGGGCCAGCTGCCTTATAAGGGTGAAAACTACTGATGGCCCACTGGACTTTTTCCAGTGTGACCACTTTGTTTGCGTACTGCCAGTCTCGGGCAGTAGGTGTTATGGTTTCATCGTGCCAGTTGATTGTCGTCGTGAAGACGCATCCAGGGAAGTGGGTTTCGATGAGTACGCGTCTAGACTCTTCTGGCGATGTTGTGAGTGTATTATCCTGTTTTTTAAGGGCGGTCAGTGCCATCGGTTTTGTCTGCGCTAGGACTTTCCTTACCCTGTTTGCTTGTTGGCATGATTGTATGTTCCCACAGAATTTTCGCCATCCCTGTTTGCTTCGGTATCTAATACATTTTTTGTAGCTGGATTTGGCTGAACGATAGGCGTCCCAGTCTTCATCTGCACAAGTATTCATAGCCCTGTTGAAAGCCCTTCTAACCTTCCTTCGCTTGCGCTCTAGCTCTGGGCCCCACCATGGCTGTTTGCCTGGGGTTTTGGGAGGTAGGGTTTCTGGGCATGCTATGTGGTAGCTGTCTATTATAGATTTGGTTAGGTGGTTTACCTGTTCCTCAATCTGTATGATGTTGTCGAGAGTCAATGGTGAGCGCTGTTGAGCAAGTCTATTTGCCAGATGCTGCTCAAATTTCACCTTGTCGGTTTTCCTCGGGTTGCGTTTTGGCAGAGTTTGTAGTGTCCCCGCCTGTAGATCGAAGCGAATCCACCTGTGGTCTGAGCAGGATGCCTCCTTGGAGACGTGCCAGCCCATGATGGCTTCCGCTGCGTTTTCAGTAGCTAGTGTTAAATCAATAATCGTACGGCTCTTTTTGGTGACGAAGGTCGGTTCAGAGCCGGTGTTTAGTAAGGTAAGGTTAGTAGTGAAAAGATATTCAACAAGGGACTTACCTCTGTCGTTTTGAGTGCTCATGCCCCATAGCGGATGATGAGCATTGGTGTCGGCCCCAATTATGACCTCCACCCTTTCCCTTTCGCAGTGGTCCACCAGCCGGGTGAGGTCTTGCGGGGGCAGCTCCTCCTTTTCGGGCATGTAGGCTGAGGCGAGGATGACCACCTTGTCCTCGACGTCCAGCTGTGTGTGCAGCCTTATGGCAGTGAGGTCTCTGCAACAGAACCCTGTGAGGACCTGTGTTTTTAGGTTTTTCGTGACATTTATACACGATCTGGGGAGATCATGTTCGCCTGTCACAATAAGCTTACCTCCTAAGCTGGAGAGCCCCTGGATGTGGCCTCCTCTGATCCAAGGCTCTTGGATCAGAGGGGGCCACATCGCGACGACCCCCCCCGACGCGGGGGGGTATCCGAAGGGATTTCCGCACGATAAAAAAAAAAGGGGGTATTTGAAAAGGTGAAAAAAGGAAAATGATATTTTGATTTTTCCTGGGAAAACGAAAGATTAATTTATTAATCAATCATTAATTAATTAACTTAGTTCGAAAGGGCTAATTAAGATATATCAATATATTTTTTTCTAAAGATTTAAACCGGAAAAAGAGAACATCTAGGACGGGACTTGAAACCGCAACCAGTCCCTTACAGGGGGAATGCTCTGACCAACTGAGCCACCTAGACACGTCCCAGATATTCGAAATTCTCAGATACTTTAATACGTCTTAAGGCGACGTTGGAGCCATATACCTTAATTCTTGCGAACTACGGAAACAATGAATAACTTTACAGTCATTTGTAAACATTGTTTTTTGATGACTCCGCCTAATTAATTCAATTAAATTTTTAAGCATTTTGTATGCTTACTTTTTCTAAAGATTTAGATCGGAAAAAGAGAACATCTAGGACGGGACTTGAACCCGCGACCAGTCCCTTACAGGGGGAATGCTCTGATCAACTGAGCCACCTAGACACGTCCCAGATATTCGAAATTCTCCGATACTTTAATACGTCTTAAGGCGACGTTGGAGCCATCTACCGTAATTCTTGCGAACTACGGAAACAATGAATAACTTTACAGTCATTTTTAAACATTGTTTTTTAATGACTCCGCCTAATTAATTCAATTAAATTTTTAAGCATTTTGTATGCTTACTTTTTTCTAGACAACTCTCTGTTCTACAAACCAATGACTATAAATAGTACCGTGGTATATGGAGCTGTTACAAACTATACTTGAGCAATTATAAATGCAACTTGAGCAGGTTTTTAACACTTTGAGCAATTTAAAATATTGTATACCTACGTCAAAAGATATAGGAGTTTGAAAGTACGGATAAATGATTTTTTTTTAACGACTTTATTGATTTTTAATTAAATAATTTTTAAGGTGAGCAATTTTAAAGGGCAACTATTGAAAATCTATCGATGTTGTGTCGCTGTGTTTAGTATATTCAAGTCATACGTAATAATTGTCTTTATTAATTTAATAGTTATTATTGGTACGTAATAAAAATTTTTTTGAGAATTATTTGGTTTACATTGTGAGGTTAGTGTGTCAATTGATTGCAATTGCCATTGGTAGCAATTCTGTTGCTGACATCACTAAACTAATTTTTCTCTAAAATTTTCTTATTTTAGAGAAATTTAGAGGTAATGCTATTCTGTTGTTACGTCGTCTAAATTTGGTGTTCAATATGACAGCACCAAATTTGAATCTGACATCACCAAAATTTAAATATGAAAGTAGAGTTACCGTTATTAAAAAAATAAGAATGAATGGATAAAGAGTGAATTATTAAATTCTTTAAAAACTATATTCTTAGGTTTTAAGAATGCCGAAAAATGATTCACAACTGCCTCAATCTGGTGTATTGGCAGAACCTGGCCCCATTCGCCATCGGATTGTGCCGAGACGCCGCATCTTGCCTAGGCCTTCACGACCTCCTGCCTATGAAAACTTAGTGAATGCCCTGCATGAAAGCAATAACACCTTACAAGAAACTATTCGACATAGTGTTGATGTGATTGCTGCTGCATTGAGAGACAGCAGTGCTGCTACACTACATGCTGCTGAGATCTTAGCAGCATGTAGTGTACATGTTTAATAAATAAAAATAGCTTTAAGTAAAACATAATTTTTGGTGATTATATGTATAAAAAATAGGTTTATTTAAAACGAATTATATGTTTTTAATTAAAATTTCTTTCAATTAATTCTGCCCGCATTTGTCTGTGAAAAAGATTAGGACTTTTACAGACATAGATACCGCTAGAATAGTTTATTTCAGTTATTTCCATAGTATTATGAGCTACGGCATTCTCCTTTGGGGTAATGCCGCAGATTTAAATACAATCTTTGTATTGCAAAAGCGGGCTGTGCGGGCAATTTATAAGTTGGGCCCAAGAGTCTCCCTCCGAGAAAAGTTCAAAGAAATAAACATTCTAACTGTAGTGTCTCACTATATTTTTGAAAGTCTTTTGTATGTTAGAAGAAACATTTCCAATTTTTTAAGGCTTTGTGATATACTTAACGTAAATACTAGACATAAAAACAATCTTGTGGTTTGTAATAGTTGACTCCACAAGATTAGTAATTCCTTTCAGGGTAACTGTATACCTACGCTTCTACAACAAGCTTCCTAGTGAAATGAAGAATCTACCTCTTCATAAATTTAAAAGACAAAGTAAAAGTAAACTCTGCCAAAAAGGCCATTATAAAATGCAAGACTATTTAGATGGTGGCGCATCCACCGGGAGACAACGCCGCAGTGCCAGCACTGCGAGGATCCTGGCGAAGATACGGCGCTCCACACGTTGGTGGAGTGCCCTGCGTGGGCGAGTCAACGCCGGGATCTCGTTGCGGTCCTGGGCGTGGACGTTCTCTCGTTGGAGACCATGGTGAGGGCCGTGGTCTCCGACGGGAGCAAGTGGCACGCCGCCGCCTCTTTCTGCGAGCAGGTAATGCGCGCGAAAGAGACGGCAGAGAGGGAGCGGGAGAGAACCCTGCCCCCTGAGTTTCGCAGTCTGCGGCGAGGACGCCGCAGACTCATCTACGCCCGGGACTACCGACCTCCATGATCGGGGCCTGAGGACGGCAGTTGGCCGACTCGCCGTCCTTACAGAAGCAGGCCGTGGCGGAGGCGTGTCGTGTGTGCCCTACACACGCCTGCCAACTCACCGAAGCGGGATAAAACCCGATCCCACCAGGCGAGGCCGCGGTGGCGGCCAAAGTCCGCCGGCAACCCTGGGGTTATCCTTTCGAGAGCTTACCCGGGGTGCCCGGCAACGGACACTTGGGGAGGACACCGTGCGGTTTTAGTCGAGACACGACATAACTACCCCCGCTGGCCAGCGGGGGGTATCCGAAGGGATTTCCGCACGTAAAAAAAAAAAATACTATTTAGATGACAAACAAGCTTGGATATGAACTGTTTGCTCTCTCTCTATGCTACTCAAATGAAATATTGTAATTTGGTTAAGTAAACATGTTTGTAAATAGACCAAAAAAAACAGCCCGCTGAGTTTTTTGCCGGAGTCTTCTCAGGACAGGGCCGCGTTTCGAACCGGCCAAACATTAGATTTTTTTTGACGTTTTGTAAGTACCGTATTAATGGTCTATACAGAATAAATGACTTTTGACTTTGACTTTGACTGGCCAAACCCAAATCACGAAATCGTTATTCATCATTGCGGCGATAGCCCAGTGGCGTACGTAACGGACTGCTGAGACGAGGTCTCGAGTTCGATCCCCAGTCGCCCCGGGCACACACCTCTGACTTTTCGTAGTTATGTGTGCATTAATAAATGTTAATTATCACTTAACATAACATAACACACACTCGCTTAATAATGTGCCCGGTAGATGGCAATAGGCTCGCCCCCTATTACATTGGGACCTTAACATAACTGGCGAATCGTGGGTGTGTAATACACCTCTGCCTACCCCTTCGGGGATACAGGCGTGAAGTTATGTTATGTTATTCATCATAAAAATGTTATTTGCCACAAAATTTTAACGAAATTACAATTATCACTATAACTGGTCGGCAGTATTTTAGATGGCGTCTAATTTTAGTGTGACGTTTCTAATTTTAGACGTTTAGGACGTACAACAGAATACCAAATAAGCAAATTTGGACTAAGTTGAGTAACTAAGCTAATTTTGGTTGTGTCAAACTATTAATAGTTTAGTCATACGTTTTCAGAATACAAAACGTCGTTTGACATGACTAAACTAAATTTTAGTGATTTTTAGTTTAGTTTAGAGAGTTTTTGAACAACAGAATTGCTACCAATGGTAGCAATTCTGTTGTTCAAAGAAGAATAGCATTCCCTCTAAATTTCTCTAAAATAAGAAAATTTTAGAGAAAAATTAGTTTAGTGATGTCAGCAACAGAATTGCTACCAATGTCAAGTAAAATATAATAAATGTTAATAATATTATTAATGGCGAAGACGCCAATGTCAAGTTCGAAACGCATTTCTACTTATCAGACGCAGACGCTTGTGTGTTTTGGTAAGTCCACTATTTAACTTGTTTTTTTTTGCGTCTGGCAACACTGCATGTCGCATTTTTTTCTCTTTTAGCAGTCCTTTAAATATTGGCAGATTGGCAGGTATTCTGAAGTAGGATTGAAAGATTTACATCGAATTTTAAAAATTCTAGTTTTTAGCTTGTAGACCAATAATAATCTATGTTGTAGACCCACTCATAGGTATTGATATCAGGCGTGCCTTGCAGGTAATGTCGATCCCCATGCTGTGAGGGCCATACCATATGGCATGATATTTTTTTAATACCAGCTGAGGGATGACCCCTATAATAATGTCACTTCTTGCACATTTTTGTTGTACCTAACTAGAAGTTTAAAACAGATTAAAGAGAATACTGTAAAGCGTGAAAAAAGTGAGAGCATTTCGAAGCCAAATTGAGAGCCACTTGAGCATGTTGTGATGCGTGATCATATTTGTGAAGACCAATATTGAGAATGTAATACAAAAAATTTGAAGGCATTCAAGCTTAACAAGTTGTTCCTCAGTGAGATTACGATGGCTGAAATTGGCATAGTCACGTAGAGGAAGAAGAGACTATTCAAGAATCATTTTAGTGGCCGTTGTTAATAAGTAACGCAGTCCGCTGACGCAAACGACTGACTTCATGTATTCCGAGTCCCCAAGATAGTGTCTTAACTTAAGAGTGGAACCTTGGTGAGAAAATAAACAAATTCTTATATTTTTATATTATTATATTGTTATATTATAATATTATTATAGTATATTATTATTATATATATTATTATCTACTACAAGCTTCACTCACATGAGGTTGGTTATCGTTTTTTGGTCATAACTCCGGTTCTAATCAACCATCATCATCATCATTTAAGCGTTGTGTCACGATTGCATCCGATGATACGCTTTCCTGCTTTTTCGCATGACCTTGGTCATCCGTGGTAGTGAGACCATTGGCACGCATGTCATCTCTTTCGATGTTAAACCAGCACTTTTTGGGTCTCCTCCTCCAAGCGGGACCCAGCGGAAATGCCATGACATTTGTTACCCATGTAGTCAGGAGGCTGCCGCACCAGCGAAGGCAACACTCGTGCATTTTATCTGCAATGTCACGTACCTGGAAGCTGCCGCGGATGCGGGACTTCCTCACGCGGTCTTTACGCGTTTTTTTTATATTCATTTATTATACACATACATTTCAATCATTATTGTTAATGTATGGTTCACAAAACTGTTTTAAACAGTTTGCCTGTGAACTCAGTTGAGTCTCAGTCTTAACGTATTGTTAAGTTGTTTATGATTCTATTTTATTGATTGTGATGATTTTTTATAATGTGTTGAAGAACACATAATTCACATTTTCTCCAACAGAAACCTCTTTAGAAGTCAGTTAAATTTACTTATACTTGTCTCTTGCCTGATGTTCACAGGCAAACTGTTTAGTACATACGGAATTCGTTTACTCAAGGTTCTATCGCCATAATAATTGTTTACTCTAGGAACAACATATTTACCGGTAGTTACAGCTCGTGTACCGTAAGTGTGTGATACCAGTAATAAGTTATGCTCGCGATTGCCATGTTGATTTACCTCTAGTAAATATTTATGGCTCAGGCTGGCCCGAAGAATATTACATATTTTGAACAATTTTTTATAGTTATCTTTACAATTATTTTTTGTTTTATTGTTAACTAATAATTTTAAAAATCTAATTTGTAATGTTTCTATTTTATCAATATAGGTTTTAAATGTTAATCCAAAGCAATCGAGAGCATAGTTTATAATGGATTCTACTAATGATTTGTACAGACATTTTAATGTGGTACTTGGTACTCTGAAACTTAAGTGATAAAATCTGCCCAGTAATATTCTTAGTTTTTCACAAAGATAGTCTATATGGTGTGACCAAGAGAAATTTTGATCAACCTTTATTCCAAGATAGGTTACGCAATTTACATTTTCAATAGGAATATACATACAGTTGCGGTGATTATTGGGATGACATGAAAAGCTATGGGTGATAAGTGAAGGAGGTGTCGCGAAGCAACTAGGATGTAGTAACTTAAATCTGGTCAACAAATGGGGAATGCGGGCGAGTACACGATTACAGCTGTTCCTGTCGAATCTCCCAACTTTACCTGTAGACAAAAGAGTATCTGTTATTCCAAGAAGGAATAAGCTGAGTAATGGTTCCAGGATCTCGCAAACGTCTCAATTAGACACATTTAGGGGAAACTAACAATGTCCTTTTGACATTGTATCAAATGTACTGACGGTCCAATGTCTCATACGAGATCAACAATCACACAAAACCTCCGCGACTGGTCCGGACCGAGTTGCCGTATCACACCTCTCGAGAAGCTATGAATGTGGCCTATAAACCAACACGTGACATAAATCCATCACGCGCCTTGTCGCGGAGTGGGCACGTCGTACCCTGCTCCAGAAACTTCCTGAACCAGCATGTAAATCCAGGAAAATTAGCTGGACGCCTTCGTCAGCTGGAACCAAACATTAGATCCAATAAGACACTATACTCAGCGTTTTCGGCCTCCGACGTGCAGACAAACACGTTACGTCTCCAACGTGTAAACAAATACACTTCAAAATCGCGACTATGAATGATTCGTGTTACTTTAAGAAAACTTGATTACACGCGCACTTCTTAGGACTCTTGAGAATCTTAGGATTCTTCACGACGCGCTGACGACGTTTCAACTGAAACAATACCTACTGACGTTACGAAACTGAATCAGATTCCAATTCAAATATAGAACAGAATTGTAGATTACAAGATCGATGATCTTACCAGGTGGTAGGATTTATACCTTGAGTAGAACCTCATTGGAGTAGAACTCGCGGAAACTTCTGAAACCTCGTAGATCGTCCGATCGTAACGACAGGAGGTATTCCACTAGGTCTTAAGTAAGGCGAGTGTATGATCATAAATTTAGTCTTATCCGTATTTAGAACAATTCTATTGTCATGAGACCATTTGACTACCGAATTGATATCGTGCTGGACTAGGCGACAAGTTTCCACTAGGTCGGTGCCGGCGTGCAGCGTACACAGGTCGTCCACAAACATATGCGCTGTGCTGTGCCGTAGCACACCACACAGACTGTTCACATGCATCAGGTAACACACAGGACCGCATCCGGACCCCTGTGCCACCCTGCACTGCACCTTTGTTTCGTCACTTAGGCTCTCGCCAACCTTCACACGGTAGGATCGCGCAGTGAGATAGTCACGGAACCAGTTGTTCAATGGCTTACCCACTCCACACTCATCCATAGCTCCCATAAGTGTATCAGTTTCCTATGTATCGAACGCGTTTTTATATTCATAAAATATTGCTGCAACGAACTTTTTTTCAGCTAAATAGGTATTAATTTCATTAGTAAAGTTTGATAACAAAGTATTTGTACTTTTATTTCTCTGGAACCCAAGCTGACAACTGTTTAAATCTTTATTTTTGTATAGATAAGATCCCAGTTGGTTCACTATAGATTTTTCAATAATTTTATCTACACTAGACAGGATAGAAATAGGTCTATAGTTTGAAAATGATTTAGGATCTTGTTTTTTGTGAATGGGACACACTACAGCTTTTTCAAAAGATCGGGAAACTTATCTTACTTACAGACAGATTAACTAATTTGGCAATTAATGGACTCACTCTATTTATCACTAACTTACGCTACACTAACCATTTTCTTACTACTCATGTTTCTAATAAGCTCATTATTCATTATGTTATCAGTATCTACTGGTTGCCATCTCATACACATGTCTAATAATTTTACATAGCTATTTCTATCCAACCATTTATCAGAGCATACATGTTTTATTTCAGTAGTTTCTCGCTAACACTACGGTTATCTAGCACTCGTCGCATAGGAACGGGCAGTGAGTGCATCGTCGCAGAGGCCGGACTAGCGAGTGGTGAGTGAGCGCTCGGCGGCGCAGGTGGCCCAGTACTGGACCGGTTGGGTCGCCGAGCGCGTCTCCATTCCACGGCAACTGATATGAAATAATGATCAGATATCTTATGTTTTATAATTGCTGAGTATATAGGGGATAGAGTGTCTCTAATGTAAATATGATCTAAGTAGGATTTACACAACCTTTTCTCCCACTACTTCTTTTCGAGTAACGTCAGTAAAACATTTTTTGAACCCTTATTCTGCTAATAAGTTTCCGTATGAAATAACATTGTTGTCCTGTCTATTTAAAAGATTTATGTTTACATCGCCACATATTAATACTTTATAACTTAAAGGTAGACTGTGTAGAAGATATTGAAACTCTTTTAAGAACTGTGTAGTTTTATCATGTTTAGACTAGCGTGACTCCGCACATCCATCGCAGCGTATTCAACTCCTGCTTATGTCGCTCCAGCAATGGCCACGCCTCACAGCCGTGTAAAAGGACAGGCCTAATGATGTTGTCATCTCACGTCACTTGGGCCATGCAATGATAATGCGTGCTTTTACGTCGCAATCGATGTCACCAGTCGCGTGAAGTACAGATCCCAAGTACTTAACTTAGTCCGTGCGCTTGACGGAGTCATCCCCTATGCGGACGGGTGTGGGATCTGTTGAGTTCAACGCCAAGTACTCAGTCTTCACCACATTAAGCTTCAGACCGCCGTTCTCAAGCGCCTCCTTCCACGTCTTTCCACGTCGCACCTATCTGCCCCTGTCCGAGTCCGCCAGCGCGATATCATCAGCATACATGAGCTACCACGGAGGTGGCTCATGCATGCTCTGTTATATATCTCGCTAAACAGAAATGGACTAAACACTGATTCCTGTTGTACCCTGTGTGTGACTGTGGTGGGGGCGGGTTTCGTGTTACCAACAGCGGTCCGAACCACGTAATTGGAATCGTGGGTTTACTCAACCAATTGCAATTCAACAAATGGCAGATTTTAAGTCCGATCAAGACCTTTCTAATAGAAAAAACAGCATCAAAATCCGTTCATTAGTATTTGCGTCAATAAAAAATATATTTGTGTTCAGAATCGCTCATTTAACATAACCCAAGTTTTTTTTCAATGTCTGTAATGTACAGACTCAATTAATTTACAATTTTATAATAGTATAGATTCTTAGGTTCTTTTATTATTATTATTTTTTCAGTTGGGGACACTGTCGGTCGGATGGATGATCCACCCGCGATTCTTGCCGAAGTAGCCTTCGTTCATTTCCCCCATTTCTCCCCTCGGAGACAGTACTGTCGATCTAGCACTCTCACGGCCCGCACCCCGTCAAATCTTCAGTTCACTTAAGTCTTTCTCATTTAATCCGAGCTCAGAAACTCCCATCTATTCAGTGAGTATATGGTGCATTAGGTCAGCAGCTGGTAGCTTGTTTCTTAGCTGTCTATCCACTAGATTTTTTACATTGCTGCTTATTAGTAGTGCAACACTGTTAAAAACAAAGTTAGGCTGTAGTATAGTGAACAGCCTATTTGCGACAGCATCCCGGAGCTGCCAAAAATAATAACCTGAGTTTTAGATAACTTCAAGCAACTTAAACTTCGTTTCTTCTTTTATCTAGCAATGTTTTAGCGATTAGTAAATAGTTTTAATAGGTTTTAGCTGTTTTTTGTTTTTAGGTGCAGCGAATAAATGTATATTTTTAAGTCTGGTCATATTGTGGGAAATGTCAGAGTCGCCATCGTCGAAAATAATAATTTTCTCTTGGATTGTCAAATTGTGTCAGGATGGTACTGTATAGTTTTGTAATTTACATCTAAAATAATCTTCTGAAATATTGAATGTTTTCATCATAAAATACAATTATATATAGTGTTTCAATAGTTTTTAATATTTGCTATATATATTAGTGAGTTTAAATAGTTTCATAGACATAACCTATACTGTTTATTACAGACGAAGGGTACGTCGAGCTTTGGTAAGCGTCGTAATAAGACACACACCTTGTGTAGAAGATGCGGTAGATCATCGTATCATATCCAAAAATCAAAATGCGCACAGTGCGGATACCCTGCAGCTAAGCTGCGTTCCTGTAAGTACCACTTTACCCGGTCCTAACTTTGAGTGTACACTTTGATGACAATGTTTCTTTCTCATTATTGTGAGTATTTGAGCTATAATTCGGTAACAAGTCAAAGGAATAATTAAATTATTATTTCCAATTCTGAGTCCATTAACGCTGTTACATGTGATGAATGAGACTTGTCTGAATTTGTCCTCCACAGTTACGGCGCGCTTACGCGATAGGTACTTGTTTTGTCAATACTAATACTAGAAAACGGAAATATTTGATTGCCTGTTTCTTTTTTTTTTTAATACGCTCCGAACTACTGAACCGATTTCAAAAATTCTTTCACCATTAGACTGCTACATTATCCCCGAGTAATAGGCTACTTTTGTGATATTCCCACGGGATCAGGATTTACGCGGGCGAAACCGCGCGGCAAAGCTAGTATAATTGCTATTTATTATTGTGCTGTGAGGACACAAGCACAAATCTCTTTTGGTGATATATTATTATTTCCATTAATGGAAATAAAGATTGTATAGGAAGTGGCATGATCACAACTAGTATTTGTGATAGAACTGGTTAATGACACATTCACTGGTAAATATCCTGTTGTGCCAAGTTTCAGTTCGATCAGGAGCTAGGCGGTGTGTCAAATTTAACTAGTAAGATTTAGATCGGAAAAAAGAGAACATCTAGAATGGGACTTGAACCCGCAACCAGTCCCTTACAGGGGAATGCTCTGACCAGCTGAGCTATCTAGACACGTCCCAGATATTCGAAATGATAGTTTGATAGTTCAAGTCCCGTTCTAGATGTTCTCTTTTTCCGATCTAAATCTTTCGAAAAAGTAAGCATACAAAATGCTTAAAAATTTAATTGAATTAATTAGGCTGAGTCATCAAAAAACAATGTTAAAAATGACTGTAAAGTTATTCATTGTTTCCGTAGTTCGCAAGAATTACGGTAGATGGCTCCAGGGTCGCCTTAAGACGTATATAATATATCGGAGAATTTCGAATATCTGGGACGTGTCTAGATAGCTCAGCTCGTCATAGCATTCCCCCTGTAAGGGACTGGTCGCGGGTTCAAGTCCCATTCTAGATGTTCTCTTTTTCCAATTTAAATCTTTAGAAAAAGTAAGCATACAAAATGCTTAAAAATTTAATTGAATTAGTAAGATTTAATAACAGATGAAGAAACAATGAGACAATTGAAACTAGAAACTTTAGATAGCGCCCTCTAGAAACAATGCTTCCTAGCGGTGACGGTGTGTTCATAATTTTCTTGTAAATCTTTGTAGTACACTTTTTTTAATAAGAGTACAATTTTGTACACTTTTCAATGTAAGTCTGAATTCAATACAAGACCATGTCACCACCAGAAAGAATGACACTATAAGTTGTTAATGAGTGCATTGGATTTATTGACAATATGATTGTAAGCATTAGATTCTTTGAACATGAGAAAAGTCATAGTCCATGACAGGAAATTTACTTTTTTAAAACTCATATTTATATTTAATGTTAGTTAACCTACTAATTATTTTATTATCTATACTTATATAGCAAGGAATATTAGAAATAGGAAAGATTTGTTTGCTGTGTTACTGGTTATGTATCATTATAAGTAAAGTTATTCTATTTTCAACAGAACAATGGTGGATTCACATATTTTCATAATGCTAATTGGTTGACTCAACAGATGTTTAATTAACCTATGTTTGATAAAACTAGGTTGCTTTTAACTGTTTGAAATCCCTATTGGTAATACTTACGGTTTCCTCCGTGGCGTGGTGGTATTGAAAGCGGCCGCTACACAGGAGGCGCGGGTTCGATCCCCGCTCAGTGCAAATATTTGTATGCATGAATATGAGTATTTGCATTGGTCTGGTCGTGCCTCGGAGAGCATGTTAAGATGTCGGTCCCGGTTGCCATACGAATATGTATGACAGTCGTTATAGGGGAAATGGGTGAAATGGCCCCACATAGAAGGGCTGATCACCCATCTGGTCAAACGGCGTCCCCACTGGCAGTATACTTACGGTTTAATAATATTGCACGCTGGATTAAAAGTGGTGGATATGGATATTAAAACATCAATTCTAGGGTGTAATGAGGAACATAAACCCGAAGGTGGTTACATTGCTGATAACCTAATGATAGTAATTATCTCGAAAACAGTTATATATACATATTATACATAGAAACACCCACATCAATCTAAATAGACATATTCATGCATTATTATTATTATTTCAAATGGAGATCTTTCAGCTCCTTCAACTCCTCCGTGTCCAGTGTGTCTCCGATCCGAGCGCCGCCTGGCTATCACTGTAGATGGTCACCCTGTTAGAGTTGTTCAGGTGTTCCACCAGCTCAGCATATTCCTTTATGGCGTAGACTTCCGCTTGAAAGCCGCTTGCTAATCTACCTAAGGGTATTGATCTATTTATCTCTGATCTGTCTTCGCACTTAATGTGTACTCCAGATCCAGAAAGCTTTGTTGTTTCCTTCCTTGAGCTGTCCGTGTAGCAGACAGTGCCACTGGCATCTGTCCTCCAGTCATCTCTGACCAAGAGATGATGTGTACTCTATACTTCTTGTCGAAGATTCTCTCCTTCCTTATCAGGTCATTGTTAGAGAGGATCATCAACAGCCTCTCTTCGTAGTTCTTGCTGATACTGGCATGGCCTTTATCTATGATGGTTCTGGTCCATTGGCCAGTGCTCCGGAGTTTGAACCATTGTTCGGTTGCTTTTCATTTTATTTCTAAATCCAAGAGGTTAAGCCCCAGTATGATTTCGAGCGCGGCTGTGGGCTTTTGCACTGCATCATGGCCATTTTGGCCTTTTGGCATTTGTTACTAATGTGAGTCTTGAAGATAAGCTTGCTGTCCAATGTTACCCCTAGATATTTTACTTCCTTGACTGTTTCCAAGTTTTGGTTATCCAGGCCCACCGGTGCAGTTCTTACTATTTTTCAATTTGACTTCACCTCGCCTGATGGTAAGCTCAAGGTAAAGTCTCAGGAAAGAGGGTCACCATTACATACACGTACCATGTTAACAATGGTGGCACTCAGCTTGACGGCCTCATCAAAAGAGGATTGTCGTCGCAGCACCGCGTGACACCCACCGGTCCCACTAGTGCTGCGATCACAATCCCCCTGCCCGGCTATCCACTTGCTGACCCCTGAACGCAATCAAACCGAAATTGGATTACTTTGGAGGGTTTTTCGCAATCGTGCACGGTGGTACCCACCCACCTGGCCGAATTTAGTGAAAAATTTGTGTCATCAAATTTCTACCATATCTTTGGTTTTATCAGGGTTGAGGTTAAGGCCTTTGCTCCTGCACCATACTAATGTTTCTTTTAGGCCTCTGTTCATGATGTTGCACATAACGCTGAGGACTTTGCCTGTGATCAGTAGCACTCCATTGTCCGAATACACTTGTGTGTAAATGTGCATCCTGTTCATCTTGTTTACTAATTCGTCTATTAACAGGCACCACAGTAGTGGCGATAGACATCCTCCTTGTGGGAAGCCTCTTCTCGCTATCACCGTGTGTGTTGTTCCTGCAATCTTTGCTTTCATCAGCCGGTGTCTTAGCATAGCTTTCACCCATTCTGATATATGTCTTTGTCAATTTCTTCGCGATCAAGTGTGGCCTCTATCGAGTCTGGGGTAGCTCTGTCAAAAGCGCCTTCTACATCAAAGAAGCAGCCCAGTGCGTATCCTGTGTTGTCTATAGATCTCTGCACTCTTGTCACCTGGTTGTGTAGGGCCCTTTCCGTGGACTTGCCTTCCATAATATATGCATGTTGGTTTTGGTGGAGTCGAGATCCATTCTTGTTTATTTGTTCTCTTATTAATCTGTCCAGGATTTTCTCTAATGTCTTAAGAAGAAATGAGGAAAGGCTAATACACCTGAAAGATTCATGCAAACAAATATTTGCACTGGGCGGGAATCGAACCCACGCCCCCTGTCGTAGCAGTCGAATGCACTAGCGCTAACAAAACAAATATGTGAACATCAGATGTCATCTACTGTTAATGAACATTAGGGTTAGAACAGTGACCACTAATGCGCGCCAGATCCCCTCTATTGTGGGTGAATCATATTACACATACCAAATGAAATACATATATGTTGGTCAATCACACATTATTCCACTCCGCTCTATTCTACTCTATATTTGAATCCCTTGGCTGTGTTGGGTGGGCGGTTCATCAACTTGATGTTTCTTGACTTAATTATTTAGTCTACAAATATTGACCACTGATAGATTTAAAGTAGATGAATCATCCATTATTTCAATCAACCGTAGCTGAATAAAGCGTAGTGACTTGACCTATATTACAAACATCTGTGAAACGACTTTAGGTTACCGTACCATTGGTATTAAATAGTATGTCATACAACCATAGGTATTTTGAAATAGTTAAAATAACTTAAGTTATAATGACACGTAACCGTGAACCTACAGAACCTCTTTCACCAATAGAATGCTACATTATCCTTGAGGATAAAAGTAGTCCGTTATACTTTTATCCCAATACTCCCACGGGATTAGGACATATGGGGGTGAAACTCTATATATGGGTGCTTACTTTTGAAGTGAGAAGCACGAAAGTCATATTAAAGCTTATTATGCTTTACATTTTCAACTGGACCTGATAGCTTGCACTGCAATCACCTGAATCTTCTTTTACTTTTACGGGCCACTAGTATTCTAAATCAGGTTAAAAGTCATACATTATTGCTATGTTTTAGTTATTAAAAATGTCTCCTTTCTAAATCTCCCTGTGTATTTCAATGTAAATTTACAATAATTTCTATAATTTTTCTTTTCAGACCACTGGTCAGTGAAGGCCAAGCGCAGGAAGACTACAGGAACTGGCCGCATGCGTCATCTGAAAATCGTCAGGCGGCGTTTCCGCAACGGCTTCAAGGAGGGCAAACCCACCCCTAAAAAAGCTGTAGCTTCATCGTAGATGTACTGCTAAAATAAACTATAAAACCACTATTGTTTTTCATTTCGTAGCTCAGTGAAAATAAATTTTTAATCCAAAGCTGGATTTAACCAGAGCAAATCCGTTTTATTCTGTGATATTTATTGAGTAAAAAGTGATAATGCAATATTAAATGAAGTCATCAGTGAAATGCTTATTGCATAAGGTCTGCCAACTCCTATCAGGTGCTTAGTCCTTGCCATAGTGCAAGGCAACGAATATCAAGACTAAATGCTCATATACCTCCAGGGACGTGCATTCCATAGAAATAGATGACACTACATACCCTAATAATTTTATGACTAAACAAAATCAAATCATATGTACAGTCAACGACAAAAGTGGACTAACACTTAAAAATTTATGATTATTATTTGATAGTATTTTTTACACTGGAATATGTATTTTTACAATCCTCAGAGGACAAAGTTAATAAAATTCGTTTTTTTTTAATTATTGTATGGAAGGTTTAAGAGATAAGCCCGTCACAGACGCAGCTATATTTATATTAATATGACTCGTAGCAAGGCATATTCATATTTATTTTCAATACAAATTTTCAAGTGACCGCACACGCAGCTATAATATATATTTCTATGACGTCACTAACTTATACCGTAATGTATAGGTATTATCGCATAGTAATATATATTATTGCATATTATGGTATAGCAAGACATTACAACATATTTTGAATATACAGCATGTTCCAACGTGTTCGAGGATTCGAGTGTAATACTCCCTCTGTCCCTTTCCTGCCTGGCGCTCCCGCTCCGCTTCATGATGATTTTAAACTCCTAAAATATTGAGTGAATTTTTTTGAGGATAGTTCACGATACAGATTAATTTTCTATGACTTTTTTATTTTTTATATGCGATTCAATCCACTTCGTTCTATTTTTTGTGCCTGATAGGGCAACCAACATCAAAAGCAACATCAGAATCGTCTTCTGAAGAACTGTTAATTAAATCCAATAGCCATGTTCTTGTTGAATTCATAATAACCAAATTAGTAATCAAAACACCCTTTATTACAAAACGCGTGCATACGCGAGGCCGATCATCAAAGAAATAAAGGCAAAATATATATTAAAGCATCGTCTCCGTGTGTGGTAGCTTACTATAATATATATTATAACAGCATATTAATATATATTATAGCTACGTGTGTAACGGGCTTTAGTGATTATTAAATTAGAATTACTGAAGCAACCTTTGTCGTTGACTGTATGTCGTCAATACCGGTGATTCCGCCCTTCCCCGCGTCCTGCGATTCCCGACGCCGGGCGCGAAGGTATCGTCTTTCGACAACACGATTTCCTATTGTAGCTGAATTTACAAATGCAAACCTAAGCTAGTCCGATCTGCGTGTGCATGCATGACACGCATTTTAGCGACATGCTTACAGTATTATATAACTAAAAATATTTAGACACTACTGCAATCACAACAATCATATTATATTATCACATCACACCTCTGCCTACCCCTTCGGGGATACAGGCGTGAAGTTATGTTTATCACAGATTACATAATATTATTCTAATACCTACATATACATACACGAACTATAGCACAAAATGAAGCCACCACCGTAAGTCATGTAGCACAATTAGTACAATTTTTCCTCCAATAGATGTCTACATTGTATAATAAATTGCAGATTTTGTACAAAGAGATAATATATGGCGTTGTATTAAATTGTCGTTCACTTCAAATAATTTCAACCGGGCTTTGGGCACTGGACGGGTGTCTATGTAAACTGTCCACGGTCGTCAAGGTCAAGGAACAGTAGCTCTACAATGTGTTTAATACGGCAGTAGTATACTGTAATGTATTTCTCAGTGGCATCGTTTTCGACGGCTGATCTACCATTAATTTTGTAAAACGATACTGTTTCCGACTGTAGTGTATCAAAACGGAGCGGTTCTAATGTTTTCGGATACGATCCGTAGTATACTTGACAGTATAGCTCAATTTGCTACCATGAGTCCACAATTTGACATTTAGCGACAGGATAAACAATAGAATACTATTTATATGCTCTCGTGTCGCTCTCACTGTCTATTTTAGTGGTGAAACGAGTATCGTTAATGTAATATGGCGGCTTTCTTATAATCAGCTGTTGGGCGAATGCAATGTTTAAGCTTTACACATAGATTTTTTTGGTATTGATTTGATCTGTGTTTTGTTAAAAAGTAATAATTGATGATTAGTGACGATATACCTTATCTAATTTATAAAAGCAATCGAAATTGGTTGATTAAAAATATTTACTCATTGTTTTTCCTTGGTTATTTTCTAAGACAATAACCGAGGAATGCCTTTAACATATTGAACCAAGCATTTAATGTAGGTACTTGTATGTACTTAATCTGATCATCATGGATGACATATTGACATCATGATCACAGCATTAGGTTCGGTTACATCCAAAGCTGCATACCAACTTGATCCGTCTGACTCAGGTCAAAGATGGGCGCTGAGGATTGTCAACAATCCCATACTTACAGGCAGTGTGGAATATCTCAGCCTTATGATATTTTGATATGATGCCCCTGGTGTTGTACACATCCATAGGCCACGGTAACCGCTTCCCATCAGGTGGGCCGTGTGCTTGACTGCCACCTAAGTGATATAAAAAAATAATGGAGCCTGGGGTATGCTTTTCTCTTGGTGTTGACGGGTCAGGCGGCAGTCGCTTTCGCAAAAGCCCGAAATATCAATAGAAATAGTAGAAAAGAGGACCCCGGACTCCAAACTTCAAATTTTGGATACAACCGGGACTAAAATTGTGATGTTGACAATGAGTTTTAAACTAGACAGTGCTGTGAAGTATGTCCTAGAATATTATACACCTAACCGAAAATAACAAGACGTTTTTATTAAGGTATACTCTGTTTTAATATAAAAAAGGAGATGTCCACTTTTTGTATAATAATAATAATAATGTGGATCGCAGAATGTGGGTGTCGACGCGGCGGACATCAAACAGGCTGCATGCGATGTGTTTTGGGATCGTCTGGTAAAAGTGTGTAACAGCCTTTTATCGGGCGTGAACAAGACACGGGCGTTTAACGGGTGGGTGATGCCCGTCCTGTTGTACACCTTCGGCGTGGTCAGGTGGTCTCAGACCCAACTGGACGCCCTGGATAGAAGAGTCCGCGCAACTATGACTCTCCATAGAATGCTCCACCCGAAGTCTTCGGTTATGAGATTGTACATCCCGCGAAAGTGCGGAGGCCGGGGCCTTCTCAGTGCCAAGGTTATGCACAATCGCGAGATATGCAGTCTCAGGGAATATTTCCTATCGAAGACGGACAGTGAGATGCATAGAGAGGTCATTGAATGCGATAAAGGACTAACCCCGCTAGCCCTGGCTAACACAGAGTGGCGGGCACCAGCAGTACTTAGTACCTCTGAACGTGAGGCCGTATGGAAGGGTAAAGAGCTGCACGGACGCTTCTTTAAGGCTTTACATGAGCCTCACGTGGACCGAGAGGCCTCCGTGCACTGGCTGCGCTTTGGTGACCTTTTTGGGGAAACCGAGGGTTTTGTCTGTGCGATACAAGATCAGGTTATTAAGACGAACAACTACAGGAGGTACATACTGAGAGATGGAACGGTAGACGTTTGTCGTTTGTGCCACCGTCCCGGTGAATCTCTCAGACACGTGACCTCCGGTTGTTCAATGCTTGCTAACACTGAGTATCTGCACAGACACAACCAAGCAGCCAGGATACTTCATCAAGAGCTTGCCCTTAAATACGGCCTCATCGAACAGAGGCTGCCCTACTACAAGTACGTACCGGAAGCCGTACTCGAAAACGACCGCGCCAAGCTCTACTGGGACCGGTCCATCATCACGGATAGGACTATTCTAGCGAATAGGCCTGATATCGTGCTGATGGACCGGGCACAGTCACGGGTATTTCTTGTGGACATCACTATCCCCTATGACGAGAATCTCGTCCGCGCCGAAGCAGATAAAAAGACCAAATATCTGGACCTGGCGTACGAGGTTACCGACATGTGGAGGGTGGGGTCCACAGAAATAGTCCCAGTTGTGATCTCAGCGAATGGTTTGATCCCAAAGAGCCTCTCAGTCCATCTTGAGAGGCTCGGGATCGGTGGGAAGTCGGTGGTGGCCAAGATGCAGAAAGCGGTCTTGCTCGACAATGCCCGAATAGTCCAGCGGTTCCTCTGCCAATCGCCCTAACGCCCCGGCCGACTGTTGCCCACCTCGCCGGGGTTATCTTGCCGCCTCTCCCAAACTAGGGGGGAGGCGTGAATTACTTTGATGGGAATAATAATAATAGCCTTTAATTCAGACAGATAACATTTAGTTTAAAACATAACATAACATAAACTCACGCCTATATCCCCGAAGGGGTAGGCAGAGGTGCTAGCACCCACATTTAGTTTACCATTATTTTATAGATTAACATAATAATGATTAAATATATCAATGTATTTTTTTGTTAATTACATAATGTAATAGCATTATCAATTTTATTTAATTATCACTTTTCTTCTACACTCCGTCTAGGGTGACCAGGCCAGTTAACGACCACTTAATCGACTTTTAATCTTTAAAGTGAATTAATTAAATAAAATTGAACTATTTTGATTAATAAAATATCAGAAAACCTTGACCAAAATATCAAAAAATGGAATTACGTCAAATTTTTGTATTTTAGATGACGATAAGCAATTAATAATTAGTTATTTATCAAAAAATGCTATTTTCTCAGTTTCCGACCATTTACGATCAGTTTACGCCCGACATTTCCATCAGTTGACGTCCACTGAAATGTCACTAAAAAATGAGCACTATGGAAATAATTGATAAGGTTGAAAGTAATTTTCATAACAACAAAAATGAAAGATTTTACGTATATTTATTACATAAAATAAAGGATTAAGATTAACATAATTAAGTTGTTCGTATTCTTAAAACAAAATCTAGTTAAAACTTAATAAACGATGACTGACTGACTGACCAGTAGGTATTGACTGACTGACAAGTAGGTATCGAGTGACTGACGAATAATTACCGACTGACTGACAAATAATTACCAACTGACTGACAAATATTTAGGTACCGACTGACTGTCTGTAGACCCGAGACGGCGTGCGGTTTTAGTCGGTTCAAGCCCGACATAACCGCCCCCGCTGGCACGCGGGGGGTATCCGAAGGGATTTCCGCACGAAAAAAAAAAAAAAAAAAAAAAAGGTACCGACTGACTGACAAATAGATACTGACTGACTGACAAATAGTTACCGACTGACTGACAAAATGGTTACCGACTGACTGACAAATAGTTACCGACTGACTGACAAATAGTTACCGACTGACTGACAAAATGGTTACCGACTGACTGACAAATAGTTACCGACTGACTGACAAATTGTTACCGACTGACTGACAAATAGTTACCGACTGACTGACAAATAGTTACCGACTGACTGACAAATAGTTACCGACTGACTGACAAAATGGTTACCGACTGACTGACAAATAGTTACCGACTGACTGACTCTAGTTATGTCCCAAATTCTGATTCTAGTTAGGCTCTAAATTCTTTATTTTATTATTTGACGATTATACAATTATATGATTTAATTTTTATAAATGTTGACGTTTCAAAATATTCTATAGAATTTACTGAATAAATGATTTTTTTATTTATTTATTTAAAAAACAAGTTCAATAACTTTACTCAACAAAAATAATAATCACAAAAGTAAGAAAAATCACCGTTTTACAAAAAAGGAAAGAAAGTTAACAAAAGTGACATGTATAATCTGATGTCGCAGCTTCTATGTAATCCAAATCTTTCAAAGTGGTACACTTTAAGTGATACCAACGCTCACAATTGTCGCATCCAATATTTTTATCTGAATCATCTTCTACGTCACTAATCAAATCTTCAGAGCATTTACTACATTGCATAGCTGTCTTTTTAGAGGTACTCTTCGGAACTGCTTTCTTTATTCTAGATTGTCTGCTAGCCTTCTCCTTAATTTTCCTTTCTTTTATTTCAGCTCTTATCTTTTGCTTCCTACTCTTTTCTTTAGCGAAATTTTCTTTGTCTTTTTCTTTCTTTTCATAAAACTCTCTCCATGCCGTAGATGATATAGCGCTCAGCAATTTGGGCCCTTTGTTTTTTTCCTTTGGCGGTGGAAGTGCCGGAAATCTTAAGTGCCTTGTGAAAGCATCTTCAGATATGTTTCTTGTGGTGTTTGGCTGTTCATCTATCTCGGCTAATACCGTGTAGGAAAGACATTCATTTTCAATAAGAGTCGTCTCCTGAGAAATTTCGATTTCACTTAGCGGCATAACCGAGATATTGTCCAACGACACAAACGAACCGGCTTCAGGAACACTTATATTTTCTATATTTTGTTCTTGTATGAATTGTTCTAATGTAGCATCAGTTGTTACCTCTGCAGTCAAAATATTGAAGTTCGAACATGAAGGAACATCTGAAGCTGGTGGCAAGGTGACAGGCTCCTCGAAACTTAATCGCTCTGGTGTGACGGCATCGGCATATAGTGCAGCATCTACTGTGAGTATACTATTGCTCAGATTTGATGTTGCAGAATTTCGCGGAGTTTTGGATTTGGTACGTCGAGTAGGTTTAGCTTTCTTTAATTCTTCCAAAATTAAATGGGCATCAATGTTTAGTTTACCTAAATTTTCACGTTCCGAATAAATTACTTTGATGGCTATTTCATAATCTTTTGCCGAAAGGTTTTTTTGGCTTTGATTTGAACTAGTTCTTTTGCTTTGAATCACATCCTTTACACATTTCGTGTAATCGACAGCGTCTTCGTTGAGCGGATACAATCCGCATTTGCGAAATCCATTAATGATTGCGGATTCTAGTGTTATTGTATCAAACGTTTCTTTTAGCACAGAGCAAAAATTTAATTTCGTTATTGTCTTATTAATATTTTCGTCACGACTTTGCCAATTTTTAACTGTCTTTTTCCACTCTTTTTTTAATGGTTTGAAAACACTGACGTCCGCTGGCTGCAATATGTGAGTGGTGTTTGGCGGCAGAGCATAGAGGATGATCCCATTTTTTTCACAAAAATCACTTAATGGCAGGGTCATGTGTGACTTGTGTCCGTCTATAAAAAGAATTACTGGTTTCTTGACACCCTGTTCTGTCAGCCAAGTATTATAACTGTTACAAACGTATTCGAAGAAGACTTCACTTCTCATCCATCCACTCTCTGACCTACCAAGTATCCAGGACTCCGGCATGCTGTTTACCAAAGCTTTAGGTGGTCGAATATAAGGGAACACCACCAGAGGAGGACAAATCTTTCCGCTTGCTGAGAACACAACTAAAACCGTTATGTTCTCTTTTTCGTTATTTTGCTTAGTTATGTAAACGTTTTTGAAACCTTTGGGAGCTAAAACTTTGCCGCTTTTGGGACAAAGTGCAAATCCGGTTTCGTCCCCATTGAATATTCGAGTCGGCTCGTCGAATATATCTAAACAACCTATGGATTTAAGGTATTCTTTCAAATCATTAAACCAGCATCGTATCCGTGTTTCAGTGACTGCCGCTCTGGCGTTATTAATGCCCTCAGGTTCACGAACGCTCACATCAGGGTGGCGTTTTAAAAAAGCTTTATACCACGTATCCCCCCCCCGGTACACCATCCTTAAATGGATTTTTGATGCCCGTATCTTTAATAATTTTTGACACACTTTCCAGGAGATCTTGCTTTTGAATAGGAAACCCACATCTAGCCATATGTAACAGCCAGTTTTTTACTTTTTCTTCACCTTCAATACCTAAAATTGGAGCAGGGCCTACTTTTGGTATTTTGTCTGATGAAATTTTGCCTGAAAGTCTATCATAAACAGTTGTTTTCGGAACGCCATAGACCCGACATGCTTCCCTAATGCCCATGCTCTTATTTTTAATTGCTTCAATAGCTTTGTTCAGGTCTTCGTTTCTATAATTAAATAGACGTCTGGTTATTTTTTTCTTTGCTATCCCCACCTGTAAAATTATTCATTAGAATTAGTACTCGGGACTTACGTGGGTGCAATCGCGGGACGATGCTACTAATAATATACTTGAAATCAAATATCTACCAATTTACGCTTGTCTTTTCCATTCCTTTTTTTCGTTTGACTCTGAGGAGCCATCTGAAAAAACATGCAATACAACACCATTATCAAAAGCCACCCATTAGTGCTGTCTCAACTCTCAGTTAGGGTAGCTACACACATAAGCGGGTCTGCATTACCCCTCAGGGTAGCTACCCCTAAGGGGTTATGCCAGGTTACACTGAGTTAAACACTCCAAAGCATGATTAGTTTGTAGTGGACGTAAAGTAAGCATTTCTCGTCCTAAAAATATTATTGATTCTGTTTTGCAAGACGACTGACGATAATATGAACGAGAAATAATTAATTCACGACCAACAAAACACCGCTGCTGGTATTGAAAAAATGTATGTACGTAAATCAGTCAGTTTCCGACCACCAAATAAGTGATTTTACAATATTTTTGTATGGCACTAGATCTATGGTCGGTAGCTAACCGATTGCCGACCACCAAATTATTAATAGTAAAAGGGATCTGAATATATTATGTATCAATATATTTTGTTGGTCGCAATCTAACTTGTAAATAAATCACACGTTAAAGAATTAAATGAAGAATTAAAATAAGCCGTATCGTGTAAATTATAAAAGTTAATTTATTAAGAAAAATGATTGAAAACAGTTATTTGCCGACCGTGTGGACGAGAAATAACGGAAGCGTAATTTTGATAGGTTAGTTGGCGAACACCTATTATTTTAGTTAAAAACGCACATTTTCCCTTAAAATCATATTTACGAACCAAATCCATGGATTTATTAACAAGATATGCCACATTGTAATGCGTAAACATGAATAAAAACTGGTTTTACTAACGTTTCAAAATTAACTTCTCACTATTTTTTTTGTATTTTTTGACGCGTCCTTTGCAGCTCTAGTTTCGAGGCTCACTGGAGGGCGACGCATGTCATAATCGAAAAGACGGAGACGTGCAGGGTGAGGGGAACAGATTAACGCTTCGTTCTAAAATAATACGTACTTACTTGCGCTTCAGTTTGACATGTTCTGTCAGATTTACGAATAAGTGTTCGTGAACCGGCAGTGGTCGGCTATCTAGCCTGATTACCCTATGTGCCTTTTATAGGCAAAGGCCTCCACCAATTCTTTCTACTTTTCTGTATTGTGAGCTATTGTAGACCATCGTACACCTGCTGTTTTTCTTAATTCATCAGCCCAATGTCTCAGTGGTCTACCTCTTTTTCTCTTCCTGTGCCCTGTGAACCAGGACATTATTAACCTGGACCATTATTCCTTACCTCTTATTGTATGGCCTGCACATTTCCATTTGAGCTTCCTCACTGTTGCTGTACTTTTTGTGTGCACGTGGTTTTTTATAAATTCGAATTCCTTATAAATTCCAATATGGCTCAAATTACACTGATATATATTAGCCAAAATTATCGGGCATTAGCTGGAGCTGACTCATTATTTCTCAGCTTTTATATTCAACTTTTGACTAATTTATATTATCAACACAATGTTGGGGGATAGCATGTATCTGGTTCATTCAATATGAAATATATTTAGAGGTCCATCACATGAACCATGCTCATTTAAGTAATGTAAGATAATCTATGCTTCATTTGCTGTGCAAGATATAGTTATTACTAAATAGGACTCCTTACTAGGTCATTATAACTACAGGATTAGTCGTTAATTTGCATTTGTTGCAAGCCCATGTATTGTTTTGGTACTGCTCCGATTTCAGTAGCTTGTAGCTATTTAACTCTCAAATATTTTCGTTCAACAGTTATACTTTGACAAGCAGTCAACATATTACAATTTTATTACGCCAAGAAGCTTTATAGGAGGAATACAATGATGGTGTTTAAGTCACATAGTTTCAAAACACTATATGTGAAGGATATCTGCATGTAGTTAAATAATGCACTTTATTCATAGATAAATCAATAGTAGGTAACGCATTTCGTCTGAATATGGCGTAGCCTATCACTATCATTTTCTCTTTATATTTGTAGAAATCTCATAAGTAACCAAAAAATACAACAGAACAGTCATCCATCTGTCACATGTGACGCGTAAGTGACAATTGTCAAACTTTCTTTTTTGTCGTTCACCGGTAACACAAAAGTTTTGTTCGTATTCAGCCTAAAAAATATACCGAAGCTAAAACGATGTTTTCTCAAAATTGCAGGAGTTTAAAATTCCATTTCATAAATCATAATATAAGTCCTTAGGAAGTCTATTCAAAAATATTTGGTTCATAGCTACTGGAATTTTTCAAGAATTAAAAACTATTTCTGAACAACTCCTTGAAGTAAACTTTAAAGAAATCAAATAATATAATTCATAAAATTCATATAATTCATTAAAAAAAAAAATTCACCTACTTCTAAATAAAAGTATGTAACTTTTTTTTTTCGTGCTGAAATCCCTTCGGATATAAATATTTCTATTTTATTCATTACTACTTGACCCGGCAAACTTCGTTTCCAATTACAATCAAGTTATGTTGGTTACCTTATCAGCTGATTTATTTCGTGAATGTCTCATACTTTTAATAATACTAATTGCTAGGCCATCTCAAAGCAGTAAATGGCTCAGGGTTACCCAGGGTGCGAGGGACTTGTCTTATTTGGCCACTTTACACCCTGGCATTAGATATCCGAGACGATATTCGAGTTCGACATAAATACTACCACTGGCAAAAAAGAAAATTAACCACAAAGTGGCACAGTATATGCAGAGATAAATCTAAACATCCACCCGTTCTCGAGTTATAAATGGTATCACTTACCCGACTTTGTTTTATAGATATGGGTCACAATTTACATACCAAAAGAGATTTTTTTTTATTAAAATGGGAGTTTTTAAAAATAAAACAATAAAAATAAAATAGAGACAATAATTATTGTTATTACACAGTTCTTTAGTAGTCAGATTAGATTAATGCAGTTGACAAAAAAGTCTTGCTCGTGGTTCTTTATATCATTATCGGTATCGAAATTATTATTAATTATTCATTCATGCGGCTTTTCATTTTATGAATCGCTCCAACTGTAAAGAATAGAAATAAATTATATTAATTACATTTTCTTGAAACATTATTAATAAAATTATATTTTACTTAGATGTTATTACTATGTTTTATTAACTATAACCTAATGTTTACTTTTGATTTTAAAACTCAAATTATGTGAATACAAACATATATATTTTATACTTTCATATTACATTCTGTATTAACAGACTGCCTATTGGTTTCCCACTTATTTTGAGTTACCCAATATACATTATAGCTTTACCTATCAGTGCAGTGTAAAATTAAGTACCCATAATGTGGTAACAATAATTAATTTACTTACTTGTCATGCCACTTTACTGTCCTTATAGTTTTGTTTCATTAAACTTGTACTGTAAGTATTATTGCAACTTGTAAGCACTTCACATCTCTTGTTTAGAGATTCTTAAGTTTCAGACGCTCCGAAAACAATCAACTCAACTGTAAATAATTTTTTTTTATGTCAATTTAATTACATTATAAAGGAGAATGCCCATGTCAGTATGAAAATCGGTTGCACACTTTTTTTGCTATGTCACATAAGTATAAACTGCATTAAAAAGCCTGCATTTAGTATTATCTGAAATATAAACGCATATTGTAACAGAACTTGGGGTTATTGAGAAATTAAATGATTACAACGAGAAAAACAACAACAACAATTAAATATTGTGACACTGACTGTTGAACTGACGATTGAGTTTTCTTTTGGAATATTTAAAGACAGGGATACCATGTATAAATTAAGAGAAAACTACCACTGAAGCAAACATTATTTTACAACTTTAACTGATTATCACTAATAAACTACAAATGCATACACGAAATATTAAGATTACATAACTGCATTAATATCAGATTGCGAATTATTATCTCGTATTATTATTTAACCATTCTATTTTAAAAAGATTGGTATATTTGCATACCAATGGTTTATTTTATATAATGGTAACAATTAAATTAAAATGGAAACGATTATTCATTCAAGTTTTATATCTTTATAATTTAAATTCAAACCCCAAGTTCTATCGAAGCGATTTAGGGTTGAAAAGTCATAGTATAATCAATATTATTTTCTAACATTTGAAATATTGACGCGAACGTCTAAAAGCGCAACCAAGAATGGGCATTCTCCTTTACTTGTTGGTTAGGTTAGGTGGTTAGGATACATAGAATTTAGTTATTCCTTTACATATGTAGGTGTACCTATTTGTTATTAATATGACTTAACCATAACTTAATATTTACTTTTGATTGTACCTGTACATACATAACTTCACGCCTGTATCTCCGAAGGGGTAGGCAGAGGTGTACCTACTTTTATATTAGTAGCCTTTTCCACTTCTTTTCAATTACTCAAACATTCATCATCATCTTAGCGTTGTGTCCCGAGGCATAGTGCATACGAGATTTCACCTCGAAGCCTATTATCCTTCTCCACTTCGCACGATGTTGAGCATCCGTTATTATTATTTTCAACGGGGACGCCGGCGATTGGGTGATCTACCCTTCGTGAGTGGGCCATTTCACCCATTTTCCCAAGCCAAACTGGTAGTGCGACCATTGTCACATATATGTTATCCATTTCGACGTCAAATCAGCACGCAGCATGTACCTACATTGTATACTACTAATGCGACGTACAATAAAGTGTATAATATGTGGTAACAATAATAATTTCACTTACTTTGCACTACTTTTCAATTTCCAATTATATTTTGGTTATAATTTTTTTTTTGCAATCCTGTTCTGAATGAGGAATTCACGGATTTTTCATTTTTATAGAATAAAACGTCAGTAAGGATACTGCAGTAGTATTCTTGAAACTTGTAAGCACTTCACATTGTTTGTTTGGAGCTTTTCAGTTTTAAATCGATCACAAAATACTTAAAACATTTATTCGTAGTGCGCCCACAGACAGCCAGGTTCCACAGAATAAAATATAAATATGCTTGCCTTGCCGGCCGGCCTTCAAAGTGCGTTTAGTTAAGTAATATCCTTAATTTATGTGAACACAAGTTTTATTTTACTTCACTTTTTAATTGGTTTCCTTCAGATACTTCAATAGTTTCATTACAAATTTGTCAGACAAATATTTGTATATCCTTTGAAATATATTATATTGAGAAAATTAAAATAACAACTTACCTTTTGATTTATAGCTCAATTGCAGAATAAAACGTACCTATTTAAAACCAAATGAACCCTACAGCGTAATACGGTAGTCTATGGTAATACTTATTTCCGGTATCGTGAAGTCAATAGCGTATACATGAATCGTAAATTAATCTCATGGTAGAGATGACAACAACACGTTAGTATAATCGCGTGAACACGTGACGATACCAGAGTCCGTATACTATTCACGTTTATTTAATTCATGGTAGAGCTGCTGTTCCTTGACCTTGACGACCGTGGACAGTTTACATAGACACCCGTCCAGTGCCCAAAGCCCGGTTGAAATTATTTGAAGTGAACGACAATTTAATACAACGCCATCTATTGAGAATCATAGATTATTATATTATACTATGAGAATACAAACTAAAGCTATAGACTGGCTATATCAGCGTGTATGCGATAGAGGAATGGCGGTAGTTTATTTATTGCCAGGCTATGAAATTTTCCCATAATATAGGTAATAAAACCTCATATAGGTACATCCTCGTTTTACGGAAAAGAGCGAGGTAGCATAAATCAAATTTAATAAACGAATGTTCTACGACATTCTATACAGCGCTATCTAGACCCAAAGTAAGAAAATCTTAACTAGCATAACATATAAACATAACATAACATGTTATACATAAAAACAACCTGGCCTGCATATATATAAATACTTGCATTGGCCTGTGGCCAATGCAAGTATTCATATTCATGCACATAAATATTTGCACTGAGCGGGAATCGAACCCACGACCTTTGATATTGATTGATTAATGATGATTAATTAATAAACAGAATTTGACCTATTATTAACTTTCTGCTCTGAGGATTATAATTAACTATTTTTACTTCAATTATTGATATGTATTCCAGTTTTAAAAAGGTTAATAAATATTGTGTTTATTTTATTGCAAATGGTGTTCATATTAACTGTTATTAGCCTATCTATTTTACTTATTTGTTTATTATATTAACTGTGAATTTAATCAACTTCTAAGGTACAGTTCCCATAATGGGGTGTGTGTTGGGTAACCTCCTCGAGTGTCGTTCCGATTCCGATCCCGCTGCAGTCCGGGGGGAGCGGAATCGGAGCGGCCGGTACACCCTGGGTGGCGGCCAATGGCTTCCCCTTCATGGGGTTGGCATTGATCGTCGGCTAATACCCAACGTGGCGGGAACACATCGCTCTCCGTACTCCTCTGCTTTCAGAGGAGACAGGATGAGCGATGGTGTTAGTGGCTGAGGCCACCATAGGGTCCTGGGAGATCCAGGGGCGGGTTAGCGCAGGAGCCGACGGGCACTTGTGCCGCCGCCGGTGAGAGAGGACTAGCCATCCTCTCGCGTTCCGTAATCGGCAGGTGATCAGCAACGACCTGACTGGTGGCTCCAGTAGGGTACTCTGTGAACTTGCTGACCGGAGGGCTTGCCTTTATTGGCCGGCCCACGACAAGGAAAAGTTTATAACACCCGACAACGCAGTCGTAAACGCCTATGGATACCAGCCGACCTCCATAGTATACCACCTTTCCCTCATACTCGTGGGACACGATATGGACAACTCAAAAATTAAAATATCAGATAAACCGGACGGATTTACCAACAACGACATAGGTACTCAAAACGGACATGAAGGAGTGATAGTAGTGGAGGGTGAAGAGGTGAGGCCACGGTCTCGCACGCGGTCAGCGAAATCCGCCTTCCCCAGACCCGCTACTCCGCTCCCACTTGGCGGGGAAACGGACGCGGACACAGGGTCCGCGGCGTCAACGGCTGGCACCGCCAACGAGAGAAGTAGGGAGAGCAGCCCGGCGGGTCTCGGTCTGAAGCAGACCCGTAAGCGGAGACGGCGCACTGTAGTGTAGAAGATTGTAGGTACTCACAATAATTAAACACTCACGATCAGAAGAGAGGAAAGTTTATTAAGCACAGGCGCAGAAGATAGTTACAGTTCAGTTCACAGTAGTTAGGCAATAGAAAGCACAGCAGATAGATTGAGTGATAGGCGAAGATAATAAGTAGACTATATATTGAATATATATTTATGCTATACGCGCCCATAAGCACATAAACCACGGGATCTAGTATATAATCGAAACCGGCGAGTAAGATAGCGGAAGGAAGTAACAAGCGCTTCGCGTCGTAGATGGTTAGCGACTAACTGTGACCTAGGGATATTCGATATACATCGATGCATCGAAAACATCGATGTTTGCAATGAAAAACATCGAATCCATCCGATGTTTTGAAAAGCTTTCAAAATACTCGATGCATCGATGTTTTAAAAAAAACATCGAATTGGTGATAGACGAGTTAGGCCACGTAGTGATTATATCCTCTTTGGTTTGAGCTTAGTAAAAAAAAACTTAAGTTTTACCACTAAAATATTACTTATTACTATTATGAAATCATCATTATTCCGAATTCTCTAATATGGACTCAGTGACAATAAAAAAAAACTACTTTTCTCATGTTGGCTCGCCATGGCGAGCGAGTTTCTATGTTTATAAACATTTAATTACATTTGGTTTTGTGAAACTAAAATAAGATGTTTGTTAGCAATACATTCGTCAACTTGCATTATATACATAGATTTCTTAACAAATCAATACATTATGATGACAGACTTAGCAAAAATGTTGCGGGTTATTTAGTGCTTTTTGTTATTTTGACCTTTTGTAAGATATAATACAGATGTTTCTGACACATGGCTTTTACTTGTATTTTCTTTTACTTACTCATTATGAAAGGAGCTAAATCTATTATTTTATGAAAGATTATTATCTAAAGTATAATAAAATAATGGATTTAGCTCTTTTCATAAACTTTTAGTAAAAAAAATTACTATGGCCTCTTTTGAGATGGGGCACTTTCCACATTATTCGAGTTACTTCGGGCCACCAACCAGGTGGACACCGAAGTCTTAAAATCACGCAAAAAAAATCAAAATCTTACACCCTCTTTTATCACTTTTCTCGACGTTTCACATGATTCTAAGTCTAATTAAGCAAAAAAAATTTTTGTGTCGGTCTGTCTGTTGGTCTGGATATCTGGATGTCTGTTTACGCAATAACTCAAGAACCACTTATCCGATTTAAAAAAATCTTTCGCCATACAAATTGTCCCTAAAAAACTTTTACAAGTGAGTTTCTTTCGAGTTATCAGAGTAACGCGTATTTGACTTTGACATTTGAGTGACAATGACAATAAGTATATTGTATATTTAGTTATTTACATAAAACAACCAGACTCTGAAAGAAACTGAAATATAAAATATTTTTTTTGTGTTTTTGACGTCGAAGACGTTTGATTTGATTTCATTTTCTTCATATTTATTGCTCAATATAATTATAAAGACGCGTCGAATAATATGCATAAAGCCTAAGGTCTGTAATTTTGAATAAAAATACTGCAACAAAAATATCTAAGTTTGGCCCGAAGTTTGACAATCACTGGGTGATTTCCGCCCCACTAGATTTTGTAATAAAATTTTAGAAAAAGTACTCGATGTTTAAAAAACATCGATGTTTTCATCCGATACATCGAAAGACATCGATGTATAGTTGCGATGTATCGGATCAAAAAAAACATCGATGTTTTTTCAAAGTGGACACCCCTACTGTGACCTCTGCGTGTACGCATAGATCGAGCAGGTATATGCACCTTATACATCTACATGTCATCGAGCTGGGACACTGTCGATAACTTAGTGTCGACATTTATGATATCGACAAGCAACATCGACCAACCGATACCATTATATGAATATAGGTTTAGATAATATTGAAGTAATTCAGTGTAAGCAAAATGTACGGTCTGCAAATAAAATAGGTATACATGTAATAAATAAATTTTATGTAAATATTGTAAATATTGATAATTGTGTTTTGTACGTAAATATAATAAGGTATATTAAGTACCCTACACCCCCACCAGAGACCGTCAAGGGCGATAATAATCGGGAAACCTCACGCGTCGACCAGAACGGGTCACGTGATCGCGTTGGTCATCTGTTTCAGGGTTGTTCTGAACAGACAGTGTGAAAGCCGGCTTAAGGCGGTTTATCGACACTGTTATCTTTTATCTTTATCTTTTTAAAAATTTGTCTCCTCTGGCGAGAACTTTGTGCGGCCCGGAGTACGCAGGTTGCAGGGAACCTCGTGACGCGTCTTCACGCAGAAAGACGTAGTAAGAGGTCTCTAACTCTTTGTACACAAATACCCTCGGCTTCCCATGACGGGCAGTCGGTACCGGTCGCAGCTTATCAGCGAAATTTCTGATCCTAGCAGAAAAGTCAGATAAGTCTGTGCTACCGGTAACCGTGGGCTCAAAGAACTCGCCAGGAAGTCTTAACGGCTCACCATACAGAAGTTCAGCAGAGGAAGCCTACAAATCTTCTTTAAAAGCTGTCCTAATGCCTAGTAACACCCAGGGCAAAGACTCGGACCATCTATCATTAGCGTGGCACACTATCGCGGCTTTGAGTTGCCGGTGAAAACGCTCGACTAGACCATTACAGGCCGGGTGGTATGCCGTAGTCCGCCTATGTTCGAAGCCAGCCAGTTTAGACAGACACTGGAATAGGGCCGACTCGAACTGTCGTCCACGGTCTGTAATCATGTCTGTCGGACAACCAAACCGAGCTATCCAGGTGGACAATAGAGCATTGGCTACCGTTTCGGCAGTAATATCCGCAATCGGCACTGCTTCCGGCCATCGGGTAAACCGATCTACTGCCGTCAAACAGTACCGATAGCCATGTGATAAAGGAAGGGGACCAATCAAATCTATGTGGATCTGTTTAAAACGGGCGCGTGGAAGGGCAAAAATGCCAAGGGGTGCATTTACGTGGCGGTGAACTTTTGCTCGCTGACACTGTAAACAAGCGCGCGCCCACTCCCTACAGTCTTTCCTCACGCCTGGCCAAACAAATCGCTCGGCTACTAATCTGGCCGATGCATTAGCGCCAGGGTGGCTGAGTGAATGAAGACTTTCAAATACCTGCTGGCGGAGAGTCTTGGGTACGTAAGGTCTGGAAGCTGCGTTACTAACGTCGTAGTATAAGGTAGCAGAACTTCCTGGGACGTTACGTTTCTGCAGGTGCAGAGACGAACCCTCGCTCAACAACTTATGTAGTTCAGAGTCTGCCAGTTGTCCTTCAGCTAATTTTTCGAGGCTTACAGGCGCTCCCAATTCTTCAATACGCGACAATGTATCCGCAACAACATTATCCTTACCGGATATATGGCGTATGTCCGTGGTGAATTGGGAAATAAAATCTAAATGTCTATACTGCCTTGGCGAACAAGTATTTTTCCTCTCATGGAAAGCAAAACTGATTTGCTTATGGTCAGTATAGACAACAAAATGCCTAGCCTCAAGCATGTGTCTGAAATATTTGATGGCTTCGTAAATGGCTAGAAGCTCTCGGTCATACGGTGAATATTTGGTTTGGGACGGGCTGAGCTTTCTAGAAAAGAAAGCTAGTGGTTGCCATGCTCCGTCTTTATGCTGTTCCAAAACTGCACCAATGCCTTTGTCGGAAGCATCAGTAACCACTGCAAGTGTAGCACTGCAATCAGGATGTGACAACAAAGCGGCGTCAGACAAGCTGTTTTTGCATGCTTGAAAAGCAGCTAAGGTTTCCCCAGATAGATTGATTGGATGTGAACCTTTAACAGAACCTGTTAGTAAGGCATGCAAGGGAGCTTGTATCTGGGCCGCTTTAGGAAGAAATCTCCTATAAAAATTGAGCATACCCAGAAACGCTCTCAGTTGCCGCACGTTCGCAGGAGGTGGAAAATCTCTTACCACTTGTACTTTTTCTTCCAGGGGTCTGCATCCATGCTCTGAAATATGGTAGCCTAAAAATTTAACTTCAGTTTTACCAAATACACATTTGGACGTGTTCACCAGCATACCATACTTCTTCAGTCTGCTGAAGATGTCTCTCAGGTGCTGTTCGTGGCTGCTGGGGCTGTCCGAAAAAATTAAAAAATCGTCCAAGTAGCAGTTATTTCGTCCACGAAACGCTGGAACGTTTGCCCTGCGTTCCGCAGACCAAACGTCATAAATGGGAACTCAAACATTCCAAATGGGGTCGTAATCGCGGTTTTTGGAATGTCTTCAGGGCTGACCGGTATCTGATTGTAAGCTTTTTCAAGGTCTAAGGTTGAAAATACTTTGCAACCAGCTATATTATGGGCAAAGTCTTGGATATGCTTAATCGGATACCGGTCAGGCACGGTACGAGCATTCAATTTGCGGTAGTCACCGCAAGGACGCCACCCGTTGTTCTTTTTCGGTGCTAGATGGAGAGGTGATGACCAGGGGCTGTGTGAAGGCCTAGCTGTACCATTAGACAACATGTCTTGGAACTCCTTTCGAGCTATCTTCAACTTGTCAGGAGCCAAACGACGAGGAGGTGAAGAAACTGGAGGGCCTGGGGTCGTATTAATATGATGTACTGTATTGTGTGGTGTGGTGTGATGTATACCGGCTGGTCGAGTAATCTCGGGAAACTCATCGAGAATTTTATGAAACCGTGACTCACCTGTTACCACTTTCACAGAAGAAACATCGTAACAATTAGCTAATTTAGCAACAGCGGAAATTGACGTTAAATTATCAATAAGTCTTTTATTGCGAACGTCAACAACAAGGCTATAATAATTTAAAAAATCTACGCCAATGATAGGCTCTGTGACGTCAGCAACAACAAAACGCCATACAAAACTTCTACGTAAGCTAAAATCTAAATTTAAATTAACATAACCATACGTCGCGATAGCAGAACCATTTGCAGCCGATAAACTAAATTCAGCCCGACGACGACGATCACGCAGCGTTGACCTGGGGAAGACACACAGGTCGCTACCAGTGTCGACCAGGAATTGCATCTTTGAAGATCGGTCCACGACAAACAGGCGACCAGTTGATGAAGAAATGCAATCGTCAGCCGCCATTACCGACCGCCCTTGGAGTTTTCCGGCTTGTAGTCGCAGGGCCGTATACATTTAGAAGCCTTCTCCCCAAAACGCCCATGATACCAGCACAGGCGAAACTTGCGGTAATTAGACTGCGACCGCTGCCTTGAGGTACTTCGGTTACTTTGAGGACGTGGAGAACGCGAAGAACGAGTCCTGCTATTCCTTCCCGACGATAAATGTTGGAATTACTTCCGTAGCTCGGCAACCTCCCGCACCAAATCGTTAATAACGGAGCCAGGGACTTCGTTCACTGCAGCAACCTTAGGAGTCGAAGAAGCGAGGTCATTCACCCTGTCCGCCAAATCGGCTAGCTCTTCGAGTGAAGTCGAACTGGCTTGTCCTGCCAGTACAGTCTGGATACCGTGTGGAAGGCGGCTTATCCATATCGTCTTCAGAAATTCGTCTGGAATATTTAAACCAGCAAGACCACGGAGATGTCGAAAAAACTGCGATGGTTTGCGGTCCCCGAGCTCCTCATGCATCAACAATTGCTTAATCTTATTTTCTTTTGAAGCGCTAAGCCTTTTAATGAGTTCGGTTTTCAGCTTCTCATATTTATTGGTCGCAGGCGGGTCGACAATTATGTCTTTAACCTCCCTCGAATGTTGGTTGTCGAGATGACAGATGACATAATTAAATTTTGTATGGTCACTTGTAATACCAGAAATGGCAAATTGTCCCTCGACTTGAGCAAACCAAATATCAGGCTCTTCCGCCCAGAATGGTGGTACTCGTACGCCTACTCGAAAAACATCGATACTTTCTATCGACTTGTTCCCATCACTAACGCTTGGGCGTGGCTGTCCCACTGCATCTTGAAAATCTTTATCCTCCGACATTGTTCAATACGGGGGTCACCAGTGTAGTGTAGAAGATTGTAGGTACTCACAATAATTAAACACTCACGATCAGAAGAGAGGAAAGTTTATTAAGCACAGGCGCAGAAGATAGTTACAGTTCAGTTCACAGTAGTTAGGCAATCGAAAGCACAGCAGATAGATTGAGTGATAGGCGAAGATAATAAGTAGACTATATATTGAATATATATTTATGCTATACGCGCACATAAGCACATAAACCACGGGATCTAGTATATAATCGAAACCGGCGAGTAAGATAGCGGAAGGAAGTAACAAGCGCTTCGCGTCACAGTTAGTCGCTAACCATCTAGTTAGCGACTAACTGTGACCTCTGCGTGTACGCATAGATCGAGCAGGTATATGCACCTTATACATCTACATGTCATCGAGCTGGGACACTGTCGATAACTTAGTGTCGATATTTATGATATCGACAAGCAACATCGACCAACCGACACCATTATATGAATATAGGTTTAGATAATATTGAAGTAATTCAGTGTAAGCAAAATGTACGGTCTGCAAATAAAATAGGTATACATGTAATAAATAAATTTTATGTAAATATTGTAAATATTGATAAGTGTGTTTTGTACGTAAATATAATAAAGTATATTAAGTACCCTACCACTACTAGAGCAGCCCGGCGGGTCTCGGTCTGAAGCAGACCCGTAAGCGGAGACGGCGCACAAAGGCCCGGCTGGGGGAGAGCGTGTCGGATGAGGACTATACCCTCACCGGGACGACCTCCTCCAGCAGTGACGAGGTGTCAAAGCCGGCGCCCAAAGTGGCTGCTGGCCGCCGAGGGGCGCGAGGTGGAGCGAGGGTTGTGCAAACCACCCGAGCTCCTTCGGCTCTTGGGAGGGCCGCGGAAATGTCACCGCCGAAGCCTTCCACCTCGGCGGTGTCGGAGCCGTGCGGGAGGACGCGGTCGCTCTTGGAGAGACTCCAGAGGGTGACCGCGTCGTTCCAGGGGTCTCCGAACCCCGAACAGGAGGCGATGCTACGCACGGTGCTCGACATCGCCTCCGAAAATGAGGCCCTCGCGGCGCAGATGGCCGAGTCGCGTCGGGAGACGCCTCGGCTAGCTGCAGCCATCGAGGAGCTGAATAGGGCGATGGCGAGCTTGACCCAACCGGTGCAGCGGGCGCAACCAGCGGAGCCGGTGTGCGTGACTCGCTCCCGTACCAGGCAGAAGGCGCAGTCGGAACAGTCGGCGCAGCCGGTGCCGCAGCCGGCACCGCAGCCGGCACAGTTGGCTCGGCCAGCGCAGCCAAAGGTACCACCGGTGGAACCATGGTTCGCATATGTGGAGGCGCTCGAGGAGCGCATGATGAGTTGGATGGAGGCCCTTATGGACTCCATCCGCCGTCCGCCTCTGGCGCCACCGGTGGCCGGCTACGTGGCTGCAGCCCGGAAGGGCCCCACCCGCCCAGCTGCGGGTGCGACCTTGCCGGAACCGGCTCCTCAGCCCCTTCCCACTAAGGGGAAGGGCAAGGGCAAGGGAAAGGGGAAGACATCCCCAGCCCTGGCCCCAGCCCCAGCCCCAGCCGTGGCTCCGGCTACCTCCACCCCATTGGAAGGGGGCTGGGAGGTGGCTGGAGCCAATAAAAGTAGGTGGAAGGCCGCTAGGAAGGCAGCCAAGAAGGCAAGGAGGGCCGCGGCCGCCGCGAAGGTAGCGGCGGGGAAGCTCCGTGCCCCTCGAACAAAGGCCGTCGTCGTCACTTTGACGGCGGAGGCAGCGTCGAGAGGCATGTGGTATGCCGAGGTGTTGGCCAGAGTAAAGGTCAACGTGAACCTCAAGGCCCTCGAGATCCCGGGCGTCCGGTGCAAGAGCACACGGACGGGAGCCCGGCTTCTCGAGGGCCCCGGCGCCGCCAGTGGCCCCAAAGCCGACGCCCTAGTGGCTCGGCTTAGGGAGTCGCTGAATGCAGCCGACGTCCGGGTGTCCAGGCCCATTAAATGCGCAGAAGTGCGCATTACGGGCCTGGACGACTCCGTCACGGCAGAAGAGCTCAGGCTCGCCGTTGCGGAGGCCGGGGGCTACTCCCCGGACACAGTTAAGCCCGGAGCGATACGCTTCGGCCGTGGTGGACAGGGGGCAGCAGTTCTCGGCTGCCCTATTGCGGCGGCCCAAAAGGTTGCAGACGGGCGGAGCCTCCTGGTAGGAGGCTTTCTGAGGGTTGGCAGCAAGGCCTGCGCCGGAGGGGAGCCGAAGCCTCCGCGGCCTGGAGTTGCTGCGGCCTTCCGCCCCTAGTTCGCAGCGGGATGCGGAGATGGGGGTCCCATAATGGATCCTCAACTACGCATCCTGCAGGTGAACGTTGGCCACGGTGCCCGTGCTCAGGACCTTCTGCTCCAGAGCATGGCACAGTGGGCCATATATGTCGCCGCTGTCGCCGACCCATACACCCACCGGTTCCTCGGGCCTGCCTGGGAAACCGCGCTGGATGGGTCGGCGGCACTGGTGCACAACCCTGCCGCCGGCAGCCCCCCTCTTGCCGTCGTTGCAAGAGGACCCGGCTGCGTGGCGGCGGCGGTTGTGGCTGCTTATATCACGCCGAGCCGAGACCAAGCTGCATTTGAGCAATGGCTCCGTCAGCTGGCCGTCGTCGTCAATGCCTGCCAGCCCCGTCCGGTCCTTGTGCTCGGGGACTTCAACGTCTGGTCGTTGGGCTGGGGTTCCCGACACGATAGGGGCGCGACGGGGCATAGAGGCAGGGCACTGGTGGACTGGGCCGAACGACTCGGCTTAGTCCTCCTAAATCGGGGAGCCGTGGACACGTTCGTGACCTCGAGGGCTAGCTCCATCGTGGACCTATCGTTCGCGAGCCCGGGCTAGCGCGTCGTTTTGGGGGAGGACACAAGTTCGGATCACCGATACATTCAGTTTGACGTGTCCCCCCCTGCGAGCGACGCGCCGGCTGCACCGGCTCCACCCGAGCCACGTTGGGCACTTAAGCGACTTGATCGGGAGCTCCTCCTGGAAGCTGCCATCTCATCGCTGGCGGTGAGAAGGCTGAGAGCCAAACGCACCGCCCCGGGACCCGACGGCATTCCAGGCCGAGCGTGGGTCCTAGCTCTAGTCGACGACGCTCTCGAGCCCCGACTGAGAGGGCTACTCAGCGCATGTTTGGAGCGGGGCCAGTTTCCGAAATTGTGGAAGACGGGGAAACTGGTCCTCATCCGAAAGGAGGGGCGCCCGGCGGACTCACCGTCCGCCTACCGGCCCATAGTGTTGCTCGACGAGGTGTGCAAGCTATTTGAAAGAGTAATTGCGAAGCGCCTCGTCGAGCACCTCTCAAGAGTGGGGCCGGACCTGGCGGATGGCCAATATGGCTTCCGACAGAGGCGCTCCACCGTGGATGCCATCATGCGCGTGAGGGCTCTGGCGGAGGATGCAGTAGCCCGGGGTGAGGTGATGTTGGCGGTGTCCCTCACATCGCCAACGCGTTCAACACCTTGCCCTGGAGTTGCATTAGGGAGGCGCTCGTGTATCACGAAGTGCCTCTCTACCTCCGCCGCATAGTCAGGGCGTATTTGAAGGAGAGGCTCTCTCCGTCTCCGTCTTCTACCCAACCGTGACCGGTCTCGGCCGGCGTGAGATGTCGTGCGGTGTTCCGCAGGCATCGGTCCTGGGGCCACTCCCGTGGAACATTGGATACGACTGGGTGCTTCGAGGTGGCTCTGCATAAAACCGAGGCCCTGTTCTTTCATGGGCCTCGGAGCAAGCCACCTGAGGTATCCAGTCTCATCGTGGGAGGTAATGGCATCGCCATCAAGCCCCAAATGAAATATTTGGGGCTCGTGCTCGACGGCCGATGGGACTTCTAAGAGCACATCCGAAGTCTGGCCCCCAAACTGAAGGGCACAGCTCTCGCTCTGGAGCGGCTGCTGCCCAACATGAAGGGGCCCGATGAATCCTGCAGGAGACTCTACGCGGGGATCGTGCGGTCCATGGCCCTGTATGGGTGCCCAATATGGGCGGAGGCCCTGAAGGCCGGAAGTGTGCGGATACTGCGCGCTCCGCAGCGAGTGATGGCCATCAGGGTCATCCGCGGGTACCGAGTCAGTCCTTCGAGGCGGCGAGTCTCCTTGCCGGAACTCCGCCATGGGACCTGGAGGCGAGAGCCCTCTCGCAACTGTACCAGTGGCGAAAGGAAGCGCGGGAGCAGGGACTGAACCCCGAGCATCGAGAAATCGAGGCCGTGCAGTCCCAGCTCCGCCAGGCCATCGTGGTGGAGTGGAAGGAACGACTTGGGCGACCAAGCGCAGGGCACGCAGCAATAGCGGCGGTAAAGCCCATTATGGAGGATTGGCTAGAGAGGCGACACGGAAGCCTCTCGTACCGACTGACGCAGGTGATCTCCGGGAAGGGGTGCTTCGGGGACCACCTGCATCGGATCAGGAAAGAGCCAACGCCTGAGTGTCATCACTGTGACGCGAGCGAGGACTCAGGGCTGCACACGCTGGCGGACTGCCCAGTGTGGGAGGCGCCGAGGCGTGACCTCGTGGCAGCCATCGGGGTGGGAGTCCACTCGCTCGGCAGCATGATTGCGGCAATGGTGCGGAGCGCGAGCGCGTGGGCCGCCGCCACCTCCTTCTGCGAGCATGTGATGCTCGCGAAGGAGATGGCGGAGCGCGCCCGGGAGAGGTTCAGAACTCTCCCGGCCCGCCGAGCCCGCAACATGCTCGCCGCGCGTCGCAGGCGACTCAGGCGCCGGAGGTCGCTCAACGACCTCCGTCCTCCATGAGCGCAGGCCTGGGGGTGGCAGGTGAGGCCGCCTGTCACCTTAGCAGAAGGCCACTAGCGCCCCTCCCCCAAACCGGGGCAAGACGGGGACACGAGGGGGCCATCTCGAAACCGGAGATGGCCCAGGGTCAGTCGGGGTGCGAGGGATATGCTCTATGGGCAACCTTACACCCCGGCGTCTGCAGACCCGAGACGGTGTGCGGTTTTAGTCGGTTCAAGCCCGACATAAGCGCCCCCGCTGGCCGGCGGGGGGGTATCCGAAGGGATTTCACGCACGCACGATGAAAAAAAAAAAAAGGTACTCCCATAATATGGCGGGTCGAAATAATTTACAATTAAATCTAAATCAATTAACAATCCCAATCAGAATTAAAATGAACGTAAGCACCACCGTGGTACTTATTACTATTTACGTAGGGTACAGTGAGCGTCAAAAGTTGATGATCAAATACAGGTATCAGAAGTAGGCGATGTTATAGAACGTCAAAAGTAGGTGATGCTACAAAACGTCAAAAGTAGGTGATGCTACAGAGCATCAAAAGTTATAGTAGTCCGATAAAGTTTCAAAAGCTGATGATGTGTACAAAGTCGTTTAAAATTGTGCGAAAATATGAAAAAATAATAACAGCCTAGTACTATAAAACAAATCTTTCATTTGCTATTGAATTCACACAATGGTGGCAATTCCATTGCTCATCTCACTAAACTAAAATATCTTTATTTGAATTCCGTAATTTTGTTCTATTTGCCATCGGATTAAATTAACACTTTAAAAATAGTCTAGTTTAGACAGTTTTGTACAGGTCCCGACGATTAGCTTGGGACGTCGGGAAGTAGATACCTATAGAGTCCGGCTAAGATCGACTTACTTCGGTTTTTTAGAGCGTTCTCTCTGTTGTACATCGGACTGACAGTAAACGTAGACAGATCATGAACTATTGACTGGCTATCAGCGTATACGAGAAAGGAATAGCGATAGTTTTTTTTCATTGCCAAACTATGAATTCTACCCATAGTATAGGTAGTCTTAGCCACTCTCTCTGCTTCCCGATATGCCAATCAAAACGCCGCTTACTGAAACTGAGAAACGGCTCCAATATTTACAGTCTTTCAAATGTATTCCAAACAATTACGACAATTCAATTCAATTACGACAGAAGCTAAATTAAATAAATAATGAAAAAGAAACTTAAATATACCCTAGTGTCAACGAATAAGGTTGTTTTTCAGTAACTTGAGAAACTTGTTAGTACTCTAATCTATACAATACTTATATATAATTACTTGTCCCGACTGACTGACTGACTGATTCCTTAACGAAGAGCCTAAACCGCTAGATTTACAAACTTGAAATTTTGGCAGTAGATGCCTTTTATGTTGTAGGCATCCACTAAGAAAGGATTTTTGGAAATTTCACTTGTAAGCTGGCAAAATAAGGGATGAACGTTTTTATGAAAGTCCGTCATTTTCAAAGATAGAAGCACAAAATTTCATACATCTGCTTTTGGTTAGAATTGAATGAACACAGGCCTCAGCGTTTTTCAAAATTTTACCCCTAAGAGGGTGAAATAATGGTTGAAAGTTTATATGGGAAGTTCTTCATTTTAGGTAGATTTCGATGGAATCGATCTATTAGGTAGATTTCGATGGAATCGATCTACCTATTGGTGTCTTGACTACTGTCGAATTTTAAAAAAAATTCTTCACAGGAGGTCTAGTTATGACCCCCTGAGTCCGAAATGACCACTGGTCAAAAAGTTTTTACATATATATATATGTATGTATGGTTCCACTTCCCAAAATTTGCGGCACTCTCACGGTCGCATTTTTGGCCCGATCACTTTCAAACTGCGGTCAAAAATTGCTTGGGTGTAAACTTAGTTTAAGTTCGTGAATTGGTGGAATCCGGCCTAAGGGGACGGTAGGGCCTCACTTTTTGTGAAATCAGTTTTTCCTCAAAATTTCACGTTCCATGAAAGATATTCGAACCATTCTAATTTTATCCCATAGTATACATGAATACCAACAACTTTTAATTATAAACCTATAAGATTAAAACTGTAACTAAAAGTGGAGGGGGAAAAAAACAAAATTTATCGGGAAAAAAATCATAACTTCTAACCGGTGAACATTCTTGCCGTCGGAAACATTTTTAATCGATAGGCCATTTTTAAGTCTAAAATTAATGTCTAAAAAGTTTTTCGCTAAAAGTTACCGTTTTCGAGAAAAAAAAATAAACTGTTTAAAGTCCGTAGTTCTCTATATAAAATAATATTAATTGCTTCACGAAATCTACCTGTGCGTTCCCCCTGCGGGAACGGATTTTTGAAAATAGAAGCATGATAATTCGTATACGTACTTTTGGTTAGGAGTAAATGAACAAGTGTATCAGAGAAAATTTTGCTACTAATGGGGTAAATTAGGTGATGAACGTCATTTTCAAGGAAGCAAGAAATTCAATTAGATAGCTATAATATAGACAGCTATTCTAATCTTCTAATCTTATATTTACCATTGAACTCGGAAGGTGGCGATGCAATCGGGTTATAGGACATTTTATACGAATTTATTTCATACTTTCGCGCAATTTTAAACGTCAAGGTGACTTTGTACTCATCATCAACTTTTGAATCATTGTCACTTATAAATACTTTGACGCTCCATGGCATCACCTACTTTTGACACCTGCGTATGATCATCAACTTTTGACGCTGACTGTAATTACGTAAATCGTAATAAGTACATGGTGGTGCTAATGTCCAATGCAAATTACTTATGTTTAATTATTCTTAATTTGGGTTTTCCATCTATTTAGCTATTTATTATGCTAATGATAGCCTAGTGGTATGGGTAATGGACTCCTGAGACGAGGTCTCGGGTTCGATCCCAGGTTTTACCATGGCACACACCAATGACTTTTCGATGCTTTTCGAAGTTATGTGTGTATTTATCGCAGGTTTATAAGTGCCCGGTTAATGGCAATAGGCTCGCCACCTATTACATTGGGACCTAAACATAAACTGGCGAAATGTGGGTGCTAGCACCTCTGCCTACCCCTTCGGGGATATAGGCGTGAGTTTATGTTATGTTATGTTATGTTTATATATATACTTCTGATGTGTAGTAAAAATAGTTGAAATTTATTACAATGCCATCTATGGTCAAATATCTAAGTTATTAAGAAGGATCGAAAACCACTTTGTCGTCATTAAAAAGCTGTCACATTTAATGTTATTAATTTTAGTATAACTACATTGTTGATCTGTATAAATAGCAACAAGGATATTGATTAACCTAGCATTCGGTTTAAAAACCTTTACGCAGCTTAATATATCCAAAATTGGTATTTTTTAAATTCATATTTTATATTTGAAACTATTACATAGTGTATTAGGGAAACTTGTTAATTTGCACCTATTGGGGAAACTTGTTAATTTGTTAATACTAATTCTAGAATGTATTGGTTGGCAGATTTCTAACTTTTTACTCAATGAAATTTCAGTTTAGTTCGGTTTGATCTCAGTTCCTATTTTTGGTGAAATCGATATCTATCGCTTATTTTGAAAACTTTTGCGCCAGTTATTAGTTATATGTACAAATATGGCCGATGATGAGATTATGATTATGTGCCTATCTGTAATCTCAAAACTTGTAAATGATGTGCATCGAGCGATTGAAAAGTAAAGTAAGTAAACTAAGTAGGTATATGTAAGTATAGCACTTAGAGAAGTCTAGTGTTGAAACAATTTTCAGCTTGTTTAATATACTACCGACGAACCTGTCGCAACCGCATTAAAATCATCAAAACGGCTTGATAGTAGGCCTACCCGTCGCAGTACGAGAGGCGTGGATGTGTACTGTGTAAACTGTACTGACTGGATTTTTGTAGTCGTTCGTTTGTTAGCCGTCAGCCCATGCTCGTCACAGCATTGAGCAGGCGGCGGAAACTCGGAGTCGGAAAGCCAGTCAGTCAGTCGTTGTTTGTCGCCTGAGTGCACATAGCGTGGCTGTGCGCTCCATGTATAGTCCCGATTAAACATCGCATAATCTTAGCCAATATCGGTATTGGGTGATAAGTTATCATGTGCTATGTATGACGTGACGATATATTTTAAAGGTCTCTCAAGATAAGCGACTGTGTAGTGATTAAAATTTTATAGTGCATGGTTAGAGAATGTGTGCGCACTGACGTTTGCGCTAAAATAAAACTTATTACCGTTACGTAGTGTTCTTTTACAATGTCGTTATTTAAGAAGAAGGCACCTAAATATGCACCGCCTCCAGTGCCACAGCTTCCCGTTGAGGAGCCTCCTACGCAGTCAAATGGGGTGGACAATAACAATGGACAGAAATCACAGTTGGTGTTTCACTGTCAACAGGCACACGGAAGTCCCCTTGGTCTCATCTCTGGATTTTCTAACGTCAAGGAGCTTTATCAAAAAATAGCTGAGTGTTACGACTTTTCACAAGATGATGTAAGTCTATTTGTTTCTACAATAAAGTACTTACCCTTTTTTTTTTTTTATCGTGCGGAAATCCCTTCGGATACCCCCCCGCGTGCCAGCGGGGGCGGTTATGTCGGGCATGAACCGACTAAAACCGCACGCCATCTCGGGTCTACAGACGCCGGGGTACAATTAAGGACCTTATTTTTTTTTTTCGTGCGGAAATCCCCTCGGATACCCCCCCGCCGGCCAGTGGGGGGGTTATGTCGGGCTTGAACCGACTAAAACAGTACCTTCTTAATTTTTACCTTGTTATTATAAATTTGTATTGCAAGCAGAAACGTTGGTGAATATGTTTCTGAGTCATTAGGTCTGATGATTAATAAGTAATTAGGTAAGTTGCGTTGTTACTTGGAATGCTGTTGTGCCCGGTTTATTTTCAAATAGAAAGAAATGGCAACTTTGTATCTTTTTAGTTACACATTCACGCCTGTATATCATCGATGGGGTTGGCAGAGGACCCACAGGTCATCAACCAAGTGCGTTTATAGATCCTACGTAATAAGAGGCTAGCCCGTTGCCTATAACCATGCATTTTTGTGATTTCGTACTATATTGAAAATTTTCTAAAAGAAAAATACAATATATCGTCCTTGACCCCGTCGAGTTGTACCCCTACCCAGGATCCAATACACAGCAATCACACTCAACTGTGTCTCGAGTTGAACTTTGAGAATGTTTGGAATGTATGTAAAATCAACCTTATAACAAAGCCTAGAGACACCATGGTATTTGAAAAATTATGCTGTCACGAGTATTTCATAGACAGACACTGAGTAAATTTAGATAAGAGCAATTTACCTAATATGTGGTGTTTTAATATTGCAGTCCTTTCTCTATATTTTATTCACATCGCATCCGTTACTTTTTGTGTGAGATTGTTATTCTCTTACTTATATAATGTATACCTACCTACCTTTCTCATCATATCAGCCATAGGAAGTCCACGGCTGAACATAGGCCTCCCCCATTGACTTCCATTTCGACCGGTCTGTAGCGGCCTGCATCCACCGAGTCTTTGCGCTCTTTACCAGGTCGTCTGTCCATCTTGCAGCAGGCCTTCCTACGCTGCGCTTGCCGTCACGTGGTCTCAACTCAAGAACCTTTCTGCCCCATAGGCCATCGTGCCCTGCTCACTGCCACTTCAGCTTGCTGATTCGCTCTGCTATGTTGGTAACTCTAGTTCGTCTACGGATCTCCTCATTTCTGATCGAAGTTTAGAGAAACCCCAAGCGTAGCTCGTTCCATAGCTCGCTGTGTGACCCCGAGCTTCCTTGTGCGGCCTACCTTTCTATATCTATACAAATAAATAAAATTGAAGTGTGTGTTTGTAACATTAAGATAATATTTTTTCAATGAATGTATGTGAATTTTACACGGTACTTCAAAAAAACATTTTTTTGACGGGTCTTACAGTGGTAAATAGCTAATATTATAAGGCGTAACATAGGCTACCTTAAAGAATTAGGGTTCCGCGCAAAAAAAAATCAAGCTCTGATCTACGTCCACGTGGGCGAAGTTGCGGGCACAGCTAGTATAACAATATATATATACACACACACACACACATATATATATATAACTAGTCTGGCCATAAATACTGTTACATCAAAACTTTTCTTTCTTTTTCAACTTTTTAATTATTTTGAATTTGGAACACGTATATTATTTTAAAAACTACTTCCGATTTATTTCACATATTTTTTCGTGTTCATTATCGAATTACAATATGGAAAAAATAGGATCGCAGTGATTTGCTTGCACAAAGTGGGTATGGAGCCGTCGGTCATATTCCAGACACTTCAAAAACTTGGTATCAGCCGTATGTTCGTATATCGTACATCAATAGATACAACAACACTTCGTCTGTCGAAGACCAGAAAAGATCGGGGCGGCCGCGTGCTGTTAGAACTACAAAGACTATTAATGCTGTTAAAGCCAGAATTCGTCGAAACCCCATAAGGAAGCAAAAAATCTTATCGCGAGAAATGAAGATTCCCGCTAGGACTCTGTAACGTATTATAAAACAAGACCTGAAGCTTGGTGCTTATCGTCGATATACAGGACATGCCCTAAATCAATCTTTACGATTAAAGAGAGTGGATCGATCAAAGCGCCTTCTGTCGCGATACGCAGGTGAAAGGCACAGAAATATCCTCTTTATCGATGAAAAATTTTTCACAATTGAAGAACACTACAATAAGCAAAATGATAAAGTGTACGCTCACAGTTCTAAGGAAGCTGCTCAAGTGATCGGAAAGATACAACGTGGTCAAAATCCTGCGTCAGTGATGGTTTGGTGGAGCGTGTCTTATCAGGGAGTCACAAAGCTACATTTTTGTGAAAATCAGTGAAAACTTCTGCCAAAGTGTATCAAGATACTGTCTTGGATCATGTTGTGAAACCTCTCAGCAATACACTTTTTAAAAATATACCGTGGACTTTCCAGCAGGACTCTGCTCCTGGTCACAAGGCACGAACTGCCCAAGCCTGGCTAGAAACCAACGTTCCGGACTTTATAAGAGCTGAAGACTGGCCTTTGTCTAGCCCAGACCTCAACCCTACAAAGGGCTACAAATTATGGTCAGTTTTAGAGTACATGGCCTGCTCTAATCGCGTAGCGTTTCGACCAGATTGTGTTAAGACCCTACACAATCTGGTCGAAACGCTGAGGGACGAGGGCATCAAGATCTGTAAAAAACAGCGTACTGGCAGGAAGTCCAAACTCTCGGATGAGACTCTGGGGCTGATGACAAGAAGACGGGAAACCACCCAAGCGACTTCGTCGTCAGCATCATCAGTGGGTTCCAAGACGACAAATCTTTCCCCGAGACGCTGCTGGAACTTCGGTGCCCGCCATGATTTGGATTGGTTTAGATCGGAGCGTGGACACCATCAGACGGTTTCTTTCAAGCATCAGGTTGATATTCAGAGAGCCTCGGAGCAGTCGGTGATCAGATCTGGTATTAAACCTGTTGATCACTGAGACATCTCTGAATATGTGCTTGCTATCCGTCATGATGAAGTCGATCTCATTTTTTCTCACAGCGTCGGGGCTTTGCCATGTCCACTTCCTTTGAGGTTGTTTCTTAAAGAAGGAATTTATTAAGAACAGTCCCTGTTTCTCAAGGAAGTTGACAAGCATTTGCCTCCTTTGATTCTTAACTCCATAACCACGCGGGCCTATTCGGGATTCTTTGCCAGACTGGGTTCCCACCTTGCCGTTAAAGTCCCCCATAACAACGTTAAAGTGAGCCTTAGTGGTGTTGTGCAAGGCTTTGGATATGTCTTCATAATATCCTCCACTTCATCATCCGAGTGTGCCGAGGTCGAAGCGTAGACCTGAATTACCCTCATGCTATACCGCTTGGATAGCCGAAGGATCAGGTACGCTACCCTGTTCGACACGCTGGAGATATCTTGAACGTTGTTAGAGAGGGCCCTATTGACGAGGAAACCTACGCCACCCTGGGATGTTTTAGAGAAGATGGCCCGAGTCAAGGGTTACGGTGTTCTCTCCCTGTCTACGGACTTCGCATAACCCGAGAATATGCCATTTAATGTTCTCTAACTCCACTTCCAACTGCGCTAGATGATGGTCAAGCCTCAGAGTGCGTCCGTTATACGTAGCCAGGGTCAGTTTGTGAAGCGTGTGGTAGCCTAGTGTAGCCCGGAGATTCTTAGCACCCCCTGCCCCGCCGTTACCATGGCCGCTACCATGACCAGGGGTAGCGAGGAGGCCGGGAACTGGGAGCCATCTTTTGGCTGTTTTTTTCATTGGGGGGGGGGGGAGGGGGGGAGTTGATGTGGTTATCAAGAGGAGTAGTAGTGGAGAAATGTAGATTCAGATCATCCAAACCAACCGTCGACTGATAGTCCTCTTGCTGTTTACCAATGCCCAAAGTCCTGAGAAACTTCCATATATTAGCAGGTGAAGAAGAACTGATATTATCATGAATATGTCGGCGTTTAGCATTGCGTATCATCTGGTTGCAGCGATTTCGAGCTGTCTTGAAGCAGTCCCAGTTGTCTTCAGTGCGATGTTTCTTCAATTTATTAAAAGCTCGATCTAGAGATCGAGCTTTTAATCTCCGCATTAACAATCTAACCTCCATCGTCGTCCATGGTGTCGGTGATCGCTTAAGTTTCACACTCCTGATGGGAGCATGAACATCGTAGAGACTGAGCACAGGGTCGTTAAACACCCTAACTTTTTCATCAACGGTGAGTGCTGCATTTAAGGCATGCCAGTTCAATAGGGAAGCATCCGGGCGTAATTTCTCCACATTCATGCGTCCAAAACTATGCACAGAACGTAACTTAGGAGGAGACTTAGGGGGTTTAGAACGTAGGAGAGAAAAATAAGGTCATGATGCGAAAATCTCGGTGGTAGGAAATGTGTGAAGCCGACGAAATTAAAATTAGGTCAAGCCAGGTGTCCTCAACCAGTATGTTGTGATGAATAGCTAATAATGATAGAACATGGAGACTGGAGACTGATTTGACAATGTGGCGAAGTTTACAGGCCTCTGGTTACTGAAGATCTAGGAGATTCGTGTTAAGATCGCCCATGATGATGTGATGCATGTAAGTTAACCCCAAAAATTCCAGAACTGTTTCCAGACTGGAGAAGTAGTTAACATAAGGAGGACAATAAACAACTCCGAGAACCAGTTTGATTCCCCTGACACAAACCTCAAGAAATAAGAACTCTGAGTCAGTAGTGTAGGCTGAACACAAAGAAGCTGGAATCCAATAGAGTAAAGAGCTACAAATGTAAATAGCAACACCACCTCCACCCTTACCAGTATGGTCGTAACGTATAAGAATGAAGCCGGGAAGAGAGTAAGAAGTAGACAATAACTCAGGTTTAGGAAAACTCTCCGAAATCAGGATAGCATGAACGTTTGTGTTTGCGAAAGCCTCCACTAAGTCACTAAAGTGACAGGGTTTGCTCTGTGCATTTATATGACACACATTCAGCAGGTTGTTAGACTTTTGTGTAAAAGTCTGTCGCAGGCGATCACCAGTTAGAGAGCTGAAGCTGTCATCGTTGCTTAAATTAATATATTTTTAGTATTATTATATATAATAATACTACAAATATATAGGTATTAAGAATAGTAAATATTAGAGAGAATTACAAAATAATAAAAACTAATAGGTATGCTAAATTTCTATCAAAACGTAATGCGGCGTTGTGTCTCTGCACCACCCGTCAGCCAACAAACACACGATAATATAAATATACATTTAAAAGTCTAACTAAATAAATCAATTGAGTCTATCAATTCTGTAACGAAACGTTAAGTTACAATGTAATATGAAGTGCTTCGGAACGCAATCCGTAGTGTCACTTTGACAGCTATGTTGTTGTTATTTTACGAAATATCAAGAATGGTTTAGGCGCCAACGCGAGAAAAGACATATCTGGCGTCTGTAGACCCGAGACGGCGTGCGGTTTTGCCGGTATCCGAAGGGATTTCCGCACGAAAAAAAAGGCACTGTCTCATTTTCTAAAATTTGTGCAATTTCGAGTTTTTATGTGTAAAAATGGTGGGTTTTTAGACATCATGTCTTCGACAACATGCACAAGTGTAGGCAAATGGGATATTTGCCGTGAACTGTGATTTTCTGTATTGTTTCCAAAATTCCACAGAAGCCTCTAGTAAAGCCTCCACTACTTTACTTGGGCAGGAATTGGACTTGACTATGACTGTGAAGGACTTTACTTGACCATGACTAAATGACTAAAATGATGCAGGATTTTGAATTCATATTCAAATTTCTTGATTTATCCAATTACTTTACACTGGCATTCATTACATACTCGTATTTGCCAAAGAAGGAAAAATTTTTTTTTATCAAGAATGGCATTTCATTTAATTATTTACTAGTAGGTAGTTAAGTTCTGGTGGCAGGTAAGGCCGCCTGTCACCCCAGCAGAAGCAGGCCGGAACGGTGGGGCGACTAGCGCCCCTCGCCCAAACCGGGGCAAGACGGGGACACCATGGTTCCCAAACCCGAGGGGGCCATCTCGAAACCGGAGATGGCCCAGGGTCAGTCGGGGTGCGAGGGATATGCTCTATGGGCAACCTTACGTCTGAAGACCCGAGACAGCGTGCGGTTTTAGTCGGTTCAAGCTCGACATAACCGCCCCCGCTGGCCGGCGGGGGGGTATCCGAAGGGATTACCGCACGAAAAAAAAAAGGTAGTTAAGTTCTATAGTGATTAGGAATGAATAATAATTACTGTATAAAATAATACCTGAGTGCTAGTTGAACGGGTAACGCGAAGCAAACGAATGACAACAATAGTTACACTTTACGGGATATGTTCTGGACTCCGGTGGACTGAGAGGACTCCGCAACCCCCAGAATAAGAGTGCCTTACGCCGGTGTCTTGTCTTGGCCTTAGAACATTCGTTGATTTGCTTATTAGGTAGCAAGCCAAGCATGCCGTACATGAGCTCCCTGAAGGTCCGGAACTCTTCAGCCACTCTCGCCACAGTGTCCTTAGCCAGGCCTCCACTTTAAAGCTGTGCCTCTAACTCCTCCATCCTCTTCGTGAAGCACTCGTCTAAGGACTTTTGTGCTGACTCAATATTACTTAGTCGAGACATAATAAAATGTGTTTTGCTGAAGTGCTAGCAGGTGGTGTATTTTGGATTTATGTTATATAAACCTTTGCAACCGTGAGTAGCACTTATTTAGACTCTATGTCACTTGATGCACAGAAAAAGGGATTAATTTAAGTAAATCCAATTAAAATAATATTTTATCTTTGATGAAATGCGTCAACGGTTTCACACCTACCCCCGTAAAAAAAAAAACTATATTCTGTCTAGGAATGTTGATTTTTCCAAATCCAAATGATGCAGTTTTAGTTTACATCAAAAGAATAGAACCCGTTGATTACGAAAAAAAAGCACACACCCTGTATCATTACACCATTCGATAGTGCCGTTGATAAGGAACGAATTCTGGGAAGCAATAATATATGGCATACTTAAGGAAAGATCTCATTTTGTCTTCCAATATTGTATACGTTAAAATCAGCTCTACAAAGGAAAGTGAACTTCTTACTACTGACAAATGGCCGCCGGGACAAGCTATCAAATATGCATACAAGATAATATACCTTTTTTTTTTCTTTTTTCGTGCGGAAATCCCTTCGGATACCCCCCCGCGTGCCAGCGGAGGCGGTTATGTCGGGCTTGAAACACTATTTTATCCCATACATTTTATCCTTGTGAAAATAAGTGAGTTCTGGCGAAAGTGTGATCTCACTCTATAATGTCGTCTAAAGCATTTTCCACTCCCGTTTTTTTTGGGATTTTTTTCGTTGGCATGTATTTTTAGGAGGCTTGTGTTTGAAAGAACATCATGTAGATAGGTAATAAAAATTGACTCATGTAAATTTAAGACAGAAAAGAATATAAGTTTAAAAATTCGCCCTAGTAACTACCTAATGGCGGCGACAAAAGACTAAGTTTTCTAAGGAGTTTTCAAATATTCCAGACATTCTCACGATTACGTCAGTTGAAGTGTGAGCTTCGACTTGATGTTTACAAACATAGGCTCTTCACAGGCATTTCGATTCGCGGTATGGTACAGTGGCAGCCAGAATATTTTTTTGCATAATTTCGACGTGTAATAGTTATTTTCACCTTAGCAGCTCAAACATACTGGGTTCCCTGCTTAATAAGAGTGAGGGAAACGCGTTTTCCCTGCGAGAGTGAGGGAAAGTGATTTGAATTTAGAATGCTGCGCATTATCATTGTTATATACGAAACACGTCATTCGAAGTTCGATTTATCAATTTTTTTTTGTGGAGATGGCACTAGTTGACTTTGTGTTTATCAAATTTCTCTAGTTGAACAAATAACTATTGTTCAACTAGAGAGGAAAGTTGGTTTTCCAAGCGAGTGCTAATTTTGAATACCGAGTAAGCGAAGAATTCTAATAATTGAATCACGAGCGTTAGCGAGTGATTCTACATTAGAATCCTGAGCGTCGCGAGGGATTCAAAGGCACGAGCTGGAAATAACTTTTCTCTCGCGTGACACACAACTTTTCACCTTAGCAGCGAGAACATTATTAGAGATAAAAAATACAATATGAATAAAAATGAAACCACATATATTTGCAAACAATAAGTATCTCCTAAAATTTAAAATTGCAGTTATTCGTATTTTTTCTAAAACATTTTCTTTATTTTTTTCTTTATTTCAGTGTAATCATTATATTTTATTATTTAATTAGATATTTAATTACAGCATTACCAAATAATTTTCATTTTAAAGGTTTATTAGTTTCCGAACGTTTTATTGTTTGGGTGTTCTGAAATTTGATAAACACAAAGTCAACTAGTGCCATATCCACAAAAAAAAATTGATAAATCGAACTTCGAATGACGTGTTTCGTATATAACAATGATAATTCGCAGCATTCTAAATTCAAATCACTTTCCCTCACTCTCGCAGGGAAAACGCGTTTCCCTCACTCTTGTTAAGCAGGGAACCCAGTATGTTTGAGCTGCTAAGGTGAAAACGTATTTTGCGTAAGATGAGTACAATCGTGGTGGTTGACCCAAATAAGGGCCCAGTTTACAAACTTATATTGAATTGCTCCGAAATTAAGTCATCACGGTAAGGCCCCAGGAAGTGCAAACGTTTCAGTTACTTGAAACTTCTTATCAAGCAACGTATAATATAATCGGTTAGCACAACAGTTTTGAATATTTTAAATTGAACCAAACTTCCTACGTTATCAGATGCTACGTCTTATCGTATCTTAAGAAATCAATCGGATTACGTGATCCGTTGCGACAAAGGCTCAAGTGGTTCTTTTTTTTTTGCCTACCGCACCTATATTTTTACTTAGCATTCTTACTCCATATTATTCGATATCAGCCGAGTTCATCTGCGCGGTACTACTGCTTTTGGTGAACGGCCTCTGCGCGCTCGCACCCAAATCAGGGACGCACCCCACTGGCACTTTGATATAATTTAGATAGCAGAGGCCGTTCACCAAAAGCAGTAGTACCGCGCAAGGGCAAGGGCACGCATCACGCGCGGTCCCCACTTGGGCTGCTTTAAGGTGGCGTACAACAAAGCCACAAAGGTCTGCAAGAGGAGGTCAGCCACCGACACTGTACAGCTGTGATCACGCAATGCCTGGTATTCATATCAAGCAACGCAATATTCGTGCAGTGCTGCAATCACTAGACGTCCGGAAAGCCAGTGGTCCCGATGGTATTCCAGCGGTGGTTCTACGAAAATGCGCAGCGGAGTTGTCTCCAAAGCTTACTCGTCTGTACCGCATCCCTTACACCGCGGGTACAATGCTGCCGGCTTGGAAAGAGGCAAATGTACAGCCCATCTCCAAGAAAGGGGATCGCTCAGACCCGGGCAACTATCGACCCATAACCTCAGTGCTGTGCAAGGTTTTTGAGCATATCATTAGCTATAGATTTTAAATCGGAAAAAGAGAACATCTAGGATGGGACTTGAACCCGTGACCAGTCCCTTACAGGGGGAACGCTCTGACCAACTGAGCCACCTAGACACCTCCCAGATATTCGTGTGCCTTTACACTAAGGTATTTCCTTTCCCTCCCCTCGCTACTCTTCGAGACACACCACTGTCATTGCAAGACAATCTAAATATACCTAGTTGGTATGAATGTTCCCTGCAAACTGAACAACGAAAACCACATCGAGAGCATCATAAAAACAGCCTCGCGTAAACTCGGAGTCCTGAACAAGGTGAGACGGTTTTTCACGCCGGAGCAGCGCTGTCTTCTATACAGGACACAAATCCGTTCTGGCGTGGAATACTGTTCTCATCTCTGGGATGGCTCTGCTCAGTACTTATTAGATGCTCTCGACAGGTAGCAGCGTTATTGGAAGCCCTGAGGTCACCAACGCCCTTGAGCCCTTGCAGTTGCGTAGAGATATTGCCTCCTTGGCAGTTTTTTACCTCCTCTATCATGGCGAGTGTTCCGATGAGCTCTTCCAATTAGTTCCACCCTCTCCTTCCCTATACATCACAACACGTGCAAGGCTGAGGTATCACCCTTACATGGTGCAAACAATTCCATCAAAAACCAAGCGGTGTGGCTTTTTTATTTTTTTAGCTGCACCATCAAATTTGGAATACTTAACTAGCACACGTGTATCCTTCTTCCTATAGTCCCGGGTCCTTTAAGCGGGGCGTGAAAAAGCATCTGATGAGGCCGTCAAACTGAGAGCAACCATTGTAACATTATCGGTGTCTGCAATGGTTACCCTCATTCCTACGACTTTACCTTTAGCTTACCATCAGGCGAGGCATAGTCATATTGACGTGACCATTATAAAAAAAGCAAATAGTATTCCTGAAAATACAGAACATAAAATGTAAGTTACTTCCATTCTAGTATAGACACTAATGAAAATAATTGTTGAAAAATTACTTCAAAGTAAAGCAAAAATGAAAAAGGAACCCAACTATTTAATATGTATCTATAAAATTGTTTTGATTATTTGGCACTTCGATTATGAGCAAATTTATTAATAGGATACTTTTCTACATGGTAGTTGAAATAAATTAGCTTATTATGTATGAGTAAAACTCATATGTAATAGTAGATTATTGCATCGAGCACAAAGTAATTTATTATTGCACCGAGTGCCTGATTTAGAGCCCGAGCGATAGCGAGGGCTCTAATCTAACAGGCACGAGGGCAATATAAATTACTTAAAGCGAGGTGCATAATCTGGTTTTCTTTTAAATATTACCTATAGGAATAGTAGATAAAAGAAACTCATATCAAACAGTTAAAATAGAAGTTTAATTATTGAAATTAAAAGATATGCTTGAGCAATTATTAAACGTAAGGTTAAGAGTTTTGTTGGTTTTTTTTTGGTTTTTTTTGGGTTTTTTTGAGTTTTTTTTTTATTTCTTTCATTTTTAAATCAGAGTTAGCAGCAATCATTTTTTAAATTTGGAACAAGTAGGATAGAAACGAATAATACGTACGTAAAAAAAAAAGTATTGATATCGGGTGGCTGAATAGAGCTAATCCATTGCGATTGGCACCTTTTGGTGCGATTAAAAAAAACTGTGCAATAATGCAATTTCATACATTTTTATTGCTCTAAAGCATTAAAGACTCGCTTTGTACTGAGTTTTTAGTGTGATTGTGATGAAATTAAAGCATAGTTGGAAGAAAAATAAATTATTATTATCATTATTATTCATTATCCACCCAAAAACTAATGATAAATAACCTTTTGGACAATAGAAAGTACAGTAACAGGCTGACGTTACACCTTGTTTTTATAAATCAAGTGCTCTAAATAGTAAATTACTTAGTAGTAACAAATTGTTTACTGTCAATTCATAACGAAGTAATTTGGTTATTATCAACATTAGAACCTTATTTCATTATCATTTCCGTTTCGATTGGTTTCAATCGAATGAGATTATACCGATAAGATTTTCATGATAAATGAGAACTAGTAACATTGAACTCATAGATAAGGTAGTTATAAATAAATATGTTTTTGTTTAACAACTCAAGTGGCAAACAAGCAACAGACTAGGATACAATACTCAATACTCAATAACTTTATTGCATTCCATAATGTTATACAGTTGTTAAATTTAAAATTAGGTTACAATTATGGACCCTGTCAGGCACAGCACTAAGTTTGGAGATAGGAATAGTTTGTTAAACTTAATTATTTTATCTTAGTATTAGTTTATATTATTGCACAACAATTGCAAAACATAAGTGTATTATTTTGGATCTTATTATGCAGTTTATTTTAATGTTTAATGTATTATACAACTTTTATTTTATTTCATTTAATTTATGATGAAGTTAACTTAGCTCCTATCTGTTACAGAGTTACATCCAATAATAGAATTTAATTATAGTTAATACAATTTGATCTAATACAATATAATTTTTATTCTATAGTAAAAAGTTGGTGCTACAAAATAGTCTTCTCTTTAATCTCAAACCAACGTTCTAGCGACTTTACTCTTTAGTAGAATATACGAGTATTAAGCTAGAGTGCTTTTTAATTTTGGTTTTGGTGAGGTGCATATTTTTTTTAAGGCAACGTATTTCCCGGGAATCATATGCCATATTTGTGCGAGATCCACAGAACTCATTTAGTTAACTATTCTTAGTTCTGTGAACGCAACTTAGTTTACGAGGATGAAAGAAGAAGGTTGGTATAATTCGCTCTTATATGGTACGTACCTAAATTTTATAAGAAAAAGGATATTATTTGGTAGCGTAACTTAAATAATTACATTATCACATTTAATAACTTAGAAATTCAATGAAGTTTATCAGAATTATAACGTCCCCTGATGGTGTTATCAGATTTTAATAGTGGCGGTGACAGTGATGGTTATTAATGTCAAGCGTTAGACCAACGACCGCTTCTTGCCGTAAGGTCAGCTATGAAAATGGCACGGGCGCGAGCGTGAATTTGCTGGTATTTTACGTTACGGCTTGTGAAACGTTCAATGCTTATTTGTTGCCAAGGTCTGCGGGTGAGAATGAAGATAATAGAGTTTATACTATTTCAGGTTGTTTGCGCACAGATACTATTCAGATACCTACATGCGTGTACGAAGTAGGTACGTGTGATTTTACATAAACGTTACTAAAGAGTCACTTGATTTTTTGCTTTAACTATTTTACATTTCCAAAGCCGGTCAAGTGCGAGTTGAAGAGTTAATGTAAGTTTAACATTAACTTCACCTCTGTATACTATTAGTTTAGAAGTATAGATTAATAAAAACTTCTAAAATTTCCTGATTGATAATTTAATTTACATTTTATACGATAAGTACATATCTATAGTGAATATTTTTGATAAATTTAATATTCTTCTTTTTGTAATAATATTACTGTATCCGTACCTTTTTAGTTATAACTGGTTGACATTAGAGTTGCCGCGAATACTCGCTATTTTTCGGTATTCGGCATTACTCGACATTTTTTTGATATTCGTTGTATACGAATAATAGCTATACTCCGTTTGTTTAGGTAAACAAATCGTAAAAAGGGTTCTTTTATAGGGGCATTTTTCGTTCCTAAATAAAAAGAAACCCAAATAAATCATTTTAGAACTTAAAATCCATTTCTTCTCTTATTTTTTTCTATATTTAACTACTTTGTTTAATATTAAGTGGCAATTATTATTTCCTTAGCTGAATCAAAATAATTATATTATTTAAAATGATTTAAAAAAAATTATTGCACTGTGCCTACCATAAAGAAACTAAAAAGACATATTCAAAACAGTTTTTTCCAGATCGGGCCATACATACGTGCGTCAAAGTCTATTCGCAGTTCGTATATAGTTCGTTGCCATAATTGTTAAAATTTTGTGTTTCTGTGCTGTTAATTCTGTTATTGTTATAGTTTTTATTGTTATGGTTGTTATTGTTATAGTTGTTAGTAGTGTTGTTAATTGATTTGTTGGTTTAACTGCGGAAATGGGTGATCCTGAACCTGGTACTAGTCGTCCTAGATGCCATTCGTCAAACGTATCACGAGGGGCCCTCTTTCATCTTCAGAGAAACAAACTTACTGTAATAAACATATTCAAGTTTGTTGAGGAAACGTGGCCCAAGGATACTTATCCTTATAGAACGGATGTTCACGAAAATACCATTGTCATTAAACGTTGACAATCTCTGAAATCCGGCATTTTTATTGTTTACCTTTTTTTAAGTACCTAACCAAATGGAGTATAGTATTATTCGGTATTCGGCGAATAGTCGTCTAAAATAAAATTTTAACGAACAAAAACTTATGAGTTGGGAATAATCAATTTTTATTATTTTTCGTAACATAACATAAACTCACGCCTATATCCCCGAAGGGGTAGGCAGAGGTGCTAGCACCCACGTTTCGCCAGTTTATGTTTTAGGTCCCAATGTAATAGGTGGCGAGCCTATTGCCATTAACCGGGCACTTATAAACCTGCGATAAATACACACATAACTTCGAAAAGCATCGAAAAGTCATTGGTGTGTGCCATGTTAATACCTGGGATCGAACCCGAGACCTCGTCTCAGCAGTCCTTTACCCATACCACTAGGCTACCGCGGCTCATTATTATTTTCCATAATAAAACAATACACAGTATCAATTATTATCTGTAATATGAGCCTGTGCCTATCATATTCATGACATAAAATTAGTTAAGCTTTTTAATTAATATTTAAAATCCAACAGAGGCAGATTGTGGTGTAAATAGTTATTTGTTCAACTAGAGAGGAAAGTTGGTTTTCCAAGCGAGTGCTAATTTTGAATCCCGAGTAAGCGTAAGTAAGAGTACAATATGAATAAAAATGAAACCACATATATTTGCAAACAATAAGTATACTAAAATTTAAAATTGCAGTTATTCGTATTTTTTCTAAAACATTTTCTTTATTTCAGTGTATTATATTTTATTATTTAATTAGATATTTAATTACAACATTACCAAATAATTTTCATTTTAAAGGTTTATTAGTTTCCGAACGTTTTATTGTTTGGGTGTTCTGAAATTTGATAAACACAAAGTCAACTAGTGCCATCTCCACAAAAAAAAAAAATTGATAAATCGAACTTCGAATGACGTGATAATTCGCAGCATTCTAAATTCAAATCACTTTCCCTCACTCTCGCAAGGAAAACGCGTTCCCTCACTCTTATTAAGCAGGGAACCCAGTATGTTTGAGCTGCTAAGGTGAAAAAACTATTTCCGAACAATGGTCAATTGGTCAATATGGTCCGACCGTCCCCCACAATAATTATAAACGCTGGTACAAGAAAAGGGTTATCAGCATTTAAAAATGAACAATTATATTTCTACATTACATTATATGTATGCATGAATATGTCTATTTGCATTGGTCTGGGTGTTTCTATGTATAAGTATATAAGTATGTTTATCCGCATTCTGGAACCCATAACACAAGCTAGGTAAACTATGCTTACTTTGGGTCTAGAAAGCGCTGCCGCGCTGTGTAGAATGACATAGAATATTATTTATTTATTTTATATGTATGTATAACATGAAACAGATTTCTTTAAAAGGCCCCTGTCAAGCAAGCAATTTGACAAATGGTACGATTTGTTTGACAAATGTCACAATTCGGGTGCCCGGGCACCGCGTTAGTCTCTTAAAGGCTTCATTGTTTTCTTTTCTCACAACCTTAGAAGAAATCAGAAATATTTTTAATGTGCCTTATTGATGTCGAATAGTAATGTCTAGTTATTCGAATATTCGCCAAAGTGAATGGCGATTAATCGGTATTAGACTATTCGCTATAACAACTATTATAACGCTAGTTGACATCATATATTATTACGTAGGTATAAAAAGTTACTTTTGAATGTATATTCATTAAAAGTAATGAAAAAACTTTCTTTATTAAGTTACGGGTAATAAAAGATGAAATTTCATGATTTTCTCATAACCTTAGGAAGACAACCGTGGTGACCTGTCACCCCACCACTCGCAAAAAGTTTCAATATTTTGTTGTTGTTGTTTTTGTTTCATTCTAGCGCTTGATTCGTTCTGCAATAAGAGTGAATGCAAGCAATTGCATGCGTCAACGTGACGCGGTAAGTTGTTGTTTTTGTTATATTGGCATAGTTGGGGTGACACGTCACCCCTGTTGTTTTTTCCATATATTTATGTAATTTTCTTATGCTACTGGAATAAAAATCTGATGTAATAAATGGCTTCAAAGTCGGATGACCAGATTCAGAACTACTAGCAAGAGATTGCTGATGAGGAATTTCATGATTATAATTCCACTAAATGTTGATACTTTTGACATAGTGATGTTACGTTACGTTAGGTAGGTACGTTAACACAGTAAGAAATACTAGACGATAGCGGCTTCGATATTTCTATGACATGCAGGATTAAGCTGGTATCAATGTTATGGTACTTTATGTTGACGCTGAATATTTTTACACTCCTGTTAAAAAGTTCCGAAGCAGTTATTTGAAGAATTTAACTTTATAATTGGCACATGAAGCGTCATTTTAGTTTAAATTTATCGCGAGAATTAGGAGTCATTATACGTGATATTCTTAATATGAACCAGGACACTCCTGAAGGTTTGCCCCCGGTAAATTCAAAATCACAAGCAAGATGTAGACTGTCCAAGAAAAAGCAATACAAAAATAATACTTTCTGCAGAAAATGCCTGCTTGCTCTGAACACCGCAAAGTTATAATAAAAAAAATCGACCAAGTGCGAGTCGGACTCGCGCACGAAGGGTTCCGTACTATATATATATATATATATATATATATATATATATATATATATATATATATATATATATATATCTATACAATGGGAGCCCCCCTTTATTTTTTTATATTTAGGACACGTAAAATTGACTTCACCTCGCCTGATGGTAAGCTGAAGGTAAAGTCTCAGGAAAGAGGGTCACTATTACATACACGTACCATGTTAACAATGGTGGCACTCAGCTTGACGGCCTCATCAAACAAGGATTGTCGTCGCAGCAACCCGTGACACCCACTGGTCCCACTAGTGCTGCGACCACAATCCCCCTGCCCGGCTGCACTTGCTGACCCCTTTTTTTTTTTTTCGTGCGGAAATCCCTTCGGATACCCCCGCCAGCCAGTGGGGGTGGTTATGTCGGGCTTGAACCGACTAAAACCGCACGCCGTCTCGGGTCTACAGACGCCGGGGTGTAAGGTTACCCATAGAGCATATCCCTCGCACTCCGACTGACCCTGGGCCATTCGCAGTGTCCCCTCTGATAAGAGCAGAGGGGTACCTGGAGCGACCCCCCCCCCCCCGCGGCCCTTGCAGGCCCGCCATACCCCGACCCCCTCGTGCAATGGGGTCAGCTGGCCCTGAAAAGGGCCGGTTGGTCAGACTCTTGGCCGTTGACGTTGACGCCAGCTACTCCAGAGGAGCAATCAATGATGCGTCATCGCCCACGTTGCCCAGGGTGCACCAAACTTGGAAGTGATCCAACCAGTCGCACCCCTCCAACCAGTCGCACCCCGCACTTGCTGACCCCTGAACGCAATCAAACAGAAATTGGATTACTATTGAGGGTTTTTCGCAACCGTGCACGGTGGTACCCACCCGGCCGAATTTTGTGACAAATTTGTGTCATCAAATTTCTACCACCAGTTATTTATTTTATTTAAATTTAATTATTTATTTTTGAAGTGAATATACAACTAAATATTCTGTGAATAATTCAAGTATCTGCCTGTAGCCGTTTTTTAATATCGAGCAAAAACGGCACTAAATCACGTTTCTTGTATGGGAGCCCCCTTTAAATATTTATTTAATTATGTTTCTAGTATTTTTTGTCATAGCGGTAACAGAAATACATCATCTATGAAAAATTTCAACTGCCTAGCTATCACGGTTATGAGATACAGCCTGGTGACTGACGGACGGATAGACAGCGCAGGGTTAGTAATAGGGTCCCGTTTTTGCCTTTGGGTATCGGAACACTAAAAATGTATGCCATATGTAATAAACCTTATTTCAATATTTCTAATTATATACGCCATTGATCTTATAATAAATAAGTTCATTGATGTGTCAGCCATTTATATATGAAAAAAGTGTTGCCTGCCGAAGGGTAAAGTTTAAATATCCTGTTCTCGCACCAATTCCGGGATAAAAAGTAACCTATGAAATTTTGCCAGCCTGTTTAACCCCCTTGGGGGTTGGTTCTCCGAAATTATATCGTGCTATTCCAAAACTAAGGATCTTAATAAATTAATTTTGATGAAAGTTAAAATGTAGCGTAGGCTTTAGATTATAGCTTAGCTTAGTTTGAGTATAAATTGTGCTATGTAAAATGTTTCAGTATATTTTTTTAATTTTTATAATAAATAGGTACTCAAGTACCGTCTAAAAAATACTCAAGTAGTCTCTACCGTGGATGTTCTCTCGTTGGAGACCATGGTGAGGGCCGTGGTCTCCGACGGGAGCAAGTGACACGCCGCCGCCATTTTCTGCGAGCAGGTAATGTAAGCGAAAGAGACGGCGGAGAGGGAGCGGGAGAGAACCCTGCCCCCGAGTTCCACAGTCTGCGGCGAGGACGCCGCAGACTTGTCTACGCCCGGGACTACCGACCTCCATGATCGGGGCCTGAGGACGGCAGTTGGCCGACTTGCCGTCCTAACAGAAGAAGGCCGTGGCGGAGGCGCGTCGTGTGTGTCCTACACACGCCTGCCTACTCACCGACGCTGGATAAAACCCGACTCCACCAAGCGAGGCCCCGCTGGCGGTCAAGGTCCGCCGGTAGCGCTGGGGTTATTCTTTCGAGGGCTTACCCGGGGTGCCCGGCAATGGGCACTTGGGCAGGACACCGTGCGGTTTTAGTCGGTTCATGCACGACTTAATCGCCCCCGCTGGCCGGCGGGGGGGTATCCGAAGGGATTTCCGAACGTAAAAAATAAAGTAGTCTCTACCGTCTAGTACAAAGTACCTAATAGTAAGAAGTTTGAAAAGAGAGGAGAAGATAAGTAGATATTTATAGTTAGTTTATACAGGATTATACACTAAATGATGTCATTATTCAGAGTGAAGAATCACAACATAAACTATAAAGATACTTCATAACAATAATATTCCGTTATATTACAATAAGTCAGGTATATTTTCTTATTGCTTTAACAATAGCAGCCGAATACCTACCTATTATAAAATAGCACATATATATAACGTATATTATGCTCATCGACGGAAATATAACTAATCGAAGTACCGCTATAGATTACTAAAGAGTTGGAAGTGAATACATAATGCAGAGAATGCATTAACGTGCCCGCTTGACTCTGATCCTATGAATTTTATCTCGGGGCAGAAGATATATAAATTTATTGTTATTGTATTCTTTACTTTATAAATATTATAGTTATACTAGCAGACCCGACAGACGTTGTCCTGTACACACGTCGTTGTGTTAAAAAAAAAAACCAATGGACCAAATTGTGAATCTAAACCATCCTCGAATCCCCTTGAACTCACACAAAAAATTTCATCAAAATCGGTTATAAGGATGAAATCTCGCGTGTATGATTAAAATTTGAAAATTAGATTGTCATAGTTGTTATTCACATTTGATTGTTTTTACAACTCATTTCACATTTTGTCTCACGGTGAAAATGGCTTATAAAGAACAGTTTGATTTAATGGAAGCTTATTTTTTAACTAACAAAAACGGGAATCTAGCTCTGCGGTGGTATGGAGAGAGATATCAAGACTAACAGGCACCAACTCGGTTCGTATTGAAAAGAATGGTAGAAAATTTAAAGAATATGGGTGGTTTCAAGAAGAGACGGCAAACTATTCAGCAAAACTATTTCGATTTTGAACTAGATGTTTTAACATACTTTGAATCATTTCCGAAGGCTTCAAGTAGAGATGCTGCCGATGAATTAGGAACAACCCACACTCGCGTACTTAAAGTGCGGAAAAAGTATAAGTATAAATGCTATCGTGAAGGTCGGTTGGTGCAAAAATTGCATATTGGGGATCGTGAGAGACGATTACAATTTTGTGAAAACATGCTTGTAGAAATTGACCGAAACCCTAATTTTTGAGTAACATTGTATGGTCTGACGAAACCAACTTCAGCAATAATGGCATGTACAATCGCCGCAATAACCATTATTGGTGAATCCTGTTCGTGTTAATGAAACTAACAATCAAGTAAGATTTTCTTTCAACGTTTGGTGCGGAATTATGAGAAATAATGTAGTGTTAGTCCACGTGTACGAAAGTCATTTAAACACTGTCAAGTATATTGAAATACTGGATCTCTTAAGAAACGAGTTAAATAGTTTCCCCGAGGAAGAGCGAAACCAAATAATTCTACAGTAAGATGGTGCTCCAGCACATAACAGCAGAATCACTACTGCCTACATTAATAACCATTTTAATACCTGGATTGGTACAAACGACACAATCAGATGGCCTGCGAGATCGCCAGATCTCACCCCATTAGATTTTTTTTTGTGGGGATATGTAAAAAATCAAATTTACAAGAAATCTTATGCGAATGACAACGAGTTGAGAGTTGAAGTTCAGAATACGATTTATAATATTCACCACAACACTTTATTAAAGGTTACTAGAAATGAATTCGTTATAAGAATAAATTTGTGTATCCAAGAGAATGGAGCCCATTTCGAGCAACTAATTAGTTAGTTTACCATTTTTGTAAATAATTATATTAATTTAAGATTTCCTGGTTTTCCATTCATTTAATTTATCATGTTTGTTACAGAGATTTCATCCTTATAATTGACCCTAACGATCGATGCAATAAAAGTATAGGGTATATTTTTTCAGATTTTAGCCGGTTCGATTCCCGGGTGTGGAAGAGAATTTTCGAAAATCTTTGAATGCAGTTTGCTTTCTATTAAAAAATAAAGGAATGTTTCCTTTGAGTAAAATTTTCTATCTGCAGTATTGAGAGTACTTTCCCTCCAGGTGGCATTACAAAATTCCACCCTGTATAAAGATAAACATTTAACTACTATTATATTACTATACCTACTGCCTCCTTGAAAACTTTTAGTCAATATCCTGTAGGTATAAGAAATATATAATTATTTGAAAAAGAAAATCAGAGGCCTGTCAATGACGCGCTTGAAACAATTTAGTTCAATTCAGTGGCGCCGATGGAGAGAGATGGAGTATTGCTCATCTCTCTCCCTTAGCTCAGCTGCCCAAAACTGAATTATTTTAAGCGCGTCGTGGTTAGCCCGTAGAAACCGGTAGAAACATTCTGCAGATTCCCTATCTGATATGTATGGTGAAGTATAGAAAACCGCCAACATTTCTCTGTCATACAAGTTAATTAATTAGAATTAATGTAATTTAACGGTATTAACTCGCAATTTAGCTAAGTAACCCATAGGCCATTTATCAATATAGCGAATTATCTAACTTGTAATTTTTGTCCCAGTACCTATTAAGAAATTTCTTATACGAGTAACCAGATTACCGATTTGACAATAATAATAGCACAATATCACTCCTGGTATTCAAGGTGCTTCAAAACCGGAAACTTTTGTTTCGGTTTCACCATTAAAAGTTAGGATGGTTACGTTGCCGCTAAATGGTGTTAAGCCCTCCCATTTGGCAAGTTGTTTCCAACTGACGAATAGCAGAAGGCCCCGGCCCTCACTTCCAGGTTCCATGGAGGGGTCCCGGCTAGGAAATTTGCCGCCTTGACGGATTCATGCCATCACTTTCAACGGGCTGTGTGGAACACCCACGTTGCGGGTTGCCAGACGTTCCGCCCCTACGGATACCCCATACAGGATGCACGATCCCAAGGTACAGTCTCCTAGTGGGAACGTTGGGTCCCTTAATGTTGGGCATTAGCCGTGACAAACGAGAGCCCTTACATCTGATATATCTGATATGTTTGGGAAGTTCGCTATTGGCCCTACAGTGCGTCATTGCCTCATCACGTACGGTGTTGGCCTCGGCCCGGCTGGACTGGATAGTTACGCCCTGATAGCGCCAATAGCTAGCCCCCAATCATACCCGAAGTGAGGTCTCTAGTTCGAGTGAGACTCAAAATAGATTTTTTAATATTACAGAATACCACTACATCTCGGTATTGCATAGTTGCAAGTCGTAAATGTACCGCATATAGGTAGATTAATTAGATTCAATCAGCTACTCGCGCTGCAGTACGTGTGAAAAGTTTTTTGGAAGTTTATGTTTTACGATTTACATAAGAATAACCACTTTTTACGATTTTTTTTACTGCTTTTGTCCGACCCTGATTACCACTACTGTCAACAGCAGTAACATATATATAAAACCAAATCGTGTTAGTGATAACCGGGATAAACTCAAGAACGGATGACTGACTTTCATGATCCTTGATTTTTTAGATTTGTCATTTGTCTCCACCTATACTGTGCCCGTTTTTTTGCGGTTTTTAATGCCGGGGTGCAAGGAGACATTCACGATTCACATTAGCCGGGTCAGCTAGTATCATTTTGGCCGCAGTGGACTTAAGTTTTATTGGCCGCCGCGCCGTCGTGGGTGTGTAATGATAACATAGCATCGGAGAGACCTACAGAAAACTGTCTTGGAACGCAAATCATACAATAAGAAATACATTGCAGAAGTTGATATTGTAATGCATCCATAGCCAAGCGATACGTTCATTGTGCCATAGACACCAGATAAATTTATTCTACTTTAGGATGGCACGACCACTGAATATAAACTACGCCAACATAGAAAAGTACCGGCTCCAGTTAATGCTAGACTATTGTACATTATGCAAATTAAAAATACCAGCCAGCAAGTGTGATACTTGAAGTGCCCCTATACGACAACAAACGAATGTACTTGACAAAGTGTAGTGTGGTGTGATAGGCTAGGGGTGTCTCACAGAACTAAGTAATAATAATTATTATTTATTAGTTATGTGGGGTGTGTCTATTGTCTAATAGCACAGATTACATAATATTATTCTAATACTAATAGTTCCCGCAAGCCGTATCGGTTTCACCTCCGTATGCCCTTGAAAATATCACTTCCACACCTAGCATATATCTCTGACTCCTAATTTTACCCTGCTGTTCCATCACACTTATGGTAGCGTACCATGGGTATGGTACGCTACCATAAGAATGTTCATGCAAAATTTAAGCTGAATCTGTTCAGTGGTTTTCAAGTGATGCTCGGAAATCTATAATAAAAGCAGACAAACAGTAAAATATTCTAAAAAATACATTTTTGGCATCGGTAACGTTCCTAGAACACATAACAATTTTTTTTTTTGAAAAAATATTGAATGTACTGTTTTCACCTCGTTACGATTTTTTAATAGTAATAAACGTGATACCTAAATAAAGCCAGTGTAGTGTTGCTATATCGACGACGACGACGATGAGAATAGAGGAACGATGAAGGACGGTTTTTAGCCTGTATGAGTTTTTGACGGACATCAAAATCGAATTGAACTGTTCTGCTTGTTTTAATTTAATAATTTATTCTGTAATCACAAGAATAGCCGCAATTTCACCAATGTCAAGTCAAATATCTTTTTTTACGTGTGGGACTGGACTGAAGCCCGTGGGGGTTGCCACACGTGTGAACTCCACCGGTGCCAGCAATGAGGTATGTTGGTATCCAACCGACGAAAACCACACGGTGTCGTTCCCAAGCGTCCATTACCGGGCACCCCGGGTACGCCCTCAAAGGGATAATTCCCGCACTATCCTACTATTATTACAAACCCGAAAGTCTTGTCTGCATGTATGGATGTTTGTTACTCTTTCAGAATTCTACGCGGGCGGAGTCACGGGTAGCAGTCAGTAATAAATATTTATAAAATGATTAATGGCGAAGACGCCAATGTCAACTTTTTCAAGAAATTCCACTAGAGCCACGTTATCCACGCCACGCCAGTGAATTTATTTTCGTATGTCCACCCCCGACGAAATAAGGTGGTCCAGACGTGTGGTTGGATTTTAATAGGCAGTACGTACGTACTGGTACTAAAAAGGTGATCGCCTATGTGTCATTAAATCTGTCAATAAAGAGGCACTTGCTCAAAACAATGTTGCTTACATACCTACGCTATGTGTTTCAAATTAGCAAAAATGTAAATGTGAGTATCTAAATAGATGAAAATATATATGTAAATGTCACTGTGTGCGGATGTACGCTCGGGTGATCAGCCAGGAAATGGATCAGCCCAGGGGCGCAGTCTCTCTCATGTTATATAAAACGAGGCAAGTGAGTGCAGATACGCTTCGCCGCTGTATGTGTGCGATGGCGACGGCTACACGTTGTCAGGTCAAGGACCGGAGTGCGATCATACCTGATACCTGCTACCGCCAACCGCGTGCCTTCTCATGTAATCATTTCGCACTTGCGCGGTCAATTATTTAATGTAAATATAGCAAACATTACGCATGTCGCCGCTATGTCACCTTTTTACGTGTTGAAACCCCCACGCGCTTCACCCCACCGGTGGCAGCGATGAGGTGAGTATGTTGGAATCTAATCGACTAAAACCACACGGTGTCCTTCGCATCATCGCCTGATTACTCGTCGGCAATCTGACGATTTTATACGATATTTATCGGTAATGCGATGCATTGGAACCTCTTTAATCTAGATATTATAATTTAAAAGCCAAACATGAAGTTAGAATATTTTCAATATCTGAAATTAGGTATAGGCACAATTTCTAAAGTTAGCAATTATATACAATCCTGGGTGTACAGGCCCTACGAACCTTCTTCAGGCTCAAGCCAAACTCACCTACAAATCGTGCACCTGCTAAAGAACGGACGAGGTTCTGGTGTAGGCTTTTCTCTCAGAGTTTGGAGGTCAGAGGGCAGTTGCTCCCGGGAAAACCGACATGAAACAATCAAAAACAATAAGCGGAAGGACCTCAAGCTCTAAAGTGTAAACTTTGGACGCAACTGGGAAATCACCATGAAGATGATGATGAGCAATCGAATACAATCCATAATCTTGTCACAGATTGATTGTGAAAGAATGTTTTATACCTACGTCTATGCAAACATACGTGGCTCCAAGGATAAATGATTTACGGGCGTTTAACGGTTGGGTGGCCTCAGACTGAACTGACCACCCGGGATAGATGTACACATACATACATATACTCACGCCTTTTTCCCTACGGGGTAGGCAGAGACAACAGCCCGCCATCTGCTTCTGTCCTTACATACTTCACGAGCTTCCTTCACTGTCATTAAACCTTTCATGCAAGCCCGCCGGTTTCGAGCGCTTTTGACCTGCCCTTTTTTCAAAACCTCGTTAATTTGATCAGTGTAGGTTCTGTGAGGTCGACCCCGGCTTGCCTGCCCACTTACATCTGCCTTATATACTTGGTGTGTTATTCGCTCAGTAGTTATTAGTTCCAAGTACCCAATTAAACCACCTTAGCATACCCTTTTCAATTCTTGTGACAACATTCTCTCCATTCTCGTATATCTGTATTCCTCTTCCTATCAGCCAACCTTACTGGAGTAAGCTTGGCTGATAGGAAGAGATAGAAGAGTGGACACATACTACGCAATGAACGCATCTCCACTGCATTCACTCTACTTTCATGATTTTTCTGCCATACCCAACTTTCACTTCCACACATTAATGCAGCGGAGATGCGAATGCTGAGATTAATGTGTGGTGTGACAAGAATGGATAAGATTAGGAATGAGTACATTCGAGGAAGTTTAAAAGTAGCGCCATTAACAGAAAAGTTACGAAGAAATCGCTTGTCCTGGTTCGGACATGTAATGCATAGGGATGAAAGTAATATCGTAAGGAAGGCATTAAGTATGGAAGTGGACGGTTAAAAGGGGAGAGGACAACCTAAGAGGAGTTTAATGGACTGTGTGAAAGAGGATATGGTTAGGAAGGGAGTGAATGTTGCGCCGACCCCAAATAATTTTAGGATAAGGGCAGGAGGATGATGATGATGACATTAATGTGGGGACTAGCACACCGTTATGAACCGCCAGTCGTGCCTTCTCCGCACTGACTGACCACTCTTGAAGGAGTGTAGCGCACCATTTACGCGATTTCCTGCAGTCACTCTCCTTTCAATATCACCATCGTATCTTCCATCCCTTGTGAACAAACTACCCAAGTATACAAACTCTGACACTTGTTCTACACCTTCACCTTCAATCATAACATTATATTCAGTTCTTTCTTGCTGCCTCTCAAAAAACATATAGCTTTCGTCTTTTTTGCATTCACTTTCATACCCCTCGCTTTAAAGGCCTCATTCATGGTGTTCATCATTTTCTGCAACTCCTGCGACGATGATGCAAGTATAACTTGGTCCTCGGCGTATAGGAGGCACTTAACACGCAGGTCTCCCATCTTTATTCCATATTCACATCCTTTCATATCACTCATACAGCTATCCATGAAAAGATTGAACAACCAAGGCGAAGCTACACATTCTTGCCTGACACCTTTAGAGATGTCAAACCAGTCTGTGTAGGCGCCATTAATGCTAACACAGGCTCTGGTGCTCTCTTACAATGACTTCAGAGCCCGTATTAAGTTGCCATCCATCCCATACATGGATAGTACCTTCCACAACTCATTCCTGTTCACCTACTGTGTTCTACGAATGTGCAAAACACTTTCTGGATAGAAGTGTCCGCGCAAATTTGACCCTCCATAGAATGCTCCACCCCGTCCATCCCGTTGTACATCGCGCCAAAGTGCGGAGGCAGGGGCCTTCTTAGTGGCAAGGCTATGCATAATCGCGAGGTGTGCAATCTCAGTGAATATTTCCTATCGAAGACGGACAGTTGCATAGATGGGTCATTAAATGCGATAAAGAACTGACTCTGTTAGCCCTGGCCAACACAAAAGTAGCGTGCATCAGCAGTACTTGGTACCTCTGAGCGTGAGGCCGTACGGAAAGGTAAAGAGCTACTCGGACACTTCTTTAAGGCTTTCCATGAGCCTCATGCGGACTGAGAGGCCTCCGTGCACTGACTGCGCTTTGGTGACCTCTTTGATGACCTCTTTGGGGAAACCGAGGGTTTTGTCTGTGCGATATAAGATCAGGTTATCAAGTCGAAGAACAACAGGAGGTGCATACTGAGGGATGGAACCGCGGACGTGTGTCGTTTATGCCACCGTCCTGACGAGTCACTCAGACATGTGACCGGTTGTTTCATGCTTGCTAACAATGAGTATCTGCACGGGCATAACCAAAAAGCCAGAATACTACATCAAGAACTTGCCCTTAAATACGGCCTCATCGCGCAAAGGCCGCCATACTACTAGTACGTGCCGGAAGCCGTACTCGAAAATGACCACTCCAAGCTCTATTGGAACCGCTCCATCATCACGTATAGGACAATAATTCTAGCGAATAAGCCTGATATCGTGCTGATGGACCGGACAGAGTCAATACTATTTCTTGTGGACATCACTATTCCCTATGACGAGAACCTCGTCCGCGCCGAAGCAGGTAAGAAAACCAAATGACATGTGCGGTCCACAGAATTGTTATTTCAGCCAATGGTTTGATCCCAAGGATTTCAGTCCATCTAGGGAGGCTCGGGAATATTGAGAAGTCAGTGGCAGCCGCGGTTCAGAGAGTGGTCTTGCTTGACAATGCCTGAATAGTTCGGCAGTTCCTCTGCCAGTCCTAATGCCCTGGCCGACTACAGCTTGCCACGCCAGGGCTATCTCGCCGCCTCTCCCTTACTCTAGGGGAGGCGTGATATTGCTCGATAATAATAAAATTTATTGAAGGTTAACTTCAGTACAAAATAATTTACAAAATTTGCAGTTTAACATTAATTATGACAAGAATTCGAAAGGTAAGACACCCTGATCCTAAACTAGGTCGAAACCTGTAATATAGGCATCAGAACACTTGCCCCTATTTTTTAATTTTTGGTGGCGTTAGAGCACAATACCGCAATAAATAAAACTATTAACTACATTTAAACACTGATCTTAATCTTCAATATAGTGCATGCATGGTTTTGTACAGTGATGTTGTGTGAGAGTGTATGTGTGGGTGTGTATATATGTGAGGGTGTGTTTTGTGCACAAATATAAACTTATTATACGTGTGAGAGGACTTGAAAGGAAAATGAAGTGTGTTTGAAGCCTTTTTTTATAATTTTTCAACTTACATCACAATTTCAGTTACACTGTAGTCTAAACGATGCAACCATTCAAATAGGGATATTCTACTTTTATGATAGATCATTGTATGTAATTTAAGTTCTTTGTTTATCTTATTGAAGAGATAGCTGCCCAGAAAACAAGGGAAATAATTTATGTAGATGGTATTAAATTTTGTCACACTAAATATTTTATGGCTAATACGTCTGTTTTGCGGTTCCTTCACCTTTTCAGGGTTTACAAGTTTATGACTTAATTTCAAGTTTATGTTTTAAGTGTCAGTTAATTCAATTACCGCATCGGCAGTTAATCTTACTTCCCGAAATCCGAATTGATTGTCCGAAAGAAGCCGGTTCTTCTAAGATTCATAATGAGTCTATTATTAAGAATCCTTTCTAAAGTTTTAGAAAGAGTGGGGAGTAAACAGATTGGCCGATAATTACTTACAGCTGTTTTGTCTTCACTTACATAAATTGGTATTATGATAGTATTATGCCTTATAAGGCCACCTTACACCCTGTGGTCGTGTGATCTGAAGACCCGAGATGGAGTGCGGTTTTAGTCGGTTCGAATCCGACATAACCGTCCGTTTTCAAAAGGACAAACGATAAAGATGGAGATGATAATGCTTCGTCTATAGTGCTTTTAGTGTCACTACATTGTTTAATTGAGTTTGCCAAGGTTTGACCTATATTTATAAAGTTATCATTTACGGAATCAACGGCCGGCAGTAGTGTGGAGCACTCGCCGATAGCTCGTGAGGTCCATGAGACTTGGTTCTGTAGTTAGTGATTCTTGAGCTTCCCAGGTATTTTTAATACTTGTTTTACCTACAATCACTAGCACTGACTTTTCATCCTGAATTTTTAATTTCGTAAGTAAACTAGTGCAGAAGTTTCTATATTTATGATAAGTAACGCTGAGGATTGCATTTTCAGTATCATTTCTCAACTTGGTGTGCATTTTAATGTATATGCATACACTCAAGGTACATACCTACATTACATTATCCCATACATTTATCCTTGTAAAATAAGTGACATCTGCGAAACCCGGGATCTTGGACAATAATGTATCATTTAGTGAGCTACCTCTAATTTTTACACTGCTGTGATACAAATTGCAGTTATGCGTGCAATAAATTACTGCGATTTCTCGCATTCAATTGGTGGCAATGAATGATGTAACACGCCTGTGCAGTCTATATTGTCATTATAGTCGGATCACCATCTGCAGTAGTAACAGCTGACACGACGTTATTCAAAGCTATTTGCATTTCGTCATAATACTTTTACAGTGTATTATATTATACATATGATATAATACGGTTTCTACATTTGTGTTCGTTTCTTTTCACACGTGTGACTATAACAATGCCTAATTACCTAGTTGGTAAGGTGAACTTAGTTTTTCCTTTTGAGGTAACTATCCTGACCTGACCCCGATATCTATTATACAATACCTTTATTATTATTTTTATGATGGCAAGTGTGCCGATGACGACAATTTTGCCGATGACAGTACCTAATGCATTGAAGATTTGTGTGGCATAATAGAAATTAGGATTGTGAGCAAAATAATTTATAAATCCTTTAGAACCGTTGGGCTTGATGAGACTCTACAATGTATTTAAACTAAGAAGGTCATAAAGTCCGCCGGAAACCCTGGGGTTATCCATTCGAGGGCTTACCCGGAGTGTCCAGGCACGGACACTTGGGGAGGAGACCGTGCGGTTTTAGTCGAAACACGACATAACCACCCCCGCTTCTCAGTATAATGTCCCGGCCTACACCTCGGAGCCCGGGGTCTTATTATTAATAACCGGGTTATTTAAGCTAATTAGATATGTTGAGTTTATTCGAGACTAGCTGTTGTCTTTTTTGGTGGTTATGTCGTGTATCGACTAGCCTGCAAAATGTATTCTGTACCTTTTTTTTTTTTTTTTTTTTATCGTGCGGAAATCCCTTCGGATACCCCCCCGCATGCCAGCGGGGGCGGTTATGTCGGGCTTGAACCGACTAAAACCGCACGCCGTCTCGGGTCTACAGACGCCGGGGTGTAAGGTTGCCCATAGAGCATATCCCTCGCACCCCGACTGACCCTGGGCCATCTCCGGTTTCGAGATGGCCCCCTCGGGTTTGGGAACCACGGTGTCCCCGTCTTGCCCCGGTTTGGGGGAGGGGCGCTAGTCGCCCCACCGTCCCGGCCTGCTTCTGCTCGGGTGACAGGTGGCCTCACCCGCCACCCCCAGGCCTGCGCTCATGGAGGACGGAGGTCGTTAAGCGACCTCCGGCGCCTGAGTTGCCTGCGACGCGCGGCGAGCAAGTTGCGGGCTCGGCGGACCGGGAGAGTTCTAAGTCTCTCCCGGGCGCGCTCCGCCACCTCCTTCGCGAGCATTACATGCTCGCAGAAGGAGGCGGCGGCGGCCCACGCGCTCGCGCTCCGCACCATTGCCGCAATCATGCTGCCGAGCGAGAGGACTCCCACCCCGATGGCTGCCACGAGGTCACGCCTCGGCGCCTCCCACGCCGGGCAGTCCGCCAGCGTGTGCAGCCCTGAGTCCTCGCTCGCGTCGCAGTGATGACACTCAGGCGTTGGCTCCTTCCTGATCCGATGCAGGTGGTCCCCGAAGCACCCCTTCCCTGAGATCACCTGCGTCAGTCGGTAGGAGAGGCTTCCGTGTCGCCTCTCCAGCCAATCCTCCATGATGGGCCTTACCGCCGAAATGTATTCTGTACCTGAATCGCTTTTTCCACTGCAAGCCTTGTGGCCTCAAGAAAAGATAAATGCAAAACTTGATTATTTTATTTAAATAGCTGTGCCTGCGACTTCGTACTCGTGGATTTTAATTTTTTATTGGTTTTAATTCTTTTGCGCGGCAATTTCTTTTTTCTAAAAGTAAGTAAATAAGTAGTCTTTTTTTTTACGACATCACGCCCCAAAACTGTCTAGGGATATTTTACATTAATAGATGTAATTAAAAAAATATCAATGCTAGAAAAAAGGGGTTTTCCAAATTTAAATTTAAATAAAGAATATTAAAAGTTGACAAGCTTTAATTTGAGTATATGTATTTGTGTGTATTTTTATATGCCCTAAATTATTATTATTTACGTCCAAACAAAACCTTAATTAAGTAAAACGAAACATTAAATCAGATTTCATTCATAATTTTGTGGGTTTAATCTCTTTGCACGGAACCCTAATTCTTTTTCTCAAATTATACAGGCCCTAAATTATTATTATTTACGTCCAAACAAAACCTTAATTAAGTAAGACGAACCATTAAATCTGATTTTATTCACAATTTTGTGCCTTCCTATTTTTTTTGCACCGAACCCTAATACCTTGATCTATAAATAAAGTAGCCTAGATGTTACGCCTTGTAACGTTACCTATCTGCCAGTGAAAGTCCCGTCAAAAATTCTTATTTTAATATTGCAAACAGACACTTCAATTTTATTTATTTGTATAAATTATATCGGTTGATAAATCCGACAGGAACTAGAGAGCCCTATATAGCCCTATGGCCCTGTGCACCTTGGATTACGTAAGTAAGTAAGTAGCCCTGGGTGCCTAATAGATAAGACTCTAACTACGCAAATTGATTTCAATTCAACATCAAAATTCAATTCCAAAGACTATTCCTAAAGATATCAAAGCATAGCAGTAACTTAAAGGTGTTTGTATTGTGATTAAGTATGCCTCCAATCAAAGGTAGCAAACAATGTAAACAGCCTTTAGTCACGCACAAATTTAGGCGTGGTTAATTGGGTTACTAACATTATGCCTAAGTATAATTAATTAACTGTTCTGCAATAATGTATTTCTTTGGTTTCAGATTCTTTTTTGTACGCTCAATACTCACAAAGTGGACATGAAGAAACTTTTAGGCGGACAAATAGGACTAGAAGATTTCATATTTGCACATAGAAAAGGTAGACCAAAAGAAATAGAAATAATGAAGACTGAAGATGCTTTAGGGTTGACTATAACAGATAATGGTGCAGGATATGCTTTCATTAAAAGAATAAAAGAAGGTTCTATAGTAGCAGGGATTCCCCACATTGAAGTACGTATAGTTTTATGAAATCTTTTAACTAGAATAGGTATCTAATTGCCTAAAATTAATATAACTAGCTGTGTAGGCACATATCTAAATCCATATATAAATCCACGTTTAGATTTTTTATTTTAATTTTATTTAAAACCTGTTGTATAATATTGCAACTTCATTACTCAACATCATAACAAACTAAAACATCAACTACATTAATATTACAGACATTTCTATTTTATTTATTTGTATGGGTATATATAAAGAAGCGTCGTCGGTAGCTTAGTAGTCAAGAAGTCAGCCTGGCCTGGCTATTACACTACCAACCTGAACCCACTCCTTACATAAGCAATTTAGCTTAGCCGAAGGCTTTAGGGAGAATACTAGTAATTTGTTATTAATATTGTTAATAAAAAATAGTTATTATGCACTTTGTTAACTATGATTAAGGAGAGTGCTTTATTCATAATAACCCATTTCCCATTATTGTTGAAATGTAAGTAAAAAAAAAAGTTAATAGACTTTTTGAATAATATCACATGTGTAACTCCTGTATAGGTTAATTAGGTTCTCAAATATAAAGCAATATGCAATATACTATAATATGTATTTTGTTCGAATCTTATTGCAAAAAAATATAATGAGCTAAATTCATTTCAGGCACAACCTGCACACAAGTTAGGTTCATAATGGAGAAATCATATTCTTGGGCGTAATGTATCAGCTGTAGTCCTCTAGAGCTTCTTTTTTCAAGCCCAAAATTTCTAAGAAGTTTGTTTTCTTCGGAGTGTGGTTTCCCTATTTTCGTGTAAAATCGCCCAGACTATTATATTTTTGCTTGAAATTTCAGTAGCGTCATGTAGAGTGTTATAGAATGTTTCAATTTCCGACTCTTCAGACTTTTCAGTATTGAAATATAACTGGATAATAGTGAGTGGTAGACCATTTTATCTATCTATCTAATGACGTAAGTTTTTCAGGTGCTCGTTTTTTAATGAAGCCGACTCCATACTCTCGCTTTATCTGCCCTTTGTAGCATAATATGAATTTCTCATATTCCGCTATGCTTACCTCTTATACCTCATATCCTGCTTACCTCTGACAAACCGATGATATCATATTTCACATTTTTAAGCGCATTCAAAAGTTCTATGAGTTTAGCCGAGCTCGCCAGCTTTATAGAAGTTGTCTTTATTTTTCTTATTGTTGAAAGTAGTTTTCAGTGTCTTGGATGGATTGGTCAAGAGAAAAACGGATTTCGTTCTTCTCCCCCACGGTGACCAACCGTATTGAGTTTTGAGGTGACAGAGGGCCCTCTGTTAATTGCTAGATATTGGATGATTGGATGTAGGAGTTTCATTATTTGTGAAGTGTTGGGGGTCTTTTCTTTTCATGAAAGCTGTGATTTTTGAATTTTAGGCCATGGAAATCTAATTTTTTTAAACGTTCTTAGTAAATATGTGGTTATTACCTAGTATTTAATAAAATATATACGAGTAGGTATTACCTGAATCACATTATTATCTAAATGACTATAAAGTCATGTGTGGGATGGCAACTTTAAAAACTAAACGGGTATTTATATTATCTCAGAAACACTTTTTTTCTTCTGCCGTTGTATAATACACTCGAAATGGTTGGTTATAATATAGGTAATATTAATAGATCCGGTTTTGGGTACAGGGGCTCTCAAGGTTGTGAACAAGGCCAGACGGTCGGCCTGACCGTTACGTGTTTACTAGATTATACACTTACTTTCTAGTTTATTGAAATAAAAAACCCACTTAACTTCGTAACTATCCACACAATAAAAAAATCCACACATAGATTGTGTAGATACCTACTAAGGTGGGTTTTTTGTTTCAAAGGTGAAAATATTAAAATTACGTTCATTCACACTTAAATTGGCTTTTCACGTTTCACTCAATAAAATTCATTGAGAAGGTCTCTCGTAATAACATATTTTAGTTTCAATTGATTTCGGTTCCTGTTATTAGTGAAATCATTCATTAAAGAAAACGTGATATATTTACGAGATTGCGCGATTAAATGTGTTTAAGACTGTGTACTTACCTACCTATCGCCTTTGTAACTACAAAATAAACATAAAGATTAGAAAGAAAGTAGAAAGTAAATGAAATACCTACTGTGGTTCAAATAATATAAATTATTAAACATAATTATTCAAACGCAATTGAATGCACAATCAATTTGTACAGCCTGCGTATTATTTATTTTAATATTTTTGAATAAACTGTAAAGATAGTTACATCACTAGTCAAATGTAGTATAACAATGCGACCTCTGCGACGTGGTGGTAGAGCGTTCAACTGCTACGTCGCGGGTTCGCTTTCCGCTCAGTGCAATAAAATAAAATACCCATAGATAAGGTACTACTAGCTAGTTAAGTTGTGCTTACTGTCTGTCTAGATCGCTATCTAGACCGCTATATAGAGTGCGTAGTAACTTTTTTCGTTTTTCGTGCGGAAATCCCTTCGGATACCAACCCCCTCCCCCCTCCACACCTCCCCCCCCACCCGCCGGCCAGCGGGGGTGGTTATGTCGGGCTTGAACTGACTAAAACCACACGCCGTCCTGGGTCTTCAAAAGCCGGGGAGTAAGGTTGCCCATAAAGCATATTCCTCGCACCCCGACTGACCCTGGGCCATCTCCGGTTTCGAGATGGCCCCTTCGGATTTGGGAACCACGGTGTCTCCGTCTTGCCCCGGTTGGGGGAGGGGCGCTAGTAGCCCCGCCGTCCCGGCCTGCTTCTGTTGGGGTGATAGGCGGCCTCACCTGCAATCCAAGGCCTGCGCTCATGGAGGACGGAGGTCGTTAAGCGACCTTCGGCGCCTGAGTCGCTTGCGACGTGCGGTAAGTATGTTGCGGGCTCGGCGGGCCGGGAGACTTCTAAATCTCTCCTGGGCGCAATCCGCCATCTCCTTCTCGAGCATTACATGCTCGACAGTGCGCAGTACCTTTTTTATTTTCGTGCGGAAATCCCGTCGTCTTGTAGAGTACATATTGAACGCAGAAAATAATCGCTGGAGGTGTAAGTTCCGTGATTTCCGTGAGTAGTGATAGCTACGAATAGGATACATTATTCGTAGGTAGTGAGTAGGTATGTCACTGATTGTAAACAAATTCTTTTCGACCTGAGTAATGTATTAACCGTCAACTGTAATATTTAAATAGCTATAATGTCAAATCTACATGTTCACCTATATTCGCCTGTCCAATTTTAAAACATAGTATCTGATATTTTTTCAAAAACGATTTTCGACCTTATAGACCGCACTCCACATACTAGGCCAGCAAAAACTTACAGAAATTAGTGATTGTCAGTGGACAGCCGATGTTTATGGTAAAGGTGCAGTAACATATTACATCCAACGACAATGAGTACGCAGCGTATAGACAAAGAGTTAATTTAAAGTGTAGGTAGAGCGGAAGAATAAAATTCAACACCGTGTTAAACTTCGCTAAGAAAAAAAAAGGCAGAGAACTCGGACGTCAGTGTATTTTCAGCGAATTGTTTTGTTTTGTTTTTCTTTAATTAGGTAGGTATATATAAATATAGAACTTTATTACAATGTAGTGTTGTCAAATTAATAAATTAAAATTTTTATATTTCGCATGAATTAACAAAATTCGATAAAAAATGTTCATCCGTCTTATAAAAATCACATGAGTTATGCAATTTTGAACTCTATGACACGGCTTCTTGAATTGAAGTACGAACTCGTCCTAACCATCCTCACTATTTTTTAGCAGAATTACGTAAAACATGGTACTGTTGCTTGTTTAATATCAGATATTTATTATATAGGGGTGTGTGTTGGGTAACCTCCTCGAGTGTCGCTCCGATTCCGATCCCGCTGCAGTCCGGGGGGAACGGAATCGGAGCGGCCGGTACACCCTGGGCGGCGGTCAATGGCTTCCCCTTCACCCCTTCATAGGGTTGGCATTGATCGTCGGCCAATACCCAACGTGGCGGGAACACATCGCTCTCCGTACTCCTCTGCTTTCAGAGGAGACAGGATGAGCGATGCTGTTAGTGGTGAGATGGCCCAGGGTCAGCCGGGGTGCGAGGGATATGCTCTATGGGTAACCTTACACCCCGGCGTCAGAAGACCCGAGACGGCGTGCGGTTTTAGTCGGTGCAAGCCCGACATAACCGCCCCCGCTGGCCGGCGGGGGGGGGGTATCCGAAGGGATTTCCGCACGATAAAAAAAAAAAAAAAAAAAAAAAAAAGATATTTATTATATATATATATATTGTAACTTATGATAATGACCAACTTTAATACATAGCGATTCACGATAGGACAATTCGAAGAAGTTAATGATACTTTTTTGGACACTAGATTCTCTGAGTTATCTTGGAATCAGCTGGCCTACCGCGCAAGTGTCGTCGATATCACAGCCGTCGAAATGTTGCGTTGGTCAAGGTCGACGGCCATTTTGTACCGCCCCACTGATAATCGATGCCGGCGCGGCGTAAGAATGAATGAAACGCTGTTTTTGACAGTTAAATAGCTGCCGCCTAAAAAAATTCTAATCGACGGCGTCGCTTTGAAGTGTCATTTCATTACGGCACCTCATGAGCTGTCGTTTTGAATATTATTTACTTTTCCGACGGTTGATTACGATGCCGATTGCACATAACACTGGGCTACTATGGCTTTTATGGGTGCGACTGCCGACGAGTGGGTTCTGCCCTCCTATTGTACCTAACACTGGGCTACTATGGCTTTTATGGGGGCGACTGGGTTCTGCCCTCCTATTGTACCTAACACTGGGCTACTATGGCTTTTATGGGGGCGACTGGGTTCTGCCCTCCTATTGTACCTAACACTGGGCTACTATGGCTTTTATGGGGGCGACTGCCGACGAGTGGGTTCTGTCTTCCTATTGTACCTATTGTAAAGATTAAAGAGTGCTTTAATTAGTCGCAGGTACAATAGAAGGGCATAACCCAGTCGCTCCCATAAAAGCCATAGTAGCCCAGTGTTCGGTGCAATAGGAGGGCAGAACCCAGTCGCCCCCATAAAAGCCATAGTAGCCCAGTGTTAGGTGCAATAGGAGGGCAGAACCCAGTCGCCCCCATAAAAGCCATAGTAGCCCAGTGTTAGGTGCAATAGGAGGGCAGAATCCACTTGTTGGCAGTCGCCCCCATAAAAGCCATAGTAGCCCAGTGTTAGGTACAATAGGAGGGCAGAACCCAGTCGCCCCCATAAAAGCCATAGTAGCCCAGTGTCAGGTGCAATAGGACGGCAGAACCCAGTCGCCCCCATAAAAGCCATAGTAGCCCAGTGTTAGGTGCAATAGGAGGGCAGAACCCAGTCGCCCCCATAAAAGCCATAGTAGCCCAGTGTTAGGTACAATAGGAGGGCAGAACCCACTCGTCGGCAGTCGCCCCCATAAAAGCCATAGTAGCCCAGTGTTAGGTACAATAGGAGGGCAGAACCCAGTCGCCCCCATTAAAAGCCAAAGTAGCCCAGTGTTAGGTGCAATAGGACGGCAGAACCCACTCGTCGGCAGTCGCACCCATAAAAGCCATAGTAGCCCAGTGTTAGGTGCAATCGGCATCGTAATCAACCGTCGGAAAAGAAAATAATATTCAAAACGACAGCTCATTAGGTGCCGTAATGAAATGACACTAAAAAGCGACGCCGTTGATTTGAATTCTTTAGGCGGCAGCTATTAACTGTCAAAAACAGCGTTTCATACATTCTTACGCCGCGCCGGCATCGATTATCAATGGGGCGGTACAAAATGGCTGTCGACCTTAACCAACGCAACATTTCGACGGCTGTGATATCGACGACACTTGCGCGGTAGGCCCACAGGACCTTCTTTGTAAAGAGTCGATGAATAATTGCATACCACATTGCGATAAAGTTTGAAGTTTAGTAATCTGTTGGTACAATAATAGTGATGAAAAAGTTAGTTTAGAAAAAAATGTGTCCTTAAGGACAACAAAAGCGGAGCTGAAGATGGAGCGGAGATACAGGTAGTTCATTAAGTTCATTGAGCTCACCATTTGATAGATCTGTGGTGCAGTGGCGCACACCAATGGACCAAACAAGCGCGAATAGAATATGGTGCAAGTAAAGTATAAGAGCTCTTTAATATTCTATGTAGGTAAAAGCCATGTTAAAATAAATCGTTTCTTAACTAAGAATAAAATACTAGAAGAGAATCAATTCGGGTTTAGAAAAAACAATTCTACAACATTAGCACGTTTCTCACTTGAAAAAGAAGTTACTGAAGCTCTGGACTAAAACATGGCAGTGCTATCTACCTTTTTGGATATCAGCAAAGCATTTGACTTCGTTCCACACAACCGCCTACTAAATAAGCTGGAAAAATATGGAATAAGGGGTAACGTTTACAATTGGCTAAAAAGTTATCTTTCAAATCGTCAACAGTGTACTGTGATTACAAAAATAGTAAAAAACTCCGACTTAAGTTTTACATCCGCCTTAAAAATTAATAGTAGCGGAGTTCCTCAAGGGAGTGTGTTGGGACCCTTGTTGTTCCTACTTTATATAAATGACCTCAGTAAGAATCTTATGCATGACTGTATACTCTTTGCAGATGACACGACACTCATGATTAAATGTACTATGTGAAACTAATAAGGAACTCAGTAGGGCGACACAATGGCCACAAAATAACAATTTTCATATTAATATTGATAAAACGAAAATAGCTAATTTTAAAACGTATAATTCTAAAACGGGTGTACCAAATATTCAAATTAACAATTCACTGATTAAACCCCTCTACTCTACTCTATTCCTTGGGGCATGTTGAAAACGTATGTGCAAAATTATACAGGTTTGTATTCGCTTTAAGACAACTGAGACAAATAGCTTCCTGAGAGTCGGCTCTGTCTGCGTATCACGGATACATTTCATCAGTACTACGATACGGAATCGTTGTGTGGGGTAACTCGGTAGAAGTGCAGAGAGTACTGATAGCACAAAAAATGCATTCGAGCACTGTATGTAGCACTGTGGTAGCTTAGTGGTTAAGGAGACAACCTTACGATCGAGAGGTCCCGGGTTCGAATCCTGGCCATTACACTACCGACGTGAACCCACTCCTAACACAAGCAATTTAGCTTAGCTGGAGGGGTTAGGGGGAATATTAGTAATTTCGGTTACTAATACCTAGAACACTGTAAATCACTTTTCAAGGAACTGACAATTCTACCAGTTCCTTGCCTTTATATTAATGAGATGTGCCTGTTTGTAAAAAAATATCCATAAAAGTTTCCGCTACATGACGAAATGTAAAAAAGACAAATAGTAGAGATCCTTATAAGATTTTAGATCCCGGCGAAGAATACATCTATATTCCGTAAATGCATACTGTGGCCATTAAAATCTACAATAAACTACCTATTGGTATTAGAGCGTTACCTTTGAATGATAGATAAGTGTTTTTATTCGGTGGTTCCCCCATTTGTGGACAGCAATTTTAATATTAAACATATAATGATTGATGTTTAATAATAATTTATTACAATGATATGACTAATTTAATAATAAATTGGCTGCATGTGTGACTTTAGCTGTATTGACATTTATTGTTATTATTGTAAAACTTTAATATTTCAACGCCTAATACGGCAGAATATATTATATGAACAAATAACATTATATAAATCCCGATGTACTTACCATATTCATAGAAATAAATAATTCATTAAGTCATTCATTCATTCAGACCTGCAGCCGATCACTAATTGAAGGAGAGGCCCTTTTTTTGTGACCTGCCTAACGTGTAAAAATATTGCAAAAACTCTTTAAAACTAACATTACGTATATACGGTGTAGGTTTATACCTAATGTTAGCTTCAAAGATAAGCCTTCCAGAGGAGTAAAACTATGTATTTCGATTTCACTAACGAACGCAAACTGGGGATCTAGACAAAGTCACATTCTATTGGTAAAAAAAATGTCACTCACATACACGACTTTTTCAGTGGCTTTATAGCCAATAGAATGTGACTTTGTCTTGGCCCCCAGGAGGAATAAATAAATCTGCATGTCGTGTTAGTAACTAACTAACAATAAAACTGATACATTTTTGTAGGTCAATAGCCATGTTTTTCGATATAAATAAATCGGCTTAACCAGGGAAGTACTGACCTCTCTATTACGTGTAGAGCTCATTTGGTAGGGCAGGTGAGAGTACAATTGAGCTACAAGGTGATGACTTGGCGGAGGGATGCTTAATATCTCAAAATAATGCAAAGCATACTCCTAATAATTCCCGGACCAACTATACGCACCTGAAGTCTTTTGTCTTGGAAGATGTGACCGAGGATGAAGTTGGCCGTCTCATTGATGGTCATAAAGTGGACTCTGCACCAGGTTGGGATAAAATATCAAACTCGTTAATAAAACACAATAAAGCATTCTTGATCCGTCCTCTCACCCATATTTTTCAAACATCCCTAGATACAGGCATATTCCCAGACTTTTTGAAGAGATCTGAGGTGCGGCCAATACATAAGTCTGAAGACATAGATTGTATTAGCAACTATAGGCCTATCTCTATTTTACCGGCCTTCTCCAAAATATTGGAAAAAATTATCAATAATAGGCTGGTTAAATTTCTCGAACAAAACAGACTGTTCTCAAACAATCAATACGGTTTTCGTTGTGGGAAGTCCACGGATGAGGCAGTTAACAAATTAACCAATGTTATTGGACATGGTTTGGATGGTGGAAAGAGATGCCTTTCAATCTTTCTAGACCTCGCAAAGGCGTTTGATACCATCTCCACTCATAATCTTCTAACGAAACTGGAGAGACTTGGAATTAGGGGTAAACAGCTGGACCTGTTTGAGAGTTATCTTTTCGGTCGATTCCAGAGTGTGCGAGTGGGAAACTATATCAGTGCTGACCTCCCAGTGACCCATTATGGCGGTCCTCAGTGTAGCATCTTAGGACCTACCTTGTTTCTCGTCTATATCAACGATCTCACTTGTCTCCAGCTACCTAAAGGCGAAATTATCTCTCACGCAGATGACACTGCTCTCCTTTTCACTGCCGATACCTGGGAGGAGACATTTAGTAGAGCCCAAAAAGGGCTTGACCAAGTGAAAGTTTGGCTCTGCGATAATTATCTTACGCTCAACGTCGATAAAAACAAATACATCACTTTCAGCTTACGTCAACCCCAGAGACATATCGCGAGTGGAAGCTGCACGTGCGGGGCACTCCAACGGGTAAACCAAATCAAATATTTGGGTGTCACTATTGACAAGACCCTTAATTTTTAAACCTTTAATTTTAAGGAGCATATAAAAAATACATGTGCCCGGGTTCGTAAACTCATATTTATATTTAAAAATCTTAGACATGTTGCCGATGCCACTCTGTTAAGGGGCGTATATCTATCCATATGCCAATGCATAATCACATATTGTATATCGTCTTGGGGAGGTGCTTCTAAGGGTACGTTGAAGAGCCTTGAGGTGGCCCAACGAGCAATTCTAAAAGTCTACAGCTTTAAACCTTTCCTTTTCCCCACTTCAACTTTTTATCAGTCATGTCAGGTGCTAACGGTCCGTCAGCTATTTCTTCGTAGGATAATCATGAAACAACATGTTGTACTGATATACGATCCAAGTTTACTTAAAAATCGTAGGAAACATGCAGTCTGTCCCATCTATAGACCAAAGACCTCATTCATCAGGTGATTTTTTAAATTCATTGGTCCCCATATTTACAACAAAACTAATAAAGTCTTAAATCTTTATCCATTAAATTCCACACAGTGCAAAAAACAGGTGAATACATACCTCCAAAGCTTAACATACGAACAGACTGAAGACCTCTTAACAATACCGCGTTGACACACCATCTCAAGCACACACCCTCACTCACGCACACATACCCTCCATCAACCTCACACTCACCCACGCAACTACACATTTAGAATAAGTTAAATTATAATTAACTATTTGCTTTGTAAATTCTTTTAAATTATTATGCCACTTACAAGTCGCTGCATTTCAATATTGTTGTGTAAATTTAAATTTGCTCATGTAATAAATACCTAAATATAATATTATTTCAAACCCCATTTGTGGGGATTGGCGCTGCATGCCGAGATACAGGTTCCCACCTAGTTCGGTTGCAGTTGCTCCCAATTATTAACATGTACCAAACATTATAATTTGGGTCAAATACTTCCGAGTTATACTATTGTATTTATAATGGTATGTATGGTCTGGCCTTGTGTTATAAATAAATAAATAAATAAAATAAATAAGGCAATAGGAAAAAACTCATTCTCCCCTTTAACTTTCCCTTTTATATGTGTTTTTCTTTTACCCTCCGTATTGCCAGCGTTTGTAGTCTACGGTAACTGTCCACCATTAGGTGTGCTTATTGTAAAAAGAACGAACCGTATAATATTACATTTCGTAACTATTGATAAAGTTGAATGGTTTAGTGTTATACGTAGATACAGTTCAGGGATAAAGATTTGGATTGAGAAATCGAATTCCAAGGCCTTATCGAAACTGATAAATCTTTGGTCAATCGTCTGAGTCTACGTAACGTGCCATACACTCGTATCGACTACGACCTTTGGTATTTTTCTGTTCGGAAATAAGTTTTAATCACAATCGTAACGTGAGTCAATTGATTAACATGAAGGAAAGAACTAGCGTACAACTAAACCAACTTAAATTTCTAGAGTCGGCTAATACGCGCATGTTGACGTTAGTGTTAGTGAATCTCAATAAGAACTATCGCATATCTGAATTCGTGCAGTTGTTAGTTTTTCAAAATATCTTATCGGGGTAGATACTTAGATACCTCTGATACATTCAACTAAACAGTGATTGATGATGAAATGTTCTACAAGGGAGAGTGATTCCAATAAGTCAGTATTCAAAAGTAACAGAAAAGTCCAAATGCAACTCGGACAGGCGGTCTGTAATTATGAATTCCTAAGGTACTTATCACAGTTAAGTAGGAAATAGTTTAGATACGGCTTTTTCTATTTATGTGCCCCGTATGTCACGCTGTGTCACACTATCTGTGACCCCCCCCCCTGTAAATGTTTCGTCACAAAAATCCCTTCCCCCTGAACATGATAAATAACTTAGATCGATAATATACAAATTTTGATACAAGAAGATTTTATTTTACTTTTATAATAATACACGTATTTGAATAAATTGATAAATTAGAGCTTAAATAACGAACAAATAATATTTATATTTATCAGAAGTCCAAGGGTTCCGTAAATGCTCCGATTTTAGATTGCCCAACTAAAAATATTTAGTAGAGACGGCGTGCGGTTTTAGTCGGTTCAAGCCCGACATAACCGCCCCCGCTGGCCGGCGGGGGGGTATCCGAAGGGATTTCCGCACGAAAAAATAAAAAAAAGGTACATAATGTGAACATTTTAACTTGTTAGCTATGAATAGCCTATGATAGATATAAAGATACAGCATAGGCTATATGCAGGTATTTCTAGAGGTGTGTGCAGACTGGACGTTAAGGAGCATAATGTAGTTTGTAGTATATTACACACATCATCGTCATCACAGCGTTAGTCCCAGTTGTACCCAAAACTTCTACTTTGCCCGGAGTCCGCTCTCTTACTCTTTCTCTTAATTTGGCTTATGTTGATTTTTGGAGAAGCGACTACAGTCTGACCCCCACCTCAAGAGGAAAGCCTGCGCCAGAGCCTCATCCGTTAATCAGCAAGTGTACCGGCTAGCCGGTTAGGTGGACTTGGGACCAAACATCTTCATACACCCATGATACCTTTTTTTTTGTGCGGAAATCCCTTCTGATACCCCCCCGCCGGCCAGCGGGGGCGGTTATGTCGGGCTTGAACCGACTAAAACCGCACGCCGTCTCGGGTCTACAGACGCCGGGGTGTAAGGTTACCCATAGAGCATATCCCTCGCACTCCGACTGACCCTGGGCCACCCGCAGTGTCTCCTCTGATAAGAGCAGAGGGGGTACTTGGAGCAACCAACACCCCCCGCGGGCCTTGCAGGCCCGCCGTACCTTTACCCCCTCGTGCAATGGGGTCAGCTGGCCCTGAAAAGGGCCGGTTGGTCAGACTCTTGGCCGTTGACGTTGACGCCAGCTACTCCAGAGGAGCAATCAATGATGCGTCATCGCCCACGTTGCCCAGGGTGCACCAAACTTGGAGGTGATCCAACCAGTCGCACCCCACACCCATGATACCTATTCACATAAATAGTAAAAGTTGCAAAGAACTACTAAACCTATTAATGAAAACGTTTAAAAATAATACATCTACACTGGTGCTATGCTTAAACATATAAAGTGTATAATTTAATATCTTCAAGCATTGCATCAACTTATAACAAGTTATGAAATGTGTGAGTATCTGTCAGCATTGACCATCCTAAGAAATGAACAGGAAATAAATCATTTGACATTATTAACGCTGTTCCTTTTGAAATTCAGGTCGGAGATCACATTGAGAAACTTGACGGTGAGAATATGGTTGGCAAGAGACATTACGAAGTTGCGAAGATATTAAAAGATATTCCAAAAGGATCAACATTTACGATTAGATTAGTTGAACCTCTGAAGAGTGGATTTGGTAGTATTGGTCCGAAGACGAGTGGAGCGAAATCCGGTAAAAAGACGAACTATGGTTCAGGAAAAGAAACACTACGGTTTAAAGCGAATGGGCCAGCAACCATTGAAAATGACGTAAGTTATTATTTTTCCTCGTTGTGCTATTATAATAAGAATAAACTAATACACGACCAATCATATATTACACTAATAATAAAGCTGAACATTTTGTTTCTTTGAACGCGCTAATCCTATACATTAACTTATACGTGTGATATGAATTTTTTTTTTGCATTTCATAGCCCAGTTCTTGGCTATGACATCACGCTACGAACCTTAGGAGTCAAAACCGAGGGGCACAACTAGTATTATATAAAATATAAGTCATTAGATATGACGCTATATCTATGAAGGAAATCATTTGCTATTTATTAATATTAATTTATAGGTGGCCATGGCAAACGCTAAATTGAACAAGATCAGGAGTGGGCTCATTTATTTGGTCTTGATATACTCTCTGGTCTTACATAATATTCAGGGTCTGATGATGGAATAGGAAGGTGGCCATAGGAATTCCTAAGCTAAACAAGATAAATCTATTGAGTGACTCATTTGTTTTGTCTTTGCAAACAGTCTGGTGCTACATACACTTTGCCTAGTCAGACGGAATTAACTCAATTAACGCTGCAATGATATTCATTATAACCTTTTCCTTACACAATTGTTGTTTCTTCTTACAGTTTGCATACTATAATGACTCTCACCTTTGTTGAACGTCTGCTAAAAAAGGAACAAAATTGTAAACAATAGGAAAAATGTGAGACGTGACTGATCTGATCAATCATTTAATCCTGATAACATTCGTGCCAGTCACTTGTACCTACCTATCTTGTATGTAGCATACCTAGTAATATTCTGCGACACTTATTATGGGCCACCTTAAACCTCGGCGTCTGAAGACCCGAGACGGCGTACGGTTTTAGTCGGTTCAAGCCCGACATAACCTCCCCTGCGGGCCGGGGCGAGGGGGGGGGGCAGGTACCCGAGGGGATTTCTGCACGAAAAAAAAGGTACTGATTAATTTATCAAGCTTAAGAGTTCGTTTGTTTCTTTATTTGGTTAAACGCGCTAATCTCAGGAACTACTTATTCCAATTGAAAAAATATTTTGGTGTTGGATAGCCCATTTATTAATGAAGGTTATTGGCTATATTATCATCACGCTACTAACTCGGGAGAGCAGAGCAGTGACAATAAATGTCTACACATCGGGTAAATTTCCATACATTATTGTAAAACTAATAAATTTCAAGCATGTATGGTTTAAATGTGTGCCATGGGGATCAAAGTACGTCACGACCGAAGCCGCGGGGCTCAGCTATTCTATTAATTTAGGAACAAGAAGACTGACTTGATGCAACCGCTCAAAAAATCCGGTCAAAGGCGAGTCGATCACACATATTGAGTGTCCCGCATTTTATTAAAAAACCGGTCAAGTGCGAGTCAGACTCGCCCATGAAGGGTTCCGTAGCAGCAAGCAGCAAGTAAAATAATATAAAAGTTCTTGTAGTTCGTTCAAGCCACGCCCCGCGCTAATTATCATTATTATTTACTTATAATAATAAATAATAATAATAAATCTGTAATAGCCTATTACAGATTAATTATTAGCAAATAATGGTTCACGGTTTATACATATGTATGGTTTATGTTTATGAAATTAAATGTTTTTTAATTTTTATATTTGAGTTGATTGAATGAAAGGTAAATTGCTGTTTGCGATTTATGACGTATTAAAAAAAACTACTTACTAGATCCCGTTCAAACCAATTTTCGGTGGAAGTTTACATGGTAATGTACATCATATATTTTTTTTAGTTTTATTATTTTCTTATTTTAGAAGTTGCAGGGGACACACAAATTTTATCACTTTGGAATTGCCTCTCACGCAAACTATACAGTTTAGAAAAAAATGATATTAGAAATTATTATTTTTGAAGACCTATCCATAGATACCCGTATGGGTTTGATGAAAAAAATAATTTTTGAGTTACAGTTCTAAGTATAGGGTATTCCCAAAACTTTTTTTTTTCTATTTTTGTGTGAAAATCTTAATGCGGTTCACAGAATACACCTACTTACCAAGTTTCAACAGAACCGTTCTTATAGTTTCGAAAAAAAGTGGCTGTGACATACAGACGGACAGACAGACAGACATGACGAATCTATAAGGGTTCCGTTTTTTGCCGTTTGGTTACGGAACCCTAAAAAGAGGTTTTATATCAATGATTACCCTCTTTCATACAAGATCTTTGCTTGTAGCTCTATTAATATAAAATATTTTGCTCTATCAAAAAAATAAACTGGATGGGGATACATAGACGTAGGGCGCGTTCAGTTAAATAAATAATTATACTTTTTTTTGTGATCCAACTATGATTTTTATATTTTTAAACTCAGTTTATGGCTACAAGACATTGCTTCTTACTTGTTATATCTTGTGACAGCCAATTTTTCTCAGCTCCAAGAGATTACAGACAAATTATTATAAGATATTTTGAATAATAACGTTTTAACTTGATGCTTCCCCTCCATGTATTGATGTCTATACTTTAGTAAGTAACAACGCGTTTCCGAACGAAAGTGTTATGTACTGATGACAGACAGACAGACTCAGAATAAAGTGATGCTATGATGAATCCTTTGGAGGTGCGGAACCCGTCAAAATGAAGAAAGTAATCAATCTTTAGTATTAGTATATAATCTATAGTAATCAATTCCTATTCAATTTATGTCAGCATGTCAGTTGAGCAAGTACGAACACAGGACACAGACTTGCTATAATTAGCACTAGTTATAGGAAAACATCGTGAAGTACTTAATCTGTGCTGTATATTTACCTAAGAGTTCTTTTAACGTTCTCGAAAGTTGCACAATCGCACAGGGTTCGCCAGTTGGCTGGCAAGAGAAGAGGGCCGTACCCAACAGTGGACAACTTATTTTATTATACATTACTATATATATTTTTCTATCTTTATTACCTATCTACCCTTCACTTATATACCGGTTATATGTAAATGAGCACTGATCCGAGGGCGCCTTTTAGGCAGCGCAGCCGGTTGCCCTAGTAAAATAGGTCAGCGACGCGGACGGTGTGGCACACAGGTGGTTATTGGACCTCTGTGCACCTCGGCTGGGGCGCCTACTCTTCGACATAGTAATATATAACACACACATACACATTTTCCCTTATTCCATATTGCTATACCAAGTCAATTACCTACTCTATTTTTAATACGTTTACTTTTATATTTTCAGCACGATGATAAATCTAAAGCAGGCATTGAGAAGATCAACAGCTTACTAGAGTCATTCATGGGCATCAATGATTCAGACCTTGCGACCCAAATGTGGGACCTGGCCGAAGGAAAGACGAACTCTATGCAACTAGCAGACGCCATAGATGATAGCGATTTACAAGTATTCGGCTTCACAGACGAGTTTATAATAGAACTGTGGGGAGTTATAACTGACGCTAGATCTGGTAGACTCAGTTAGAACGTCTTTGTTTAAGCATATTATGTTAATGTTTCCAATAAAGTTGACCCACTCTAAAATTGCGCATTGCCATTCTCGCCAATTTATTTGTTAATAAGTATAGTCAACAAATTGGATCAAGTAAGTGTATTTGTATATTAATAAGTTATGAAAAAACTTCATAAATCTTTTTAATATTAAACTAGCTCCCAATTTTCCATCTTGTCATAATTTCTCATCTATCAAACAAGAGGTCGTGTTTGTAGGATGAGAATACCGGCAGCGACGTGACTGAAAAGGCAGTTACGTTATTGACTCACAAAATAATCGTCGTAATCTCTGAACACAAAATAATGTGCTGTTTGTGTAGGTATATCCTGTACTCATACGGAGTTTTCACTCTAGTCTATTTTAATGCACATTAGGTTATTTACAGCATTTAACGCTGGTGCTACTGTAGCACCGTAGCAGTGCTACAGGTTTTGTGGAATGTACCTTCATTATAAAGCAATTTTGTTATGAAACTGAATAGATATCTACTTACCTAGTATTATTATTATTATTTTTAGTGGACACACATGTTGTGTGTGAAACTTTAAGAACCAGCTGTGTTGACTGCACGCAACTAGACCTTTGGTAGGTAGGTAGGTACTCTATTCAATAGGTAATGTATAGCAATGTGTTATTTTAAGAAAGCTTATCGTGTTTTACGGAATGCCTACTGTACTGTGTCAGAGTTACATAAATATACAGATAATATATTAAAATAATTATATTGAATAATTAATTATATTGGATGATCAAATATTTATATTGAATTGTTTCAATTGTTTACACTACTTACTTAATGAATGCCGGCAAAAACTTGATAAGCACGGCCACGCTCTGCATGTTATACGCATTTTGAAGCTTTTATTATTAGCTGGCTAGAAAACTATAATCGTTTTGATAACTCTTAGAAAACCGATGGGCACCTACTGATTAAGTATTTTCGTTATGAGGTTAGAACATTGAAATTTGAAACTGGTGTAATAATATTTGTTTCCTACATTTCATATAAACCATTTTACCTACCTAAGGCTATAATTGTGTTTGTTAATAACAAAACGATCTTAACGAGCTCGAATTGCACCAAGAATATCGTTGCCAGTAAATAATTGACGAATATAATTATGTATAATATACTGAGCTCTCAAATAATGGTAAAACAAGAAAAAAAAGTTGTTGTTCGGGAGCAACGATGCCACAGACCGATACACACACAGTCACGTGAAACTTTATTCACCCCGTCGTTTTTGCGTCGAGGGAAAAAATACAAAGTCGTAGGTAAGAGTATTACTACTATAAGAGTTGTAAATATTTATAGCCCAAAATAACTGTTGAATCAGTGGTTACATATGGCGGCTTCAATGAAGAATATTTTTTTTGCACATGCTAAGTACAGACAACAACAAAAGTAGCTTAACAAATTTTAATTTACATATCACCCTAGTACTCTTAAACCTTGTATTAACTTTTATTATTATTTATAAGGATTATACAACTACTGAAAATATGTTAATTTATTTATGTATATATTTTACTCTAAAAAGGTTTGTAAATATTTAATGAAAAACTACTTTTGTCGTTTACGGTAGGTACCTACAATATGCTACGAAACGCCTTTTTCGTTAAAAAAAAAAGTCTTATTAGAACATGTAATGGATGATTAAGACATTATAACTAGATCATATTTAATGTATCTACTTACATATTTTCGTAGCGTTATTTACAAAAGATCATAGTCATTAGAAGGTATAGTTATAGTATTATATAGCACATTAATGGTCTTTTGATCATTATCATGGGAAGCATAGATAGGTACTTACAAATTGATAAAATATTCATTTATGATGCGCGATCTAGTCCTGGTCCTGGGTCATACTCGTGATCGTGAACTATAAGATAAGATAAGATAAGATAAGATAAGATAAGATACTGGTGATCAGGTCTACCTGATTTATTTTATTGTATATTTAAAGATAAAAGATAATATATTCTTTATTGTACACCATAAAAGTAGTAATAAATAAATAATATTCGACTTAAGTTAATAAATGTACAATGGGCGGCCTTATCGCTAACAGCGATCTCTTCCAGGCAACCTTTGGATGGATAGAAATCAAAAGAGTTTTTGACGATGATAAGACAATTTAACAATGAAAAAGAAGAAAAAGATATGATACATATATTAGATAAATAAACAAAATTACATATAAATCAGTCGTATTTTAAGCATATTTACACAATATATTACATTATAAGTGTATACCAATATATATATTGTACCAATATATATTTTTTGTATTATATAATACAAAAAATATTTACATATACCTATACCAACTATATAGTCACCTAACGGGAGATGGACAAATAGTGATCTTTTAACATATTTTTAAAAGACACCAATGACTGTGCTCTCTTTATATGTAGTGGCAGTTCATTCCACAGACGAACTGCCTGAATAGTAAAAGATTGATCAAAGAATCTTGAAGAATGCACTGGCATTTCCAGTCTCAAATTTTCCGATGACCTCAGAAATCTTGAATGTGTGTCACGAAGGAACTTGAACCGTTCTTTGAGATAAAGGGGTGTACAAGGATTAAACAATATGCTGTATAATAAAGAAAGTATATGAGTATTCCGACGAAGGCGAATTGGGAGCCACTTGAGTCTGTTACGAAATTCGGATACGTGATCATATTTGCGTAAACCAAATATAAATCTAATACAGAAATTCTGAAGAGGCTCAAGCTTGTCAAGTTGCTCTAACGTTTAAGTTACTTTATAACATTTGAATAAAAAAATTCTTGGTTAGTTATCCTCTTGCAGACTCTAACCTACTCATCCAAGAAGTAGATTGTGAAATGTGATTTGGTTTATTTTTCTAATGTTTCATCGATTTACTATTTTTTCCTAAAATTAGACCAACTTTATAAATACCTATATGCACAATTAGTAATAATATAAACGGTTCATTTGAAGAGCAGTGTAGGGATTTCATTCAGACGCGGATATTGGTTTTCGTTCACAAGGCAAATACTTACCTATAAAGGATTTAAAAATGCCTAATACTAACAGATCAAATAGAAATACTATGTTAGTAGTTACCTTTTTTTTTTTTTTTTTATCGTGCGGAAATCCCTTTGGATACCCCCCTGCCGGCCAGCGGGGGCGGTTATGTCGGGCTTGCACCGACTAAAACCGCACGCCGTCTCGGGTCTTCAGACGCCGGGGTGTAAGGTTACCCATAGAGCATATCCTTCGCACCCCGGCTGACCCTGGGCCATCTCACCACTAACAGCATCGCTCATCCTGTCTCCTCTGAAAGCAGAGGAGTACGGAGAGCGATGTGTTCCCGCCACGTTGGGTATTGGCCGACGATCAATGCCAACCCTATGAAGGGGTGAAGGGGAAGCCATTGACCGCCGCCCAGGGTGTACCGGCCGCTCCGATTCCGTTCCCCCCGGACTGCAGCAGGATCGGAATCGGAGCGACACTCGAGGAGGTTACCCAACACACACCCCATGCTAGTAGTTACCTACTAACCTAACTACAGGCGCAAATTATTTTTTTTATATTGTATAAATATATTAAAGAGATTATAAGATAGGTATAGTCGTACCAACCATTCTGATTACTCCACTGAAGGGACCGTCTATCTGAGAACACTAATCTGACGTGACAGCCGTAATTCCGATTTTTACCATTTCTCAGAAAAGCTGGTACAACTATAGGTAAGGTAAGTAGGACCTACTAGGTTGACAGATGACTGTATCATCCTGCGGAAATATCAATGTACAGCCAAAAATACAAGTAGCCTAAAGGTGATTTTCCACCAGAGTGGCGAGACGAGACGAGGCGAGAAGAGAATTGAAATTGCACTGACCCTTTTCCACTAAAAATAGCCATCGCGAGCTCGCGCGTGACCACCGCGCCGCGCCGCCCGTAGGCTTCATTAGATAAAGATATAGGTACAGTGCTGTTTGAGTTCGTCTTGCAATACACATACGCAATTTCTGTTTTATGTCCCGGAAATTAGTATTATTAAATATGTTAATGGAAGAGGAAACAGATGAAGATACTACAACAAGAAATAATCGGTTATACGTTCCGCGTAAAAATGTAACATCTACAATATTAAACTGTGGGTACTCCATGAAAACAAAAGAGCCGTGCAACCATCTACGTCACGCACAAATGATAAGGATAGTTGCAAGTGTGTACTTCGTGTTAACAGCGACCTCTAGTAGAAACAGACTCGTGGTCACACCCAGGTTATCACACCAGTAGTGTGACTTTCAGGAATTTTTTTCTTGTTAGTCACACCGCCACTAATACAATACCTTTTATCGTCACTTGTCATTATCAACTAGTGCTGTTTTATCGATAAGTAAATTAAAATTCGTTATATATATATACAAACAAAATAACACTTTATTAAGTTAAAATACAAAATTGTCTCAGCGTTTCAAGGAAATGACCTAATGATATTTCATTGTTTAATAATTTTAATTGACACCCTAAAACAAAATTATCTTTAGCAATTTGATCAACTTTTCTCTTTTTTGTGGCAATAGTAAATGCATGTTGTTTGTATAAAACCATTAATAGTTTGTTAATTGTTACATAATTTTTATTTATACGTTTATTTAATTGTGAATGCCAACTCTCACAAACATTGTTTGTTCTGTGCCGTTCTCCTACTACATTCCAATCTGCAATGATTTCTTTCTTTAACCAATTCTTTGTCATATATGTTTCAAATTGTTTTATATTGTTTCCGGTCAGTTCTTGTGCTTCAGTTTTTATATACTGCCATGCTTGTTGTACTTGCTCTACGGGAGTCAGTGGTAGCACCGTACATAATCCCACAATTCGCTTATCTAATTTACTAGTCATTCCTATTGACTTTGCTTTGCGCCATAAATGTTGGCAATAGTGATAATAACAATTTTTTACTACTACAGATGGGAAAAATTGTTTTAAGGCATTAGATACGGCCGTTTCAAAATCTGCGTGAAATTTTCCAGGACGCCAATTGGGAAATAAGGTACAGAGAATATCGAACAATGCGGCGTACGATGATTGTTTTTTATCCCTCATAATTACATGTGTAATAATGGAATAGCTGTAGTTGTTTGGGACGTGATTCCCCAAATCGCCGTGTATGGAAAGTAGTTGTGAAAAGGGCCGTGAAGTACTCTTAAAAGTAGCGTCTACGGTTTCCAGTAACTTCTTTGTTTCGCTTGAACAAAATAATAACAGTCTGGCGCCTTGGTACTGATAGTCAGCAACCAAAAATTCACTAAATGTTGCGGGTACTTCTACATCTTCGAGCCGTTTGAAAACCGTCCTGCTAACTTTTGTTTTTGTTTTCGCGCATTGTAGAGACTACACTTTACGCTCTCAAAAGCTGGCACTTTCACTCCTTGCATCAAACATTTGGTGTGTTCTTCATAAACTTTACGCATTGGCTCTGCAGAAGCACCTGCTACTTCTTTTAATTCATGCATAGAAAGTGCTATTTGATTTTGGGCCGCTTCTGGTTTACAGTCACTATAATGCTTGACGGTTTTTATAACATCTTTATCCTAAAACGCGATAAAAATGAAATTGTTCTTATTTAAGTACACGTTAATTGTAAAAATATTGTTTTAATGTGATTCTGAAAGTAACTAATTTTGATATTGAGCTTGCTTACATTATATAACGTGACAGAACCAGGACATTTTATACTATTTCGCCGATTCCGACAAAACCAAATTTGAGATAAATTTTTGTTTATAATACTGGTTTTCTTTATATAATAATACTTCGCCGCGTTTTCGGGTAATTATTACAAAATCCATTATTTATTTGCACTCTATTCGTATACACTGGTATGCACAAATTGAAGATGAATAAGTAATAGTTATCTTCTAATGTCATAAAATATGTCATAGGTCGCCAGTGATAGAAGATAGGAATAAACAAAAAGACTACCACTAGGCTAAACAACCTCTTTGCATAAAATGTCATCATGAAATATCGATGAATAAGAGGTATGGTGTTAATCATCCGCACTAATTAATATGTAATAAAAGGTGTTGTATTAGTGGCGGTGTGACTAACAAGAAAAAAAATCCTGATAGTCACACCGGTGTGATAACCTGGTGTGACCACGAGTCCGGCAGGAGTTAGAAAAGGCTTGTACTATCATGACGGTATTCTCAGGTAATAACACGGTAATAAGTAGCAGCGAACAACAATAAGCCTCTCGCGAGAAGCGCGTTTCTGTCGCAAAGTTAATTTAAACTCTATTTCGGAAGCAATACGGTTCATTTTTACACAAACAAATATTTCAATTCACCCCTCGCATATTCTCGTCAATCCACACTGTTTCCACCAAAGATGCGCTGGGAAAGGATTAAAAATTTGCCATACAAATTTCTATTCTCTCCTCGCCTCGCCTAGCCTCTCTGGCGGAAAATCACCTTAACACAATCTAATATTAACAGATCACATTGGCTCTTAAACCTTTCTTAAAATAATAAAGAAAACGTGACATATATACTTTGTCCTCTGAGAATTAGGAAACTATTTATACTTGGGTACATAAAATACTTTTATACTTACATGTATTCCAATGTAAAAACGTTTTGTAAATATTTTAGTGTTAAGCTACTTTTGGCGTTGACTGTACTTAATACCTATTCAATAACAAACGTTCTAGACATTTTAATAGATATTTCTTCAGGCCAGTATAGCAATATTATGAGTATAGAGTATATAGTTAATTAGCTATTCATATTGTATAAAAAATGTGCACGTTATGCACGTAGGTAGGTAATTAATGTATTAAATAAAAGCGTTAATCACACTAGGTAGACGAAATCGAGCTAAAGATCAATATAAAATAATCGGCGAGTTATAAATAATGTACCTACATTAAGAATTATTGTAGAGTTTATTTAAATTAATCTACACTCAAACCCCACCAGTAATGACTTCTATGTATAAGTATGCTAAGGTGGTTTGGGCACTTAGCGAATGACACGCTGAATATTAAGGCACATGTAAGTGAGGCAGGTAAGCTGGGGCCGACCTCGCAGAATATACGCTGGTTAAATTAATGAGGTATTGAAAAAAGGGCAAGTCTGCTTTTGACCTGGCCTTTTTTCGAAACCGGCAGGCTTGCATGAAAGGTTTAATGACTGTAGAGGAAGCTCGTGAAGCTTTTTTTTATGAATGATAGGCTCACGTTTGACTTCTATCTCACCTAGTCGTAAGTGACAATGTGATCTACGATGGATCACGTTTGCCTAGAAGGAACCTATTCACTCGAGACTTGAAGGTTCCAAGGTTATAGCTTTCCGGAAACACAGACTCAGGCAGGCAATTCCACTCCTTAGCTGTACGCATAATAAATGTGTCGCCGAAACGTTTCGTGCGTATGAGTGCAATATCCACCATGTAGCGGTGGCGTGTCGCTGTGCGTCTAGTCGTTCGTTGGTGGAAAAGGCTTGGAGGTATCAAGTTGTGCAATTCCAGCGCACACTCTGCGAAATGCATCCGGCCTAACCGAGACGGAAAAGGCGTGAGTATATGTATGTATTAGTAGTTACCTAGGTACCTAGGTACTTCTAGACAAGCTAGAACAAAAATTGTGTAATTTAAGGCGAGATACTACTATCTGCCTACCTCTAAATATCTTTATTATATTTAATTGCTGATGAAGCTTTTGCTTTGGGGCCTCACCTCATGAATCCGAGCTCCAATCCAAAGCTTACAGTTTGGAGCCCAGGGTACACTTTTCTACTTCTCCTTTCCATAACCCAGGTACATTGTGACATTTATGGGATATGGGGGAGAGGATTTATGTGACATCTTGCTTGGGCCCAGATGCTCTACGGATCTTAATGGTGTCCATGGGTATATAGAACCCATGGGTGCATGGGACCCCATACCCATGGGGCCCATATACCCATGGCTCCCATACACCTGGGAGCCATGGGTATATGGGCCCCATGGGTAAAGAATATGTTTGGGGCCCCATAGAAGTATGAGGTGCCATGGGTCTATGTCACACCATGAGTGTATGGGCCTCATGAGTGATGTATTTGTACGGGACCCCATAGGTGAATGGGGCCCCTCGGGCCCCATGGGTTACATATATGTATGGGGTCCGTATACCCAATGGGTGTACGGGCCCCATACGTGTATGGGGGCCCATTAGTGTATGGCCCCCCATGGTTTTAGAGGGCCATATGGTATATGAGGCCCCATCAAGATCTTGCAGCTTGGCGCTCCGGGTCCACTCTTCTATTGCTCTTTTTCATAGTTTGGTTCATATAAGCTTTTACGGTAGCGACTTTCATATACTAGACTTTAATATTATAATCATAACAAGCTTTATTCCCATTATCTAAAGTGCAACTAGAAGATCTTCTATGTAAATAACAGTGTTGATACTACAACGCCACCTTAAGTTAACCTTCGTTGTTTTTCTGGAAATTAACACAAAACGCTGGATGCGGACCGCAAGCGCCTCGCTGTGGCTTAAAGTGGCAACTTTGGTATGCCCAAAAAAAAGTAACAATACGTAAAGTCGTCGAATACCCTCGCCTTAAAAACCCTAAACATTAATTGAGTTATTGAATTTTTGAAATTTAACTGTAGAAGTCCAGTGGGCCTGTTTGTAATGTCATCTGTATGACAGCTATAAAAAGGTTGCGCGTGGTTGATGGCCTTTCGCTGATTATTTTTTTTTTGTTCCGCACAATCAGTCTGGTATTAGCACATGAATAGTAGTAGGTACCTATACATAGAAGCCATTGTAGGTAGGAATACTCAGTCTATTGTCTTTTTATGATTTGAAATCTTACCTAGATGCTATGATAAATCGTCTTAGCTTACAAGTAGCAGGTAGTTAGGTACTTGTTGAGATTGTGTAGATACCTAACTGAAGTCGAACCTATTTAGATGGGGTACACATCCGATAGCACAGATATTTTATTTTTAAATGCAATATTTATGTATCTATTTGTTAAATGTTATGTACCTAGATGATATGTGATTGTAGTGCATTTCTTTAAGATTGATTACACCTATTTACGTACAATTAAAGGTTGTTTTTTCATTGGAAAATAACCATGTCGCGTCCACTCACATTCAAATTTCCCGCCGTTCGAATGGACTTCCGTCGACTCGTGCTTGACGGACATGACATGACACACACATTGCTGTACTACCCGTGCGCGATAAGTTGAGACCAACGCTATGACGTCACCGGCGCGTGTTTGTACAGAGCACAAAAACATAATCGTAACAAGCTTCCGCCCGAGACTTTACCTACCCTATTTTATTGTTGTTGCTCTTGTTCAGTTCAATTCTTGTTTTGGCTTTCTAGTGTAAAAGCTGCTTTGAAACTACTTTTTTATTTTATGGTTAAAAGTGATTCTCATATACTTAATGTTTATTAATGATTGAAAATATTGACCGAAAACGGAACTTATTATAATAATTAAAACACTGTTAGGTTAGGTTATACATACATACATTTATATATTTCTTATTATTACAAAATCTGTTAATCAGAGTCACTCATGAGTGTTGTTATACCTTCAACTTCATCATCACTAGAGTCCTCGCTTGATGAGGTATCGGACTGCAAATTTATTATAAGTTCAGTCTCATTAGTTTCCTGTAAGAGATCATCGTCTCAATATGGAGCCTGTCCCCATGATTAATCTCTTTTCGCCAATCGCTTTCGGTGATGCTGTTAATTGCGTCCTTAGTCAACTGTTCGGTTTCTCTTTCCGATTGGTTTATGTTCTTGTCTGCTACCCTTTGTTTAATTAAATTCCATATATACTCAATAGGACTTAGATCACACTTAAGGATGTAACCGAAGAACTTCGTGACCATGGTCTTTAAAAATGTAATCGGTGACATATTTTTTGGTGGTTTGTTTCTGTAAAGTAACTGGTACAATTCCGATTTCTTCATATTTTCATTATATGTTATGTTGTGGTCTATTAGCCATTGCATAATGGTGTCTTTATTAGCAACACTTGTGGTTGTTTTATTTAACTGTGTCGAGTGGTAAGTTGCGTTATCTAGCACGACTATGCTATTTGGCGGCAAATTAGGGATAAACTTTTCAGTCACCCAGTTTTTTAAGTTATTTGTATCCATTTCATGGTGGTAGTCTCCAGTCTTGCTTTTACATTTATATATTAATGCCGCCTCATTCACAAATTCATTCTCTCCTCCTGCGTGAACTATCACCCATTTTTGACCGGGATTATGGTTTTTCTTCACGGAGGCATCAGTACTGTTTTGCCAGCACTTGCTCACTGTGTAGCGAGAGTGGATCCACGTCTCATCGACATAAAAAATAGGTTTTTTGGCGGCACTTAAGTCGTCGTTCTCTTTTAGCCCTCGAAGGTACCTTGCTCTCCAAGCTCGAATATCTGGTTTCTGAACCAGGAAATGTCTAGCGTCCTTACATTTTTAAAATTAGTAGCCCAATTTTCTTTCTGGGGTATAAGTTATTTGTCCTTGGAACTTAAGGTATCGTTTAGCCACAGCCAATATTTTATATAATGTGGGTATTTCTTTACGATCCGTGTAAAAACTGTCCACAATATTTCGCAAGGCACACATGTCAAAATCTTCCAATTGGATCCGGTTACGCTTTTGTTTCCGTGTTTTGCCCTTAGTGGACAGTTTAATTTCATATATATACTAAAAGCTAGTGTGCTTTGTGCTTGCTTGTGGTATTATGAACACGATTGAGTTTATGGTGTACTCGGCCTTTTATTTCCATCTTACCCGAGCAATTTAAAATACACTGAGTGCCACAAAACCGCCATATTGGTGACCCCGTATAAAAGTTGCGCAAAAGCATAAAAAGTGAACATTTCATCAAGTTTTCCTAGTGAAATTAACTATGTGCTCGTGATTTTCTTGTGCCGGTCATCTTTTGTAACGTTTTATCAACTAACATTTCCTAAATACCTAACTACGCACTGCACATTTTGTCGTTTTCTTTGTGGCATGTACTTGCTTAGGGTTCGCGTGGTGGTCTAACATTCATCCCACCCTGCATGAACTGCCTACTTCGGAATGCACGCATCATCTCACTAACCTCGGCAACTTTGCACTGCTTGGTTTTTTACCACACCTGCGGGATAACAGCAGGCCATTGACGCTATTGCTGCATGAATATCTGTGCCTCGTATTCAACGAAAATGTATCTAAACATGTCATGTTGGAGGAGGTAATAGATGGCGTTGTATTAAATTTTCGTTCATTTCAAATAATTTCAACCGGGCTTTGGGGCACTGGACGGGTGGCTACGTCAAGGTAAAGGAACAGAGCGTAGATTGCGAATACAAGCTAAAGCTATAGAGCTATATCAGCGTATACGAGAGAGAAATAGCGGTAGTTTTTAGGTAGATTTCGATGAAATCGATCTACCTATTGGTTTCTTGACTACTGTCGAATTTAAAAAAAAAATCTTCATAGGAGGTCTAGTTATGACCCCCTGAGTCCGAAATGACCACTGGTCAATAAGTTTATATACAGGGTGTCCCGAAACTCGACGTCAACCCGGGACCGGGTGAAAAGGCAAGTCATGCTGGTTGCCAGAAAAATATAAAAAAAAATCTAAGTTGCATGATTTTAAAATTACAGGCATTTTAAGAAAAAGTGCAAAATTACACACCCTGTGGCAGTCTTTTTACTCCTGTTGCCACAAATCTTAACTTTTTCCAACAATTTTTTTTGCTTTGTAACCCTGAATAATGCGTCTCTAAACTGTAATACAAATTTGGAAATCAGCTGCTCTATCTTTCATAACAATAGGACTTATTTCTTAGAAAACAACTAAAATAACAACATTACCTAGTTTTTATTAGTTTTTATTGAAAAAAAAGTGCACCACGCGAGCTTGGCAAGTTATGTCAAAAGTTGGCGCATTTAGTAAGGATTCCAAAATGGTATAATACTTGGTAAGTTGTTGCTGCTATCTTGGGCAAAAAATTTTTTTAGTAAATTTGAAGGGCCGATTCCAATACTGAATAAATTTTACTCACTGGCACCTGTGCTTGTCTATCATAAAAACTATGAATAAACAGCTTATTCACTAAATTTAAAGTAGGTACTCTTAGTGTGTGCATTGGAATAGGCACGATGTTTTTGTAAAATTTTAATTAAAACTAAAACTAAATTTATAATACCTACTAAGGTTTATTTATTAAATTTACAATTAAATATTTTTATTACAGCAAATGTTCGAAATGCCTTCCTTCGGCGGCAATACAAGCCCGATATCTCTTTAAAAGAGATCGAGCTATTTTTCGGGCGAATCGTCCATTATTTACGAAATCGGCTGCTTCGGCTATTCTTTGCCGTAGTTCAAATTCGTTTTCGATTGCCTTTGAATAGACTTTTTCGTTGACTGCTCCCCAGTAAAAAAAGTCCAATGGATTTAAATCCGGTGAACGGGCCGGCCACGAGATTGGACCAGACCGTCCGATCCATCTTCCGGGAAACTCTTCATCGAGATATTCTCGAACTGAGCGAGCATAGTGCGCTGGGCACCCATCTTGCTGGAACAACATTTCTCTGTAAATGTTTAATGGCACGTCTTCTAGTAAATTTGGTAGATGGTTCTGTAGAAAGTCCAAATAGGCCTCGCCATTCAACGCACTAGGCAGCTCAAAAGGACCAATTATTTGACCATTCAAAATTCCGGTCCACATGTTGACTTTGAACTGGTACTGGGACAGGTACTGCCTCAGTAAATGAGGGTTCTCTACATGCCATTCATGCAAATTATGCATGTTCATGTAGCCGTCCTTTTTAAAAGTTGATTCATCAGACCATAAAATTTTTGTTAAGAAAAGGGGGTCATCCCTGTACCTCTCCAACATCGTACGGCAAAAATTTATTCGAGGTTGGTAGTCCCTGGGTAGTAACGTCTGTACTCGCTGTACGTGGTATGGGTGTAATTTGTGCCTTTTTAAAATTCGATGGGCTATACTTTTTGGCACGCCGGTGGTTATCACAATAGCCCTTACTGAAGTGCTTGGGTCTTCTTCGACAGCTGCAAGCACTTCGTCTTCCATCGGGTTAGCGGGTCTTCCTCCAACATGCTCATGATTTGGTAGGCGGCCCTCTGAGAAGAGTAAACGATGTACGTTCATAAACACGCGATGATCGGGGTAACGAGCAGCGTTTGGGTACTTTTCACGGTAAAGTCTGGCAGCAGCACTAGCATTGCACCTGCATTCGCCTTAAATGAGGTGCATATTAGTGTATTCACTAGTGGTATACACAGACATCTTGGCACTAGTCACGTGAAGTCCAGGAGAAAGCAAAAGTCGTCGTTTAGGGAAAAAAAACAGTTCCAATCCAAATCACAAGCAATCACAAGTCCATAAACGAAGCCAAAAGTAGTCAGTACGAAATCAACACAAACGAATAAAAAATAAAAATAATTTTAATTTTTATTCGTTTGTTTTGATTACTTTTAATTGAATACGAAATCAACACAAACGAATACGAAAATAAGCGCAGTAAACGAAGGAGCGTAACGTACTGATTTGTGTTTGGCATGTGAGTACAATAGCGGCTACCTGGCGTCACTCTCTGTCTCGCTTGCACTTGGTTAAATGACTCTCTCCGTTTCAGTCTCGTCTACAAAACCCGTCTTGCTCGCACTTGATATGGTGACTCTTTCCGTCTTTTTGTACTCTGTTGTTGTTGTCTGTTCTTTTCGTTACTTACGCGTTAAATTTACTCAGCAATGACATCGGCTCTTCAAAAAAATAGTGTCTATTCCAATGCACACACTAATAAACTATTTATTCATAGTTTTTATGATAGACAAGCACAGGTGCCAGTGAGTTAAATTTATTCAGTATTGGAATCGGCCCTTCAAATTTACTAAAAAAAATTTTTTGCCCACGATAGCAGCAACAACTTACCAAGTATTATACCATTTTGGAATCCTTACTAAATTCGCCAACTTTTGACATAACTTGCCAAGCTCGCGTGGTGCACTTTTTTTTCAATAAAAACTAATAAAAACTAGGTAATGTTGTTATTTTAGTTGTTTTCTAAGAAATAAGTCCTATTGTTATGAAAGATAGAGCAGCTGATTTCCAAATTTGTATTACAGTTTAGGGACGCATTATTCAGGGTTACAAAGCAAAAAAAATTGTTGGAAAAAGTTAAGATTTGTGGCAACAGGAGTAAAAAGACTGCCACAGGGTGTGTAACTTTGCACTTTTTCTTAAAATGCCTGTAGTTTTAAAATCATGCAACTTAGATTTTATTTTTTATTTTTCTGGCAACCAGCATGACTTGCCTTTTCACCCGGTCCCGGGTTGACGTCGAGTTTCGGGACACCCTGTATATATATATATATGTATGTATGGTTCCACTTCTCAAAATTTGCGGCACTCTCACGGTCGCATTTTTGCCCCGATCACTTTTAAACTGCGGTCAAAAATTGCTTGGGTGTAAACTTAGTTTAAGTTCGTGAACGGGTGGAATCCGGCCTAAGGGGACGGTAGGGCCTCACTTTTTGTGAAATCAGTTTTTCCTCAAAATTTCACGTTCCATGAAAGATATTCGAACCGTTCTAATTTTATCCCATAGTATACATGAATACCAACAACTTTTAATTATAAACCTATAAGATTAAAACTTTAACTAAAAGTGGAGGGGGGAAAAACCAAAAATTTTCGGGAAAAAAATCATAACTTCTAACCGGTGAACATTCTTGCCGTCGGAAACATTTGTACTTAATCGATAGGCCATTTTTAAGTCTAAAATAAATGTCTGAAAAGTTTTTCGCTAAAAATTACCGTTTTCGAGAAAAAAAAATTAAATTAAATCGGGTCGTTAAAAAATATCTGAATGAATAAAAAATCCAAATTAGCATGAAAATGATTATCAAAATCAAACTAAATGAAAAACAAAAAACTAGTGAACTTATGTATGTGATCTGTGTTGTGGTATGTGTGTATGTGTGTATGTGTGTGTGTGCGAGTGTGAGGGGGGCGCGCGGAGGGATATGTGTGTGGGAGGAGGGGGGGGAGTTCCTGCGTGTATTTATTACTATTTACTTAGGGTACAGTCAGCGTCAAAAGTTGATTATCATATACAGGTGTCAAAAGTAGGTCATGCTACAGAACGTCAAGACTAGGTGATGCTACAAAACGTCAAAATTCGGTGATACTACAGAGCGTCAAAAGTAAGTATTGTGATAAAATTTCAAAAGCTGATGATGAGTACAAAGTCACTTTAATATTCAAAACTGAGCGAAAATATGAAAAGAAAAAAATAACGCCTAGAACTATAAAATAAATCTTTCATTTGCTATTGAATTCACACAATGGCGGCAATTCGAATGCTCATCTCACTAAACTAAAATAACTTTATTTCAATTCCATAATTTTGTTCTATTTGCCATCGGATTACATTTAGACTTTAAATGGTAGTCTAGTTTAGACAGTTTTGTACAGGTCACGGCGCTTAGGTTGTAACGTATATACGTACATATACCTAAATTTTCGTGCATTAAAGTAAACAATAATTAAAATGAAGAATATTACCTATTTATTTACAAGCTTCTATAATCTAATAAAACTGAACTATTAACTAAATATTTACAAAATCTCTTAAACCTAACTAACTTACTTTTTTATGCCATCACCACGTTCAATATATTGAACACACCGTATGACCTGCAGATGCGCTGATCAAAATACGTCTTCGCTGCGCCGGCTAACCGGCTAGCTGCTAACAGTCATTCAGTCAGTCAACAATCGCACTCGCCAGTCATACGCTCACCCTATACAAGTCGAGTCAAACGTACGGCCATTTTATCAATAAATCGGTCTCTAATACGCGGACGAAAATATAAATTGTCCATCACGTAACCGTTTTTTGAAATTCAGTTAATGCCGTCACTGCTCGTTCTTATAAGTTTAAACCATAATAAGTGTTTTATCAATCCCCAGATTGGGGTCCAAATTTGGGATTAACAATACGTCCATCACACTTTGCTTCCGGCCGGACTATAAGCGAAAGCCCACTGTGACAACCCTGCACCTGGTCTTCACGGCGAGCGCCCACCAACATCTGCGGCCGCCAACCAGGATAGTACGGGACCAGGAAGGATTAATAGAACCAGTGTACCATAGTGTATGAGGCTCGAGCACCATTATAAGCCCCTCTGGCTGAGCCGGCTATCTTGCCACCGTAATAAATTTGTGCACGGTCATTGGCCTTTTTTTTTATCACTACCCGTTACCTCCCAGGTAGTTAGGAGGTTGGGAGGTAGTGACAGTATACGTGACAAGGTTGGGCACGTCGGGAAGAAGAGATAGAGTCCGGCTAAGATCGACTTACTTCGGTTTTCTAGAGCATACTCTCTATCGTACATAGAACTGACAGTAAACGTAGACAGATTATGAACTACTCACTGGCTATCAGCGTATACGAAATAGGAATAGTGATAGTTTTTTTCATTGCCAAACTATGAATTCTATCCATAATATAGGTAATCTTAGCCTCTCTCCCTGCTTCCCGATGTGCCAACCAAAACGCCGTTTACTGTATCAGGAGAGTCGGCTCCAATTTATACAGCCTTTCAAATGTATTGTTTCAAATGTTGTATTAAATCTATACAAACAAATAAAATTGAAGTGTCTGTGTGTAAAATTAAATTAACAGGTTTTCAATAAAAGTATATGAGTGGTATGCGCGCAAGCAGGCCGTGGCGGAGGCGTGTCGTGTGGCCCTACATACGCCTGCCAACTCACCGAAGCGGGATAAAACCCGACCCCACCAGGCGAGGCCGCGGTGGCGGCCAAAGTCCGCCGGCAACCCGGTTATCCTTTCGAGGGCTTACCCGGGGTGCCCGGCAACGGACACTTGGGAGGACACCGTGCGGTTTTAGTCGAGACACGACATAACCAGCCGGCGGGGGGGTATCCGAAGGGATTTCCGCACGTTAAAAAAAAAAAAAAGCCTTTCAAATGTATTCCAAACAAAAAACATGTCAATTACGACAGAAGCTAAATTAAATAAATAGTGAAAAGAATATAAATCTTAAGGATTTCACGGCCGGCGTTGCATGCGAAGTGAAAAAGAAACTTAAATACACCCTAGTGTCAACGAATAAGATTGGTTTTCATTAAACTGAGAAACTTGTTAGTCCTCTAATCTAACAATATAATAATTACTTGTCTCGACTGACTGACATACTGATGACTGACTGACTGGTTCATCAACGCTGAACCTAAACCGCTAGACCTACAAACTTAAAATTTTGGCAGTAGATGCCTTTTATGTTGTAGGCATCCACTAAAAAACGATTTTTGGAAATTTCACTTCTAAGGTGGCAAAATAAGGGATGAACGTTTGTATGAAAGTCCGTATTTTCAAAGTTAGAAGCATAAAATTTCATACATCGGCTTTTGGTTAGAAATGATTGAACACATACATCAGCGATTTTCAAAAGTTTACCTCTAAGAGGGTGAAATAAGGGTTGAAAATTTATATGGGAAGTTCCTCATTTTTGAAAATAAAAGCCTGATAATTCATATATGTATCTACTTTTGGTTACGAATAAATGAATAAGTGTATCAGCGGCGTGTTTAAAAAATAAATAAATAAATAAATATTCTACGACATTCTACACAGCGCTTTCTAGACCCAAAGTAAGCATAGTTTAACTAGCTTGTGTTATGGGTTCCAGAATGCGGATAAACATACTTAGATACTTTTTTTTTCGATTAAATCGCCGATTTAATCGTTCCAGACTTTTTTTTGAGAGGTTTTTGAAGTCCCGTGTTAAAACGTGAACAAGCCCGAGACCCTGGAAGCCCTCAAGGACAACATTCGACACGAGTGCGAGAATGAGTGAAGTGATGAAAAACGCCATAAAACGAGCCCGTATATCAATCAATTGTGACCGCGCCCATTTGGCCAATATCATCTTCTCGACTTGACCAATAAAATTCTAAAGGTTCAAATAAACATAATCAAAAAACAAAATCGAAGTTTTTCATTTAGAAAAAAAATGAGAGTCAAACAACATCGGATGTCTTCTTTTGGCCCACCTTGTATATAGTTATAATAGCGTGATGAAATTTATTTAGCGTGATGAAGCGCAGCTTATGACCATACCCTAGAAGAATGTTTATGCTAAATTTTAGCTGAATCCGTTCAGCGGTTTTCAAGTGATGCTCAGACATCAATAATAAGAGCAGACATCCGATAGACAATCCAATTTCGGTTTGATTGCGTTCAGGGGTCAGCAAGTGCATAGCCGGGCAGGGGGATTGTGGTCGCAGCACTAGTGGGACCGGTGGGTGTCACGCGGTGCTGCGACGACAATCCTCTTCTGATGAGGCCGTCAAGCTGAGTGCCACCATTGTTAACATGATACGTGTATGTAATGGTGACCCTCTCTCCTGAGACTTTACCTTCAGCTTACGATCAGGCGAGGTGAAGTCAAATTGATGTGTCCTAAATATAAAAAAAAAGAAAAAAAAGACAAACAGAAAAACAGAAAAAAAAACCAAAAATCACATTTTTGGCATCAGTATCCTAGTACACATAATTTCAAAAAACATTTCAATACTGTTTTCACCTCGTTACGATTTTATTATAGATATATATTATCTACTTCTGATGTGTACTAAAAATAGTTGAAATTTATTACAATGCCATCTATGGTCAAATATTTAAGTTATTTAGAAGAATCGAAAACCATTTGGTTGTCTTAAAAAGCTTTCACATCTAATGTTATTAATTTTCTCATAACTACGTTGTTTATAAGTTTAAATGGCAACAAGGATTTTAGTATTAGGTTTTAGAAACCTTTACACAGCTTAATATGGCCAAAATAGGTATTTTTTATTCATATTTTAAATATGAAACTATTAGTGTCATCTATTGGTGAAACTTATTACTAATTCTGCCAAGTTCAAATTTAGAAGTATTATAATTTTAGATATTTTTAACCAAGTACCTACGTATTTTCACAACTATACCATATTTTAAGGTGTATGGTAAAGTGAATTTCAGCCAGATGGACCGTTGACGTGAATACGGTATGGCGGGTAGTGGAGTGGCTGGATGCGGAAGGCGGAGGACTGGGTGTGGTGGCGAGTCTTGGGAATGGCAAATGTTTACCAGGGGATCAGGCATCAACAGATGGAGATGATTATGATCGATTTTAAAGTGCATCTAAACTTGGCATTGGATTGGATTTCAACCCTATTTTAGGCGAACAATTAACCGATAGGAACTTGGCCCCCTTTTTAACAAGTATGTTTTGCTGGGATTTTAATACTTTTTTCAAGAAATCGTATCTATTTTTTCCTTCTCCTCCTCCCCCCGTCCTCATCGCATTGTCATTGTATCACTGGTTCATAAATATTTTCATAAAAAAATCGATATTCGATTAAGCCAACTCACGCTTGACCGATTTCTTTAATTTCTTATGACATATTTTATACCCCTCCCCCTCCTCTTCGTATTCTCATTAATTAATAAATAAATTAGTAAAATAATAAATTAGTTAATAAACTCACAAAAGTGCCTTTCAAATTCATCAACGCATGTAAATAAAAATAGTATTATGCATAAACAGACGAGCGAAATGAATACAATGATACATATATTATAGAAAAAACAACTTTGGAATGCGAGCCGGAGCAGGTAACTGATAAGCAAGTACAAAACACAGTCGCCCAGCCGCAGACAAAATCTTTCGCTGATGTAACTCGCGAGGAAGGTGAATGGAAAAAACAGAAGATGGATGAAATGTGGCATTTAGTTCAAAGAAGGAAGCTAAGGAATAAATTTTATAGTGAAAAGGGTGAGGCACTTATTGAAATAGATGGAAACTTTAAGGCAGCAGATATCAAAATACCGTTATTTATAAATAATGTATCCAAAACTACAACTGCAGAAGACATTGCGAGTTATATAATGAAAAAGACAAAAGTACAGATCACTTTAGAAAAAATTGAAATGAAAAAAGAAAAAGAATACGATGCCTATAAAATATTTGTATCGAAAAGCAAATTAAATATTTTTATGGATGCGAGACTATGGCCTGATGGAATATCGTTTAGACGCTTTGTTTACTTTGCAAAGCGAAATAAATTGTTATATAGTAATAGTCAATGAATACAACTTTAGTTTCTTTTAATTGTAAGTCGCTCAAGAGGAGTATAGACGGAGTTCGAGCATTATGTGGCTCAGCAGACATTGTGGCCCTGCAGGAGACTTGGCTTATGCCTTACGAGATTCCTTTATTAGGCACCATTGACCTTAACTTCAGCTATACGGGAACATCGGCAGTGAATACCTCCACAGGTCTTATTCGGGGCAGACCCTATGGTGGGATTGCCCTGCTCTGGAGAACGAGTGTATTTCAAACTGTCTCAGTGATTAACTGTAGCTGTGAGCGGTTGGCCGCTATTAAAATCGTGTCTTCACACAAGTCAACTTTGGTCTTCAGTGTATATATGCCTACTGACTGTGCTGATAACTTAAGTAAGTACACCGAGTGTTTAAGCCGAATCAACGCCATAATCAAGGAACAACAGGTAGAAGCTTGCATTATTCTAGGTGATTTTAATTCTCACCCAAACGAATTATTTTGTAACGAGCTACAGCTGTTTTGTTGAGACCAAAACTGGCAATGTGCCGACATAAAACTGCTAGGTCTGAATTCTGATACGGTTACTTTTATAAGCGATGCACATCACTGTAAAAGATGGCTTGACCACTGTGTGGTAACTGAGGCTGCCTGGAGTACCATTGTCAGTGTGAATGTAAAATATGACGTGCAGTGGTCTGACCATTTCCCCCTGTTTATTAATTGTAATTTAAATATTATTAAACCTAAACTAGTTTTAAATGATAATGTGAATCATAACAGAATCTTATGTGGTACCAGATGTGTGAAACAAGAGATGAACTATAGCAATTTATGTAATGAGAAATTAAAGTTTATTGATTTCCCCGAACAATTCCGTTTATGTGCTGATAACAAGTGTGATAGTGTGGAACACCGTTGTATCATTGATAGTAATGATAGTATGTATCGGGATATAATAGCCATATTGAGGGACGCGGCTACTCTAAGCTGTGAAAAACCCAAGTGTAAAAGGAAAGGTAGGTAGGTATATTAGGGGTTGGAACAGGCACGTTAGGGAAGCACATAAGGAAGCTAGGCGTGGTTTCCAGATGTGGTTTGAGGCCGGTAAACCGCAAGGCGGTCAGCTACATAGTAATATGATAGTTACAAGAAAGGTATTTAAGTCGCTTTTAAAGTGGTGTCTGGAAAACCAAGAACAGATAGTCATGGATAGAATAGCGTGCTTACATAAGAATAAGAAATTTAAGGAGTTCTGGAAAAGAACAAATAACCTGAACTCTAAGCCTGGGGTCCCTTTTTTTATTTTTTCGTGCGGAAATCCCCTCGGATACCCCCCCGCCGGCCAGCGGGGGTGGTTATGTCGGGCTTGAACCGACTAAAACCGCACGCCGTCGCCATCGACGGCGAAGTCCATACTTACCAACAGAATGGAAATTTCAAACATGTTTAAAGATTATTTTATGGTTAAGTCTCTATTAGGCCCGTCGTCAGTTGAAAATCAAAAAAATAAAAATCATTCCGAATCACTGACAGTCCGTTTCACAGCTAAAGAAATTAAAAGTGTGATAGCTCATATACGACGCGGTAAATCCCCGGGGCATGACGGGCTGAGTGTAGAACACCTTAGGCACGCCGGTGTACATCTGCCTCGAGTGTTAGCGCTATTGTTCAACTCTTGTAGGTGTGACCTACAAGAGTTGAACAATAGCGCTTATTTGCCGGCGGATATGATGAAAACGATCATAGTTCCCATTGTAAAAAACAAAACGAGTGACATATCGGATAGGACCAATTACAGGCCAATCTCTTTAGCCACGACTGTGGCTAAAGTCTTTGATAGTTTGTTGAGCAACTACCTGACAAATAACATTACATTACAGGATGCTCAACATGGTTTTAGGAGGGGTCTATCTATGGAAACAGCAATTTTATGTTTAAAAAAAAACTGTAGCATATTATACAGACAACAGAACACCTGTGTTTGCATGTTTCTTAGATATGTCCAAGGCTTTCGAGATGGTCTCATATGATAAGTTATGGTCTAAACTTTCTGATGCTAACATCCCTCCTGAGTTAATTTGCATTTTGAAATATTGGTATAAACATCAAGTAACACAGTTTACTGTACAAGTTTAATGGGTAAATACTTATTCTAATGAATATGTCATGGAATGTGGTGTTAGACAGGGTGGGTTATCCTCACCCATGTTGTTTAATATTTATATAAATAGCCTGATTGCCGAGCTCAGCAGTGTGCAAGCTGGCTGCTATATGGACGGAGTAGCATTTAATAATATAAGCTACGCCGATGACATGGCACTGCTGAGCCCGTCAATGGTGGGACTTAAGAAATTGATCAACATATGTGAACGTTACGCTGAGGAGCACGGCTTAGGGTACAACTCAAAAAAAAGTCAATTGATGATTTTTAGAGCGGGTACAAAGGTCTCGAATAACTACCCTAGTGTAACTTTGTGTGGTGTTTCTCTGAGTCGTGTTCATCAGTTCAAATACTTAGGACATGTGGTAACGGACACTATGAAGGACGATCTAGATATAGAGAGGGAATGAAGAGCGTTGGCAGTCAGATGTAACATGGTGGTTCGAAGGTTTGCACGCTGTACTGGTCCAGTTAAAATAACTCTGTTTAAATCTTACTGTCAAACATTTTACACGTGTAGCCTTTGGACCAACTGTACTCAGAGGGCCATCAATGCTCTTCGCGTTCAGTACAACAATGCGTTCAGGATGCTGCTGGGGTTGCCGCGCTTCTGTAGCGCGTCCGGCATGTTCGCGGACGCACGCACAGACGGTTTCGCGGCGATCAGACGCAAGCGAGCTGCGTCTCTGCTGCAAAGAGTGCGCGCCAGCACTAACAGCCTCCTGAACGTTATTGCTAATAAACTAGATTGTCCTATTATAAAATACCTGAGTCAATTACATATGCACTAACATAGCTATAAGTTACTTATTGTTACTAACAAAATATGGATGAATATCTGAAGTAAATAAATAATTATTATTATATTATTATTGTGTCACTGGTTCATTTTTTTTTAAATTCTATATTAGATTGAGCCAAGTCACGCTTGACCTATTTCTCAAATTTCTTCATTTTTTGTTAATCTACATATAATACAAGATCTGTGTGCCAAATTTCATAACGCTAGGTAGTCCAGTCAAAATAGACATTTGACTAGGGAATAATTCGCAGTTAGTTAGTTATGACTTATTTTTGTCTATTTTGACTGGACTAAGGACAATTGGAAGTGGCCTAAAGGTTTTGATTACCGGTCAGTGAGCCAGTCAGTACCAAAATTAGCTATATTCACAGGGTCATACTTCAGGATCTACTGAAGCTATATCTATGAAATTTGGCATACTGCTTGAGTACTAGTATATGATTACGTAGGTACAATTTTATTTCTGTACTTGCAATAGGCACTGAACTACAGGGGGGTCAAAAGTGGGTCGAAACGGTTCGTGTAAATAGTGCACGGCATGCGCGCGGCCTGTTGCTGGAACTTGGCCTGCGCACTGCCGTGCGCTTAGATTATGTAATCTGTGTAATCTTTTATTTAACTCGCACTGTTCGTATAGTCGTACCAACCAGTCTGTGAACTGAAGGGTGGCGCCACCGTCTATCTGGGAATACTAATCTATCATAATCATAAGTGTAAATGATATGAAATTTGACAGTGACAACCGTAGTTCCGATTTTCACCATTTCACAGAAAAGTTGGTACAACTATATGTATGTTGTCCGTCAAAATTTACGAACGAATTTTCGACCATTTGTTGGCATAAGATTGAACTGAAATTTTGCATACACGATTAGTTTGGATGACAATACATTAATATGGTACCATGGAGTCCATGCTAGTAAGGGTCTGAAGATGGATTTGGAAGGCCATAGGAGCTTCTAAACTAAACAAGATAAACTTATCGAGTTTGGGCTCATTTGTTTTGTGTTGGCGAACTCTTTGTTGTTACATGGTATTTAGGGTGACCCTCATATGATATTACTAAAACAAAAAAGTTTTTTAAAAACAAGCTTAGGTATATTGTAAAATGTAGTTGCACTGAAACAAAAATAATATTTTTTAGCAAGGGCTTTGCTGATTTAAATTTTTATAGGGTACTAGCTGTTGCTAGGGTTGCCAGATGTGTAGAAAAAAAAACCGGACAAGATTTCAATTTTTGTTTATTAAGTAAAAAAAAAACATCGTACTACATACTCAAATCTCAACGAATTACTGTTTGACATATTTAGCACTCGAGACCACTGCTTTTAATAAAGCTTAATTGCCAGAGACAGCATCTTTAAATTCGGTGCAACTTGCAGAGCTATATTGAAAAAAATGCATAAGTCACTTTTCACAGTATTTACTGCGAGGCGATTTCTCTCATCTGTCCAGACATTCAATGTCCAAACAACTAAAATACTTATATTTGCTATTTTGAAATGGATACCACTGGTCTATATAAGCCGCACTGGCTTATATAGACCAGTGGTGGCTCTTTGATATACATTCAGGACATTTTTTGTAAATTCTTCAGTTTGCGTATCTGAAAGATACTCTTTCCTTAATGCCATTCCTAATGGACTTTCATTCCAAAATGTTTATCACGAATTTTCTTTATGATGGTGTTGCGGAATTTTACCATTATATTATGCAGATTATACGCTGTTGTGGTATGTTTCTCTAGCAATAACAAAATTTCCTGAAATGAAGCCATAAAATTATGGGTGAAGTACAGATATAGCTCATTGTACGTAGGTGAAGTTTCACTTGCAATTTCCTTTTTTTGATCTGATAAGATAGCCCAAAGAGCCCTAGGGCAGTTATCAGAACCTAATTCTAAAAAGTATCTTTTCATCGGCCCCCATGATAAAAGCATTCTGTCAAGAGCTTTAAACAAACTGAGCCATCTTGTGGGAACGTGTCGTAATACTTCTCTGTATTCACATTCGAAAATAAGTTGTGTTCATGTTCATGTGTTCATTTTAAGACTGCGCCAATTATAGAATCCGCAGACGGATGACTTAAAAAAAACCAATTTACTTAATAAAGATTTATTTAAGAGTTTACAATTAATTAGTTAATTCTAGACCTAGCGACCGCGATCAGCGATTGATCAAAAGTGATTTTATATTTCTTCGTTTTGCGTAATTCCGTTGGTCGGATGTTCGTCACGTAGTATCCAGTCAGCATTTTGTAGCCAGGCCTCGTGTCCATTTTGGGTGATGCAATTGTTAATATTGGCTGATGCAATAGAGTGACAATATTGCTACAATGGTGGATTTGGTGTGTCAGCAGTTGCCCTATTGTACCATGGTATAACACACTTGTAGTTCCTGTTGCCATGACTACAATTATAGATGGCGCTAAAAAACGAATTTTCTTAATATTCTACTTTATTTCGTGCATTTATCATATTTTTAATTATGTTATATACTTTCGAGGCGGAGACAAATCCAAAAAGTCAAAGATCATGAAACTCTGTTCGGCCGTTCTTGAGTTATAAGAAAGTCCGTTTTTACCCCTTTTTACCGACTTTGAGGTTGAATTAAAAAAAAATCGTTTCTTAGTACACCTCCACGCATCAAAACAAACACCCTACAAATTTCAAGTCCACTGGACCAGTTGTTTGGGCTGTACGTTGTCTCTATGTCAGTCCCCATCTTGCCTTGGCCGCCGCCCGCAATGGGGTGATGGCCTTGTATGTCTCGACATCGCTCAGTTAGCAGACGGAGCCCGCATCCCACCTTATGGGCTTACGCTGAATGGACCCTTGATGTCGTATCAAAGCAACACTGAGAGAGGGTCCACTCACATGAGGCGTAGTACGGCCACAGCAGGTTGTTATGGTGTGGTGAAAGCCTCACGTACCCGTTGCGGCTTCCCCGTGTCGAGCGAAATGCGGATGAGATAGTTTTTTCCTGCCAGATCCAAAAACAACAAAGGTATTACCTACCTACCGACTTTGTCGTCAATTCTTTATCCCTCAAAAAGTTGGGCAAAGAGTAAAGTACTTGAAAGCCTAGACCACTCGACCTCCAAATTTGAAACGCCACTAAGAAACAGTTTTTGTAAATTTCACTCCTAAGGCCATCATTTTAAAAATTTCATACACCTGCCTCTGGTTAGAAATGAATAAAAACGTGTAAATATCAGTCTTTTTCAAAACTTCACCCTTAAGGGACTACTCACACTTATTCAGCTCTATTCAGTTTTCGTCCATAGAAAACAACGATTTTGTATGGAGATGTGCACGCATCCATTCAGCTTTCCGCGTCGATTCTGCTTTCGCGGCATATTAGTATAAAATGAGGATAAATGTGTTTGTTTTGTATCATGCGAATGCTATAGAAAGCGTTCAGCGCTGTTCCGCCGCGTTCAGCGCTGTTCCGCCGCATTCAACGTCGAACGCGGCGGAACAGCTCTTTATAGGGATGTTTCGCGACTCCTTGTCGACAAGTTGCGACCTGTATTGTTCCTGCATTGATTTGATTTATTATTGCGTAATTATTATGCACGCAAGGATTAAATAGTGCAGACATGTTTTAAAGTAATTATAATTATTTTATTTTTATGAAACATGATCAACGCAGAGAAACTTATATTGTTAGTGCAAACATATTCTAGCAATCAACAGAGAATTGGGACATCCTAAAATGCTCTTTGAATTTAATATTATTATCTTTTAATTGGGGTACCAATGTTGCATATTCTCCAACCAAATTCCTATTTCTCCAAAGTGGGTCGCCCACTGTCGTTTGCGTTCTATTTTTTTTATGTTTATTGTTTTCTATTTCTTCTACAAGAAGCGAAACTATAAAAATATCGCACATAGAACTTCCCATGTTGAGGGCACAATAGTAAATGAGTAGCTTACCGACTACCGTCTTCGCAGCATAGTCAGTGCCGTACGCAGTAGACAGAAGCGTTTCAGCGGAGATTATACCACGCTATGACGGCTTTTCTCATTCTTACGACGCCGTACGCGGCTGATAGAAGCAGAGCTGTATGAATGTGACCAACATCGTTCAGCGAAACGCGAATGGAGCTGTGAGTAGTCCCTAAGAGGGTAAAATAGGGGTTGAGATTTAATATGGAAAGAAGTCACTGTTGAAGATAGAAGCATGAAAATTCATATACCTACCTACTTCTGGTTACAATTTAATTTAAATACACGTGGCGTAGGTATATCGGCTTTTTTCCGAATTTCTCCCCTAAGGGGAAAATAAGGAATGAACGGGTGTATGAAAGTCCATCATTTTCAAAGTGAGAAACCGAAATTAAATCCGAAAGCTTATTAAATAGCTATTTTCTATTTAGGTACCATTGGACCGGGAAGGTGGCGCTGTAATCGAGTTATAAGTAGCTGATTTTTTACGAATACAAATCCGTGCCAAGCTGGTTTCCGGGTCGCTACTTCGCTAGTATAAAATAAGAGAATCTTTGAATCTCTCTTACCGACCCATATTACCTATTGCATGCTATACGTATCTATCGTTATATTATAACTCTTTTAACGATGCCACTTCTTTAAAATGTCATAGGTAGGTACAATACACATCCAAAATAAATTAATGAGTAACGTCACGTGTTACGCTCCAGCTAAAAGGTGACTAGATAAGCAACTTCTGGTCAATTTTCACATCTTAACTTTAAACAAATTATTATACCTATCAATAGCAACTTTATTCGCGTTTGGATGTGTATGTACCTATACATACAAAAATTAAATTAATGAGTAAGTATTATGGATAGGACTGTATTTTGATTACCTATCTCAGTATAGGTACCTAGACACGTACTCACTTAACATTAGGTCTTACCCTGTGTATCGACATCTTCACAAAATAAACATGTCAAATTACGACTTCATGACGTTATTTAAGAGTGTACAGAGTAGACACATCATGTATTGTTATCTCCGACTACTGATAAAGTTTTATCTTTTTCTGTAATCAGAATTTTTGATTTAATTTGAATAGTGGAAAGTATGTTGGGATCTTACATAAGTACCTAAGTGATTAACAGCGACTTTACATTTAATAGTTCACGAAGGCTCACGTTAACATTAAAGTATGTACTTTTAAATTTGTTTAATAATGAAGTTTAGTATTAAATTATTGTCACAATTCATAAATATAAATGAGTTCTCGATGTCCTTGAGATTGTGAACAACTGACTATTCTCTTTATCTGGTCCAGTTTATCGTGGTTGGTCACCCCACCCGGTTCTTATTTTTGCTTTATCTCATATAATTTATATATCTATGCATTTATCTCAAATATCAATCAAAACATGTCATTGTCAGTTTTATTTTGCAAGTGATTTATGTGAGTGGTTTCGAAACTATAATTAAGTACATAATGTGTTAAATAAACGAAATTATACATTATTTATAATTACAGCACATTCTCCTTAGCGACGTGATAACCGCTGTTTTTCATATATTTTTTAATCAGTATGATTGATGTATGATGAATTAATTACAGATTACTAGTGTGTATATGTCTGATAATAGAAAAGTTTCTTACTGAACAGTGAAATTAGTTTAACAAGTGTTAAATTTAATCATGGCACAATCAATGTTGGGAAGGCTTGCATTACTACATCAAAATATTCATTTGACTGGTTACACCGTTGCAAAGGCATGTACACAATAACTAAATAATAATACAATTATATTTCACGTTTATTTTAAACCATATCCTTAAAATATTTTATTTCCAGGTAATTTCTTGTTCTGCTGCTAATTATAGTACAGCACTTCGCAGTAACAAAATTTATGAAAGTTTTGGTGAAGCTGTGAAGGATATACCGGAGGGATCAAAACTGTTAGTCGGTGGTTTTGGGTTGTGTGGAATTCCTGAAAATCTTATTGCAGCCATAAACAAGAAACAAATATCAGGACTTACAGTAGTATCCAACAATGCAGGTAAGATTTTTTTCGAATTAGAATAATAAAAGCTGTTTCATTAGCATAAATGGCATAAACAACTTAAACTAGTTTTATAATCTGGTTTTGGTTAGTAAATAAGTAACTACATACCTACATAATAAGACATTAACATCTAGTTTTATAAATTCAATATATTATTTCAATGAATTTATTAGTGTAAAATGTCTTTAATATTTGTCATTGTTACTTATAGACAGAGATAGCTACCAACCATTTGCTTCTGTCCTTACACCACATAATATGACTTCTCCCATTACAAAACCTATTAAGCCTTAACCAATCTAATTAATTTCTGTTTCTAGTCATTGACCTCTCCTAACCTCTATGAGAAATGAAAGAAAATAAACAAATGGGGTGAACAATAGCTTCATCAAATCAATTGCAACAACATTTGTTCATACATAGCAAACTCTTTAAAACAAATACCTGCAATCTTCTGTTGAGCAATGGTATGCACAAATGAGTAGGGGTCAATAAGTTCACACTTGAGGAGGAATTTGGCAGCACCATACTTTCCTGTTGTTACTAGATCAAACTATGTCATTACTGATATTAATGTGTGAATATTTATTATCTCTGGTACTATTAACATTGCTAACATAATGCTTACTATACATATATTACAGGTGTAGATAACTTTGGTCTTGGAATTCTGTTAAAGAGTAAACAAATAAAACGAATGATTGCATCATATGTTGGAGAAAATGCAGAATTTGAAAGGCAGTTCCTGAGTGGAGAATTAGAGGTAAACTAATGTGTACTACTCATAAAACTGTCAGTGAAATGTCTAAGTAAATATAAATAAAATGAACATATACATAAAATACCTATATAAGTACATACAAAATATTCACATACATACACTCATACCTTTCTTCTTTTGGGATGGACTGAGATTAATTTGCTTCTGTCCTTATCCACCTCTTGAGCCTCCTCTACTATCAATAATCTTTTCATAGAAGTCTTCTGCCCTGCTGTAATTATTTTTAAATACCTGCTCCTTCTTTGAGGTCTACCCTGAGTGTATAAGGTCATAATTAGGCAGTCGGCTAATTATGACCTTATACACTTGATTTGTTGTTAGATCAGTAACCCTCGCGACTGACTTCTAATGAAGGAATGTATGATTTTCTGGATTCACTCTCATTTCTGTTTTCTGTCTCCTCTACATATACTTGCATAATTATTTCATCTTCAATCACATTACATTTAGTAATTCCTTCACTCTACACAAAAACTTTAACTTTCGTCTGTTTGTAATCATGTAGCTTTATCTGTTTAAACTGCCAACAAAGCAAGTATGGTTTGATTAATAGCTTATTTACTCTTATTCATACATTTCATAAAAGTTTCCCTGAAAAGGTTTAACAGGCAAGGCAAAGTTACACATCATTAGGTACTTAAAACCAATCTACTCAAGTGCAATTGATCCAAACTCACTCTGGCACTGGGATTCTCTTATAAAGACTTACTGTATTACATATTAGCACAGGTATTAGGTTATACCACTGTTTAGAAAATAATGTAGTCAAATAATTTAGGTTGAACTAACTCCCCAAGGAACATTAGCTGAAAGGATTCGTGCTGGTGGTGCTGGAATACCAGGTTTCTTTACTCCAACAGGCTTTGGTACCCTTATACAAGAAGGAGGATCACCTATCAAGTATACTAAAGATGGAAAGGTAAGCAATTGGATTTACAATAATTCAAGTTGGTATTAAATACAATTTATCTATATTAGGCCTTCTTAGTTGAAATAAAAATGTGTACATAAGTGATAGGTCCCAAAACTAGTCCAGTATTAGTCGGTTCATGCACGACATAATCGCTCCCGCTGGCTGGCGGGGGGATATCCGACGAGATTTTCGCACGTAAAAAAAAAAAGTATTAGTTTTGTGTCATATTCCATTACAGATAGATATACCAAGCGCACCTAGACTAGTACAACAATTCAATGGCAAAAACTACATCATGGAAGAAGCCATCACTGGTGACTTTGCTCTGATAAAGGCCTGGAAAGCAGACAGATATGGTAACTTGTTGTTCAGGAAAAGCGCTCGTAACTTCAATCCTGCAATGTGCAAAGCTGCTCGAATTACCATTGCAGAGGTTGAGGAAATTGTGGATGAAATTGACCCTGACTTTGTACATATACCGTCAGTGTTTGTACATAGAATAGTAAAAGGAGATAAGTTTGAAAAAAGAATTGAAAGAAAAACATTGAAAAAATCAAGTACAACAAATAAAGGATCTGATTCAAGTAGGGAAAGGATAGTAAGAAGAGTCGCTTTAGAATTCAAAAATGGAATGCATGCAAATCTTGGAATTGGTGAGATTTTTTGTTTGTAATATATATATATAAGGTGTGACAAAATTAGGTCTCTGAATTTGGTGAGATGACTTGGTATCGACAAAATATGTATTTGAAACAAAAAAAAAATCAGGTAAAAAAAAATGAAAAAATAAACAACACCAGCGATCTTTGTTCCTTTCATTGTTTTTTTTGTTTTTTTTATATTTTAAAAAAATATTTCTAGTTCTAAAATTATTTCTAGGTTCTAGTTTAAATAGTTAACCGATCAGACCGAAAGTACGTTGTATATTGTTGAATATACAACGTTAAAGTTAAGTTAGGCAACACTAGCGAGGTATTTCTTAGGATGGGTGACCATTCTTAACACATTGAGTTAACTGAGCAATGCAAAAAGACCTGTTATCAAAGTTAAGCAACACTAGAACGGGTCAGTCTTACGATGGGTGACCAATGTCAACACATTGAGTTAACTGAGCAATGCAAAAAGAGCATTATTTTGTTCGAACTAAGATAGGTTTCGGTATAGCATACGAGTGTTGTATACATTCTCGTACCTAGGTTTGCAACCGAACCGACCGCCGATGAACGATTAGCGTTTGAGAAACATATCTAATCGGTCAGTGTAACTGAACGGTTCCTAATGGTTCTCAAGACTACTGTGACGAATATCTTATTTATAAAATAAGCTAATTGACACATGTTTATTAATTTTTATTACCTTCAGAGGATAAAGTTAATATAGCTTGTTTACAAATGCTTCTAAAATCTACTGGGCTAAAGCAGTACTTGCATAATGTTGAGCTAAAGCTTTCGATCCACGTATCCTTCTTTAGCCCAACACACACACACACCATGTTGGGCTGAAGAAGCTTTTGTGGAGACAAATTGTGTTATTGCGTTGCAAATGCTTCTTTGGGCCAACGTTGCACGTAGCGCCTCGCACTCCCTAGCCCTGCTTGTCTCTGTCGCTTGCCGCATACGCGTCGCAATGCAACTGTTAATTTGAACAATTCGCCGTTAATAAAATTGTTTTATGTTGAAAATTTATACGTAGCTATTTTGTTGAGTATAGTGGAATAGAACTTGATTTCGACGATGTGTGAGTGGAAAATGAAAAGGTTTTTTTCAATCTTAGGAATTAGAGAGTGATGTCGACAGAGTCTCGCTTCGCGGGACTCCTATCTCTCATTTTGTTTCCATTCTCTCTATCTGCTGGTGTCCACGAGCTCGCTTCAACATGTTGTGTGTGTGCTGGGCTATAGAAGGATACGTGGATCGTTTTCACAAAACCCGAAGGCTTCTTTAGCCCAACATTATGCAAGTGCAGGGCTAAAGAAGCATTCGTAAACACGCCAAAATAGAAGCAAACAAATGTATATATTACTTAAGTGCAACTCTTGTTACACAATTTGTTTCAGGAATGCCTATGCTAGCCAGCAATTATATTCCAGACAATGTTAAAATATTCCTGCAGTCAGAAAATGGAATACTTGGACTTGGTTCCTATCCAACTGCAGAGGAAGTTGATGCTGATCTTATTAATGCTGGAAAAGAAACAGTGACTGTGCGTCCAGGTGCTGTTCTGAGCTTTATATTTGATACGGTTTTTTTTCTTTTACTTATTAAACTTTATGCACAAGTAAATAGGCGGATTTAATGCCACAGGCATTCTCTATCAGTCAACCAAAGGTGGTGCAGAGAAATAGTTAGTAGGTGCATTATCAAGAGCAAAATTTTACAACATATACACAACAATAATTTTGTAACTTAATAAATACATACCTACTCTAAGTTTAGTTACCTAAATTTAGTTTAATTGTAATTCAAAATAAGTGAATAAAGCGTATATTATACGTTTCATATAATTTTTTAGGTATATTGAGATTGGGGTGTGTGTTGGGTAACCTCCTCGAGTGTCGCTCCGATTCCGATCCCGCTGCAGTCCGGGGGGAACGGAATCGGAGCGGCCGGTACACCCTGGGCGGCGGTCAGTGGCTTCCCCTTCACCCCTTCATAGGGTTGGCATTGATCGTCGGCCAATACCCAACGTGGCGGGAACACATCGCTCTCCGTACTCCTCTGCTTTCAGAGGAGACAGGATGAGCGATGCTGTTAGTGGTGAGATGGCCCAGGGTCAGCCGGGGTGCGAGGGATATGCTCTATGGGTAACCTTACACCCCGGCGTCTGAAGACCCGAGACGGCGTGCGGTTTTAGTCGGTGCAAGCCCGACATAACCGCCCCCGCTGGCCAGCGGGGGGGTATCCGAAGGGATTTCCGCACGATAAAAAAAAAAAAAAAAAAAAAAGGTATATTGAGATTTCTTACACCCCGGCGTCTGAAGACCCGAGACGGCGTGCGGTTTTAGTCGGTGCAAGCCCGAAATAACCGCCCCCGCTGGCAGGCGGGGGGGTATCCGAAGGGATTTCCGCACGATAAAAAAAAAAAAAAGGTATATTGAGATTTATAAAGTAATATACCTACCTGTTTTAGCAAGTTATTAAAAACAAGTTTCTTTATAGGTACAAAACATTTTGAGAGATTTTTTAATGTATAGTAGAGTCGGTAACTTTTATGCTAGGTACCTACGTTACGTACACACTAGCTAATCGAAGGCGAACGAATGCAAATGAGTGGGATTAGTCGACAATTTCTGCATGCTATCCAGCCTGTTGTAATGATGTCGAATCTCACGTACAGTACCAGGCACGTCGCGCGTCGGGAAAAAGAGTGAGAGCTCATTCGTCCAATGACAGTTTGATACCTTTATAAAGTAGTTAAAACAGTTTGTATTAATATTTGCAACCCGCCCTCGCTTATCTTTGGTTTATATGAGTTTTTTAACAAAAGCCATCGTAATTTACAAATATGGGATACATACGTGCGATCAGAAGTTCATTAGGTCAACAATCAGTATGTCAACACCACAACTTTAACAGTGTAAAAGACCAACAGTTTACTACATCAATAAGTTACGAGTTCAATAGTTCATTACATCAATAGATCTTGTCTTCAACAACTTAGTACATCAATAGTTCATGAGATCAACATTCATTTGGGTAACGACCTAAAATCGATTTTAGGGACAAAATACACACTTTATATTATTAATCCCATTCAGCTAAGTCATGCCTCCCCCAGAGTGTGAGAGAGACGACTAGATAAGCCTGGCGAGGTGGTCAACAGTCGGCCGAGATGTTAGGGCGATTGGCCGAGGAACCGCCGGCCTATTCGGGCATTGTCGAGCAAAAGTGCTACATCTTGGCCGGTGACTTTCCAGTAATCTCGAGCCTTTCAAGATGGACTGAGAGGCTCTTTGGGATCAAACCATAGGCTGGATATGACAGCTGGGACTATTTCTGTGAACCCCACCCTCCACATGTCGGTAATCTCGTGCGCCAGGTCCAGATACTTTGTTTTCTTACCTGCTTTGTGGTTTCTTAACCTGGAATGTGCACCAGAAATACTCGTGACTGTGCCCGATCCATCAGCACGGTAATAGGCCTATTCGCTGGAATAGTCCTATCTGAAATGATGCACCGGTCCCAGTAGAGCTTGGCGCGATCGTTTTCGAGCGCGGCTTCCGGTACGTACTTGTAGTATGGCAGCCTCTGCTCGACGAGGCCGTCTTTAAGGGCTAGCTCTTGATGAAGTATCTTGGCTGCTTGGTTGTGTCCTTCCATACGGCCTCACGCTCAGAGATACCAAGTACCCCCGGCGCACGCCACTCTGTGTTAACCAGGGCTAAGGGGAGCTCCCCACGCATCAAACTGTCCGTCTTCGATACAAAATATTCCTGAAACACCTCGCCGTTATGCATGGCCTTAGTACTTAGGAGGCCTCAGCCACCACTCTTTCGCGGGATGTGCAATAAAAGCTGTTACACACTTTTAACCTGGCGCTCACAAACACGTCAGCACCACACAGCGCCTGTTGCTAAGTCTTTGCAGGCTCTGGACGCCAAGTGGCGATGATGGTAGGGGTTCAGCCCGGCGAGTTGTACGTGCCGGGCCGGGTCTTGGTCTTTTCTGTGTAACATTTTCGCTCATCTTTGGGCTTTATAAAGGAGGATGCAAGGAAGAGCCCCATACCTGCAGAAGACTACTTTACAATGGGGAGACGCCTGCACCTCCGAGGGGAGCGTTAGCGACCCAGTCTTTAATGCACCTCTCGGCACGGTGCCTTCCACATTCGGCTAGTGTGGGTTACTTGCGCGGATGGAAAAGCTATTCCATATTAGTTGTTCCACCCGTGGGCGATTTGCTCACCACATCCCTAGCTACGCCATAATATATATAATTATTGTTTCTTTAAGTTATCCAAAAGTATAAACTTTTATATTAATACAGATAGTGTAGATTAAATTATACCTTCGGTTGTAACTACTCTAAAAATATTTATAGAGAGAAAGCGAGTCCACTTCACAAAATCGAAGCAAGCCGATCTTAGCTTAGCTCTCAGCTTCCCGACGACGACGTACATAATCAAAAGTCGGATACTGTACTTACTTGCACCGTGATGTCCACTCTTATTCATTCGTTAGCTATCCTTCGCTTTCGTACCCTTGATGTATCCCTAGCATTATTAGAACCCGATTAAATGTTATTGTTGTGGCGACAGGCGCATCATACTTTTCGTCTGACGACAGCTTCGCAATGATTCGCGGTGGCCACATTGACTTAACTATTCTTGGCGCTATGCAAGTTTCGCGTTATGGTGACCTGGCAAACTGGATGATTCCGGTAAATATTTGTAAATTTAGTAATGAGTAATCTCATTTGTGTGTAGCATTATAATGAAATATTTTTGATTTTTAGGGCAAACTGGTAAAAGGTATGGGCGGTGCAATGGATTTAGTGTCGGCTCCTAGAACCAAGGTTGTCGTTACTATGGAACATACGGCCAAGAATGGCTCTCACAAAATACTGCCCGAATGCACACTTCCCCTTACTGGAAAAAAATGTGTGGACATGATCATAACTGAAAAGGTATATTCAAGTTATGCATAAATGCTGGAAGCAAATGCGCTTAACTATCGCGATGGGCGAAGGTTCAAAACTAGGTCATTCAGTCACTTGGATAGCCGATTTTCCTTTCTAAAAGGGGGATCGAGCAAGTAGGTACTTGCTCAGTGTTGCTTTCGTGCTGGTGAAAAGGTTTATTAGTGATTTTGGATACAGTGATAGGATGGCTCGGCTAAGAGAAATCTATTGTGTAAAATACGTGTTTATTTTTTCAACCGGATATAATCAGCAAATTGACTATATTGATAATGAAGACGCTAAAAGTAGTAGGAAAACATTTTTCTTACATAACTTCTTCGATTAATAAAACCAGAAAACAAAAATAAGTAACAATCCTCTATTTTCTCAATCAATTTTCTACTTAATTTTTATGGTTATTTTCTTTTACATAATAAATTAATATAATTATTAATAAATTATTTTACTTGCAGTGCGTATTCGAAGTTGACAAAGAAAAGGGAATTATTCTCACTGAAGTGGCTGAAGGGCTTAGTGTAGAAGATATTATTGTAAGCACGGGCTGTGAATTCACTGTATCCCCGCAACTTAAGAAAATGGGCGACGTCACTAAGTCGTAATAATGAAAATAGTAGGTATGGATAAGTGTAACAGTATAATTATTAAGATTCATGAAACATAGAGTGTGCTTTAGCTATAGAATGTTTTCTATCTTCTTCTCTTCAATTGAGGAGGCCTAAACATAAGTATAAACGACCTATTAAAGGAGACTAAACATAAGTACAGAGGGAAAAATATTGAAGTGGAAATATTCAATGTTTTTCATTCTGTAGATAAAGGTTTAAACGAACCTGTATGTGAAATAATAACGTGGGAAAGAAATAATGATTGTACTACTTTAAAATGTAACGTTTCGCCAGCTGTTTATTGCCTTACTAGCTGTTGCTAAAGTTCGGAATTGTGAGTGTGAGTGGAAAAGATTCGGAAGAGATCAGAATCGGTCAAGCCGTTCCAGAGGATCTCCTCCGAGGAGACAGAAAGACAGAGACAACATTTTAAGAATTTTATTTTTGTTATAAGTATCGTGTATACACTCATGTGCAATCATTAAAAATCTGTTAGGTATTTAATATTACAAACAGACACTGACACTATATATTTGTATAGATTTCAAAGAGCTATCATGGAAAAATCTCTAAATATTGTCGATGGTTCACTGAACCTTCCCACGCTTTCTACGCTTAGTACTACATAGGTCTATATAACATACTTCGGCTAAAGCGTACTCATGTGCTATAGAATAATATTATATGGTAACATATCAACTGCGGTTATTTTTTGTTATACGTATTACACTTGTGTTAACATGTTAAGGCGAGGGTATTCGACGACATTAGGTATTTTTGGCATAGTAAAGTTGCCACTTAACGCCACAGCGAGGGGCTAGCGGTCCGCGTCCAGTTTACCCATGTTCCCATACAACCTTGGTTTCCAGATACCCTGTGCACCATTAAGATGAACCAGGTTATGGTAAGGAGAAGTAGAAGAGCGTACCCTGGGCTCCAAACTGTAAGCTTTTGAATGCAACCGGGAATGGAGCTCCTCAACCTATGGTGATAAAGCGACGGCTATGGCATTACTCGTCAGCGGATTGGGACGGCATGCGAGACTATTTCGCATCCGTCCCGTGGTCTAAGCGCTGCTTTGATGGAAAGGACCCATCGGATTGTGCTTCTGCCGTCGCTGGTGAAATCAGCTTGGGTATGGAATATTATATTCCACACACTGAGGTCACCAGCGGCCGCAGAACTCGGCCTTGGTTTGGGCGCGAGTGCGCTGATGCTGTTCAACGGAAACGGTCGGCGTACCGCGCGTGGACTAGGGCACGAGTCGAGTGCGATCCGAATGCAAGGCACCTCAAGGCGGCGTATAACAGGGCCACTAAGGACTGCAAGAGGGCACACGTCAGAGCGGATGCCCAGCGCATAGCACGGCTTGGTCAGCAACTCATGTCACATCCCGCGGGTAGCCGTAGGTACTGGCGACTGGCCAAAGCCGTGCAATCCAACTTCTGCCAGCCTTCGCTGCCCCCGTTGCGTTACCCTGACGGTTCACTGGCTCACGAGCCGCAAAAGCAAGCAGATATGCTGGTTAACCTCTTTGCGGCTAACTCCCGAATCGACGACTTTGGCTTGCAGCCGCCAACACCTGTCACTTGTGACCACTCAATGCCTGATATTCGTATCAGGCAATGCGACGTCCGCGCTGCACTACAGTCACTCGACGTCCGGAAAGCCAGTGGCCCTGATGGTATACCAGCGGTAGTTCTTAAAAAATGCGCAGCGGAGTTAGCTCCAACGCTGACGCGACTGTATCACCTGTCTTATTCCTCGGAATTGGTCCCGGAGGCTTGGAAAGAGGCAAACGTACAACCGGTCCCCAAAAAAGGAGATCGGTCCGATCCGGGCAACTATCGACCCATAGCTGTCACCTCAGTTCTCAGCAAGGTGTTTGAACACATTATTAACGCACAGCTCATGCGTTACCTAGAAGATCACTCCATAATTACATACATACATACATACATACATAAACTCACGCCTATATCCCCGAAGGGGTAGGCAGAGGTGCTAGCACCCACATTTCGCCAGTTTATGTTTAGGTCCCAATGTAATAGTGCCATGGTAAAACCTGGGATCGAACCCGAGACCTCGTCTCAGCAGTCCATTACCCATACCACTAGGCTACCGCGGTAGCGGTCCATAATTAACGACCGGCAATATGGTTTTAGGCCAAAACGGTCAACGGGTGATCTTCTGGCGTACGTCACACATCTCTGGGGTGAGGCTATGGACAAGCATGGCGAGTCACTGGCTATCAGCCTTGACATCGCCAAAGCTTTCGATAGGGTCTGGCACAGTTCGCTTCTTGCCTAGCTCCCGACCTACGGTCTGCCATCTCGACTGTGCAGCTGGGTTGCCAGTTTTCTGCATGAGCGCAGCATCCGAGTCCTTTGTGACGGCCGGGCTTCTGAGTTCATGCAGGTTAATGCTGGTGTGCCTCAGGGGTCCGTCTTATCGCCCACTCTCTTTCTTCTGCATATCAATGATATGCTGTCCGTGGGCAGCATACATTGCTATGCAGATGACAGTACTTTGCATGGGCGTTATCTCGGACATTCAGCGGCCAAGCAGACTGACATCGAGGAGAGAAGACGGCAACTTGTCATTGAGCTCGATCAGGACCTAGACCACATTTCCCAATGGGGATCTGAGAACCTGGTCGAGTTAAATGCCAAGAAAACACAGGCATGCGCGTTTACAGCAAAGGTATCTCCTTTCCTTCCCCTCCCAACTCTTCGGAACACACCACTACCACTGCAGGACAGTATCAACATGCTCGGTATGGATGTTCGCTGCAAACTTGATAATAAAAATTACATTGAGAGCGTTATTAAAACAGCTTCTCATAAACTCGGGAGTGCTGAACAGGGTGAGGCGGTTTTTCACGCCGGGGCAGCGGTGTCTTTTATATAAGACTCAAATTCGTCCCTGCGTGGAATACTGTTCTCACCTGTGGGATGGCTCCGCTCAGTACTTACTAGACGCTCTCGATAGATTGCAGCGACGGGCAGTCCGGATCATTGATAGTCCTGAGGTCACCAGTTCTCTAGAATCTCTGCAGCTGCGTAGAGATATAGCCTCCTTGGCAGTATTCTATCGCATTTACCATGGTGAATGTTCCGATGAGTTATTCCAATTGATTCCTCCTTCTCCCTTCTTGTCCCAAACAACACGTGCAGGACTTAGGTGTCATCCTCATACAGTGCAATCGATACCATCGCGAACCAAGCGGTTTGGTGACTCCTTTTTTTGTCGGACCATAAAGCACTGGAACGCTTTACCCACTCACGTGTTCCCTTCTACCTACAATCCTGGGCTCTTTAAGCGGGGCGTGAAAAAACATCTGTTGAGGCCGTCTAGGTAGGGGCCACCATTCTAGGGGCAATCTCTAGAAATGGTGGCCACTACTTTTTGGACTTTACCTCAGCTTACCATCAGGCGGGGTACAGTCAATTGGACGGACTAAATATAAAAAAAATTATCGGCAATAAAAACATTATATAGATATTTAGAGGCAGTAGTAGAATTTGGTAGTGTTGAAGGTTCATATCATTTTAAATTATGCCGCTGGTAGGTACTGTTCCCAATATTTAGTACCAGCATTCGATATACGTCTATTAGTACCAAAGTCAATCATTACAAATTCTTGTATTGAATCGACTAATTGCATAAGAAATTTAATGCTATTATAATGCCGATACATGACTTAGTGTGTTAATATTAATGCAATGAGTAACTACTTACTTATTTACACAATTTATACTTTACAGAAAACAGTGTACTAATAGTAGCATTGTATTCGCAAAAGTTCATCTCTCAACTTTTTATCATTGGATATGTGCATCTGGCATATTCTCTACGATGTGGCATTTACGCTAAGTACCTACATTTAAAAATTTCGCTGTGCATCTGCCGCATGCTGACACATGTCCTGCCTCTAACACGTTCCGCTCGGGAATGATTGTCTCTCCGAACGCGTCACTTAGGTAGAAAACGTAGGTATTTCGAAGTTACAATGGTATAATTCAGAATTTATGTAAATTTTGATGACCGTTTTTCATTCTCCTACCAATGACCTTCAATTTGGTATCATTTTTATTTTATTAACCTGAATACAACTCAAATAAAACTGGAATCCGTTTTGGGTTATACCAATTATGACAGCAAATTTAATCGAGGAAAGTTATATCGGATAACAATACTACTAGTTTGAATAGTTTAGGATAACATATTTGATTTTCAGAATACAGTGATTTCTCATTTTCAAAAATCGTTATTTAAAAACACCCTTCCTCAGGGACCCTCGCCTTAATAACTGCATAATGCTGTTTTTATATCCTGTACTTATATAGTGTAATAAATATTATTGATGCTATAACATAATACATGCAAGGAAAAAGGCACACACAGATAAGATATTATTTACATGTCCGAGTGTGTTTAGTCTAGGTTATTGCTTAATTAATGATTAGCTAATAAAGTGTAGACGGTAGTAGTGTCACAAATTCATTGATGACATTACTACCATGGTCAGCTTGCGATGGGGTGTCGTCCCACCCCGCAAAGTCGCGAGGAACATGAGACTATCACTTACGAATTTGTCGGGCCATAGCTAAGTTTACATCTAATAATAATGCCTAATACTTACCATCTTAAAAAAAGATAGTCTTTTAACACAAAGCGCTTGGCGCAAAAAGGTGTTATTATGATATAAAAAGTGAAATATAAAAAGCGACGATAGCCTAGTGGCGTACGTGACGGACTGCTGAGACGAGGTCTCGAGTTCGATCCCCAGTTGCACACACCTCTGACTTTTCGTAGTTATGTGAGCATTAATAAATTTTGATTATCGCTCGCTTAGTGATGTGCCCGGTAGATGGCAATAGGCTCGCCCCCTATTACATTGGGACCTTAACATAACTGACGGGTTGTAATACACCTCTGCCTACTCCTTCGGGGATAAAGGCGTGAAGTTATGTATGTATGTAAAAAGTGAAATGGGTTATTAACCCATAATTATATTATCATTATTTTTTCAAAAGCAGATTTACTCGTTTAAAATAAATATTTTATGTATTATTTAAATTTTATATTGTTCTAATGTATATTAATAATGCGATTACAATGTAAATATTATTTTTGATATGATTATATTAAAAGAGACACAATTCTATTATTGTTGCCACTCATTGGTGTGCTGACTACTAAGTACATCATTTGTTTGTTATATATGTTAAGTTTTTTTGAGGAATAAACATCACAACTTAAACAAAACATTAAGCATTTTGACTTTATTTACATTGTGCCATGTCAGTCCTGATTTATAAGCTATCTTGTGAGCTGGATGCAAACAGTGCATTTTTTTGGCATGAGAACATTAAGAACTCTACGATTTGGTCATGCAAGTTTCCCACGATTCTTTACATCACCGTTAAAACAAGTATAATAGTACTAGCTTCTAATACGCATCTGAAGATAAAAAAAATTAGATACTGACTGGTAATCAGTATTGATTCATTGTGTATTTTGGCTTCGAAAATTGTGATATTACTTGCAGCAATTCATGTGTTGTTCACCTGTTGGATGCAACACGCAAAGTGATCAATGGGCTTGACTGATCTGGATAGACCACCAAATATGAAAATAGTTTCAGCATATGAAAGTAATAGGTATACTGTTTTACCTAACTAGGTACATTACATGTCCCCCTGCGAGCGACGCGCCGGCTGCACCGGCTCCACCCGAGCCACGTTGGGCGCTTAAGCGACTTGATCGGGAGCTCCTCCTGGAAGCCGCCATCGTACAGGCCTGGGCCCCTGCGCCGGACAGGCCTGTCTGCATAGACGATGAGGCGGAGTGGTTCCGGGAGGCCATGACCCGTGTCTGTGACGCGGCGATGCCTAGGGCTCCGCCCTATAATCCGAGGGGTCAGGTCTACTGGTGGTCGTCGGAGATCGCGCAGCTCAGACGGGGCTGCGTGATCACGCACCGCCGGTGGGCCCGATTCCGTAGGAGGCGTCGCCGCCCCGCAGATGCGGAGGCCCGAGAGGCGGAGTTATACGAGGGATACAGGGAGGCCAGACGAGCCCTCCGAGCGGAGATAAGGCGTTCCAAACGGGACGCCTTCCGCGAGCTGCTGGAGACGCTGGAGCGGGACCCTTGGGGGCGGCCCTACCGGCTGGTGAGGGGCAAGCTGCGCCCCAAGGCCCCGCCGTTAACCCGGTGTCTCCAGCCGGATCTGTTCGGAGGAGTTGTTGGCTCCCTGTTCCCAGCGCGGGCGGTGGAACATGTTCCACCGCAGATGACTCCGCCTCGGTTGCGCATGGCGCCCGACGTGGAAGACGACGACGTGCCCGAGGTCACTTGGGTAGAACTAGAGCTGGCGGTTAGAAGGCTAAGAGCCAAACACACCGCCCCGGGACCCGACGGCATTCCAGGCCGAGCGTGGGTCCTAGCTCTAGTCGACGACGCTCTCGAGCCCCGACTGAGAGGGCTTCTCAGCGCATGTTTGGAGCGGGGCCAGTTTCCGAAATTGTGGAAGACGGGGAAACTGGTCCTCATCCGAAAGGAGGGGCGCCCGGCGGACTCGCCGTCCGCCTACCGGCCCATAGTGTTGCTCGACGAAGTGTGCAAGCTCTTTGAAAGAGTAATTGCGAAGCGCCTCGTCGAGCACCTCTCAAGAGTGGGGCCGGACCTGGCGGATGGCCAATATGGCTTCCGCCAGAGGCGCTCCACCGTGGATGCCATCATGCGCGTGAGGGCTCTGGCGGAGGATGCAGTAGCCCGGGGTGAGGTGATGTTGGCGGTGTCCCTGGACATCGCCAACGCGTTCAACACCTTGCCCTGGAGTTGCATTAGGGAGGCGCTCGTGTATCACGAAGTGCCTCTCTACCTCCGCCGCATAGTCGGGGCGTATTTGACGGAGAGAGCCGTCATCTACCCAACCGTGACCGGTCTCGGTCGGCGTGAAATGTCGTGCGGTGTTCCACAGGGATCGGTCCTGGGGCCGCTCCTGTGGAACATCGGATACGACTGGGTGCTTCGCGGTGAGCTCGTAGGCGGTGCCGCCGTCACGTGCTACGCGGACGACACGCTCGTGACGGCGTGCGGGGCGACGTACCGCGAAGCGACCCGAAAGGCCACGACCGCGGTTGCCCAAGTCGTTAGGCGGATCCGGCGGCTGGGTCTCGAGGTGGCCCTGCATAAAACCGAGGCCCTGTTCTTCCATGGGCCTCGGAGCAGGCCACCCGAGGGATCCAGTCTCATCGTGGGAGGAAATCGCATCGGCATCAAGCCCCAAATGAAATATTTGGGGCTCGTGCTCGACGGCCGATGGGACTTCGGAGAGCACATCCGAAGTCTGGCCCCCAAATTGAAGGGCACAGCTCTTGCTCTGGCTCGGCTGTTGCCCAACATGAGGGGGCCCGATGACTCCTGCAGGAGACGCTACGCGGGGATCGTGCGGTCCATGGCTCTGTATGGGTGCCCAATATGGGCGGAGGCCCTGAGGACCAGAACTATGCGGATGCTGCGCGCTCCGCAGCGAGTTCTGGCCATCAGGGTCATCCGAGGGTACCGCACGATCTCCTTCGAGGCGGCGAGTCTCCTTGCCGGAACTCCGCCATGGGACCTGGAAGCGAGAGCCCTTTCGCAACTGTACCAGTGGCGAAAGGAGGCGCGGGAGCAGGGATGGAACCCCGAGCCTCGAGAAATCGAGGCCGTGCAGTACCAGCTCCGCCAGGCCATCGTGGTGGAGTGGAAGGAACGACTTGGGCAACCAAGCGCAGGGCACGCCGCAATAGCGGCGGTAAGGCCCATCATGGAGTATTGGCTGGAGAGGCGACACGGAAACCTCTCCTACCGACTGACGCAGGTGATCTCAGGGAAGGGGTGCTTCGGGGACCACCTGCATCGGATCAGGAAGGAGCCAACGCCTGAGTGTCATCACTGCGACGCGAGCGAGGACTCAGGGCTGCACACGCTGGCGGACTGCCCGGCGTGGGAGGCGCCGAGGCGTGACCTCGTGGCAGCCATCGGGGTGGGAGTCCTCTCGCTCGGCAGCATGATTGCGGCAATGGTGCGGAGCGCGAGCGCGTGGGCCGCCGCCGCCTCCTTCTGTGAGCATGTAATGCTCGCGAAGGAGGTGGCGGAGCGCGCCCGGGAGAGACTTAGAACTCTCCCGGTCCGCCGAGCCCGCAACTTGCTCGCCGCGCGTCGCAGGCAACTCAGGCGCCGGAGGTCGCTTAACGACCTCCGTCCTCCATGAGCGCAGGCCTGGGGGTGGCGGGTGAGGCCACCTGTCACCCCAGCAGAAGCAGGCCGGGACGGTGGGGCGACTAGCGCCCCTCCCCCAAACCGGGGCAAGACGGGGACACCGTGGTTCCCAAACCCGAGGGGGCCATCTCGAAACCGGAGATGGCCCAGGGTCAGTCGGGGTGCGAGGGATATGCTCTATGGGCAACCTTACACCCCGGCGTCTGTAGACCCGAGACGGCGTGCGGTTTTAGTCGGTTCAAGCCCGACATAACCGCCCCCGCTGGCACGCGGGGGGGTATCCGAAGGGATTTCCGCACGATAAAAAAAAAAAAAAAAAGGTACATTACATGCTATACAATAATAGTCCTCTTAGATTATATAAATAATCTAAGGGTGTCCTGTATTTTTTATATTCTTTGGGGTAAATAAATAACCCGACATATGTGTCGTTCATTGTAAAAGTGGTGTAACTCCATAATTTACATATATGGGTATTTTTTCATAATGGACCCATAATTAATCATATCTTTCATTATAAAAGTGAAGCAACTCCACTGACTCCACTATACCTCCACAGATGGCGTTACTAGTGCAGTTCGGAAACAGATTTTAATTAATCTTCACTATAATAGTGAAGTAAGTCACTAGTCACTATAACAGTGAAGTAAGTCCGGAGTTGATTCACTTTTATTGTGACCGCTGTTTGTCAGTTAGTGCACGCATCGTGATCTTCTTTGAAAAAAGTATTTTTAAATAGCTGTGGGCCTACCGCCCAAGTGTCGTCGATATCACAGCCGTCGAAATGTTGCGTTGGTCAAGGTCGACGGCCATTTTGTACCGCCCCATTGATAATCGATGCCGGCGAGGCGTAAGAATGAATGAAACGCTGTTTTTGACAGCTAAATAGCTGCCGCCTAAAAGAATTCCAATCGACGGCGTCGCTTTGAAGTGTCATTTCATTACGGCACCTCACCTTTCTTTCTTTCTTTTCTCTTTTCTTTCTTACTATGGCTTTTATGGGTGCGACTGCCGACGAGTGGGTTCTGCCGTCCTATTGCACCTAACACTGGGCTACTATAATGGCTTTTAAGGGGGCGACTGCCGACGAGTGGGTTCTGCCCTCCTATTGCACCTAACACTGGGCTACTATGGCTTTTATGGGGGCGACTGGGTTCTGCCCTCCTATTGTACCTAACACTGGGCTACTATGGCTTTTATCTTTAGTCTTTAGGCTTTACAAAATCATGTTATCATGTATTCAGATTCTTGCACCGGACAAAATCGCAACATAAAGACCACCCTTTCCCTCCTAAAGCTTGTACAAGATCCGGACACAAGTATAACTACCATAGACCATAAGTTTTTGGTGTCAGGGCATTCCTTTTTGCCTAACAATGGGGAATTTGGGATGGTTGAGAGTGCAAGCCGCCGTCATGGACTAATTTATAGTCCAGAACAATGGATTGGGATTATGAAAACAGCCAAACGCAAAGAACCTTCCTTTGTTGTAACAGAAACAAAGAATTCCGATTCCTGTGGCCTTAGAAAAGGCTATAGGCTAATAGGCTAATAGAAAAAAACAACTTGCGGTTATGACTTCAATTGGCTGACTATAAGATGGCTGAGGTTAGAAAGGAATTATCCTTTACAATTTCTATTTAAGGAGACGCTCAACCCCGACACCCCCTTCTATAAAGTAGACCTATCTAAAAAGCAGCAAGGACGACAGCCCCATTTGTACAATATTCGACAAGATACACTCTATCCATCCAGAAGACCTGTCACTAATGCCAAGAAGAAGGACATGCTCGATCTTCTACCGTACATACCGCCAATTTACCATCCGTTTTACCAAAATCTTAAAGTAGATATTCCAACTCGATCGAGTACACATAACGTTGATGGACATTCATCTGATGACGAAATAATTTATGATTAAAACACCTGACTATAGCATAGGGGAGAGCAGGTAGGGTTCGTACACAGGGAGCATTCGTACACTATAGATATCTATACTACCTACAACTCTAACGTGTTCGTGTAGTGTGCGCAGTGGCGTAGCGTGCCTTGTCGGGGCCCCGTATAAAAATTTTTTTGGAGGCCCTTATATGGAGGTAAAGATTTTTCACAAAAGAAAAAAAATATTGTGAGAAGAAATATTTATTTATCACATAATTTACCCATTTTACAAATAAAAATCGAATTTTAAATATTCACTCTCCTTGCCTTTTTTTCGGCAAACTGATTTATTAAATCATTTATGGCTGATGATGATTTTAGTTTTTCTAAAGTTTCTGCCTCTATGGACAATAGTGAGATGTCTGACAGCCGTTCTTGTCCCATCGAAGTTCTTAAGTAATTTTTTATTAGTTTTAATTTTGAAAAACTTCTTTCTGCCGTTGCGGTTGTAACTGGAAGGGTCAAGAATAAAAAGCATGCTGTGATTACCTCGGGAAAACTGGATGCAAGACTATTGAATTTTACTAGCAATAATTCAATGAGTTCTTTAATGGAATATTTTTTTTTAATTTCAGAATTTAAGCATGTTTTTAGAGCCTTTAATTGGTCACAAAGATTAAGTGAGATGTCTTTACTGTATTTAGCAGACAGTTTTCCGGAAGCGTTTAATATCTCTTCGCTTGAAGAAGATAGGAGTTTCTCCGGTTGTAATATTTCGAATATACTACTCAGGTTGCAAAGGCTCTGAAATCTTTCTTTAGTTTAAGAAATTAATATATCTAAGCAGCAATAGTATACATTGACTTTGAAATAGGATTCCGGGTCGGAAATTCTCTCATCTTGTGATAACTCATCAAAAAAACGCTTCGTTATCTTTCGCCTACTGTTTTTAAAAACAGTTGTTACCCCCCACTCTTTTGCTAAATCTTTGGATTCATTTAGCAAACTATTATCTAAATGAATTCTGATTTCTTAATTGGCACAGTCTATTTAAAAGATTACTTAATAAAATACTAGATTTCTGTAAGTCATTATTTTCATGCTGTAGAGCTTTAGAAACAGGATTAATAATTTCAAATAGTGAAGAAAAAAATGTAACGAGCACTAAGAAATCAAAACTCTCTAAAATATTAATTATACTTTTACATTCTTCACGTTCATCTTTTTTATTTGAAATTAAATTTAGTTGGTACAAAGTTTTCATGATTAGGAAAAAAAAATTCTTTACTGCTAATAAAGCGTCGTTCCTAGAAGACCATCTGGTAGGACATACCTTTTTAAGGTTAATCAAATATTTTTCAGATGAATCGTCACTTAGCATAGCCCAGCGTTTTATACTATTGCCAAAAAAAGTATATATTTTTTCTAAATTATCGAAAAAAGTCGATACTTCACGAACATGTCTCGCAGCATCGTTCAAAACCAAGTTTAAAGCGTGCGCAGCACAATGAACATAATCGGCATTTGGAGCATGCTCTTTTATTAGGGTTTGTAATCCTCCATACACACCCGACATAACATTTGCTCCATCGTATCCCTGTCCTCTACATTTAGTCAAATCAATTCCATATTCTTTAGTCAAATTTAAAATGACAGTTTTCAGACCTGCAGCACTGCAATCGGTTACTGCTATAAATCCTAAAAAGGACTCACAGATTTTTATTTCTTTAGGCACATTATCATCATTTTCTGTAACCGAGATATATCGAAAAACTACAGATAGTTGGTCAATTTTTGACAAGTCTTGTGTTGTATCCAGAATTATTGTCAGAAATGGAGCTTTTTTAATTTCTGAGATAATATTGTTCCTAACGGTGGTACCAAGCAAACTAATAATTTCGTTTTGAATCGTAGGGCTTAAATAATTTATTTCACCTTTCGGTTTTAGAAGAAGTTCTTTTAAAGTTGCATCATAGTTAGATAGCAGACGTGAAATTGCCATAAAATTGCCAGAATCAGAATCATGCCCCCTCAAAGGTAGATTACAAGATACTAAAGTAATTATAACATTAATTATACGATGCAGTACATCTCTCCAGAATGTAATTTTACTATCGATTTCACTTTTCAATAGAGTATCGATGGTATTTCCTTGCAACCAATTATTATAAGAGAGTGAGGCACTAATATGCTGCTGTGACTTTTCATGGTCAAGAATAGTTTGTGTGAAATTGCTTCTAACCGAAACACCGTTAACCCAAGCAGAGGAGTACGATTTGTTTTGACGATCTGCTAATAACCAACAGCAATAACATAACCATGGTCTTGTAATTTTTATGCCTGCCTGATTGAAATATGAATAATAATAAGCCGAAAAAGGTCGGTTATTTTCTGAAACTTTTGGAAATGGTCCTTGTGGTTTAAATGGACCCAATTTAAAAATTATTTTTCGTTCGCATTCAGTTAAATTGTCACCAAAATTTCCTCTATCTGATGAAATTATATTACAATCTGCAGATATATCAGAATCGTTGACTTGGGGTTCCTCGATTATTGGATGGACATCCGATAAAGTATGTGCTTGGCTTTCTTCTATTTCCGGATGGATATGTGACGAAGAACATGCTTCAGAAGAATCTAAAAATAAACGAGTAATTGTTAAAAAATAAATACGAATGCTTTGATACTAAACTAAAAAGAGTTATATATAAATAAATAACGTTACTAAGGGTCACAGTAAGAGAGTGTTCAGTTCAGACGCACACAGACTCTACGCGGATTGTGCTCGTACCTATTAGTAGATACAAAATCACCTGCAGCCCGTCCGTGCATTACTATACACCTGCGTGCTATTTAAACGCAGCGCGTAGTGTAGTGGCCATACAAAACGAGAACCCGAAAGCGAGTCTGCACATCTGAAGTTCTCAACACGCAATTAACGATACGATACGGACTGAGACTGATAGACAAACAGACAAACAACAAAACAAATCGATCCTATAGATAAGTTAGAATTTTGATTTATTTTTTTAATCAAGGCTCGGAACCCTAAAAACAGTATAATTGTGAAAATCGAGGGGGGAGACAACTTTTTGTGACGGACAGATGGACAGACCGAAATTAAAAGATATCCTTGTTTATCACTACGAGCCCCTAATAAATGGGTTACTTACCTTTCCAATCTAAATCACTCACAGTATCTTGTCTCTGAAAAAATGAAGAAATTTTGGGCACTTTTTTCATAACCTCGTCCCTTTTCTGTTTAATTTTTCTTTTCTCTTATATTATAATCTCTTTTCCTTTCACTCATTTCTTTTACAAATCGCTACTAATACTGCTAAACCAGAAGAACAATATTGTTTGTACTGAATTACAATGTAATGCACATTTATATAAAGCGCGTAAACAAACAGTGCACTGCACTCCGTGGTTTAACATCCAATGCAAAGTACAACAACGTACACGTACATCGCGATATCGATGAAGGATTCCCGGGGATTCCCCGCTGAGTTGAAGATGAAGTAAGTAAAACGGGGAAGTCCCGCAGCCCGCCATAACGATGTAGAGTGTTGCCAACTTTTGAACGCACGCTTAAGGCGGGAAAAAAAGGAATTGCTTTATAGAATTTTGTCATTGTAAAATAAAATAAATTAGAAAGTTTTTATTCTTTTTCCTTACACACTTTGGGGGCCCCCGTGGCCCGGGGGCCCCGTATAATTGATACGGCCAATACGGCGGTAGCTACGCCCCTGAGTGTGCGTGAGTAGCGCTTTGTACGCTCGGGGCACCCGCCGGGTGGGAGAGGCAGTGCGGTCGCCGGTTTCGAAGGAGCAAGTCGATACGTGTTTTCGCTCTGCGTAAGTATTTTTTGTATTCACCTTTGAACACACATATCTCGTATATGCAATTCCCAAATTAGAAGAGTGATTGCATTTAGTATATGTAATAACATCTTGGCTTAATATACAAGTAGTTATTTTACCTTGTCTTTAACTGTTATTTTTATTTTGATTTAATTTGTTGACTTTTTGGTTTGGGGTACCTTCGTACAATTATGAGTGAGGTAGATTCGTACTGTACGAATGCTTTGGGGAGCATATTATATGCATAAGCATAACGCTGTGTGACTGTAAAAAGATATATATATTCACTAAGGATCATTTTTGCAGAACCATGCCGCGAATATATGTGAAAAAGGGGACACGAACGGGAGAGGTAGATGAAGATGCAATGAAGTCAGCGATGAAAGAAGTTTTGGATAAAACTTTATCTATAAGAAAATCAGCACAAAAATATGGTGTTAAACCAACGACACTTGAAAGTCGCTTGACAAAGTTCCATAAACAAGCAACTCCGACTCCCGACATAGCGGTACGTGTTTTTAGCTCAAAGTTCACGTCAAATCAAGTTTTTACTATCCAAGAAGAGACTCTTTTAAATAAATACATTACAGACTGCTCAAAAATGCACTACGGATTAACTATTGTCCAGGTTAGGAAATTGGCGTATGAATTTGTAAAAGCCAATAAATTACGTTATCCACCTAGTTGGGATCTTAGCAATAGGGCAGGAAAGGAATGGCTGGATAGTTTTCGCAGGCGTAATGCAAACTTAAGTCTTAGAAAACCTGAAAACACCAGTGCGGCCAGGTCTTTTGGGTTCAACAAGAACGCCGTAAATGATTTCTTTGAAAACCTTGAAAATGTATTGTCAAAGTATAAGTTCCCTGCTGATCGAATATACAACTTTGATGAATCGGGAATATCCACAGTAATTTTCTGTAAATTAAAGATTCTGGCGGAGAAAAATCTAAAACAAGTAGGCCAACTTGTTTCAGCAGAAAGAGGGGAGCTTGTTGCATTTGGAGCAATTATTTCAGCAAGCGGTAATACAATTCCACCACTATTTATCTTTCCCAGGGTCCATTTTAAGGACCATTTTATGGCTGGTGCCCCTGAAGGTAGCCTGGGAGTAGCTACAAAGACTGGATGGATACAGTCCAATATATTTGTGGAGGTGCTAAAACATATCCAAAATAAAACCTCATGCTCTAAAGATAGTCCTATTTTGCTCTTGGTTGATAACCACGAAAGCCACGTCACTGTGGACTATGCTCGCAATAATGGCATTGTTTATCTGTCATTCCCACCCCACACAACACATCGTCTCCAACCTCTAGACGTCGGTGTATTTGGGCCCTTTAAAGCAAAACTAAAGGTTGCCTTTAATGATTGGCATATAAATAACCCAGGTAAAACTCTAACAGTCTTATTCATAAAAAGTTATGGGAGGTTTATAAGACTGCTATAAGGTGATCGTCGAAAATTTGTATTCATAACAGCATTTTAGCACTAATATGCTCTATAAACCCTCGATAAACTTCATATAAGTTATAGAAGGCAGGAACCTACTATAGCCGTGCCATAAAGCAATATTAGGAGAAAAGATGGCCGACCTGCGCAACAGCTGATATGTTTGACAGCTCTGACTAGCATCGTTGCTTTGTTCGCATTAGTTTGGTGAATTATTGAATATATCTCTAATATCTCTGATTTGTTTCCAGACAAGCACAAGCCTTTATTATTATTATTACTTATCTAGGTCAGTTACTTTGTGGACTTTGTGGTAAATTTATTGCGGCAGAGTGTTTATCAGTGTCTTCCACCATGCAAGCTTTACAAAGCCTAGATGTACTTGAAGCTATTGAAAATATTGGGAATCCGCGACCAAAAGTTTATCGACTATAAATGGAGCCATGAACTTAGGTCTTCACTGTCTATTTTGGTAGGAGGTGGTGGACCTAGTAATGCATAATAAACAAGCACATCAAATAACACGGCAGAAAGGACTTAATAATTTTAATTTCAGTAAAATTTTGATAGTCTACAACTTTTAGTAACTATGAAAAGTAACGTACCTTGTCCTCGTCTAACCAATTTTCACTTCTCTGCCTTTTTTTTGGCACTCGTCGCATGTTCCTTTCCTTCCATTTTTATTTATGCTTGGAAAAAATTGCAATAGGTACGAAAGACATTCGCCACACCCACAACCACCACCAGGTGGCGCTGTCAAGTAAACATTGCCCGTAACTGTGCTCTTGATATTTTTATTGTTAAAATCAGATAAACGAAGAACGGAACTATTAAAAGTGCATGAAAGTGAAGTTGGACACCAAATTGAAGTGTAAAAGTGTTAGTGGCGAACTTAGTGCACTACGAACATAAATACAGTGATATTTCAATATGTGGAATCAATGACTTGCATCTTTAAATAACATTATAAAACCTAAATTTGCTAACACATCCTAAATCCTGCTCAAAAACATAAATTAAAACAATAATGATAGTCGGAAAACTAGACCAAATTTACTTTTTCGAACTTATGTGTAGTACAAAAGATTCGTTTTTTCTTAATTTTTAAAATACCGTAACCTTCTGTCCTTGATGAACCACAGATAAAGCGAAGACCAACACGGATATCATAGACATTAAGTTTTAACATCAGCGCCCTCTGGTACAAAGTTTTATTAAAACAGTCGACTACAGAGCAACACGTAGGTACCCAATTGATCAACGATTTATTATTGGTCTAGTCAACAAGTGACCTCCGTAATCCCACAAATCTCAATCAGATCTCTGCGAGCTACATAAGAACAGAGATTTCACAAAAATTATTAATGTGCTCGTGGTGTAGCGGTATACCGACCGACCTGCAATATTCAAGTCTCGGGATCAAACCTCACATTTACCAAACTATTTTTGAGCTTTGTTTGCTTTGGTTGTTTAATAGAATTGCGAAAAATAAATAAAATAAAAACAAAAAACAACAAAAAGGGGACTTGAATACTGTTTAGACATGGATGATGAGTCTAATACTAATATTACTCACCGCTCACGGAAGCCTCAACAAACATTCTCCTTGAGCGATGCTTCGATCAAGGATCTAAACCGAACCATCCTATTTGACTCAAGTGCGATAAGCCTGCCGAATACATCTTTAAATGACAGCCGAACTGTATACGATCTCAAGGAGAAATTAGACAAACTTACTCACGAATTAGCCGTCGCGCATCAAGAGATTGAGAATCTAAATTCTGAAAACTATCGTCTGAAATGTGACTTAAACAAAAGTCAACAAATTGCTGACGTTTATAAAAATCTCACTCAATCAGAAAGTCTCCGGATGACGCCGTTGTCATTAGGCACTAAGCAACGCAGGGCTCGCTATTCAACACCTACAAAGTTCCACAACAGATTTCAGAAACTAAGCACAAACACAAATAATATCATGGACATTAGAACGATACCTAGTGACACTATCTCCAATCTGGGTTTAACTACAGAAACTGAGAGTCATGACCTGCCACAAAGTACGAACTCCTGTCTGAAAGGAAATCAAGAAGTTGATAAAACAATTCTATCCTCACAACCTATCTCAAAACGACCAAGTGCAACAATGTCACTTGCCCGGACCACACCTGAGTGTCCGCTCTCTGTTGCCAGACGCAGGTTAATCATAATTGCCGATGATCAAGGACGTCAATTACAACGCACACTGCAAAATCTGGTGGGCGAGGAATTCCTAGTGACATGCTACTGGAAATCGGGAGCACCGCTGCAAGACGTACTGACTTCGGAACGTTATTCCATTAACTCTCTAAGCGATAGAGATTATGTTGTTATTTTAGGTGGTATGCATGATTGGTCTCCATGTAATTTTAAAATTTGTGTTAGCAACTTTTTGTGTTTAACTAAGAACACAAACGTAGTGTTTTGTGAGATCCCTTTTAACAAACATCTGAATGAAAGGAAATTGAATTATGAACTAAAGTTACTTTGCTCCCAACTTGTAAATGTGTCTTATATTGATATGGGATTCAGTGTCAGGATACCATACCGTGGTATCTATGCCCGATTTGTGGGGGGGCATTTACTTAGAGAAATATTGAGAATAGAATATTTATACAAGTTTAACGACTATGTACGAAGTAAACAAAAACATGCGAGTAGTCCTTCCTATAATAGTAAGAAATCATACAGTTCAGTAAGTACACAAACATCTACAGAACACTTGCGCGGCCAGTTAGATCATGATCGGGGTGAGAATTTCCTATCTAGTCAGCCAACAGATTTTTTTCGTGAACACTAAATTAAACTTGTTGCACCAGAATATTGATGGTCTAATGACTAAATCAAACTTACTTACCCTAGTCCTTGATAAGCTTGAAGCTGATAAAATGCAAGTTGGGGTACTATGTGTCACAGAGCATAATCTATTAAGAGAGGACACATTGTTGCTAAATATTCCCAATTATAGGCTGGGTTCTATTTTCTGTAGAAAAAACCGTAGGGGTGGTTCATGTGTCCTTATTCATAACTCGCTATTATTTAGCCCGTTAAAAGAAATTAGCGAATTCGGCATAGAGGGTATTATGGAGTGTTCAGGGATCGAACTTTCGGATCATGGACTCATAGTAATATGTATATATAGGCCGCCGAGAACAAATGCTGAAGACTATGAGAATTTTTTTATTGCATTTAATTCTTTGATTAGCCGTTACATATATGGTAGAAAGAAATTGATAGTGTGCGGTGATTTCAATATCAATACACTTGCTAAAAGCTATGAATCCAATGAGTTCTCGCATATATCACAATCGTATAACCTTAAAATAGTTTTCAATGAACCTACCCGACCGGACAGTGGCAAATGTATTGATAACTTTTTGTCTAATATGCGAGGCAGTCACCATGAGGTCTTTGAATTTGCGTTATCTGACCGTACAGCTCAATTATTCCAAATTCCAGTGAAATTAAGACACATATATAGATATTGGTACATTGAAAAACGTGATTATCGTAAAGTTAATATCAACAAATTTGTAGAATGCGTTAATGCCCTTAGTTTTCAGGAAGTCTTTGAAAGTGATGATCCAAGCACTGCCTTTACAGAGTTTTACCAACTGTTTAGACTTTTTTACGATCTTTGTTTTCCACTTGTAAAGATAAAAATCTATGCAAAGACCAAGCCTAAATGGATCACTAATGGAATAAAACTATGCTGTAAAAGAAAAAGATGTCTATTGTGGCAGTATCGTAAAAATCGCACTGAGCGTAATAAAAAAAGTTTTACAGACCTAAAGTCCAGATTAGATCGAATAATAAAGCTGACACAGAAAGCCCAAAATGATAATTTTATAAATAAATCAAGCAACAAATGCAAAGCCACTTGGGCTATAATAAATACTAATAAAGGTAACGTCCCGAAAGATGAAATTGAGCATATAGTGGTAAGCAATAACATTATTGGCGACCCCAGGCAAGTAGCCAATTCCTTTAATAATTTTTTCATTAACCAAGTAACTAAATTAAATATAAATTCGGCACAAAGTTATGATAGTAATAATGTCAACTCGTTATTTATGCCTGCAACATTACCTGGCGATATAAATAAAATAATTATGAATCTCAAACCCACAAATAGCACCGGTTACGATGGTATTTCTGTTAAGATTTTGAAGCACGTCTCTATTAAACTATCTTTTGTACTAAGCCATGTAATTAACTTGTGCATATTTCATGGTGTATTTCCGAAAGAGCTTAAAATAACTCTTATAAGACCAATATTTAAAAAAGGAAACAAACATGATATGAGTTGTTACAGACCGATTGCTTTAATTCCAGTTATGTCTAAAATATTTGAGAAGGTTATTTACGAGTGCTTGTATAATTACTTTGAGAACAAAAATATGTTAGTTGATGAGCAATCAGGCTTTAGAAAGAATAGAGATATAAATATCGCCATCTTTAAATTTCTTAGAACAGTCATGACTGAAATAGATAATAAAAGTCAAGCCTGTGCTCTCTATATGGACCTATCGAAAGCTTTTGATTATGTAGACCATCAAATTTTAGTAGATAAACTGAATGCCTATGGTATAAGAGGAAACATACTCGACTTAATAAAATCTTATCTTAGTGATAGAAAGCAATCCACTCAAATCTCAAAGCTATGTCCTATTACCAAAACGATGGTGAGTTACTCTTCGGAGCAGCGGAGTGTTGTGTTTGGTGTACCACAAGGCAGTGTATTGGGGCCACTTTTGTTTATTATATATATAAATGATTTTCCCAAGGCATTGCACCAAGAATCTGTACTATTTGCTGATGATAGCACTATTTTATTTAAAGGGAACAATAAACAAGACATTGAAAACCAAATTAAGGATGCTCTGTGCACTAGTATAGATTGGTTCACTCGAAATAATTTAAAAATAAACATCGATAAAACTAACTTAATGACATTCAGCAACAGAGTAAATAAACTAGTGGACTTAAAAATACAGTATGCCAATAAGAACATTAAACAAGTGCCAGCCGCAAAATTTTTAGGTTTAAATATCGATGAGAACTTGAACTGGAAGAATCATATTGAAAGTTTGTGTTCAAAAATAAACCAGTACTCTTACGCTCTCTATAGGCTTTCAAAAACTTCAAGTACGTCTACAGTCCTAACCGCCTACCATGGTTATGTTGCTTCAATCATAAGGTTTGGTATAATTTTCTGGGGCAATGCTACAGATGTAGAATATGCATTTAAAGCTCAAAAGAAATGCGTAAGGGCCATTTGTAATATGAAATCAACAGATAGTTGTCGACCCTACTTTGTAAGATTGAACATTCTGACTCTGCCATGTGTCTATATTTTAGAAACCATACTTTTGTGAAGAGGAATGCTCATATGTTCGAGAAATTGAGAAGCATTAGACATAATTTAAAAATATGTATACCTTCCAACTCCACAGCTTACTTAAATAAAAGTATTTTCTGCATGGCTCCTAGAATATATAACCACTTACCTAAGTCAATTTTAGAGGAACCTAATAATAATATTGTTAAAATTACACTTAAGAAAATACTGTTGGAGAAGTGCTATTATTCTGTGGAGGATTATTTACGTGATCAGCTGTGATAGTCTAGTGTACTGACATTCTATATGACTTATATTAGACTTAGTTTGCTGACATGTCACTGTTTATTTTGTGTTGACTTATATTGGACTTCGTTTTACTGACATGTTACTATGTATTTTGTATTGACTCCCATATTGACATTGCATTATTCTAATTTAATATTACTTAACCTTTAACAGAACAAAATACTGCACGCTGCAAGACTAAATATGGTGTAGACAAATATACTGACATGTTATGAAACGTATAGTAGAATTAGTTTATTGACATGTAGGTACTATTGATCTTGTATTGACTCCCACATTGAATACTGTATTATTTGAAATTTGTATTTCCTTAATTAACTTCTATTGACATAATATTGCACGCCGCAAGGCTAAATATAGTGTACCTAAACGTATGAACTTAACATCCCATATACCTGTATTTGCAATTGTAAGAAAATAAATAAATAAATAAATAAATAAATAAGAATTGGGGTGCGACTGGTTGGATCACCTCCGAGTTTGGTGCACCCTGGGGAACGTGGGCGATGACGCATCATTGATTGCACCTCTGGAGTAGCTGGCGTCAACGTCAACGGCCAAGAGTCTGACCAACCGGCCCTTTTCAGGGCCAGCTGACCCCATTGCACGAGGGGGTCGGGGTATGGCGGGCCTGCAAGGCCCGCGGGGGGATTGGTCGCTCCAGGTACCCCTCTGCTGTTATCAGAGGGGACACTGCGAATGGCCCAGGGTCAGTCGGAGTGCGAGGGATATGCTCTATGGGTAACCTTACACCCCGGCGTCTGTAGACCCGAGACGTCGTGCGGTTTTAGTCGGTTCAAGCCCGACATAACCACCCCCGCTGGCCGGCGGGGGGTATCCGAAGGGATTTCCGCACAAAAAAAAAAAAAGGTACGTAAGAATTTTGAATACATAAACCAGGGGCGGGAATCGGTGGGACGTTAACGAAATAGTGACATATGACAATGACAACAAACCAAATCTATTGTCAATTTGAGTACATTTTTCCTATGATTTTTACCCTGCATGCACAGCATGCAGGATGATATCTGAATTTTTTAACCAAGTGGCAACATTTTCATCTATTAATCTCTTATAGCGACACTATAGTTATCGAAGGCTTATAGAGCAGTTATGAATACAATATTTTAAAATACGTATGATAGCGTTATGAGACGTTTTAACTAATGTACGCTATAAACCTTCGATAAGCATTTTTTATGAATAAGACTGTAAATATATATAACATACCGAAACTGGTTAAAATTGCATATTTTGAGTCATTTAATGGGAAAAACATAACATCTGCCTTTGAAAAGACTGGGATTTGGCCATTCAACAAGCTAGCTTTTAGTGATGATGACTTCGCACCTGTAAACGTTTACAATTCTGGTTCTACACCAACTCCAAATATTGATATTGAACAAATTCCTTTAGAAGTAGATCAACAAGACCTAACTACTAGATTGGCACATGTTTCAACTTCATTTCCAGTACAGCCATTAGAATCCACAGTCACACAGTCAAGTTCTGCAGGGGGGCAAGATGCCATTGCGCAAGAAATCCTACCCGTAGAATCCGAGCATATTCAAAAAGATTTTCCCCGAAGCTCGGCAGACGTATCACCTTCCTTGCTATCACCCTTAACTTCGCTTAGATCTTTAACAGCTACAAGAATAATAACGCCAGAAATGATCCGGCCCTATCCCAAAGTAGACAAGACGTTACAAAAGACGAAGAAAGGGAAAATGCCAGGTAAATCGAGAATATATACATATACTCCAGAAAAAAATAGACTAGAAGAAATAGAGAAAGCAAAAAAGTTAAAGAAGCAAGAACAAGAGCGGAAACAGAAAGCTAAAGAGATGAAACGAGCGTTAAATTTATTATTAGATACAGATACAATAACCAAAACAATGAGAGAAGTAAAAACTATACATACCAATATATCAAAGAAGCTGAAGAAAACTGTAATCATAAAGACTGATAGTGATGATGAGACTGATTGTGAGGATGAAGTTAATGTGAGTTTAAGGGAAAGTTCTTGTTCTCCTATCGAAGAGTCGTCTGAAGGATCGGATATTGAGAATGAAACTCCGGTTATATCGGGCAATATTAAAGTTCAACTTTCAGCTTTGTTCTTGTAAAATTCGAGAAAAAAAAGTCTGTTTTATATTATGTTGGGCAGGTCCTTGAAAAATACAGTCCCATTGAATATAAAATTTCATTTCTACGAAAAAAGCCCAATACGTGGAAATTTGTTTTTCCCACAACCAAAGATGAAGGGTCCGTTAGCTTATCAGATGTGGTATGTATTTTACCGCAGACAAAACCTGCATTGACAGCAAGAACTGCTCACATATATAGCTTTGCAAAAAATCTATCTATGTATAATTATTAGCGACGACGCCAATACTTGCAATTTGTAAATAGTTCATAAGGTTATGTAATAAGTTTTGTAATTAGATTTAAGTGAATAAAAAGTCCCAAATGAGTCTCCAATCATTTCCGCTTGGCGGCGCCACCTACGCAGAACGCGCCACAAGCTTAGCTACTGTAGAACTTTACCATAACGAGAGCCGATAGCTATTTTTATAGTTTTTAAGGTCTAAACTAATGTTTTTATTGTTAAATTTATGTTATTAAGTAAATATAAGGTATTATCTATAAGATAAAATTGTAAAATATAGAATCCGCGAGGAAAAATAAAATAGGCAATGTAAACAAAGCCGCTGATTGGCTAAAGCAGTTTGTAGGTAGAATCCAAAGGGCTCTGATTGGTCAGAGTACCCTATATAAACCGGTCATTTTTCCTCCCGAATTCGAGACGGACCGACGGCGATTTTCATAGCTACCCGCACTAAGAATATCACCGAGCCGCACGGATCACTTATACCCGCACTTCGTAATTACGCCTCGGTGCTCGCGGAGACGTCAATTTTTGACGTATCCGTGCGCACCGAGTGCGGATTACTCGCCTGCGAGTTCTCCAGATACCCAGGAGCATCACCAGCATCATTAAACTCCTGATTGATCGCAGCTGGCCCGTCCAATTTTCGGCCCCCTTCCAGGACAGCCATGCCTGGAAACAAAAACAGCCCTTCTCAGGGCTCGAGTCTGAATCAGATTACAAGTCGCAGCCAAGCCGAGGATCAGCGTAGTAGACCTACGACCCCAGCGGCGACTCAGCCGCAGTACCCGCCCAGCCTAAGCATGCCGCTGCTTAGGTCCCCGAGCCCGCCGTACGCGCCCTTCTCGGGCCCCCGCGGCGCCGCCGCTACACCGGCCCACGTACAGGGCCGCCACCAACCTCACCACCCAGGTAACCGCCCACCGGCTCCCTCCGAGGTCGAGCCGATGGAAGTAAGCGCCCCCGCGAGTGCGCCCGCGCCGCGCGAGTCCGCGCCCTCCCGAACTTCGTCGGGACGGTCGCGCGAGCCCCGCGCTGCCCCGGCGCCTGCGCCCGCGCACGCGAGCACGTCGCGCGCCGCCGCGCGCCCGCCCGCGCCCGCCGCCGCGCGCCCCGCCGCGCCGCCCGCACCCCTCGCCGCGCCCCCCGCCGCCGCGCGCGCGCCGCATCGCGACACTCCGCCCACGCCGGCGTCGAGTAACGTGTCCGCGTCGCGCACGCCGAGCCGCAGGAAGGGCCCCAACGAGCGGGAGGCCCAGGACGCCCTTTTCTCGCCGACGCCTTCGATGCACTCATACCTGGCATCGGACGCCGAATTCTCATCGGCGGAGTCGGCCACACACCTTCCCCCCACGGGGACCGAGAGAGTAGGCAGCGGGATCACTCCGTCCCCGAAGACTCGCCAACAGGAAGCAGTGCACCTGTTCGCAAAAAATCAGAGAGCATTGTCACGAACACAATCCTTCGAGTCCCTGCCACAGCAGCAGCGAGGCTCGAAGAAGCCCAGAAGCCCCGACGGGAAGGAGCAGGAAGGCGACAAGCGCCATTGCGCGACCGCGCCGCAACGGCCGCCGCTGGCACAACGCGACCCGCGCCTCAACAGGCGCGTGGGCGACGCGCCCCCCGTCGCAGTGACCTACGCTCAGGCGAGCACGAGTGCGTCGAAGGCGACGACGACAGCGCGCACGCCGGCAGCCCCCACTACCTCGGCCACGGCGCCCGGACCCCTAGCGGCCCCGGCCCCGCAGGCCCCACCGACCAGCGCGCCCAAGCCGCGCTACCCTCCGCTAATCGTGGAGTTCCTCCCTGACTGGGCATTCCACATGCGCAAGCTCAAAGAAAAGTTAGGGAGGGCTGCAAATGCGCGGCCCTTCGGAAAGGGCATCCGCTTCTCCCCGCAGGGGGAGGACGAGTACCGAACGGTACAAAGATATTTGGTGGAGCTGGAGAAAGTGGAGAATATCGCGTGGTTCTCCTACTCCCCCCCCGCGGAAAGAAGCTTAAAGGTAGCCATTAGGGGGCTGCCAAGCAATGCGACGCCAGAGGAGGTGGAAGAAGAACTCCGGGAGCTGGGCTATGAGCCGGAGTTTATCAGAAACATCCAGGCGCGGAGCGGCAGACCGGGATGCATCCTATTGGCTGTTTTAAAGAAGACGCCAACAATCACACCCGGGATCTTCGAAATCACGGAGATGCTCGGCATCCCGGGTGTGAAGATTGAGGCCTGGCGGGGCAAGAGAAGACCCGCGCAGTGCCATCGGTGCCAGAAATTTAGGCACAGCTCACATCAATGCCACCGACCGATGGCCTGCGTGCGATGTGGAGGCGAGCACCCGGCCAAGGAGTGCCCACGGCCAAGGGAAGAGCCGGCCACATGCGCTAATTGCGGGGGGGAGCACCCCGCAAACCACCAAAACTGCCCCGTCTTCAAGAAGGAGGCGAGGAATAAGAAGGCGGGGACAGTCGCCCTAACAGGCGAGCCCCGCCTAGTCGCTCCGGTCAAAGCCCAGCCCACCGGAGAACGCGCAGCGGAAGCTTCGCTGATGGCGGCAGCGAACCCGCCCACCGAGCGGGGAGCCACCTCCTCTAATAAAGGAAAGCGGAGAAAGCGCAAGAGGGGCAAGAAGGCCCCTCAATCTCAAGAGGCGCTGGTTACACCCGCGCCACCCACGGACGGCCCAACAAAGGAGACTCATCGCGCTCCACAGCCGGTCGCCGCCCCCGCACAGAGGGGAGGAAAGGCGAAGGCCGTCACAGTCGTGCCGGGCCCGACCTCTCCAGCGGAACTCAACCCCACTATTGATGCGGCGTTGAACATAATATCTGACATCCTCGAGGCGCTCAGAAAGGGCCTGGAACCTGGCGCGATTGTGAGAATCGCGATGAAGGGCATAGCAGATATACTATCGCTCTCCAATGGATTGTGAGGACCTAAGAATACTCCATTGGAATGCCCGCGGCCTAGCAAGCAAGGCCGTCCTCCTCCGCTTTCTGCTGCAGGAACAAAGGATAGACGTGGCGCTGATAAGCGAGACGTACCTGGGACCTGCAGACAAAATTAAATTCCCGGGTTTCCTCGTCTATCGGAGGGACGAGATCTCCGCGCACAACGTGCGATACCGCGGTCTGGCAGTGCTGATCCGTCGCAGAATCGTACACCAGCCCCTACCACCTGCTCCCACGAGCACCACGAACAGCCTGTACACGCTGGGTGTCGAGTTGCACCTAGGTGGTGCAAACCTTCACCTCTACGCCGCATATAGGCCCCCGGCTAGGAACGCCATTGATCCCGCCGAAATATTCTCTCTGCTGCAGGTCCAGAACCCGGTCATCATAGCCGGGGACCTGAACTGCAAGCACCCAGCGTGGAACTCATCCGTGCACAACGCCTCTGGTGTACGACTTCTGGCCGACGCCGATGCCCGGGGATACACAGTGTTGGGTCCGGAGGTACCAACCCGGTACCCGGACAACTCCCACAGTATCCCCGACGTGCTCGACATCATCGTTCACAACCATCTGATGACCTGCCAGATCGCGCAGGAGGTACTACCGGACGGGTTCGCATCGGACCACAAACCGGTACTCGTCGTAGTACCTCAACAGCCTACCCGCGCCGTCCCTCCAGCGCCACGTCGAAGACTGGACTGGACCATTTTTAGAGAAACGTTGGAGACCACTACACCCACTCGGCCCATCACCTCCGCAGCCGACGTGGAAGCCCTCGCAGCGGACCTCACCGCGAGTATTCGGGGCGCCCTTGAGACGGCTACTAACACCCCCAGAACCCAGGAGCGATTACCGCAACTGCCGGGACACATCACGAGAATGATAGCCGCCAAGAGGCGTCTTAGAAGGCAGTGGCAGCAGGTCCGCTGCCCTACTATGAAGTCGGAACTCAACCGGCTCGCGGAGAAGGTGAAAGCCGAGTTGCGCATTCACGCCACCGAGAGCTGGGAAAACTATATTGACTCTATTGGCGAGAACTGGGGCTCAATACACAAACTGTGTAGGCGCCTCACAAACACCCCAGCTCCGGTGCGCCCCCTCGAGCACGAGGATGGGACGCCGAGATACAGAGCAGCAGACCGAGCGGGCATTTTGGCCCGCCACCTGGAGCGTCAGTTCTCACCGAACCCGACCGAAGACCTCACACACGTAGCAGCTGTCGAAGAGCACCTTAGAACCTACTTTGAGCAGCCGATAGCTCCGGAAGAAGCACCGATTTCTTTCTCGCCCGGTATGGTGCAGCGTGCCATCCGCCGGACGAAGAAGAGGAAGGCCCCAGGAGTGGACGGTATCACCAATACCGCACTCCTACATCTACCGTTCCGCACAACTGCCGCCCTCGCCCGGTTATTCACCGGTGTCATGCGCACGGGGACCTTCCCAACTATTTGGAAGGAGGGGAGAGTGATCATGCTGCCCAAACCGGGAAAAAATATCCTGAAACCTGCGAGCTATCGGCCCATCACCTTGCTTCCCACCATGTCTAAGGTGTTCGAGCAGCTGCTGCTGAGACACCTCACGCCCTACGTGACGCCCAGACCGGAGCAGTTCGGGTTTCGGTCGGACCACAGTACGACGCTCCAACTGTCGAGGGTACTGCACGAGATTACCGCAGCGCGTAATAAACGCGAGCACGCCGTGGCAGTACTCCTCGACATGGAGAAAGCCTTCGACCGAGTATGGCACGCCGGTCTGCTGTACAAGCTGTCACAATCGCAGATCCCCCGTCGGACCGTTAGAGTGGTCTCCACGTTTCTCGACAACCGGACTTTTCGAGTGGCGGTGGAAGACGTGACATCTCCGCTCCACCCCATCACCGCAGGCGTACCGCAGGGAAGCTGCCTATCGCCTGTGTTGTACTCCCACTACACCGACGACATCCCCGTCTCAGAAGGGGCCTCGCTCGCCTTATACGCCGACGACGCGGCGTACATAACGGTGAGCATGAACGCCAAGCACGCCGCACGCAAGATGCAGTGTGCACTAGATCTGCTCCCCGACTGGCTCTCCAAGTGGAGACTGTCGGTGAATGTGGGTAAAACACAGGCGATAGAAATCTCCAACGCCCGGAAGCTCCCACCGCCACTCATACTCCACGGCGAGCCGATCCCGTGGATGTCACAGGTGCGGTACCTCGGTGTCATCATTGACCGGAGACTCCAGATGCACAAGCACGTCCGCAGCGTCATCGCGAAGGCGCGCGCCACTCGAGCGCGGCTGCGTCCAGTGCTCTCCTCCAACCTGCCAACACGCGTGAAGCTGACGGTGTACAAGCTGTACGTCCGTACCCAGCTCACGTACGCCGCCCCCGCCTGGTACGTCCTCACTAGCGAGACCAACCGGGACCGACTCCGCGCTCAACAGAGCATCATCCTGAGACAGATCGTCAACGCGCCTCGCTATGTGAGGAACGACACCGTCCAGCGAGATCTCCGTGTCGAGAGCCTGGACGCATTCGTCAGAACCCTCGCCAAGAAGATGTTCGAGCGTGCCGACGTGTCTGCCTGGTCCCACATCCGCGGACTGGCGCCATGGCACGCTCGACCTCCGGACCGTCACAAACTACCGCGCGACCTCGCTGCGGACGTGCCTGAGTAGTCACGCATCTGGAAACCCACCTGAGGGAACAGACCGCACCTGACTCCCCGACCCTCAAATTTGGAGGGAATCCCTTGATAAATGTCGAAACTACATCATTTTTAAATCAGCGCAAAACCGGCGCTGATTTAAAAATGATGTAAACAAACAAACATTGCGCAAGCACCACAGGCGAACCTTCAACTGCCGCGCCCCCAGCGCGCGATCGGCCGGCCGCGCTCAGTCTGCGGCGGCCACCGCGCCGAGCGCACGTGTGCGCCGCGCGCGCGCGTCGCGCCCCGACAACACCAGCGGGCCCGCCCCGCCCCGTAAATCGCGACCTAGCCGGTTTACGGCGCGGGCGGTCACTACTCGGCCCATATGATTCTTCGACTTCTTCGACTTATTTATTTATATCTTAATTATTCCCTAAATAAAACCCCTTTATAACCAAACATACCATCTGTTACCACAACGTTCCGCTTGTCCACAGTCCGTTCGTCGCAGCTGGCATGCGCGGATACTCCCCGCGAATACCCGCGTCATGGGGATGCACGGGCGGAGCCTGGTACAAGCGGAACCAAACTAAGAAGACCAAATGGAAGGCGGGGGCGCGCGTAAGCCGCCGCTTCTGTCGCTGGATGCCTAAGCCGGGCCTTATCCGGTTAGCCGGATATCTCACCTGGCTGGGTTGTCCGCCGAAGCGGCGTGAAGATGAGCGCCCCGCCTCCAAGGAACTCCAAAGGGGACTATAACCCCGACCCAACGCCCCCCCTCTATTCAGAGGGGGAGAAGAGACTCCACTTGGAGAGGGCCAAAGCCCTATATCAAGTTTCCACGCACCCCAGAAGGGGTGTAGTGACGCAGAACAGTCCCGAATTCAGTCCGGAACCAGCAGCCCTAGAGAAAACACCTCTAATAAACAAGAAGTAAGAAATCGCTGTTTCACTGGAAAGACCCTTGAAATTGAAGTACCCTTCTGCAGATCATCATTCATCAAGCCGCAAGCATTTCAGAATCCACGCTCCCATCGGCACCTTCGTCCACCCGCCAGCATCAAGATCTTCATACAGTTCACTCGCCGCCCGACAGAAGCACCAGCGGTATAAAAGTCATTAGGCCGCCATATACCTCTTGGCCATCTATCCCGTTTCTGTCGTACCCAACAATAATGTTGGATAGTTTAAAAGATTTTTATCGGTTTCTTTATTTCTATTGATTGATTAGTTTCTTTATTACCAAATTACTTAAAAAGTACCTAAGTACTTTAGTTTATTTTACTATTATGAAGACTGATTCTGTAACGTGACTTAGTAGTTATAAGATTAAAGTACCAAAAAAAGTATAATATTTAAGTGTTAAACGCAATAATTGTTAGTTTGATATATGAAGGCTGATTCTGTGTTAAGTTGGATCTCAATAAATAATTTAATACACTGATTAAATGTCATTTTATTTGACTGTACGGAGGCTACCCACTTTGTACGAATGTACCCGTAACTATGTACGAAGCTACCCCATGTATGGGGTAGCTTCGTACATAGGTTTATAATTTGTATCGAAAATGCACTTCAGTATTATTGTAGCCAGATATGTAAAGCTTACAGTGTGATTAAAGTTATTTTAACAAGTGTAAAACTTTCTTTTTTATACGGTTTAGAGTAAAAATTGTACGAATCCTACCTGCTCTCCCCTAATTATGTTTGAAGAGTCACTATAATAGTGAAGCAAGTCCATAAAAAAATAAAAAATAAAATTTACCAACAGAAAAATTGCTTAATTTTTAGGATACTACCTACCTACTGTTATATTCTTTGATTTGTCATGAATAAATAAAAATATAATTCATGGAATAAATGACTGTCTTTTTTTTCTACACATCAATTAACAAAAACCCTTATTATTTCAAAACTTCATGGATTATTTAAATGTCAAACTCGTTCAAAGGGCACGCTTTATTGGTTGATCTTTTAACTGGTTTTTTAACTGGCCAGTTAGTGTACATCCGCGAGTTTGTTCAAGATTTTTGTATACTTATTATACCTTCTGCGATATTGTTCTCTGTGCTATGTAATAGAGTAAGAACCCGGGCTCAGCAGAAATCACTTATTTTTACAAGGATAAAATGCTTGGGACAATGTAGTGTAGGTATGTACCTTGAATGTATGCATATGTGCTAGCTTGTCTCGGCGGCCATTTGTCAGTAATCAGTAGCTAAAGTTAGGTAAACATAGTACGAAGTTCACTTATGTGTATGGGGAAGTAGAATTCTGGCCATCCAAAGTCAAGAATATGCTAAATAGCAAAATCAAAACTTCGTTATTTTTCATGTCATGCTGGATAAACTGTGTTAAAGAGGATATGGTTAAGAAGGGAGTGAAAGTTAAGATGACCGCAAGCAGAGATGAATGGAAAAAGCACACATGTTTCGCCGACCCCAAATAAATTGGGGATGTGGGCAGGAGGATGTTGATCAAGATATTCCTTTACCAGCATAATTTACGAGCAATATTCTAAAGTAATAAAGTGCCGCCACGATTTCATCTTTTTGTAAAGCATTAATGGCATGGAATACGGACACAATGTTACCCGATTTTATGAACGGCTATAAACTATAGATTATTTTTACAAATGCTTTGGATTGCTTCATCAATAGAAACATCGATAAATAATAATGAATATAAATAATAATTATCATTTTTGCATTTATACTATAGGTTGATTAAACCATTTTACTAACCTTACAGCATTTATTCAAATTCAAATTCATTTATTGATGGCAACTAGGCTCAATTTGTTAGTAACAATTTGACTTGAATCTACTGTTAGTAACAATATTATGTCAAGTGAATTACTAAATTATAAACTGATTATTATGTTATTATATACTGAGTATTATTATGATATTATTAGATTTAATGTCAAATAAAATAAAATTATATTTATGTCATATAAAATTAAAATAATATTATATTAATCCTTTTTTTTTAGGTAAAATAAGACTTTCTGCATAGTTACAACCATAATAATATGCCGATATGTGTGCACTGATTTGATTTTAAAATAAAGTAGGAAATAAAAATATTTTTTGACAGTTGAGAAAATGTGCATGAAAGCGATTTTTGATTATTTTATTTTGTAAGTTACAACATCCAGAGAGAGAGAGAGAGTAAAAAGTTAGAAAAGATACAGTCGAGTGGTAATTGAAACATTCAAACTTCAAATACGATACGCTTGCGTTTTACTATTTGTAAATTATGTATTGACGAATAATAGTTATAAATGAACCACGATGATACTTCTAACCCCGACGACTACGGCTTTAATATGGACTCCGCTACTATTTCTCACGATAACCCGAGCACGAAGTTGGACTCGACATTATCTGCTTTGAACGATGACCCTGCATCTGGTATGGTATGGTATCACGGGCTAGTATCCGCAACTCCACGACAAGGCGCCTTTTTTTGCGTGAGAGTGGGCATTTCATTGGATCCACCCCAACTCATTGAAGAACGCCAGTAAGGTATTCACGCTGCTGGCGATCTCCCGGAGCGTACCTGTGTTTCCGAAGGACTTAACCCTGTATGTGGCGGTTGCAGGGCAGTCTAGGAGTACGTGTGCCGCTGTTTCTTCCTCTCTCATGCAGGCTCTGCAGAAAGGGCTGTCGGTAACTCCTAAAACAAAAAGGTGTTTATTGAAGGAGCCGTGCCCCGTGATGGCAGCTGTGGCCGTGCGCAGTTGCCGTTTGGTCAGTTGTCGAAGACGCCTGGTCAGTCTATTTTCAAGCACAGGGAGTGCTTCCTTCGCCTGTCTGCAAACTTCCAGATTTATCCAATAGCTGTTGTGTTGATCTCTCGTTCGTTTGTTTACTATGGTTCGTAGGTATGCAAAGGGGATCGGTATTATGGGCTCAGGTCTCATTACCACCATGTCAGATCCTCTCCTGGCAAGCTCATCTGCTGCATCATTGCCGCGCGAGCTGCTGTGGTCCTTAATCCATTGCAAGGTTATGTTGTTGAAGTGGCCTATTTGATTCAATTTAAGATGGCACTCCAATATTAGTCCCGAGTTTATAGTGTGGCTGTTTAAAGCTTGCAGCACGGCCATGCTGTCGGTCTGCTGCTTCCACTCTCCTGGCCATTACCGCTGAAGCTGCCAGGGTAATCCCCATGCATTCAGCTTGAAATACTGTGTTATGGGTCCCCAGCGGTGTTGAAATGGATATATTAAGGTCCTCCGAGAAAACGCCGGCCCCGGTGCCTGTACCAGTTTTTGATCCATCTGTGAAGATGCGTAATTTCGTTGGGCATTAGGCCTCACAGCGGTGGTCCTCATGAAGTCGGATCTTGTATTTTTTGTCGAATAAGTATTGTTTGGGTACACGATCATTTATTGCTTCCATCATAGGTACCTCCTTTGTGAGATCCGTGAGCAGTGAGGTATGTCGTGTGTTTCTCTCGCTCCATAGGTTGAGTGCCTTTAGGCGTATAGCCGCAGCTGTTGCTTCTTGGCGGATGAACAGATCCAAGGGTGGGGGCCCGAGCATGGCTTCCATTGCCGCGGTGGGGGTAGATTTCATGCATCCAGTGGTTGCCATGCAGGCTAGTCTTTGGGTCCGTTGTAGTTTAGTCGCTATTGTGCTGTTTTCGGTCCTTGGCCACCAGACTATACTATCATGGGGCGGATTACTGTTTCGTAAAGCCACAGGATGATTTTCGGTGTTAGCCCCCATTTTCTTCCAATCATTCTTCTGCACTGCCAGAAGGTAATCCCGGCCTTTTCTAAGCCCTGCATCTGTCTCAGATATTATCCCAGACTCGAGTTCTTCGCAATCTTCTGGAGTAACCATGCCCAGAGATAGCCTCTTACGGTGCATTAATATTGTGGTATAAACGTTAGCCGGCTACGTAGACATGTTTTGGAAATAGCAGAAGTTCGAAATCTCATACAATGACAGCGGCAACAGTTAGGCATTTATGTGAAATTATTTTGTATTGTATTAGGGTATGTTGGCAAGTATTGTTATGTTCAGCAATAGTTAAAATCGATTGTAAAAGTGTATTTCTATGAAAAATAAAACTGTATTGTTTTCTATACTCGAAGTTTTATTAAAAACGTTACATTAATTCAATGGTGGTATGGTACACTACCATTTGCATAAACTTTTTGCTGTGGGCACCTATGTAGCCTTTGGGCAGTGGTAATTCCCCTTTCTGTACGTTTTTTCACGTATGTGTTCGAAAATATTGTTAAAAATCTTCAATTTTTTACCAAGCTCTAGCTACTGACTACTTACAAATGGCCGCCGGAATGAGCTAGCAGGTATGCACACACTCCTTCATGGTACATGTTCTTCTAAAATCCTTCTAAAAATAAGTGAGTTCTGGTGAGCCCGGGATCTTGGACCATATACATCTATGTAAATGACTTTATTGACAACATTGTCACTTGTGGTCATTTGTATCGGATTGCATCGTAGACTGAAGCTTGAATCGTGCTTGAAACTACAACTTGGATTGCTTGAATCTACATTTTTAGGACAATTTTATCGATTAATTTTAGTATTGCTCTAATTTATTATTTCTTATACATTTAAGATGAAGATGAACTCTTACACAAATCACCCATTTGTAGTGTGGGGATCGTGTTACTTGTGGCTCACTTCTTTGTTTGCTATTGGCTGGTCTTTATTGTTATTTTTTTGTAAGTAAAAACCTGTATTTTTACTAATTAATTACTTGTGGTCGCATTATTGTCGATTTTAGAATCATACTGTTATAAACATTGAGCTATCTATACCTATACCTATCTATACCTATATTGTAAATTATTTGTGTCTGTATTTCCTACATGGGTAGATTTAGTCTTGAATAACATTTGAATAACACATACCTACGCTACTTTTTATACGTGGGCGAATTCCACGTGGGCGAAACCGCAAGCAACAGCTAGTACATAATAATATAAATGTCAGTTTATGTGTTTGGATGTTTGTTACTCAATCACGCTCTAACGGCTGAACGGATCTGACTGAAATTTAGTACAGGGATAGATTATACTTTGGAATAACACATAGGCACTGTTCATCCCTGGAATAGGTTCCTATGGGAACGGGAACAGAATTCCACGCGGGCGAAGCCGCTGGCTACTACCAGTAGGTATTTACTAAAATATTTCCTAAATGTAACCAGTTGAGTGATATCTAATAATATATATTACCCATGGGGTGTTTACAGGTATTGGTGATATACTGATGTTAACAGGTGTGGACTTAATAAATGCCATCGTCTTGCTGTCAGGACTGATTACACTGCCTACGAACATTACCATTTTGTGTGCTGTAGCTAATGCTAAAAAGATTGAGTATGGTTTCGATTCATAAGTACACACGGCATAGGAAATAAGTGTACAGATTTATATATGAAGATGTTTGTAAAGGTGTATACCTACTTATTTCCTTGGCCACGTGTACATTTCTTAGATCACCTGCAATGAATACCAGATCGCGCGCTTGATCGTAATTACTTTAATTGGTGAACCAATTAATATTAATTTTAAAATTTATTATTTCTTCCATAATTTAATTACCTGAAATGATGTAGAAGACGTGCTTGTTTTTAACAAAATGACCATTTACAATTCTAGAGCTTAAAAATAAATAAATATTCTACGAAATTCTACACAGCGCTATCTCGATCCACAGTAAGCATAGCTTAACTAGCTTTTTTATAGGTTCTAGAATGCGGATAAACATACTTAGAATTATTTTGTAAATACATAAATATTATACATAGAAACACCCAGACCAATGCAAATATACATAAAAATATTTATACTGAGCGGAAATCGAACTCGCGAGTCGGCCGCGCTCTACCGCTACGGCGCAGATCGTCTAATATATGACTTGTCTCAAGGTACTTTTTTTTTTCGTGCGGAAATTCCCTCGAATTTGTGAGCAGTTACGTCCGACAGTCCTGATAATATTTATTTGTTGACAGTTGTAAGTCTAAAGTGCTCTGTTGTCCGCTATGGCTCTGTATCATGTGCATAATAATAATTAACTGTATTGGCCTAGTACTATGCGCCCACAAGATAGTTATATGCAAGACAACAACTCACAAGCGACTTAATAATACCATAAAACATTATAGAAGTGTTCCAAGATACAAACACTTTGTTGATAATTTGCAATGGTCCTTGAAATGTTGTGGGGTAAATGATTTCACTTATCAGTTTAGAATTATTAGACTAACTTTTAGTTGTACTAATTATTTATAATTTTCAGCTTAATTCCTATAGAGACTGGTTTGACTGTGACTGGTATGATGCAGTACAAGATTACGAGTGGGATCCTCCTCCAAAAAATCAACTTTCTGATTCAGTTCACACAGTTAAGCGACTTGCAGACAGTGTACCACTCAGGTTAAATTTAGTATTACTGATAACTTAACCACCTACGTTATTTGTGCACGTTAGTTGTCCTAGATTTAGAAACTATAATAATCTTGGGGCATCGTGGAATATTTCAATGAAACTACAATAATAACAAGTCATTTACGTTAAGATAAGTACCTAAGTATAGTCAACGACAAAAGTAGCTTAACTAATTCTAATTTATTGATTACCCTAGATCCAAAACTTTTCATCAACTTTCACACATGTGGCAATAATTGACGTATAAGTCAAATGAAAAAGAGGGTTTGTAAATATTTTAGTGTTTATCAACTTTTGTCGTAGACTGTACCTATGATACAGTAGTGTACATCACCAGAATCACCATCTCGGTCATACGTGGCATGCCATGCACATGCACTAGCACTTCAAGTTAGAGCTAAATGAATTGAATCCTTCTTTTTCATCCGAGCGCGGCAGTGCTTAGATGTATCAGTGACGATACCACATATACCCATCGTCATCTAGCGACAGCAAGCTGAACTACTACCGTCTACTATGCCACTACGTCACAATCCTGCATCGCGAAAATGAAGTTCACGCACTGAGCAGTATATATATATATACAGGATGTATTTTTAAAACGGGGCAGTAAGTGTAAGTACCTTAACCGTTGTAGTTACAGCAAAACGTTCTTAGGAGACCTTCCCTAGCTTTTTGAGATATTTCGAACTGCATTCACAGATATTGCAAAAATTTTAGTTGAAAAAAAAAAATGCAAAAAGGCCAAAAAAAATTTGAGTACATACCTATTTCATATAAATAACAGTTAGGTAAGGTAATATAACCTTACACCCCGGCGTCTGTAGACCCGAGACGGCGTGCGGTTTTAGTCGGTTCAAGCCCGACATAACCGCCCCCGCTGGCACGCGGGGGGGTATCCGAAGGGATTTCCGCACGAAAAAAAAAAAAAAAAAAAAAAAAAAAAAAAAAAAAAAAAGGTAAGGTAATATAATAAGGAACACAATTCTTTACCTGCATACGCTGTAACACTAGTTCCGCAAGATGGCGACGCGACGGTCTTCTTCCTGAGAGTCGCCCATGAAAGAAGTAGCAGAATCATTCAGCTCAATTATGTGCTCTCGACCATCTTTTCCGACAACCAGTTCCAAGGCGCAGACTTCCAGACTACCGAATATTTCGCTCACCTACATAATAATACATAATATACAGGGTGTATTTTTGAAACGGGGCAGTAAGGGCAAATACCTTAACCGTTGTAGTTACAGCAAAACGTTCTTAGGCGACGTTCCCTAACTTTTTGAGATATTTGAACTGCATTCACAGATTTTGCAAAAATACAATAGAGTTACAGTATACAGATACAGTAGCAAAAAAAATGCAAAAACACCAAACATTTTTTTTACGCCAATCGATTATATTTCATGTGGGGATCAAAAGACTCTATGGGACCATTTTAGCTTTGAGTACTAGGAAAGACAGAAATCGCCAAAAACTTTTCCCATACATTTCGTACGGAAATACGATAAATCAACTCGAAACTGATAGGTCAGCAAAAATTTTGAACTTTGTGAGTAAAAAAAAAACATTTAAACATGTATGAAATTAGTTTATATAAATAAATTGCTCAAAATTACTTCCATTTTCACGAATACATAAGTTTATCCTTTTTTGCACTGAACGAACGGCGGCTAATAATGTTCTGGGATGAATATTACGTAAAATGGTCGTTAATGCATCCTTGAGCTCTTGAACACTGGTGACGCCGTCTTATACACCTCGTTTTTTACTAAGCCCCATAAAAAATTGTTAAGTGGCGTTAGATCGGCGCTATCCACTGTGTACCGAATAGGCGGCTCAAATTGGAACGTGAAAGGTGGCTGTTATTTAGCGGAGCACCATCTTGTTGAAAATGAACTTTTCGCAATTCCGACAGGGGCCATTCGTCCAACTCGTTTTCAATATGGTGTAAAATGACGTCATTATACATGGTAGAATTCAGTTTCCCTTCATAAAATTCCACCATTATGACTCGATTGGACATTATACCACACCAACAGTTGAATGAGAATCGAACCTGATTATGACTTGCCGTAACTCTTAGTGGATTTTCTTTGGACTAATAGTGGTGATTTTTTCAAAAAACCGAAAAAAATAACGGTATGTACCGTTATTGCAAAAATTTGTTTCGTCAGACCACAGTATGTAATTCAAAAATTAATGATCTCGGCTTTTTTCTAAAGATTTAGATCGGAAAAAGAGAACATCTAGGACGGGACTTGAACCCGCGACCAGTCCCTTACAGGGGGAATGCTCTGACCAACTGAGCCACCTAGACACGTCCCAGATATTCGAAATTCTCCGATACATTATTACGTCTTAAGACGACGTTGGAGCCATCTACCGTAATTCTTGCGAACTACGGAAACAATGAACAACTTTACAGTCATTTTTAAACATTGTTTTTTGATGACTCCGCCTAATTAATTCAATTAAATTTTTAAGCATTTTGAATGCTTACTTTTTTCTAAAGATTTAGATCGGATTCCTCTTAGGCATCTGCAAAAAGTAAGCCTTCGAACATCACCACCCGCAAGTAACACTTGAACTATACGCCCATATCGATAGCACTTTATAGCCGTATTTTTTCCATATCTTTGTCACAAGGGAATGGGAAACACCTACTTCAAGAGCGACATGCCTGGACGATACCTCTGGATATGCTTCGACATAAGTCAGAACCGCAATCTCCGTGTCTATGTCCACACGAGGCTGCCGTTTGCTTTTGAAAGAACCCTGCAATTCCAGGTTTGTTCTCTTGCCGAAATGTATGGGAAACGTTTTTGGCGATTTCTGTCTTTCCTAATACTCATAGCTAAAATGGTCCCATAGAGTCTTTTGATCCCCAGGTCTCCTAAGAACGTTTTGCTGTAACTACAACGGGTAAGGTCAAATTCAAATTCATTTTATTTAGGATTAATAACAGTTTTTACAGTACAATGTAACGATGATATCTACAGAAGTATAAACTGTGGCGCAGATATCAACGCCCTCTCCCAAGTAACAATAAGATGATCAAATTAAAAGAATTGCAAGCACAATTTCGAATCTTAAAATAATAACAAACATAAATATATGTGTATATGTATGTAGGGGTGTGTGAGGGTGTGTAAGTGATGATGTGTGTATGAAGGGTGTGTGTGGGTGTGTCTGTGTCTTATTTTTACTTTCAGTCATCCAAAAGAGCTTCAGAGGCATCATATCGAAGAGTAAGCAGCCATTCACTACATATTTTCTTACATTTATACAGTAGAAGTGGATATATATTTAGTATTCTATTTAAAATGTGCAGTTTTGAGCTAATATAGATATAGTGTCTACTAGCTACTGTCGTTCGGCGAGACAATATTTGGCAGACCCTATCAGACCTTCTTTTTGAACTGGTAAGTGTGGGATTGTAAAATATTTCCATATGTTTGCGGAGTGTGGTGTTTAAAATAAAAAGTTTCCGAACACTTAGAACCTTGCACAAGGAAAAGAGTTCAGTTGTGGGAAATCTAGCCGGTTTTCTCAGCATTGTCTTAAGGATAGCCCTCTGCGCCCTTTCCAATGCAAGCATTCGGGTTTTAACGGCTCCTCCCCATGAAGTAATGCAGTAGGAAAGGATCGATTGACCAAGAGAATAATAAGCTGATTTAAGGGAGTCTAAGTCACAAATGTTCCCTAAATTTTTGAAGACAAAGTTATTTTCTGGTACGAGAAGTAGAGGATTCTATTTGTTGCCTCCAGTTCAGGGAGTTATCTATCATAACACCCAGGTATTTGATACATGACGTAGGTTCTACAACGGAGCATGTGCAAGCATATACATGGCCCGTGTCATTAGTCTGTTTTACGTGTGGTGCCAGACAAGTGTGAGCGTTAAGAGAGAATGAAGCAAGAGGCTAATACGCTCGGTTGGTAGAAAATGATATGTATTTAGTTTTTAATAAATTAAGTGTAAGGAGATTTGAATCCAACCAGTTCATTACATGTCGTAGTGCGTTTTCGGAGTTCGATCTAGCTTCCACCCAATTTCGACCACCAAGAAGAATAGCAGTATCATCCGCGTATGTTATGACTTTGCAATTTGGAGGGGACATTTTGCACAAATCGTTTATGTAAATCAGAAACAGGTTAGGTCAGAGGACACTACCCTGAGAAACACCATAATTAACAGCACTTTCTCTACTGGTATGATTCAATTTGAACATACTGTGTGCGATTTGTTAGGTAGCTGTGAAACAGATCCAGAGCAACTCCTCTTATTCCATACTGTTCCAATTTAGAAACCAACTTGGGGACAGAGACAGTGTCAAACGCTTTGGAAAGATCTAAGAAAACACGAATGGTTTTGAGTCTTTTTTCCAGATTTTTGACAACAGTGCCCGTGAGATTCAGAACAGCATCTTCAGAGAATAATCCCTTTCTAAAACCAAATTGGTTTGCAGCCAGAACACTGTTTTCTTGGAGGAATCGTGTTAACCGGTTGTTAACAGCCTTTTCAAAGATTTTTGGCAGCGCTGAGAGTACTGAAATGGGTCTATAATTAGTGACACAGCCTCTGTCCCCACTCTTGAATACATGATGAACAATTTATTTTTTAAAGAGTCGTGGAAACACACACACCAACAGAGAGACAGAGATTGAAGACATAAACGAGGCACGGAGTAAGTAAATGACGAGCGGTTTTTATAACTGTGGTAGGAATACCGTCCCAGCCCACTGCGCAAGTGTCCCTTAAATTTCTAATGATTGTATCTATTTCCTCTGTGGACACCGGGAACAGAGCCATAGACTTTAACGGAGTGAGGTGGTGTGGAATTGGGGGACACAGATTTGCAGAGCTTACAGATGTGTTTGAAGCCGAGTTCGAACGCTGAATAATATTTTCGGCCAATTGTTGTCCAACATTTGCAAAATATGTGTTGACTGTATCAACTGAGGACAAAGGACTACCCGAGAGCTTAAAAAGATCAGCAGGATGTACTATTTTTTTCTGTAAATTTGCAACATCTTTGATTTTTTTCCAGGTCTTTTTAGGATTTTTACCAGCATTTTCTATTTGTTTTCGGTAATAATCTTGTTTCATTGTTTTTTAGTTTTATGAACACAGTTTTCTGGGTTGGTTTTATGTTTGTGGTTAAGCTTATCTCTGTAACGAATTCATCTCAAAATTCCCGGAGTGATCCAAGGTTTCCTGATTCGTTGGCGATTTGGAATAGGGACCTTGAGGCTATGATCTTTTACGGCATTAGATATTTTGTCCACTAAATTTTGTGCAGCGAGCTCAGGATTATTCGTCTCGAATACAGGGGAAAAGTCCGTGTTTTCAAGAGTGCTTACAATACTAGGGATGTTAATCCGGTTGGAAAAGCGATTTGACGAGTGGATACTGTCCGTTGGTGTTGTTTGACAACAAAAAAGTACCGGAGTGTGATCAGTAAATGGAGCGTCAAAGACCATGGTGATGCCACTAATTGAAGATCTAAAAATAACGTGGTCGTAGCAAGCGAGCTCTCTAGTAGGAAATAAATGAGCGGGAAGCATACCAAAAGAAGCCAAAAGATTCAAATACACGTCCGCATTAGGGTCTTTACTTCCAGGGACTATATTTATGTTAATGTCACCGACTATAACCAGGGTTTGAAAGGTTTTTAGGGCATGAAGGGTGTTTTGGAGACTATTTAAGAAAGGGTTTACATCCTTGTAAGAAGGAGAGCGATATAAAGCAATAACAGCAATTTTACAAATTTTTATAATGAGACAATTTGCGTTTTCAAATGTTGGCGATTCAAAAGTAAAGTTCAAATTATCACTTACATAGGCGACAACCCCTTCATTTTGGTTAGCAAAATCTGTTCTAGTGGAATTGAAACCTAGAAGTACTGGAATAAAGGGTGCTTTACTTAACCAGCATTCCGTAAGTATTAAAATGTCTATTTTATATTTAAGTCTATTTAAAAACACTAGGAGTCGGTCAAAATTGCAACCTATACTCCGTATAGGTTGCAATTTTGACGTATACTCAATATTAACTTAAACAATGTTCAAATCATTCTTCATTATAAAGTTTACATTATCCTCTGTAGAACTCCGAGGGGTCCATAGTTTACCCAAGTGGTGGAGTGGTGGCGGCCAAAGTCCGCCGGTAACCCTGGGGTTATCCTTTCGAGGGCTTACCCGGGGTACCCGGCAATGGACACTTGTGGAAGACACCGTGTGGATTTAGTCGGTCCGATTCCGAAACGCCCAAACCCCGTCGGTTTCCACACGTAAAAAAAAATCCTCTGGAGAACAGACAAAAGATTCTGACAGTGAAATTTGTTCAATGTAGTTTGTTACAAGGTTAATATCATCCATAAACAGTAGGAAAAAACAACAATAGGAGATTTGTATCCGTATCTATGGCTACAAGAATATAGGAAGACTGATAATTATGTCTGATGACTAAATAAACGAGAATTGAATGCTTGAATATGTAAATGTGATTGTGAGTGTGTAAAGAATTTAATTATATACAGTATTCATCCAATAATAATAGAAGACAAAGTGAAAAATAAAATCTTAAATGCTAATATAAAAACAATATAATAAAAGTACTGCATGCTAAATTCTATTTTTTGTGTAACTAGTAATTTGTGATTAGTTAATTTATTCAAATCAGCTTCATTCATAATTCGAGCTAAAGGACCATTTTCCCTTTTACGTAAAAAGATTTTTCCATGTGCTAACCATCAAAATTTTAATCATTGGATTTAGCATAATTTCTGGCCAGAAAGAAGAGTTTCTTCATCTTTGAAGAGAGGTTCTCTGAAATGAAGATTGGTTTCACAAGGCCGCTGATACTAAGTTGCTCTGTGGTTAGTTTAGTGGAACTCTTGTTAAATTTGCGGTACATATCAATAACTTTTTCTTTAAGTAGTACGCTAAATAGGTCAAGGATTATTGTCTTATTAGAGGGATCCTTGGTCTTGATGCGATATATATATCCTTGATGTCGTTTTTCTGTATAGGTACATTTAGGACATCATGGAGGATTGGCTAGAGAGGCGACACGGAAGCCTCTCGTACCGACTGACGCAGGTGGTCTCAGGGAAGGGGTGCTTCGGGGACCACCTGCATCGGAACAGGAAGGAGCCAACGCCTGAGTGTCAGCACTGCGACGCTGGCGAGGACTCAGGGCTGCACACGCTGGCGTGACCTCGTGGCAGCCATCGGGGTGGGAGTCCTCTCGCTCGGCAGCATGATTGCGGCAATGGTGCGGAGCGCGAGCGCGTGGGCCGCCGCCACCTCCATCTGCGAGCATGTAATGCTCGCGAATTAGATGGCGGAGCGCGCCCGGGAGAGGATCAAAACTCTCCCGGCCCGCCGAGCCCGCAACGACTAGCGCCCCTCCCCCAAACCGGGGCAAGACGGGGACACCGTGGTTTCCAAACCCGAGGGGGCCATCTCGAAACCGGAGATGGCCCAGGGTCAGTCGGGGTGCGAGGGATATGCTCTATGGGCAACCTTACACCCCGGCGTCTGAAGACCCGAGACGGCGTGCGGTTTTAGTCGGTTCAAGCCCGACATAACCGCCGTGGGGGGTATCCGAAGGGATTTCCTTCCGCACGAAAAAAAAAAAGGTACATTTAGGACTTTACCAGTATTTATGACCGTGGTTACTTACGAAGACTTTGTTTCCGAGGTAATGGTAGGGATATTACGTATTGCTAGGCAGGTACATCTAGCAGTACGCTCGCAAGTTTCCAATTTATCCTCAAGAGTCTTTATATACGTCAGGTCATTTTTTCGCTCGTGCTCCAACTTATATAGATTACAGTTAGGTACTTGCCCTTACTGCCCCGTTTTAAAAATACACCTGTATATATATATACAAGATCCTATCTCCACGGCGCACCAGTTGCGATCACCTTGCCTGGTCAGAGGATCCTATCGATACATTAAATATCTGACCATTTAGTTAGAAAGATGATAATGATAATACCTATATAATTATTATTTTATAGTTGCTGTAAAAGCGGTTCGTGTATAGCGAATTATCTTTTAGAATTGGGTACTGGTTCTATCAATACGCGAGGCTGCGGCGATTTGTTGACTGATATAATGGTGACGTTTATGGTAATCCACGTTATCATGTTCCTTTCTGCCATCGTAGTTGAGGTGGGTTCTGATAAATCAGTACCAAACTTTTAAACTAAACGGCTATCTCCATGTGTCTGCCTTTCTGTAAATGTGCGCGCGAGGTTGTGTTTGTGTGTGTGTGGCACTGGCGGTAAAGTCCTAGAAATAAAGAACGAAAGAAAATAATTTTAATTCTGGTAAGAGTAGAATGCATATTATGTACTCACACACATCAAAAAAAGTTTGTGATCACTAGCATAAGCTGATTTTTTTTAAATTGGTCTTTATGAAGAAAAATGATTTGTTTTAAAACTCTTCTTTAAATAGAAATACCCTGTTCAATATAAATAATAAAATAACATCAAATAAATCGCGATGGAATCCGTTAAAAATAGTTTTATTTCAAAATAGAAATACCCTGATTGAAATTAAAAAATACAACTAAATTTCAATCTAAGTAAATTTCATAAAAAAAAATTTTTGTACAGAAATTTAATAGAAAGAAAAATACCATTTAACCAACCTTGAACAATAATGTATTAAAAGGTTTATATTCAATATAATATAACTCCTCCCTTGGCTCGAACACATGTGGAGATCCTCAGGGCACGCTGAGAATCAAGTTATCCAGTATTCCTTGGGGTATCCAGTCCCATTCTTGAATAGCGGCTTCCCTGAGCATCCCACGCGTGATCTATTGGGTTTAAGTCAGGCAAGCCCGCAGGCCAGTCTAACCTTGTGATTATATATTTGTATTCTCGGAGAGCAGCATTGACTCGTTAAGCTCGATAGGCGGGCGATGAGGTTGCCCATAGAGCATATCCCTCGCACCCCGACTGACCCTGGGCCATCTCCGGTTTCGAGATGGCCCCCTCGGGTTTGGGAACCACGGTGTCCCCGTCTTGCCCCGGTTTGGGGGAGGGGCGCTAGTCGCCCCACCGTCCCGGCCTGCTTCTGCTGGGGTGACAGGTGGCCTCACCCGCCACCCCCAGGCCTGCGCTCATGGAGGACGGAGGTCGTTAAGCGACCTCCGGCGCCTGAGTCGCCTGCGACGCGCGGCGAGCAAGTTGCGGGCTCGGCGGACCAGGAGAGTTCTAAGTCTCTCCCGAGCGCGCTCCGCCACCTCCTTCGCGAGCATTACATGCTCGCAGAAGGAGGCGGCGGCGGCGGCGGCCCACGCGCTCGCGCTCCGCACCATTGCCGCAATCATGCTGCCGAGCGAGAGGACTCCCACCCCGATGGCTGCCACGAGGTCACGCCTCGGCGTGCTCGTAATGCAGCCTAGTGCAAGCAATTCCGAATGGTCTCAGTGCTAACTTCAAGCCCAGAGGCGGCCCGAACTTCTGCTTTTATATTGGTAGCGTCGATTGTGTGGTCACGAGCTGCCAGCAAACTAATCTAGCGCTTTTGGGCAGCAGTTAAAACAGTTGGAGACTACTGCGGGGTGGTTCAGCTAAATTACCTATCTCGTGGATATCGCTGCAACATGGTCACGACACACGATTGGGATATAGCAACTCTGCGTGCTTTTACTCTCGTGGTGTATCCTTCTTCCCTCAAAGTTGCTATTCTTGCTCGTAAAACTTCATAATCCTGATAATCCTCTTGGCATTTTTTCAATCACAACTTTCCGTGAAAAAGTATTTAAAATCCGTTAAAATTGACTAAATCAGATTTCTGAATGTGTGTAAGCTAGGACTGAAAACCTTTCTACATGGAAAAACAATTGAACTATTTTATTGTTTTACATTCTAATTCTATATTTTAAAATGAATGTAAAAAGAAGAAGAAATCATAATATAATCTACCGTATATAACAAAAAAGATTTCGATTTTTCAGTGATCGCAAACTTTTTTTGATGTGTGTATGTACGTAAGTAGGTACTAAGATTAATTAATTTATAAAAAATAGTAGGTACATGCGCATGGTCAAACAAATAACTGTGCAAGTTCACTTACATGTTAATTTGTAATGTGTCCTGTCCAGTATCCCTTTGGTCGTGTTTAGGTACATAAGACGATGCATAAAACTAAAAGCGCTGAAATTCATAATGTAGGTAAACCGATGCATGTCACACTTGCGCAGAATTTGGTTAGCTCTCAGTAGCAGCAGCGAGCAATGTATGCCGCAGCAGAGGCTTGACAGCAGTGGTTTCCTTCATGATGATTACCTAAATAATTTATTTATGTGGTTCACAGGTAATGTTACTGACAGTGTTATTTTCCAATAATGAACAATCTCTTACTAAAATTCCAAAAGCGACTCAGCCGACTGGCAAAGGGGCCCACCTAAGAAATATTTTGTCAATTAGGAACAATTTTCAAGCGTCAAGTGTATCATTACGTATGATGCCTGAGGATAGCGATGAATTTGAGAACATTGTATCACGATCGGCCACATCACGACACTGCCTCAGACATCCGCGGACAAACCGTACAGGTATATCTACCTACTGCTAAATTTAAACTGGAAAAGTCAACATCCAAGACAGGACTCTACCTTCTAGGGGGAAGTGATCAGTTGAGCTACCTGGATCTGTTCTGGATAGCTAAAGTGTAGGCTGGTTTCAATTGATCTCGGAGCCTATCATCGTTGAAATTCGCTCTAAATTCCTTATGGTTGGGGCTTAAATAACACCACCACCACGCGTTTCTGAGAAAAAGGTCTGGACAGACAGACATTTTATTTGTGATATTAACTATATACACGCTGACTTTATAGTCGTTTTGGACCCGAAAAAGTGTTACTTGGAATAATCTATGGTAGCAATTTGAGATGTCCAAATTGCTATACCGGTTATAATAAAAAAGTTGACTTTCTGTAATCTTTTTCACTCGTTCGAGTAGAAACATTATTAGCGCTTCGGTAATTTATTGAAAGTTTTTAACGAATGAGGGTTCGTCCTTGTTCATAACTGCGCGGGAATAGGTACTTATTAGACGCGCTGCCTGGCGCGCCAAAACAGGCCGCGACACATTGACCACTTCAGGTACTCCACTATTCGCTCATACTTTATGACAAAGGACATAGGACCCTCAGAAATACTTTATTAGGATATGATTTTACAATAATAATTATAGCGGTTTCCAAAATAATCAACTTACATATGTACCTTCTTAGTTTACACTTCTCTGAACAAAGTAACTGCTCGAAGTTGAGCGGGTCCTCCACGTTCTATTCACAAAGGGAACTTTTTATGGTTTTATGCTATTGTATTTTAGCGTATTTAATATATGTCTGTCTCTATATTTTCACGAATTCGAAGATGTACGACCACCACTGCATAACTCATCACGAGTTTCATATTCACGAGTATAAACAAGTCGTTTTATAACAAATAAAAGTCTAGGGCCAAGTCATGGATCTATCGCGGTGTATCCTTCGTGCACCAAATTCATTATTTAGATATTCACGCACTGCGTATGCATAATAAGCCGGATGGATGTCGTCGTAGGTACCTACTAATAGAGGCATATCCTCTAATAATTCTGATATTGCTGTACCTACATAGCATTACTAGATACGAACTACCAGTGAGATGACCTCAACAGACGGGCCGTAATAATTGATCGTTAATGCTACCGGCACAAACCGCACAGACACTCGAGCGAGAACCGCGCGCGACTGAAGAAGGTGCCGTGCGGGAGGGATAGCGCGTACGTCGCCGAAATTTTTTTCACTGGCGCTGAGAATCGGCTTCTGGTTGGACGGATACCGAATAATAAATATTGTAGGGCAAAGTACACAACGCTATGTAGACCCAAACTAAGCGGAGTTTGTGATATGGGTCCTAGAATGCGAATAAACATACTTAAATACTTTTTTTTGTAAATAAATACATATTATACATAGAAACAGACCAATGCGAATATACATATTTGAACTGAGCGGGAATCGAACTCGCGACCTCTTAGTTAGCAGTCAGACGCACTACCGCTACACCACAGAGGTCGTCGAGGAAATGTTGATGAAAATAATCGTAGAAAAACGTGGTAAGCGTATTACGTGAAATTGAAACGAGTTCTCATTTGATTTGATTAGTAGGCTTACATGGTATCGAAACTGTGCCCAAAATATTTCGTTCGAAAACTACTATAAACTCAGCGTGTATATATATGGTGTCTCAAAATTAGGTCTCTGAATTTGGTGAGATGACTTGGTATCGACAAAATATGTATTTGAAACAAAAAAAAAATATCGGGTAATTTAAAAAATAAAAAAATTAACATAAAAAAGTGAAAAAAAAAAAACACTACCAGCGACCAGCGTCACGTGACGCGACGAGCACACGTGACGCTGGTCGCGATTTAGTATCGCGGATTGGTATCGCGGATAGTATCCTCGCAGTATTCTCCAAGCGGATGTGTGGGAAGTCACGTGTGCTCGTTTTTATATTTATATTTATTTTTTATTTTACCCGATATTTTTTTTTGTTTCAAATACATATATACAAGGTGTCACCAAATTGACTTGGTATCGACAAAATCGATCTGAATTCATACAAAATATACATTTCTGCTTCAGATATATCAAAAAATTAAAAGGAACGTCCAGAGAGTTACTGTGCCACTACTAGAACCGGAAAATGTGCCACTATCCACTGTTTACTGAATGAATATTAAAATAAAGCACAGCAGCAGGTAAAGGACAGAGAAAGCTTTTCTTTCTACGGAGGTTACGTTGGGTATCTATGTACCTATGTACCTAAATATATAAATTATACTAGACTACATTTGAGACTTGATTTATGATTGATAAATGAATAAATGACATACAAACCTGTGTGGTCTGTGTACCCTACCTTCCTACTAATAAAAATGTGACGTTGCACCTGGTAAGGGGCCAGTCATTATCGCACACAGTAGGTATCTATTAATCCTTTTATTTTATGAATACTTTTTATTCTTGTCTTTTTCGGAGCGAAATTCACGTTCACTAGAGTTTAGAGACCATAGAGTGTTTAAGAGTCCTAGGAACCGAAATGAATAGTATGCCCGTTAAAGACCCTTCCATCAAATTAGCAAGCTAAATAACTTGTGTTAGGAGTAACTTCACATCGTGATGTGGGTAATAGTGTTATGGCGAGGATTCAAACCCGGGACCGCATTATTCTAAGGCGGATGAAGCTGTTTTCATTGCATTGTTTCATAACTAATTTAACGTTTGCATGACCGGTATACATCGAACATGAACATGACGACTTTCGTAAGTTCAACACTATTCGATCACTTTACAAATTCCAATACGATTCGATTCCAATGAATTCGACAGCCAGAGACAAGAATAAAATAACAATAAATTTATAAGTACTCTGTCCAACAATTTATTTGATTTTTAACTTTAGACATCATTTTAACTTTTGACAGCGGCTTCAGAACGTAACTGTTACATTCTCCCTATATCTATGGTTACATTATACTTTGTCAAATAAAGTATGATAATTTTGACAGCTCTAAGTAGGGTACCGCATAGCGTATAATCATTTATGAATCTATTCGATTTTCGATCCCGTAGAATTTGGAATCGAGAGTTACAAAAACATGTATTTTTTATTCTTTTAGTTACGTAATTAGGTAAATATAATTTCATACATATTTGTGTACATAGTAAAAGCTCTCTCACGACTTTCATTCGGTAATCAACCCGTTCAGTAGGATACACGCAAGTCCAAATCGTTGTTGAGGGAAGGCCCTTAGGTGAAATGAAACGAAAGAAAATCTCATTACTATTTTTATTCTAGAGGTGCACAACCGGTCTAAATCATCATCCTTTTCACTAAGGTGAGTTGTTCACACATGTTTTCGAACTGAACATCGCGCTCCAGTCCACTTCTATTGTGAGCATTTCTTAGCCGTCAATGGTGGAGAAGTGTCGTATTTGGCTGCATGACCTGTAAAACATTATATATATATAATAACATAAATTATCTGTTTTTACAAATTTAGGTGCTAGGTATAATGACAAAAAAACCTTTGATTTTAGCCCAAATAAGTTCAATGGCATTGTAGTGGCAGTGATACGGTGGCAATCTGAGAACTGTATGGCCACGTTGCTAAGCAATCTCGTCCAAAAAGTATGTTGGGTTTCTGGGGGGCTCATTTCCTTTTACCAAACCGAGTAATTCTTGTTTCAGCATAGTTTCAGTTGCTTCCACTCCTATGCTCTGGAGCCAAGATATTAATTCTAGTTTTTCATTAGCTGATGTTGGAGCTTTGTCCTTTTGCACGGAGTGGTACGGCACGTTATCCATTATTATGGTATGTGGTTCATGCAAATTATCCAATAACAACAAAAACCACTCTTTGAATTTTTCAAAGTTCATTTCCTTGTGATACTCATTTGTTTTTGTTGATTTGAAGGCCAACAAACAATTGGGCACAAAACCATTTGCCGACCCTGCATGTATAATTATAAGACGCTGTCCTTTGCCATCGGGTACTTTTGGAAGGGACTGTGCCGTGTCATCGGACCATGCTTTCGGCACGCTATGATTAGCATTAAGCCATGTTTCATCAAGAAAAATGACCAAATCCCAATTAGTTATATTTTTCGCCTTTCTTAAAAAATCCTTTCGTGCCAGGACAATATCTGTTCGCTCCATAATCATCTTTATTTTGTCGCATTTTTTGTAGGAAAATCCAATATTGTGCAGTACCTACAGTAGCCAATGATTGCAAACTACCTTTAAATAATTCAGTCTTTAAGTGGCTTGGTAAATTTTCTTAGAGTAGGATATTCACCACGTCTGTAGTATGCATATATATGGTTGCGAATTGCGGAAGCATCAAAGTCATCAATATTGGTGACTGTCGAGACTCTTCTTCTTCGGAGTCGTCAATTTCTTTTCTGTGTCTTCATCTGTAACTTGAGTTGAAGACCATACATACTTTTCTTGTGTTATTCGGAACACCGTAGCTCGTCCTAGGCCAAGAGCGTCCGCAACTCTGTTGCCAACTTGAGATAGGGACGGCAGTGGTTCGCCATTTTGACACTCTCGTTCAAAATAGTTCCGCAAACGAACCACAAATTCACGACATTCACAGTTTAAGACAGTCTTTTTCGTTCTTTTCAGCATGGTATAGTCAAAAATAACAAAAACTTAACGAAAGACTTAACAAATACAGAAGATAACAGAAAGATAACAAAAAAAAAGCGTATACAAGGCACTAACAGCGCAGCGTCAGAACTCGTACTAAATGAATAAAACAAATGGCCTTCTGGAACGCTCTAGTGCTGTCGCAATCAGAAGAGTTGTAATAGTTTATTTTTGTGCCTATAATCTTTATTATTATTTATGGTATAGTATGAAAGTTTTGTATTATACTTAGCTCATTTTATTACAAAAAAAAAATGTAGTAGATAATTACTTAATAATTTTAATAAATTAATATAAGTTCGATTTATTCGATTCATTTGTCTATGGCCAATTGTACTGTATCCTTGCAAGTCGCTTCACTACGAGAAGTGGGCTGTACCGTCTATGTACTACATCATTTTAGAGGTATTAATATTTAGTTAATAGGTGTGTAAAAAATACGTTACTTCATAAACGTAAGCTGTCATAATTATCATCCTAAATTAGAGTGTAGTCATAAAAGTGCAGATGGAAATGCACAGCCAAACGAAATATAATATGTGTAATATGGATCAACTATATTTATAACCCATTATAAACAGTTAAATGCTTTAAATCTCTCAATTAAAATAAAATATCTCGCTCAAAAAAAGGTACATTTTTCCGCATCTAGTGTTGGGACCAAATAAATATTCACTTTGAATATTTCGATCGCAAATAATCGGCTACACTTATTAGTATTACCTTACGTAGACTATTATAACCTTGCATTTGTCTTATGGATTATTGTATCTACTTTTAATGCAAAACATCAAAATGTTAAAGTTGTGTTCTGTAGGTGTGTTATGTAAAAACAAATAAATATCCAATAAATATTTATTTTATCGTCGTTAATTACTATTAAGTTAATAAAAAACCTGGCCATACAAAAATGTTTATAAAAATGTATAAAATTTCGAGCAAAACTAAAATATCAGTGTGTAAAATCGATTCAAACTTCTACAGAAATGAATTACTGTTCTTTGAAATCGAATAGGATACACATTAGGACATAACTATTTGATGAAAAATTGAGCTGTCAAAAGTTATTTTTTTTCCATTTTAAGGCCGTTTCTAAGCCAACTGTCAAAAGATATATAAATGATTGGACAGAGTATAGTGATCTAAGTGATCCCGGCTATAGATTAAATTCTCTATGAAAATAACCTCAAATGTTTTGACAATAATACACATCAAATCAAGCTACTAACTGGGGTGGTAAAACAAACTGCCTATAGACATATACAAGTTAAACTTAGTTGATAGTTTATGAAACAAGTACCTTAGTTTTAGGACACAATGGTATTTTTAACTATCGCCAATCTGGTACGTTCTCGTGGTCCTGATGAATTTTGGAGGAAAAGGAGGATTTTCAGATTAGCTGCACACTTTATTGGACGTCGTAGAAACTGCTATTCAGTTGCCGTGCGCAATGTTCACAGAGCTCTTGTTTATGCAACAAAGGCTAGGAAGCTGAAGAAACAAGATATGATTGACCTTTGGAACACTAGGATTACTGCAGCATGTGAACAACATAATATTACCCATTTTACACTTAAAGAGGGCTTAGACCGAGCTAATATAATGTTGGACAAAAAGTCTTTATCGGACATAGCATGTTGGGAACCACGAACATTCAAGTGTCTAGCTGCAATAGCTGAAGAAAAACTGCAGATAGATGGTCTTGTAGATACTGCAGATAAGAAACTTCCTACAGGAATAAAATTAAACCTTAAAGATGTTATGTTGGAACATTGGTTGAAGGAAAAGAAAAATTAACACTGCTCTACATATTTAATTATTATTAGTTGTTCTAGTTACATGATAGATAATTTTTAAATTAAATATTACTAAGTAAAATAATGAATCTATTACTATTAGCTTCCTAGTTCCTTTTTCAAATGTTTAGTTAATTCATTCTGTTTTTCTAATATATACAAGTTTTCTATTTTTCTTCGCTGCTGTCTTTCTACATCCTTAACCACTCCTTCATGCATCTTTTCCCTGGAAGTAAATTACATTACTACAATTGTGTAATATTATGCTTATAGATACAGGTGTAATGTTATGTTGAACGATAAAGTTGTGCTATTATGTATCTGTGCTTGGGCTCCATCAAGTGGTATTAGCTCTCACCAAGACGATTCTGATGCATCCCTACTTTCACTTAACAATTTAGGGTGTAAGCTGCTAGGTCTCAGACCTACTAATACAAGAATTGGATTGGGGCTACCACCAAATCCTTTATTATAATAAAGTTAAAGAGTTGAATAATGATAGAATACACCAAGCAGTACTCATGAGTACTGGTTGGTATGAACGATACAAAATTGTTTTTGAAGACACCCCTTTTATTGGGGAAGTTGATAGGCTATTTATGTCAATGCTATGGCCTATTGGTATATAAGGAGCAGAAAATATCAAGAATAGGAGATAACCATCCAATGAATATGCAATGTACTAAAATTTGGATCTATACTGTTACCTTTTACTACTATTAGAGATGTGTAAGAAATACACTTGTAATTTGATAAAGAAGTTACTGCATGAATGATAATATAATAGTTATATAATTATCAGAATTGCATACAACTGAACGAAAAGGGTATTTGTTGAAGTTCTACCATAAGAAACACCATAAAATGATGTTTTGACGGTCTAGAGTCCCACATCTAACTATTAATAGCTTATTGCACATATACTTGTTCATTAATTTGCTGTAGTATGATACACATGATTTTTATGATGTTCTTATTAATTATTATATTATAGGTCCGGTCCACAAGTATATTTCTCGGCACCTATAGATAGAGATAAGAATTATGATTTTTTGAAGATTTTATACCCTGGCAGTTTCCTCGAAGTATACTACGTGCCTTCGATCAAAACTTGGGTGTGTGCTGTGAGTACGAATAATAATTTGATCAAAATATTCGGTACCAAAATTAGAATATCGTTAACACCTAATGTAATACATTATTTACCTGTCGGTTTGCTGTTTTATGTGCACGTAGCCTACAATACCCATAGTTATAGAACATGATAACGCTAAGACTAACTTTGAAGTAAGTGACGACATCTTTAGTTTAATTTCTTGTATTTGACTATAGCAACATAATAATGACTTTCTGCTTGTGATTAGATATTTCTGCTTCATTAAATTATCAACCCATCCACTTATATAATGAAAGCTGACAACTGACGAGCCCGTCTTTTACCATGCCGTGCGTGATGAATATAATATTATTTATTGATTTTGATCGTAGTCGTAGACTTAAGTATTATAGATTGGATTGATAGACTTGACAGTTGCCAGCAAAGGTTGCCAGATTCACAAGGAAATTAGCGTGCATGACATTCAACTACAAATATGAACTATCTGTAAAATAAAAACAAAATTATATAAACTAAAATATTTTCATCCTAAAAAACGTACGTACAAAAATTTATTGATTCTAAGAAGATTTTATTGGCAACTGGATACAAAGTCCTTAATACCTAATAAAATGACACAAATGACAGTATTGCCAGTTGTGAGACTCGCCAACTACGTCAAATTTCAACCATTAATTATTTGCTTTTTCAGACTACGTTTGAACCACAGTGTGAACTAACCTTTACTCAACCTTTATCTTGATGGATGCTGTATCCCATTTCATAGGATATCTGAATGCCTACCTGCTACGTAGATCCTAAAAAAGCGATTTAGTGCAAAATTCGTGCTCCATTTTGCTAATATTTTAAGCTAAAACCTCATCATCATCATCATCATCAACCTATTCTAGTCCACTGCTGGACATAGGTCTCCCCTAATGAGCGCCATAGCGCCCTGTCTTCAGCTTGCCGCATCCAGCATCTGCCCGCAGTCTTTCGCAGATCGTCATCGCACCTGGCCGGAGGGTGTCCTATACTACGTTTGCCGAGTCGCGGTCTCCAGTCAAGAACACGTTTACCCCAGCGATTGACGGTTCTTCGCGAGCTAAAACTTACTGCAGTGCAAAAGCATTGTAGATGCTCTGTATTGTATAATGTCGTTCATTTCGCTAGCATCATTCAAAATAGCGTTGACTGAGAATTCTGTACGCATAATAGCATAGAATAGAATGAATAGATAATAATACTAGATGTAGTAGTAACACAGAATATATCGGGGGTTAGGGAATACGAAGACAAGCGATAGTACTGAAGGTAAAAAATATTTTCAGCGATGTTTTTCCGATTGGTATAAATTGGTAAAAAAATCGATCGAAAATCTAATCGAAAATCCAATAAAATGTATGTAAATGTATGTATGTATGTATGGAAGGTGAAAAATGCTAATAAAAAATATGAAATAAAATTTTAATCCGATCGAAAAAAAAATTGCTCGGAGCTTTTCATCTTCAGTACTATCGCCTGTTTTCGTTTTCGTTATCGGGAGCGTTTCCCTAACACCCGGTATATAGTACTGGTGGTAGTACCTTTTTTTTTCTTTTTTTTTCGTGCGGAAATCCCTTCGGATACCCCACCGCCGGCCGGCGGGGTTGGTTATATCGGGCAATGTAATAGCATGGGAGGATGGGGTAACAAGTGCAATGATGAATGAATGGAATCTATGCATTTTTACGCGCACTTATGAGTGACTTCATAAGTTTTTATAATTGTTACCTTCATGTAGGTATAATTTATATTAAGTATATGTAGGTGTTGGTTGATCATATACGGGCAGTGGTGGATTTACGCATTTGTTGCTAGTAGAAATACAAATGTGTAAACCTTGCACAAACTCGTTTAACTAAACTGATGTTTAGTTTTATTTGATCTCGGTACTTATCACTGAAATATTAGGTCTTAGTAAAGAAACAACCTGTAGAATGGTTTGTGGGGACCTAATAACATCTAAGTTCTGTATAGGACATAAAAATATTATCCCCTTTGCTGACTCGCCACTGTACAGTTACGGGTAGCTCACAACAGCTGCGCCCCTAGAAATGGCCAGCTAGCGGTCCGAATGCTCATGTCGACTTATGAGCAGCTGGTAAAGACATCGGTTTGGCGATTTAGCGTAAATGCGCCCTTGGTTGCAAGATTTTGGTCCCAACTTGTCTAGTCACTGTAGTCAGGCAGGCCATTAGGGATTTGTTGTGGTCGGCCGTATGTGACTAGCCAAAGGATCAGGGAGTAAGTCGTCTAAAGTCCAACTAGGTAGAAGTATGGAAAATATTTACTGCATTTTATTTTCGATTTTTTAATACTTACAAAAATATAAATACGAACCTTAATTTTTTTTAATTTACAATTTTCTAATATTTAAGTACTAATAACTCTAATACAAGAACAAGAAACAAGGTCATGAGCATTTTTACAATAAAAAGTAGGTATAAAATGCAAAAATAGAAATAAACCCTGTTATTTTACTTTGAGTGTACCTTTTTTTTTTTTTTCGTGCGGAAATCCCCTCGGATACCCCCCCGCCGGCCAGCGGGGGCGGTTATGTCGGGCTTGAACCGACTAAAACCGCACGCCGTCTCGGGTCTGCAGACGCCGGGGTGTAAGGTTGCCCATAGAGCATATCACTCGCACCCCGAATGACCCTGGGCCATCTCCGGTTTCGAGATGGCCCCCTCGGGTTTGGGAACCACGGTGTCCCCGTCTTGTCCCGGTTTGGGGGAGGGGCGCTAGTCGCCCCATCGTCCTGGCCTGCTTCTGCTGGGGTGACAGGCGGCCTCACCTGCCACCCCCAGGCCTGCGCTCATGGAGGACGGAGGTCGTTAAGCGACCTCCGGCGCCTGAGTCGCCTGCGACGCGCGGCGAGCATGTTGCGGGCTCGGCGGGCCGGGAGAGTTCTGAACCTCTCCCGGGCACTTTGAGTGTACCTACTTATTTAGGATAACCTTAGTGGGTACCTGCGCTCGGTGTGGTACAACGGTAAGTAAGTTATCCTATATCTACGAATATCAATGTTATTTAAAAAACATTCTATTTATGATTTTCAATTTGACCTGTGTAAAAACAAAATACGGTACGGCAACAACACAGCAACAGAAGCTACTTGACAAAATACCTACAAACTAGAATAAGTAGGCACTTATGGAATTAAACATTATCATCACCAGGCAATTAGTAGGTATAATCGCGACCAGAACATAGATCATCATCGGCCGTATTTTACTGATATGAATTAAAATGATTTCCTCACCAGAACGCGCGAGCTCCATTGGCGTATTTAAATAAAATATACCAGGCCACTCAGAAAGTATTGCGAAAAAAAGTTTTAATATATGAGAGACTGGTCAGTTATAATCTATTTCTAAAACATGATTATTTATGAGTAAAAATAAGTACGTTCCAATTTCAAAATTTCTCTCTGCATTTTTTGCAAGATAATTTCAATTATTGTGTCTCATTGAAAAATGGATCTGCGTCGGGAACATTTTCGCGCTATGATTTTCTACGATTTCAAGTGTCGCCTGAAACCAGACGAATCGTACGATAGACTTCAAATGGCATTCATGGATGAAGGCCCTTCCAAGGCGACCGTGTATCGTTGGTATAACGAATTCAAGCGCGGTCGACTGACTTTGGAGGATGAAGAAAGAAGTGGTCGCCCTTTGACGGCTGTTACGGAAGAAAACGTGCTAGCAGTGAAAAATTTAATCCAAGATAATAGACGAGTCACATATCAAGAGATTCAGCACATTCTTCAGATTGGATCGGGTAGCCTTCACGAGATTCTACACGTGCATCTTCGTGTGAGAAGGATAGTTTCACGCTGGGTGCCGCACAATCTCACCGATGCTCAGAAGCAGGCCCGGGTGGAATGGTGTCGTGATATGATAAACAAGTTTGAAGCAGGCGCGTCTCGGCGTGTTTATGACATCATTACAGGTGATGAGTCGTGGATTTATCAGTATGATCCAGAAACAAAACGCCAGTCGACGGTTTGGGTGTTTCAAAACGAATCAACACCTACCAAAGTGAAGCGATCTAGAAGCGGAGGGAAGATTTTGATCGCGAGTTTTTTCGATTTGTCTGGCTACTTGTTATCAATCCCTTTACGAAATCAAAGAAGCATCAACGCTGAATGGTACACTACCAAATGCTTGGCAGAAGTTTTCTCTGTAGTGAGCTACAAGCGACCAAACACAGGGCTCCGCGGGATACTACTCCACTATGACAACGCGCCCGCACACACCGCGCTTAAAACGAGGGACTTCCTGGACAGCACTGCGGTTAAACTCCTAGGTCACCCTCCTTACAGCCCTGACCTTGCACCGTGCGACTTCTTTTTATTCCCGAAAATAAAAAATCAGCTCAAAGGGATACAATTTTCGTCGCCGGAAGATGCGCTGTCAACTTTTGAGCAGGCTGTAAACGAGGTATCTGCGGCGGATTGGAAAAAGTGTTCTGAAAACTGGTTCAAACGCATGAAACTTTGTATAGAGGCTGGTGGAGAGTACTTTGAAAAGATTTAATAAAAAAATATTTACCTATAGAACACTTTTTTTTATTTTCGCAAAACTTTCTGAGTGTCCCACGTATATATTGCTATCTTTATCGGCGACAGCGAAAGATTGTGAACTGTTTTCGGATGTAATATTAATATTTACAAGATATGTAATTACTAGACTATTTTAGTAGATATGGCGTTATTTATGAAAATCATAAAAATATTAATTACTAGAGTCTGTGCGATAAGAGAATAGTCGTGGCATACAACGGAACTAATATTATGGTTGCAGTAATAACAGAAGATGGGTGGTACCACCCCATATCACCATTTGGGTATTGTCATCGCGGATGATGATGTTAATTATTAAAATGTTTCGTTCGAACTATACACCTATGACGTAGAGCGCAGCTGCGCCTTCAAATTCTATGACCATTCTCTTTCCGCAAAGACTCTATTACAAAGTTTGTGCTATTATCAGAATCCTTTTATTAACTTTGGGATATCATGAAAAATACAGCTAAATTAGTTTTTTTTTTCTATGTAAAATACAAACTTTTGAGTTACCTGTTATTTAGCAGTTATTCAGCAAACTGACCAACCAGAACCCTAGAGATAGATTTCTTGGTTTGTTTATGATAATTCCTTGAATTTCATTACTTACGAACCAAAATATTACACAAGTCTACTTTGTATGAACCGCACTGCCACTTATATTCTCTTAATACATTGATATTGCTGTTATTTAAACATAACATAACATAAAACATAACATAAACTCACGCCTATATCCCCGAAGGGGTAGGCAGAGGTGCTAGCACCCACGTTTCGCCAGTTTATGTTTTAGGTCCCAATGTAATAGGTGGCGAGCCTATTGCCATTAACCGGGCACTTATAAACCTGCGATAAATACACACATAACTTCGAAAAGCATCGAAAAGTCATTGGTGTGTGCCATGGTAATACCTGGGATCGAACCCGAGACCTCGTCTCAGCAGTCCTTTACCCATATCACTAGGCTACCGCGGCTTATTTAATCTTGTTTTATTTCTAGCTAACATCTATGGGCACTAGTCGCATACACTTTAAAACAATATCTAAATAGATACACAGAAGACGTTGACTTTTTTCATGGATCGTTTTAGTACCGACGTATCACAAACAATATTTTGTTATACAGGTAGGTATGTTTAGCGTCTATTGCAGACTGTATTTAGTCATCATACACATCAACCCTGTCACATCCTATCGTTCGAAAAATATCATTATTAGTTCCACTCAAATGACCCTACTTCTACTTCGGTGATTCGTCGACTGTTATTTAAAGCTTTCTTTCAAGTCTATGTAGATAGACTTCAAAGTAAATTGTGGAAAGCCTACGCATAATTGATGGCACAGCTATCTGCAGTTGTCGTAAAAACTTGCTGATCCTCTGTTAGGGATTTCAGCAAATTCACGCTTCGGTGTACATAACTTCGTGCTGAAGTCTACGTTACGTTTCCTGTAATGAAAAAAACAGTAATGTTACCATTATACCAACTGATACTTGTGCAAAACAAGTTACATACATAACGATTCATTATAAGCCCCATTTGCTCAGTGGAATGTAGATGATTATATACAATTGGTACCTAAACAGACAATATTCTATGTATCTTAATGAAAAATAATGAATAGTTATTTCTTGTATTAAGTTTTAGAAGATATGTACTCGTATAGGTCTGCGCAACTTTTTTCTGTCCCTTTCATGAATTAAAAGTATAATGATGTTCTATTTTCTACGAGGTTCATTGTTATAAGACACCACCAGATCATTTGGTTGATTAAAACGAGTTGAGTACCAACTAGGTACTACTAACAGTAATTTGTTTCAGGTATGTACAAAAAACTAGGTACTTAGTAATAATTTGATGATTGATTAGTTAACACACTAAAACTTGCTTTATAATAACCAAAAAGACAAAGTTAGGAATGAAATGGTAACTTCGTACCCTCTGCTTGGCAGTTCCATTTGTTCAACTAGAACTGACTTTACATATAGTCGATCATTACACCACAGTATGCATAGAGATCTTGGCTCTAATACGTTCATATCGTACTCCCACGATAACTCCACCTGTGAAACAAATGCAAACAGTTATGTGAATAGAATGAAATGTAGAAGAGCGTAGATGGTGATCTATGCTCTTCTACATTTGAAATGGAGAGTAGCATAGACACGGGTATGAGCGTTAACTACGTGCATTAACGCTAATACCCGTGTCTAGTGTAGAGCATAGATCCATGGAGAATAAATTGATAAAAGCATAAATTATGCTTTTATCAGTTTACCCTCCAAGGATAGGGATAACTCATTTATCATCTCGTATTGGATGAAGGTAATGTAAGAAATTGTGTAAACGGTGCACTAGGTACATGCTTCTATGAGAGGATAGTCGGTGCTGACGGTTTAATGACGTCAAAGGAAGTTGGTGAGGTGTTTAAGAAAAGAAGCAGAAAGACTCGTGACTAAAGCAGCGGAGCGGCAGAAAGAGAAAAGCTGAATAAACAATGTGTTGATTTGCGTTCATGCATCATTCATAGTTAGGGGGTTTAGCTACTTATAGTTGTCACAATTTATGTTAAAAAAAGGATTGAAAATAGAATCGCACATTTTCGAACGGCATTTGCATGTTATTTACAGAGCTTACTCTATCGAATTCCATAACTGCATGGTACATACATTACATATTATTAAAATGAAAAAAAAAAAGAATCCTAATGCTTTTTTAAAATCCTTTTTTTTAACATGGATTTTTGGCGACTTTAAGTAGCTCAATCTCCGATGTGAATGATGCACAAATATGCAAATCAATTAGGTACTGCTCTATTTTATCTAGTAAATTTTGACCATTATGTAGGCATTTTATATATTTTTGGACCTTAATAATTTCCGCTTGAGAAAACTACTCAAGGCATTTTTCCATCACCATGTTTGAATGTGAAAATTATATTTACCTTTCTTACTTTACCTCCCAAGTCGATGGGATTTGTTACGACTATAGTATAACTAGTGCCGTGTTCTAATCTGGAAATAATTATTAAATAATTGTCAGACGACGATGAATTAATTCATACATACCTACTGACAGAAGTTACTAAGGTACGAAGATTTAGTTATAGCTCATAATATGATGCATTGAATTAGCACAGCCTAGACACATTTTCAATGGTTTCATTTATACGCTTTTGATGTAAGAAACAGCCTATATAATCAGCGGATTGTGAATTGTAATTACTGTATCGTTTGTGCGCAATTTATATCATTACGTCTAAGTAGATTAATTTCACCCTTTATTTGCGTAAATCATAAGCCAACAAAGGAAGTATCATTTAACCCTCGACCCGTTGCACCTTTTTTGTAACTAGTCGTGGTGTGGTGTCTTTAGGGATCCCAGATATAAACTGCAGGGAATTCGTATTCTACCAATATGTTAGGTACAGAACAGTTAGGTAATAAATTCCCACATTATAATTACAAGATATATTCTAAAATTATATGTTTATTTACAATATATAATCTTTTAGGAGTGTTTATTGATATGAAAAAAGCATTCGACACGGTCAGTCATTCCATCCTTTTAAAAAAGTTACGAAACATCGATATTGATGAGACAGCATATAAAATATTTTAATCATAACTAACAAACAGGCAACAAGTTGTAAAACTCGATAATTACTCCAGCCAGTTCTCAAATATACCCTGTGGCGTTCCTCAGGGATCGGTCTTAGGACCATTACTCTTCCTTATTTATATCTACGATATTAGTACTGTGGGACTGGCTGGACATATATCACTATATGCAGACGACACTTGTTTATTTTATTTCGGACACTCAATTGCAGACATTATCACAGACGCTCAAAAGGATCTCAACATTCTCAACCTACTGGAAATGTGGCTTAGGGCAAACCTTCTGACTTTGAACGTTAGCAAAACTTCCTACATTATCTTTTCACCTAAAAATAAAAATATACCGAACTTTCTGCCACTTGCAATCAACGGTCAATCCCTACAAGAAACAAACGAAGGGAAATATTTGGGACTTATATTAGACAATAGATTAAGTTTTAAAGCTCATATATCCCATGTTCGATCAAAAATAATCCCGATAACCGGCGCCTTACGTAACATGGCAAAATGCGTGCCCTAAAATCTACGATACACAATTTATAACACCTTGGTAAAACCTCACCTTGAATACCTGATACAGCTGTGGGGGCAAGCTGCAACGAGCAACCAACAACAATTGCAAAGAACTCAAAATAAAGTTATAAAAATCTTGTTTAATTTTGATTACTTAACACCTACAGAACTAATCTACAAAAAAACTAAATTACTCAATTTACAACAACTACACCTTTCACACATGCATGATCATCCGAAAAATAATGACCACCAACATACATACACAAACCACATTCCAACATAAAAGGCACTGGCACTGGCACAAAAAAAAAAACAAAAAAGTAAAATAAAAGATAAAATAAAAGAAAAGCCCTTGTATTCGGCTGAGCTCGTCTCAGGAATTCAAGTTGTTTTAATATCAGCAACTTCTATCATTTTTGCGTATCTTTGTAATTGTCACAATATAAATAATGTAGGTAATATAAAATAGGATTCAACAAAAACGAATAAAAAGACGCATACATCTTTTTGAGAAAAGAAGGGTTTTTTTTCCTTGCGCTGAAATACATGTCAGTATCTAACGGTGTGAGCGCACGAGCTAAGTCTTAGTGATGTGAGCATCAAGTATAACACTTTTCAGGAAGCTATACAAAGTAAGAAAACAGTGGAATGATTTAAAAGTAGTAGGGCTTTTAAAGACCGAACGCGACGGGTCGAGGGTTAAGCCAGCATCAAAAGTAGGTGTTATCATCACTATTCAAGAATATGTTGAGGAAATAAATGAAAGTAAGAGTATCTTCTGACCACGCATCTAATAGCGACACAGTAAACTGAAAGTAAATTGTAATTAAGTCACATAAAATATATTTGTGCTGTATTTTCAACGTTGAAGAATGTCTAATTCCTACATTACGCATTCGCCATTCTTGAAAAATGACGTAGGTACGAAGTGCGCAGAAATGCTTAAAATCATACCTGTAAATGAAAATAAGGTTTTCATAGTTTTAAATAATACCATAATGTAACAAATTTGCTTACTTACTTTACGTAATTGGTTGGTGTTAAGTCCATTCCTCTTATTACGCCTCGGTCCGACATTAAAGTCACCTTCAGGAAACCCTATCAAAAGAAAATAAATTTAAAGTTTTTAGTCCTAAGAGCTTGACTTATTTATACAAATAAATGGAATTGAAGTGCCTGTTTGTGCTATTAAAATAATAGATATTTAATGATTGCATGAATGTATACACAATGTTCGTAACAAAAATACAATTTTTAAAATGTTTGTCTGTCTGTCTGTTTGAAAGAGGTAATATCTGGAACGGCTTGACCGATTTTGACGAGATAGGCTTTCACTGGCAGATAGGTAATGTAACAAGGCGTAACATGGGCTACTTTAATTTTAGAAACATAATTAGGGGTCTGCGCAAAAAAAACCTACAAAATTTTAAATAAATTTGATTTACTCTGAAACGGCTGGGCCGATTTTGACGGGACGTTCACTGATAGATATGTAATGTTACAAGGCGTAACATAGGTTACTTTAATTTTTAAAAAACAATAAGAGTTCCTCGCGAAAACGCTAAAAATCGAAATCCATGCGGACGAAGTCGCGGGCACACCTAGTGTTCAATATTATCATTAGGTATTAAAACAGTGTCGGGGTGGGAGGGATATGCTCTATGGGCAACCTTACACCCCGGCGTCTGTAGACCCGAGACGGCGTGCGGTTTTAGTCGGTTCAAGCCCGACATAACCGCCCCCGCTGGCACGCGGGGGGGGTATCCGAAGGGATTTCCGCACGATAAAAAAAAAAAAAAGGTATTAAAACAGTATCGATTTCAATTTTTCTATATAAAGGTCACTTTTCAAGTAAAGTTCATAGATAAAGTATAAAACTAGAGAGAGGTATTGATGAAAAAAAGAAGCTTATTTAATAACCTAACCTAAACTAGCTTTAGCCGCGGCTCCGCCCGCACAATATTCTGAACCTGTGATATTTAAATAAAAAATACACATATTTGGTGCAGTCAGTTCGAAGTTTTTTTCATACCACTTAGGTGGCAGGCAAGCACACGGACCACCTCATGGGCAGTTAACGTTTCCCTAACACCCAATAGATATCAAACTTTAAAAAAAATAAAAAGCAAATTCACCTGAACCCACGATTCCGCGCCCTTGGGATTAGCCAATTGAATTGCTACTCTATAATGTCGTTCTGAAAAATAAATTTAAAATTAAAAGATAATAAAATAAATGGAAAGTGGATAAATTCTTTCCTATTTTAACAATATGGTTTTCGTGTAATAATTGGGTGTGACAGAAGGAACATGAAAGTAAACTGAATGCTATGGAAATTAGAAGTCTGAGAAGTGTAGCTGGAGTGACCCTGATGGACCGAGTAAGGAACAGCGTGATAAGGGAACATTGTAGAATTTGTTATTTTTCATGTAGAAATCCCCTCTGTTACCTCCCCGCTGGCCAGCAGGAGTGGTCGGTGATGTCAGGCTTGAACCGATTAAAACCGCACACCGTCTTCGGGTCTTCAGACGCCGGGGTATAAAGTGGCCCATAAGGCATTTCCCTCGATCCCCGACTGACCCTGTATCATCTCCGGTTTTGTGTGGCCACCTCGTGTTTGAGAGCCACGGTGTCCTCATCTTGCCCCAGAAAGGGGTGGAGCCGCTAGTCACCGCGGCCTGCTTCTGCTGCCACCCCCAGACTGCGCTCATGACGGATGGAGGTCGTTGAGCGACCTCCGGCGTCTGAGTCGCCTGCGACACGCGGCGAGCATGTTGGGGGCTCGGCGCGCCGGGAGAATTCTAAATCTCTTCGGGGCTCTCTCCGCCACCTCCTTTTTCGAGCATTACATGCCCGCAGAAGAAGGTGGTGGCGGCCCACGCGCTCGCGCTCAGCGTTGTGGACCTATGGTAAAAGATATAGTGACCAAGATAGAGAAAGGGATGCTTAGATGGTTCGGACATGTAGAGAGGATGGATGAAAGGAGATTAACAAAACAGATTTATGAGGCGAGGGCTACTGGGCAACTCGGTAACGGTCGACCGTCAATCAGATCGAGGACGTTTTAAAGAAAGGCCAGGTTAGAAGTACCCGTAACCAGCGTGCATATATGAAAACAATTATGAAAGGCGTATGCCAGGATCGTAACAAGTGGAAAGATGTTGTCTCTACCTACCCCAATGGGAAAGAGGCGAGAAATCTTCGAAATTTATTTAATTTATATAACTCATTTTGTCCTTCATGATTAATGTAAAGTTAATGGCTTAAATAAAAAAGTTTTGTGCACATACGACAAAAAGGCAGTTCCTTGCCAGTGCTAAGGAAATATTTGGCTCCAATAGTGTCATGCTCTTCCGATGGGTACACTTCATTCTCCGACTGGTTGTTTTTATTTGTGATCAAGCCTGGGGAGCTGTCTGCATGGAATCTATGGAACATTAAAATGAATGAACACGCTCAACATAGCCTGATATGATAATAAATGATATAATTTTCGTTCGTACCCCATTATTGCGCAACCGTGTCCGCAGTGGAAACATTTCCCTTCTACAAAGTGTTGGTATGATGGACACTGATGCCCTGCAAAGGTTTTATTACGTAGTAAATCCCTCACACTTAAACATTTAATTCCAGATTCGAGGAAGTACTATTCGATATTTTGGACTCCAAATTATATACAACACATCGAAGAGTTTAAAGGTTAGTTTAAGAAACACATAATTAAGTTGGAATGCTTTTTTATTTATAGAAGTAGGTTACAAATACAATCTGGTTTCTGCTTACAACCAGCCATTGATGTTTATATTACTAAAGTATATCTCAATGCAACCAGCAACAAATTTCAAATTCAAAGACGCTTCCACTCTGTAGCTTGTATCTTACACCAAAATATAAAAATGTAAATAGGTTGTTTCTTATTGTTTTACATTAGGATATAGGTATATAAAATGTAGGTGTAAAAGGTGTCCTAATAGCATTTTTTATGTTTAATCCTCAATGTATTGCTTCTGTAAGGTTTTAAATATTACCTTCTATGGGGTAGGTACTATTACTTAAATTTTATTATTTATAGATTCAAGTTTCTTACCAATATACGAACACTTTCCATTAATAGATTCTGTGAAAAGTTTAATGGCTCTAACATGGTTGCAGGCCACGAGTACCCTGGATGCCTCTTCAAGCCCTTGCTTCACAAGTGTCAGTGGTACTAGGGGACCCTCAGTGAGATCACAACCCGGTTGCTCCTTGCCGTTATTTGGGTAGAAATCTAAATGTCCCACGGGTTGTGACATTCCATATCCTGCCATAAACACAAAATCTGTCGCACGCGTGAAAATAATACGCCGATTAATTAGTTACCATATCACGCATATATAGAATAGAAGAATATATAATTAATGAAGTAAATGGTGAAATTACAAGCAAAAAGCTTATGATACATATTTACATAATACATACATATAACAAGGGTTAGTGGTTTATAAACATAGTATAAGCAACCAAGCTCGATAAATTAACACTAGATTATTAAAAAAGCATGAGAAATGGTTGTGCGGTTTGGATTATAACAAGCAGAAGTGTGAATATGATGAAGACAGACAAAATTACATCCGAAGGATTACCTAAGAGGAAAATGCTTTTCCCATCAGTGTGTATAACGTCAACTAAATGCGCGTCAGTGGGGTCCAACCGGACATGCGTTGGCATACCTTGGAAGTATGGCTCTGCAGGATCCAAGCCTGTAATTCTCCCTATGCCCTATGAAACGAGAGGTTAAATCAAAGGCAATAGTATAGTGAATAAATGTGAGGCATTAGTATTATATTATGATAAACTATTTCCACAAATTCACACTTACCGGCACCTTTTCTCCTGCATACCCGGCTGTGTGGGCACCTAAAGAATGCCCAATAATATGAACATCCAGTGGATTCAATCCGTGATCTTTCTGTAACATATCATTGATTATATGATTATTAGCTTTTTTTGGTACTTTTACTTAGTAAAAGAAAGGTTTTTTAAATTTTCTTTTGTTGCATTTTTTTTTTAAATTACAATTTGGATTGCGATGATATCCATACTTCAGTGAGTTCTTCTGCCGTTGAAATCTACCTATCTAAATGGATTTATGAATAGTATGAATTAGGTAAATCAAGGTCAATAAGGTACTATAATCACGGAAGGACGTCAGGTTTGTTTAGGAGCAATTATTTTGAATTATCTTTAAATACCTGTAGAGTTTTGATGAAATGTGCAACTTCAAGTCCTACCAGCCTTGTGTTAGCAGTAGCTTGAGTGTACAGAGGTAAACTGCCCCCAGCCCAGTCAACTACCACAACATTAAAATCACCTGCTTTTACGAGTTCATCTTTCATTTCGCTGACCTTAACAACAGAAAGGAGTCACATTAACTTAACATCTTAACTACTGTATTACCTGCTAGGTTTAGATAGTTTTTATTTATAATAGGTATGGAGTGTTAGGTTCGATCCATCATCGAAGTCCAGCAACAATACCGTGGTTAGGTCTAAAACGATAAAAATCTGTAGAAACACATCGTTCTGTGTTTGTGAAGTAGCGTTGGATCCGAATTCGTCATACAGTCCCCTCTATAGAATAAAATATACCTTCTTAGGTTAGACTTGAGTCCACTCAGACCTGACTTTAACCGTGATACCATTAGCGATTCTCTGATTGGACGAACAAAATATACTCAATTTTGTTCGTTAATTTTAATTAAATACAACATTCCATTTGCACCCACAATTATAGTCAAGTTCACGATTCCGTCTGCCCTAAAATATTTGACAGAGGAAGGTAAAGGGAATATCCATTTTAGTTACGTATATCCTAAATGGTCAAAATTGTATATACTGATGGTATGACATTAAGATTTGTATAAGCTGATACAAAATTGATGTTATTTATTTATTAGCTGATGACGGCGGCTTCACTCCGGATAGATGTAGGTTATCGCGACCAAAAGTAACCTATTGTAGGGATAAAAAGTATTTTTTATTCCAGACTAAAATCTATCCGTGTACCAAATTTCAGCCAGATTCGTTAACTCGTTAGAGCCTCTAATTTAAAATGATAAGGATTAAACCCGTATTTGTGTAATGAGCTTTTTAATTACCGCTTTATTATTACCCATTTTTAAAGGATTAAAATGGATATCGTATGTTATCCTTAATGCCATCGCGGTCTTTTCTGTAGACCTATATAAGATACCACAATAAATAAAATTTTGTTATACCTCAAAGGTTTAAGCAGCGTTTTCTTTGAGAGCTCCCAGACGGCTTAGTTTTTCCCGACACCTCCAACAAATATAAGTATATTTTAGCCTATGTATACAAAATATTGATAAATTATGTACGAGGAGCTTACTCGAGAACCAATCAATCTATTAGTGAAGACAGCATGAATATCAGTGTAGTAGTTGAGTTTATTGCGAACAGACAGATAGACGTGGCGGATAACGTTGTTTTATAATATATAGTGAAGTGTATTATTATTTTTAATATTTATTAGTAACACCCGAATAGTCCCAACAGAGCTACATAAATATACGGTGTGATGTGAACAACTGCTTCCTCATATCACGGCGAGTTCTTTTGAGGTAGAGTCATTTCCTTTCTAGAGCTAGCTTTGATAAAGCCCCGCGATGGAACACCTCGTGGTTTTAGTTGAACGAAACCAACAAAACCATCCTACCTTATACTCTGTAGGATGGTACTCATAGAATGTTTCTTATATACGTTCAAAAGAATGAAGATAATGTAGGTAATTAAGATATTTACAAACCCAATTAGACAGTGGAGTATCGATAAAACCGTGAATAATCAACTTGGTGGATTTATTTGGACTGAAGTTGGACTTCGTTATTGTTTTGTTGACATTCACGTTCAATATTTGTCCATCGGTTGGATTCTTCTTTGTATACAAGATGAACCTGAAATTAAAAAAACGGTAACTAGCGGTCATGTTTTCATAGGAACGAAAATAAAGGGACGTCACAACATTGAAACAGAATCTCCCTTTCGTATATAGTCAAAGGAATTTCCTTTCAGGAGTAAACAAATGGGTATTAATGTTTTCGAGTAAAATTGTACAAGGATGATAAACATGAGATATATTTACATTTTACATATTAAATGTTCTATCTCCTCAACTCCCGTTTCTACTCAGTTTTGTGTTGGTGAAAAAAGTTTGAATAAGTTATTATATGTTTCTTGACAAACTAGTACTTAACAATAATTTATGACTGTCATAAAATATTAAGTCTTTTAGAACATAAATGGCTAAGTATAACTCAGTTTTAAAATGTTATTATCACGTGTATGTTAGACAACCTATTCTTATAAGACTAAAATAACAATCAATGTTTAACCTCGTATTGATCACAATTCTTGGTAGTGGAAAAACGTTGAAGGGTCTGTGGATAAGATGATACCAACTGCGCGTGATGTTTAAACATCCCAGCTCATCATAGCATCTGGTTTCATTTTCAACTGTAAACAAGATAACCTTAAATAGTATTTTCTTTAGATTAGTAAAAATCAAACAAGGTACCCAATATAGGCATGAAAACTTGTATCCTATAGATTGGAAAAAGAGAACATCTAGGACGGGACTTGAACCTGCGACCAGTTCCTTACAGGGGGAATGCCCTGACTAACTGAACCACCTAGACACGTCCCAGATATTCGAAATTCTTCGATATATGATATACTTTTTCCGATTTAAATCTATAGGACAAGTAAGCATACCAATTGCTTACAAAATTAATTGAATGAAAACATGTCTTTTAAGTCTTTTATGTTGGTGCATATTACGTTAAAAAAAAGTGGCAAAGCCCACGTGGCAATGCCACCACCACCTTCCAACCACCTTCCAGTTGGTATATATAGGGAGAAATTCTTCGACGCCTAAAACTGTAGGTTTGTTTATATATTTTGTAACATTTCTATATTTTCTTTGAATTTATATAATATTATATTGTATTATAATAATAATATCATATTACATTGAGAAAAATACAGTTTTGGAAATAATTATTGCATTAGTTATAATATAATAATTATTTCCAATAATAAGAATAATAAAATGATCTTGAAATATCATTGTCAGATTTTGAACTAGCGTTGGTTCAACTTGCGACAAAGAATATATTTCGACATTTTTAAGGCGAGAGTCCCTGAGGGAGGGTGGTTTTAGATTAAGATTTTTCGAAAATGAGAAGTCCTTGTACTTTGAAAATCATATATGTTATTCTAGGCTATTCAAACTAGTATTTCCGGTTATCCGATACACGATGACTTTTACTTTCCTCTTTAGAATTTGCTCTCTAAGCTTGGTCTAAACCAAAACGTATTCCAGTTTTATTTGAGTTGTGTTCAGGTTAGAAAAATAAAAATGATACAAAAATGAAGGTCATTGATAGTAGAATGAAAATCGGTTATCAAAATTTACCTAAATTCTGAATTATACCATGAAAATTCAAAATACCTACGTTTTCCACCTATATAACGCGATCGGACAGTCAATCTGTCCCGAGCGGAACGTGTTAGAGGCAGGAGGAGGTGTGTTAGTTTGCGGCAGATGCACAGCGAAATCGTACGATATTTAAAATTAGGTACTTAGCGTAAATGCCACATCGTAGAGAATGTGCCAGATGTACAAATCCAATGATAAAAAGTTGAGACTCAAACTTTTGCGAATACATTGTGTAAATAAATAAGTAGTTAATCATTGCACAAATATTAAAACTAAGTCATGTACCGGAATTGTAATAGCATTAAATGTAGCTTATTTCATCCCTAGGGTGGAAAGAGCTTACCCGGGGTGCCCGGCAAGGGACACTTGGGCAGGACACCGTTGCCCACGCTGCCCAGCGTTTTTTTAAATTTTAAGTTTTGCCATGGAGTTTATGATAATTAAGTTACGTCATAATAATGCCTTGATATCATGACGCTTTTTTTATTTACATGGCCGCCTAGATGCACATCTCGTGACCAACTCGATTACAATGTATTCGATTCTGTTGTATGTAGATTCGATTTTCAAAACTTTTCTAATGTTGGCAGTATGTACCTGATTTATAAGTTTTTTTAAGTTTGCTAAATAATTAGCGGGAAAACGAGATTCAATATAAATAAATACCTTGTGTTAATTGTGGTTAAAAATGGTTTCGGAAAGTGATTCCAGTGAAATGGATATTAATTTAACTCCCGATGAGATTAAAGAACAGGCAAATGCTGTTGTTAATAATCTATTTCCAATTTTTCCAATTTTACTTTACATTTTAACTGATTATCAATATACCTGTTTCATTAAATGTGTATGTAGTATTTTAATTTCCTCACATAGTCGAAATGAAAAGTAGAGTGTTTAACTCGGGTGAATGTCACCCATTTCACCCTCGAACTATTGGCGCTCTCACTCCGTTCGAGCGCCAGAAATATCTCGGGTGAAATAGCTGACTTTTAACCCTAGTGTAACAATCTACTATTTTTATACATATATCGGTTTTTTATGCATTTAGTTTACCGATAATCGATTCTAGTACAGTTATTAATATTCGAGGTGATAGGGGGTCGCCTTGCCTTACTCTTTTGATGGGAACAGTTGGTTCAATTTCACTCTACTAGTGTTGTGCTCATATACGTGTTCTAAAACCTGGACGTACTTCTTCTCCATCTTTTATGATTGTAAAGCTTTCCATATTGCGAGGTGTAGTATTGTATAAAGAGTTTTTGACAGTCAAGAAACCAGTAAGTGTAGATAGACATTGGTATTCTTGATATTTCTCTATAAGCAATTCTAAAGAGTGGATGTGGTCAATTGTGGAAAAACTTCTTCGGAACCCAGCTTGTTGGATTAGATGAATTTCTAGTGTAGTACTGATTCTCTTCTCTATAGTCGATGCGAATAACTTATTTATTATTACTATTATTTAATATTAACATAATCAAATTTGCTTTAGATACGTACATGGTAACCAGGGTATGTTGACCTCGATGCGGTCTGAGCGCGCCCAGTTGAACGGGTCAAGTATGCCAGCAAAGGCTGGCTGCAAACCTAGCAGAATGCACCAAAGCATCACGCGCAGTCTATCGGTCAGATGAAGTCTTCGCATGCTACGTAAGCATCTGAAATAGAATAAAAATAACTGTTATTTATTTATTAACACTGTATTTTTCATACTACTAATAACAATGCCTCGGTGGCAAATATTGAGTGCCATTGCTGTTTATGAAATACCTTTCTCTACCTATCGGAGAACATATTTTCCTATTAAAGAGTAAACACCATGAACCTAACGCAGAATACAGGTCAAAAAACGTATTACAATAATTATACGAAGTACTTCGTTACTACTACTATTAGATACACACGATTACGTATCTAATGATCATAATCCTGTCAAAGCGACTAGATGACGAAGTATTAGTACACTAAAGTTCATGCAATACTTATGTATATTTAAATTCTTCCGATGCTCAATATTTAATGGATTTATAATTTGGAATTCAAGCACAATAGTCACCTATATTAGAATAGTTCTCATAAAAACAGGAATAAGTTTCTAAACTTTGTCCCTTGCCTACTTCTTTTTTAATGCCGAGTCATTCCAAAATGTGGTGTTCGAATTTCGAATAACGTTATCTCATGGTCGCAGCAAATGCGCCCTCAAAAAGTAAAATAGTACTGGCACCATGTTGGAGAGGTGAACAATCAGTTGTCACTTTATCCACGATTCTACCATCGAAGTACAGTCAACGACAAAAGTAGCTCACAAACACATTCTGATTTATAGATCATCATCTTAGCTCTTAAATCTTACGTAAAATAATGAACTAAACGTGAAATATATTAATTGTGTCCTCTGGGGATTTTAAAACTAATAATACGGTAATTATTGGTCCATGTATACCAATGTAAAAAAACTTGGAAATATTTTAGTGGACATAAACTTCTGTAATTGACTGTACGTATAATGTACTGCATACGCAGTAATTTTATCCAAATGAATTCTACTAAGTAGAAAAATAGTAAAGATCAATGTTCGCACTAGACGGGTTTTAGTGATTTTGATTTTTGGGTTGTCAATTTAAACATTCAACTATAACTCTGCTACAAGCCCCACGACTTTTTTATAGCTTTCATATTCCGTTTTAGATTACCATGCTTTCTTTTTATTTAATTTTTTTATGTTAGGTAAATTACTAATTTCTAATCAGTATATAATTTAAAAAGAGAGACAGGTTTAGTAGATGTCAGATAAATGTATAGATGAAAATTTTGCATTTGCAATCTTTGCAACCTTCCACTAATGAAGCAAAAATAAATAGAAAGTAAATATTTATTGTTAGTAGGTACATGATCCATGTGCCATAATTCACAGATAAGTTCTGATCGTGAGCAGAGATTGGCTTCCTTTGCTTGAGCCTGCAGTTCGCTTCCTTGCTTAGTTCATCCGGTACGCGGAAGAAATTCTTATGCAATAAGTAGATGTATGAACACTGCTATTAAAATATAACACGAGAGGTCGGCAATAAAAGTGAGAATGATAAACTCTTTGGAAGTTAAAAAGTAAATACTAGCTGGCAACGCTAGATTTTGTCTATTCGATACAATTCGATACCCAAAACAGTAAGAACATTTGTTTTTATTTACATCATTTGTTTGCAGTTTATTGTAGCCCGTCGGCAAAATATTGTAATGTGCATTGAATATAATCACGGACAAAAATCCATCGAAGAAATGGTTAATGAAACGAAATAATAGTTTGAAGAGACCGTCTTATCATGAGAGGTACGGTTTATTGTAAGGTAGTGTCTAGTAAGCGTGCCGACGAGGTGTGCAAGCTCTTTGAAAGAGTAATTGCGAAGCGCCTCGTCGAGTACCTCTCAAGAGTGGGGCCGGACCTGGCGGATGGCCAATATGGCTTCCGCCAGAGGCGCTCCACCGTGGATGCCATCATGCACGTGAGGGCTCTGGTGGAGGATGCAGTAGCCAGGGGTTAGGTGATGTTGGCGGTGTCCCTGGACATCGCCAACGCGTTCAACACTTTCCCTGGAGTTGCATTAGGGAGGCGCTCGTGTATCACGAAGTGCGTCTCTACCTCCGCCGCATAGTCGGGGCGTATTTGACGGAGAGAGCCGTCATCTACCCAACCGTGACCGGTCTCGGTCGGCGTGAAATGTCGTGCGGTATTCCACAGGGATCGGTCCTGGGGCCGCTCCTGTGGAACATCGGATACGACTGGGTGCTTCGCGGTGAGCTCGTAGGCGGTGCCGCCGTCACGTGCTACGCGGACGACACGCTTGTGACGGCGTGCGGGGCGACGCACCGCGAAGCGACCCTAAAGGCCACGACCGCGGTTGCCCAAGTCGTTGAGCGGATCCGGCGGCTGGGTCTCGAGGTGGCTCTGCATAAAACCGAGGCCCTGTTCTTTCATGGGCCTCGGAGCAAGCCACCCGAGGGATCCAGTCTCATCGTGGGAGGAAATCGCATCGGCATCAAGCCCCAAATGAAATATTTGGGGCTCGTGCTCGACGGCCGATGGGACTTCGGAGAGCACATCCGAAGTCTGGCCCCCAAATTGAAGGGCACAGCTCTCGCTCTGGCTCGGCTGTTGCCCAACATGAGGGGGCTCGATGACTCCTGCAGGAGACTCTACGCGAGGATCGTGTGGTCCATGGCCCTGTATGGGTGCCCAATATGGGCGGAGGCCCTGAGGACCAGAACTGTGTGGATGCTGCGCGCTCCGCAGCGAGTTATGGCCATCAGGGTCACCCGCGGGTACCGCACGATCTCCTTCGAGGCGGCGAGTCTCCTTGCCGGAACTCCGCCATGGGGCCTGGAGGCGAGGCGCGGGAGCAGGGATGGAACCCCGAGCCTCGAGAAATCGAGGCCGTGCAGTCCCAGCTCCGCCAGGCCATCGTGGTGGAGTGGAAGGAACGACTTGGGCGACCAAGCGCAGGGCACGCCGCAATAGCGGTGGTAAGGCCCATCATGGAGGATTGGCTAGAGAGGCGACACGGAAGCCTCTCGTACCGACTGACGCATGTGATCTCCGGGAAGGGATGCTTCGGGGACCACAAACCCGAGAGGGCCATCTCGAAACCGGAGATGGCCCAGGGTCAGGCGGGGTGCGAGGGATATGCTCTATGGGCAACCTTACACCCCGTAGACCCGAGACAGCGTGCGGTTTTAGTCGGTTCAAGCCCGACATAACCACCCCCGCTGGCTGGCGGGGGGGTATCCGAAGGGATTTCCGCACGAAAAAAAAAAAAAAAAAGTGTATAGTAAGTTTTACATGAACGCTTGCGAATGAAAATCATATACGCGCGCTTACTTAGTTTCACTTAAAATGAAAGCATAGTCTTAGATTAATATAAAAAATTGCCAAGCAATGACCATAATAACTGTGTTTGGATTTAGGTTAATCGTTGTTTTGTCAAGGTTTTGATTTTCTGTTTAAATAAATGCGTTAATGAAATCAAAGTCTTTACACTTGCATAGGGCTGACTGTTTATATTTATAATATGCATTAAAAAAAACTAATCAAGTGCGCGTCAAACTTGTACACTGAGGGGTTTCGTAAAAAACTGGATTGAGGGGTGAACTTAACATTGCTGTAGAGCTTCTAGTCTTGACATATATACATACAGTTTTTTTGTGATGTGCATAACTCCATATTTACGGTTTTCGGATTGTTCCCTTTACTTGTGCTATAAGACGTTACTTTCTGCAAAATATCTTGTTTTTAGCCCAAGGAGAAGTAACCCTACAGGTGTTCATTCCCTTGCGATTGTCTACATATCTTCTTTATCTTTACATAGTATAGGTAAAACAAAGTCGCTTCCCGGTGTCTGTTCCTCAGAACTTCTTAACTACTTAACGGAACTTGATGCGGTTTTCATCAACAGATAGAGTGATTCAAGCGGAAGCTTAATATTAATAGTTTGATACTAACGTGTCAATTTTTTTTGAAATATGACGATAATTGGTCAAAATTACGAAAGAAATTAAGCCGACTGAGAGCTTCATATGAATACGCTGCCTAATTCCTTTGAAACATAACAAAATAAAATATAGTGGCATTGTTCGTCTTTTACAGGTCTTTAAAAAAGTCCCACGCGTTCCTGAGATAAAGGTCTTGACAGACAGACATACAGATAATTTTTTTGTGATGTGGCTAACTACCTATTTACTATTTTAAGATTTTCACCATAACTTATAAATTTTATTTTTATCACTTTATAACACTTATAGCTGTAAAACCGTGCTCCTTGCTACATTTGATGATTCTAGCTCAACGGGAAGTACCCTATAGGTTTTAATTCTCAGGGCATGTTGGTGAAATGTGATAAAATTTGCTACATAAACGGCTGTACCTTTTGATTAACAGCTTCAAGGCGTTACAGACCTGAGTTTTCACGATAAAAAAAAAAAAAAAAAAAAAAGGTAGATTTCGATGAAATCGATCTACCTTTTGGTTTCTTGACTACTGTCGAATTTAAAAAAAAATCTTCATAGGAGGTCTAGTTATGACCCCCTGAGTCCGAAATGACCACTGGTCAAAAAGTTTATATATATATATATATATATATATGTATGTATGGTTCCACTTCCCAAAATTTGCGGCACTCTCACGGTCGCATTTTTGCCCCGATCGCTTTCAAACTGCGGTCAAAAATTTCTTGGGTGTAAACTTAGTTTAAGTTCGTGAACGGGTGGAATCCGGCCTAAGGGGACGGTAGGGCCTCACTTTTTGTGAAATCAGTTTTTCCTCAAAATTTCACGTTCCATGAAATATATTCGAACCGTTCTAATTTTATCCCATATTATACATGAATACCAACAACTTTTAATTATAAATCTATAAGATTAAAACTTTAACTAAAAGTGGAGGGGGGAAAAACCCAAATTTTTTTGGGAAAAAAATCATAACTTCTAACCAGTGAACATTCTTGCCGTCGGAAACATTTTTAATCGATAGGCCATTTTTAAGTCTAAAATAAATGTCTGAAAAGTTTTTCGCTAAAAGTTCCCGTTTTCGAGAAAAAAAATTAAACATGTTAATAAAATAATATTAATTGCTTCACGAAATCTACCTGTGCGTTCCCCCTGCGGGAACGGATTTTTTGGTATAATTTCCAACTTGATGCTCTACACATTCCTGAGAAAAATGTCATGACAGACAGACGGACGGACAAAGATATATCAAGATCCTATAAGGGTTCACCCTTTGAGGTACGGAACCCCTAAAAAGTGTATCTATGTATGTTCATTCGCATTCAAGAACCCATAACACAAGATAGTTAAGCTATGCTTACTTTGAGTCTAGATAGCGCTTATTAGCAAATTAATAGTATTAAGTACTAGCTGACCCGGCAGACTTCGTACTGCCTCAACCGATAACAACTTCCATATTTATTCACCTTTTAAACCTTCTCTGGACCTCCACAAATAATTCAAGACCAAAATTAGCCAAATCGGTCCAGCCGTTCTCGAGTTTTAGCGAGACTAACGAACAGCAATTCATTTTTATATATAAAGAAAGAAGAAGATTAATAGCAAATTAAACAAAAGCTGCTATGTTCTTCAATTGCAATTGTTGTTCTTTATTCAATGTTTATTTTTATAAAGAATATTAGTAACCGAAATTACTAATATTCCCCCTAACCCCTCCAGCTAAGCTATATTGCTTGTGTTAGGAGTCGGTTCACGTCGGTAGTGTAATGACCAGGATTCGACCCCGGGACTTTTCGATCGTAGGGTCTACTCCTTAACCACTAAGCTACCGACGCTTCATTCGCATCGCATTTGCAACTCGGTCTAGTTTCTATTTTTGGCTGCTGGTGTTACGAGTAAATTACTAGAATCTACATTTTAAAAGAATTATTGGGTGATTTTTACCGGATTTCACAGACTTTTCTAAAAATAAAGCAAGGCAGTATATCATCTTGGCGTTGTTACTGGTTACACCGGCTACGGTGTTGTGTTATGGCTTTCACCTCGGAGCCCGGGGTTCACTCACTCCGTTTCCTCCTTTCGATTTGGTTTATATAGCTTTTGTTGGAGCGACTGCCGTGTAACCTATCTACCCCAAGAGTACAGCCTGCGCCAGAGACTTGTCCGTCAGTTAGCATATGTACCGGGTGGCATGTTAGGTTAGCTTGGACCTGAAGGTCTAAGTCGGACTCTATACACCGAACGCCAAGATGTTGATGAATCAAGGCAGCATGTGAGGCATTCCCACCTGGGACCACTGGGAAAACAAAAATTACCGAGACTGAGAATGGTACAGAAATTGCAGTTCCTAGTTATTACTAAATGTCTGATGCTCCCAGTTGCATTCTTAACTAACTTCTATAATCGTTTTGTATCGTTCAAGGCAACATGACTTTATTAGTTAAAGGTCAGTTACGAAAGTATAAATATTAACGAATGCGAAGCACGCGCCATAGTCAGTAACCGCATAGTTAATAAAAGCGAGTAGAAGCTTTGTTATGATTGCACAGCACATAGCAAAAACTTTAACCATGTTAAATACTATTTATTTATTACGGTTTATTGTAATTATTTTGTTTCGATCCGAAATTTATTTTAAATGCAAACTTTGATATCTTCTGTTGCAATTTTTTATCATAGATTAGACAAGAGCATTACGTAAAAAAAAATTACAAGTTCTAAGATACATTTTTATGCAGTCTAGAGGACGCCTTACCTTACCTTTTTCCTACTTTTATGCTCTGGAGGTGGCAACACGGGATTAACGTCTCTATTGTTGCAAGAAGTCTTTGCATTTATACCCCACTCCGTCAAAATATTTTTTAATGACACCCTGGTGTATTAAATTATGCTAGTAGATGAGAAGGTGATGCTGTTATTACCAAAACCTAAATCGATTGTGCCTTAGAATTATGTTGTTTTAATAATTATAAAACGTTTTTACCCTTGGGGATATACAAAATGAATGGCAGTGAAGAAATATTTTGTAGAATATATGTTATGAAAACAGTATGTCAAATTCCTATAAACTTTATTTACATTAAAATCTTTTGCAGTGTAAGAAATTAATTAAACACTTGAAGAAAAACCTTGTTTTTATGAGGCTTGTAGCAATTAATTCCCTTTCGAGGTACCTATTGCGGTAAACTTTTAAAACTAAAGTAATACTATTACTTAACGTCTTTTACAAAGCGTTGTCTAACCCAAAACCCTAGGCATTCCTCCGTGCGTACAAACGCTAAATTATTTTTCAATACATTCATTTTAACTACCTAAATTACATATGTACGCCGTATGCCTTCTATTAGTTTATCAATAACAAGTTTAAATATTTAATATCACAGTAAAAGTGTGGCAGTCCGCCTGGGCTGCAATCACAAAGATGCATCTGCGGTCAGATCAGACAGGAAGCAACCGGACTGCCTGAATTTTATTTCGTGGAAGAACGTTCCTGGTGCAAAGGAAGGCCATCGCAATTCAGCTAGGCAACGCTGCCAGTATTATGGACACCTTTGTGCCGGGGTAGGTTATTTTTATAGTTATAGTTAGTGTTATTTATAGTTAAAATCATTTCACTTTCACTCACCATTAGAACAGCAATTGTTACAGATTATATTAAACAACAAAAATATAACCAGTAGGTTATAAATAACTCATCAAATGGCCCGATGCAAAAATTGATCCACTTATAAGTACAAATAAAATAAAGCATGCAAGCAAGCGCGGAAGTGAGTCAGGTGATGCAATATAGAGCGATCGTATTGTACCTTAACCTGTTAATTCTGATATAACTCTAATGTAAACGCGGTCGACTTATCACAGCTTTATGTAAGTTGATGGCATGAACAGAGGTCTTATCAAGGTACGTAATATATTATTTACTTAATCCATACTATTAATATTATAAACTCTGTTTGTCTGTTTGTAACGCTTATACGCCTGAACCATTGAACTGATTTTGATGAAATTTGGCACAGAGATAGACTCTCTGGTCCATCTCTGTATCAATTACCTACCGTCCGTAAGTAGAAGCGTTAAAGTGTCAGATTTATTTAATTTAAAGTGATTGAGCTTAAATAAAACGGTTAGATACGATAGATACTTACTTCAATTTCTATACAGTTGTATTACCTACCCCTAATCGATTATCCCTTAAAAACCATAAGCGTTTTTCTATAGAGGAAGGTGATTTTCATAATTTTCACAAACTTTTTTCAGAGTTCGTTGATAGGTTCACTTGGATCCAATCTTAATGTCTGCCCAAGAATAAAATGCTCCTTGACACACTTTCAGCTTTGTTATTAAATGGCATCACGTAAAATTAAAAAAGTAGTAATTAAATTATCATTTTTATTTACTCCATTATTTACTCACTAGACGAAAATTTTGTCTTAGGAAAATGTCTTTAAAATGAGATCTATACCTATCTAAAAACTAAATGGTGATAGTGTTACTACCAGTTTGAGCTCGTGACCTATTGCTAAGGCTAAGGGGTCACGAGCTCATGCCTCGACCATTACAGTAACAAACTCCTAACACAATCAACTTAGATTCTGGAGCTAGTATGGTTTAAAAAATTGCCATTCTTATGCATTCTTATTTCTTATGCATATGCATTCTCTATAATTATATATTGTCATCCATTATAAAAATCCAAATTACTAACGTTATTATGAAAATTGCGACACTGAAATATAATTTGACACGTTTTCCGCTTAAAAGACGGCTACAAAGTAATAATTATTGCACACAATTTGCATCCAGTATGGCACGTTCACTCATAGTAAGAACAGATAATAAGCCCGTATATTATCGACTTACGAGTACCATGCGGTACATAGACACCTCAGTGAGGTACGTAATGCAACGTTTCGATTGTATAATATTTTTGCAATTGTCATGCTTATATTACATGATACGTAAACATCGATAGCTAACCTTTTTCTGTAGTTTATATCTTTTTAACCCACATCGAGTACTGTCGTGGTCAATATAAATTACGGTGGTGAATGCAAAAATGGTATTTCTAAATCTATCCTATAATCGAAAAAAATATAATTATGGATATATCAACTCGTGCCCTAACTAAATGGACTTCGTTTCACCCTTTAATATTGTACATTTAAGTATTGCATTATTATGGCAATACGTAAATGTGCAATAAAATAATCTAGTAGAAAATCTAATACAAAATATGTGTTGTTAATGCAATCCTTACGAGAATAAACGTGGCATAATCTAAGAAATACGCAATAAACGATAGATCTAAAATCAGCTGACTATAGAAACTGTTGAAATAGATGTTACACTAACACTTGATTACTTTGAACGCTAAGATTGTATTGTATGCTGAGAAAAATTGAAACTGTTTATGTTGCATTGTAGGTTAGCACAGTAGGCACAAAGTATTTGTACAGAACCTAAGACGTGAGTGAAGTAGTGGGTCAATCTGGCGTATTGCTTACTTGGTTACGCCAGTGGTTGGTTATTTGGGACGCGAATCATCGTTGCATGTTACAATTGGTTTGCATATCGAATTACTCAACTTCTATAACTAAAAATGTAAAAAAAAACTCAATCAATAATACGTCAATTTAATTAACAATTATATCTGCATGGTTTGTTAACCATGGCCACACTTTAGCATTGGATGGTACTTTATGTTTTACAGTTTTTTAATTATAAGGACAGTTACGAACGATGTAATAGAAATGGGAAAACAAGTTTGTCACAGATAATGTGCTTATTGCTTTGGTAACTATAGCTTCTATTACTTTGTATGCTACTGCTTTGTACGTGTCAGATTTCCTTACTTCTAAACATTATCTTTGAATAGTATTACCAGTTAATGAGTATACCATGCATTCATTTCTTTTCTTTAAAATGAACTTTATATATAGGTTAGGTGATACATCTACGTTCATTTAACATTTAATTACCATTATCTTCAAATCAGATTTAGATTTTTAAATATATGTAGGTAACTTGTTTTCGAGGTAATTTAAGGGAACATGTATTTTGAAGAATAAATCAATTTTTTGTTTAATGAGCTAAAGTTAAAGATCACGTAAAATATAAGCACAGAATTCCAGTTAATTTAAGTTAAAATGTCATACTTTTTGAGTGTTTATTTATCACATAAAGTAAATTTTATTTTTAATTATTGTAATTTCATTATTACTTAGGTTAGGTATCTGTAAAATTTAATTTCGAAAGGCCGTGTAATTTTAATTTAAAGATTTCATTCATACATAGATACAGATTAAGTGTTTTGTGATGCAACAGAAATTAATTTAGAGATAGATAAGTACTTGTAGCTTTAATTATTATTATTAACTATGAACTATATTTTTACGCGTACAGTGGTAGTTTACACGAAGACATATACAAGCGTGCTGTATGCTGGTAGTTTACATCGTCGTTTAGTAAACTTCATTACCGTGTTATGATATAAAGGGTAAATTTAGTATTTAAGTAATTTAGAGTAGTAATGTAGAGTAAAGACAAGAAAAGCTTGTGACCTGCATCAGTTTGAGTGTGTAATATTTGCCTCAGTGTGTACTGAGACGGACTTAGTGACTGACTGACGGGCTTGCAGTATCTAGCCACACCACCACTTTCCCAAGATCTTCGAAGCCCAAGCCAATCTCACCTGCAAGCCGGTACACCTATTGATTGACGGTCGAGTCTCTGGTGCAGATTTTCTTCTCAGAGTTGGGAGATCAGATGGCAGTCGATCCCGTAAAAGCCTGGATAAACCAAGAAGTGGGAGAGCGGACTCCGGGCTGCAAAATGCAAGCTTTGGATGCAACGGGGGTTATTGCTCGGTTGATAATAACAGTATATTTGTCTTGGACACACTTGAACCAAGAAAAGAATCGAATAAAGAAAAGTAATAGTTTTATTCGTAGATTGGATTAATCAAGGAATTGAAAAGGATTATGAAAAAGACAATTATCTTGTGACATGCTATGACAGGCGATAAAAATATAACGAAACAGTTAATAAATGAAATTTTTATATGCAGTCACATACTTTTTCTAATGTTGTGCACGTGAATGTGACTTGACCTGAAAAGTCAAATCAGTGATAAGACTTTTATTAAGCATTTTTCAATGTATAGCAGTTGGTTTATCCAACTGCTATACATTGTTTAGTGCTTTTATTATGAAGATTACATAAATATAAAGCATACCTTACGTTTTACCACTCTGGCTTTATTTTTCCAATGGAATTTCTACGATAAATTAGCAGTTACTTAGGAGTCATGGTCTTTCTACTGGTATACCTCGAGTGTGATAATCACTTTTTGTGTAATTGATGTCCATAATTAACCGAATTAAGACATTTTATAAAATGTGTAATACAAGGCTATGCGTTGTATATGAATATGTAAGTATTTCTCACTAAACGATGGTTATGTGAGTGTTTTGTATTGTGTGTCTGTATTGGCTGTGTATGTGTGTAATTTAAAGCTGTAACCACAACGCCAGGGTTTTGGTTTGATTCAATTCATGTTTATTGACATGCGACAGAATTGAAATGAAATGTAATGATAATGAAAGGAATGAAAAAATGAATTCGATTGTATTTTTGAAGGCGCCAGCCACGGCGCAAATCAATATGCTAACGTTCAACTAAACTGAGTTTTCACGTTTTACTCAATGAAATTCATTGAGTGATATGTGATAATGTAGTTTAGTTCGAATTGATCTCGGTTGAGAGTGAAATCCGGTCTGAGTCACACCAATAATATGTATACTTACACTGCAAAAAATACCAATTTTTTAAAACTATCGGCACCTTATTCAGCATCAAATTATGTTATCACTCAACAGAGCGTGTGAACTAATAGAATCCGAATGAGCGTGAGACCTTTTGCAGCCGATGCCGAGTCAGTCAGTTTGGGTGTTTAGTTCAGCGCGCTTGGGACAACGTTGTTGCAGAGCATGCGTAGGTAAATTCCCGCGTCGCCATGCTCTCAATGACATAGTTTTGATTTCGGCATATGTCCCGTGCTTGCTTGAGCTGCCCGGCCTTAGCCTTACGATGAAACTGAATTAATTATTGAAACTATTAAATAACTTTAATTACTAGCCGATTTACACCTAATCCCTTGCACTTTCATACTTTACAACACAGGCATTAGCTAAACACTGATATCTACAATAAATCGCACTCAGGCGTACACCCTTACACAAGCACACATACCCTCACACACTCACGCACAAACACACACACACCTTTACGCATATACTAACATATGTATTGTTAGTTGTATGTTTAGTTGATATATCATTTTCCTTTATACTTTTATTCATTCTCTTCATTCGTTTATTTGTGACTCTCCTACTGCTTAAATTAGTAACTTTTATTTTGTTCTGTATCTGTCACATAGGTGTCATACCTAATATGGACTTTGGCTCTCGAACAAGGCTAACAATGCTTGTATAAGTTAGAATATACCTCATTGTATGCTTAATGAGAGAGAAAATAAATAAATTATATTATATTATATTATAAATTATATCATAAATTATATCATCCAAATTATTCAAAGATTGCAATCTGCTGCTGCTGCATCAATTAAAAAATATAATTAAATCTATACGATCTACCAGGTATCACTGTTCACAGCTCTAAATCGAGTTACACGTTCTAGCTCAAGAATGCATTAAAACACTCGCGAAATACTTACAAGATTTACTGGTTGTATTAGCAGTCTTAGGTAGTTAAAAATATAAACAAGTTGCCCAACTTTTGAAGTTCATTACATTTGTACTAATTAAGTCGGTCACTATCTCTGAGTGTACATGAGCATAGTTGGCAAATGTATGTGCCATTAGAGTGAAGTAAATACCATGTCTCGGCGTCTTATCTTTCTAAAAGAAAAACTTCTGAGATACTAATGTAGCAATTTATAAGCATAGCATTGTCTCCCAATCAGAATGCCTGAGTATTATACAAGTTGCCTCAGAATATATTTTCGGAATTCGTCTTCATATCGACGTTAACAATAAATGATGTAACCGTATTTAAATTATATGACATACTTGTTAAAACATACCCAAAATGTGGCATAATAGATTTTTTACAAGGATGGAATAATAAATGAAATTAATAAGATATTCAATATTATTTTTACATGGTTCGAACATGTATTATTACCTATATTTGGTAATCTATGTTTACCATTCTGTTTGACATCTGTTTAAGCAATATAATAATCTTATCCTACCCTTGACATAAAGCATCTACGGTTACGTAAAGTATATTAACTAACTTAGGTGTATGTCAACACTTACTCATATGATTTAACAGATTGCTGAGAAGTATTACTGGGACATGATATTATTTGTGACATTGGCACTAAAAGTGTTTTAGTAGTTTTGTAATGACTATATTAATGACCAGATACTTGTTACAACTGTCACATAGAACCTATATGTGGTTTTGTTGTCATTGGCACCCACCTACAGATGTTAGAAGATCGAGTGATATTTAAATGTGTAAATGTGAAAGTGTCTGTTTCTTTGTTACTTAATCACGCAAAAATGCCAGTATAGATTTTTTTCACACAGGTATCCCGGAAATGACGGCGTGCGGTTTTAGTCGGTTCAAGCCCGACATAACCACCCCCCTGCTGACTGGCGGGGGGTATCCGAAGGGATTTCCGCACGAAAAAAAAAAAAGGTATTCCGGAAATTGATTCTTGTACATCAAGTTTATCAGTTTCAGAAATTCTATAATAAGGCTAATGATGAATAGGATCCAAAATTCAACTAAGACAAATCTGGTTGTGGTTGTGTCATGGACGCGGCCGAATGGCTGTGTTATTCACCTACCTGACTACATTACGCTATCATCCCAATTGTTCCCAATTGTTCCCAATTATTCCTAATTGTATCCCAATTGTTTTTACCCTTATTTATATATATAATTAACAGAACGAAAGTTTCACTACCAATTATTTCACTGTGATTTAATTACTAATATTGATTCTGATTCCACTTTAAAACTGCTTGCATTTTTTTAAGGACCTTTCACCAATTATACAGACTTTCGCTTACACCTATACGTTAAAATATCTCATTTATTAGTTTATTAATTAATGATCAATAGTTATATATTATATGTGCCTTCGATACTTGGTATAGGGATATCACCTCGAGTGCAACAAAGATAAAATAATCGACATGATCAGTTATAGGTAATATTAGCTGTTATTTTTAGTGAAACAAGCCGTTATGCGACGCCTGGTTGTTGTAAAATGTTTATAGCACTCAAAATAAATTACTGTTATTATTATATTATTCTTAGAGTATTAAAACTGTGGTGGCATTGGTGGTTTATCCATATGGGATCGGCTTTACTCACAAGTTTCGCCAACAGATGTTTCGCAACCAAAAGATGTCTAATAGCACGCCTTAAGTGTAAGTAAGCACAGTAATAGCCGACCAAAGTCTATTAAGGCGGTTACAGTGCAGTGTGGCGCTGGTGGTAACAATACAGTTGATCATATCGTTGTCAGTAGTTTCTTTCAGTGGTTGCAATCGTACTTACTTTTTTTTTTTTTTTTATTGTGCAGAAATCCCTTCGGATACCCCCCCGTCGGCCAGCGGGGGCGGTTATGTCGGGCTTGAACCGACTAAAACCGCACACCGTCTCGGGTCTACAGACGCCGGGGTGTAAGGTTACCCATAGAGCATATCCCTTGCACTCTGACTGACCCTGGGCCATTCGCAGTGTCCCCTCTGATAAGAGCAGAGGGGTACCTTTAGCGACCACCCCCCCCGCGGGCCTTGCAGGCCCGCCATACCCCGACCCCCTCGTGCAATGGGGTCAGCTGGCCCTGAAAAGGGCCGGTTGGTCAGACTCTTGGCCGTTGACGTTGACGCCAGCTACTCCAGAGGAGCAATCAATTATGCGTCATCGCCCTCGTTGCCCAGGGTGCACCAAACTTGGAGGTGATCCAACCTGTCGCACCCCGCAATCGTACATACCTCAAGAAATATTATGTCATTTTGGCTGCGATTTGCTTTCGACATTTTAGGACCCTCGCAGTTGGGTAACTGTGCCCCCTCTTAAATAATTGCTTTGATTTGTGTACATGTAACCATAAATATATACTTGCGAGATCCGAGATTTTTTTGACGCATGATTATAATGGAGTATGATGATCACAAAGAAGAATGGGACAAAAGGAAAAGAAGGGAGGTAAGGCCTACGGCACTCTCGCAAACCGTACAAAATGAGAATCCTTCCCCGGATAGGAATGCTAACTGTGCTACCTATAAATATGGCTCCGAAAAGTGCATTAGTGATGCTATAATAATTTCAAAATGGGTAACTACATATTGACGATTTTCGAACTTTTCTCTTTACTTGTGCCATGAGACCTTGCTTCTTGCCAAATTTCATGATTCTAGCTCAAGGGTTAGTAGCGAAATAATATGAGTTTGGTTCCCAAAAGAAGGATTTAATGTTAGTGGTTCCCAATTTAAGGAAAAAGTATACGATGTAAAATGTTATATTATTAGTATTAATACATACCCATACAATTTTTTTCTAATAGTGTCTCATGTACCAGGATTATCATCTAACATCTCTGTCTATATCATTAGTCTATGGTGCAAACGAGGCTTAAGATTCTCAAAGTAAACATGCGATATAACTGTTAAACTTCCACAGTTTCAAGAATCGTTAACCCATTTCCCTTAATCGGTTTTCATTAGTAAATTTGGGTTATTTGGCTATGTAAATGATGTTAAACCAGTAATGCCGTACCCGAAGTGAAACTATCTTAAAGATTTTTTTTTACATATAATATAATAATTTACAGCTGTCTTTTTTTGGTATACAAACTATAACTTGATTATTTGATTCGGTCCTTACATGAATAACTCATTTATTCGTAAGAAGCATAATTTGGCTAATTTTATAAAAGCTACGTACCCGTTGGTGCCGGATGCTACCCAATAGACTAGCTTTACATTCATTACTCATTTATCCGATGTCTTTAAGTGGATCAAAGACATCGGATAAATGAGTAAACAATGTTAAGCTTGTTAACATGGCTTTTGACTGTCGCAACTATGATTCCTTTGAACTTGTTTAGGCCCCACCAAGACTTTTGGGGTCAAGCCAAACTATAAGCTTCTGCACCTTCTGCTTTTCTCTCAGAGTTGGGAGGTTAGATGGCAGTCGCTCCCATGATAGCTGAATAAGCCACATCTACAGGAAGAGATGGAGTAAGTGGACTCCGGACGCCAAGGTCAAAATCTCAGTTGCAACCGGGAACCACTCTAAGATGATGGATGGATCAACATAAGTATTTCAATCAAGTCATATTACTCCAAACATACTTTGATATTAATCTCATCCCAATTCCTCCATTGAATATTGTACGATAGCAATAATTGATTTATAGTTTGAGTCACTTGTTTTACAGCCTAAGGTGGAATCACTTACTCAAGCCCTATTCATCTAAGAAGCATTTAGTCATCAACGTGCTATTCCAATATAAGGATAATGCTTTAGATTAATGCGCCAAAGAAGAGTGGTTGACATCACGTTCTTTATTGACAAGTATCAAGGAAATGACGTGAAATGAATTGTTTAACAACTTATTTCAATAAGAATTCTTTGCGTTCGATATAGGATCATTCTGAGTATTGGATCTGTCTGTTTACATTTTATAGTTTTCGAACACTCTTCGAAATGAAGTCTTCTCTCTATCCAAGCGCCATTTCCCGGTTGCATCTCAGCTTGCACTCGGGCCCAGGGTCCGCCCGCCTACTTTTCATTCCCATGATTAGATTTATTTTGCGTTTTAAGGGAGCGATTGCCGGGTGTTATGGGATATTAAGAGAGCTTATGTCCAGCATTGTATTGCCATAGGCTAATTGATTGACTACCGACTGATCCCTCAACCCTGAGAGCAAAGCCTGTGCATATACAACAAAATCAGCAGGTGCACCAGCTTGAAAATGATGATGGCTTGTTAGGACCCCATATACTTTACACGAACACCATCAAGAAACAATCAAAACTTATCTTTTTCTAGTATTTTAGTTTTATGGTGTCAGAACCTTTACTATATACTACAAAGATAGCAAAAAATTGAGTCATTGGTAAGCGGTGTGTGTGTCACTTGCACGTTACCATTTTCCTCTCCCCTTTCAAAAAGAAAAAAAAATAGGAAGTTAATTTAAATTTAAAAGGAAGACTGGTGGTAGAAATTTGATGACACAATTTGTCACAAAATTTGGCCGGGTAGGTACCACCGTGCACGATTGCGAAAAACCCTCCATAGTAATCCAATTTCGGTTTGATAGCATTCAGGGGTCAAAGTCAAAGTCAAAATCTGTCCTGAGAAGACTCCGGCAAGAAACTCAGCGGGCTGTTTTTTTTTTTTGGTCTATTTACAAACATAGTTACTTAACCTAAGTACAATATTTCATTTGAGTAGCATAGATGGAGAGCAAACAGTTCATATTCAAGCTTGTTTGTCGTCTAAATAGTCTTGAATTTTATAGTAGCCTTTTTGGCAGAGTTTACTTTTAATTTGGCTTTGAAATTTATGAAGAGGTAGATTCTATATTTCACTAGGAAGCTTGTTGTAGAAGCGTATACAGTTACCCTAAAAGGAATTACTAATCTTGTGGAGTCGACTATTACAAACCACAAGATTGTTTTTATGTCTAGTATTTACGTTATGTATATCACAAAGCCTTAAAAAATTGGAAATGTTTCTTCTAACATACAAAAGATTTTCAAAAATATATTGTGAAACTACAGTTAGAATGTTTATTTCTTTGAACTTTTTTCGGAGGGAGACTCTTGGGCCCAACTTATAAATTGCCCGCACCGCCCGCTTTTGCAGTACAAAGATTGTATTTAAATCTGCGGCATTACCCCAAAGGAGAATTCCGTAGCTCATAATACTATGGAAATAACTGAAATAAACTATTCTAGCGGTATCTATGTCTATTAAAGTCCTAATCTTTTTCACAGCGTAGGAAGCAGAACTTAACCTACTAGCTATTTTTTCAATATGTGATCCCCACTGTAATTTAGTATCGATACTTAAACCTAAGAACACGGTCTAAGAACACGGAACAAGGCTCAACAACTGTCCATTAAGTTGTACATTGGTTTTCACCTGTGTTACATTAGGTAAGGTGAATTTAATACATTTGGTTTTTTTTTCATTAAGGCAAAGATTATTTATATTAAACCAATGAACCACTCGTGAGATTGCGTTGTTCACTTCGTCATATTTATCTAATTGTCTTTTAATTTTAAATATTAAGGAAGTATCATGAGCAAACAAAACAATACTATTTTTATCCCTTATGTCAGCAAGTGCATAGCCCGGCAGGGGGATTGTGGTCGCAGCACTAGTGGGACCTGTGGGTGTCACGCGGTGCTGCGACGACAATCCTCTTCTGATGAGGCCGTCAAGCTGAGTGCCACCAGTGTTAACATGGTACGTGTATGTAATGATGACCCTCTTTTCTGAGACTTTACCTTCAGCTTACCATCAGGCGAGGTGAAGTCAAATTGACGTGTCCTAAATATATAAAAAAATTGTCTAAACTGGCAACTGATTTCGCAAACTCTCTAAATAAATCAGTCAGGGTTTGAATTATTAAAGTTCGGCGATTATAAATTGTTAAGATATGTTTATTTATGAATGTGAAATCGTTCAGAAAATCAATAAATTTTACCATCAGAAAACATGTTTTGTTAGGTAAAGAGCTAGTTCAACCTGGTTGCGCTAACAAAAGACATCAACGCGTAAGCTTAAATATTTTGCGATTACCACTGGAGATGATTACTAAAATATAATATATTCTAAAATATTATATTTTGTGTAACGATGGCCATAAATAATAACAACTTAACGTTTTTTGTTCTGGATGGTTTTCGGAAACCTTAATATTGCATTTTTTTTTTGTTTTTAACGTGCGGAAATCCCTTCGGTTACCCCCCCGCCGGCCAGCGGGGATGGTTATGTCGTGTCTCGACTAAAACCGCACGGCGTCCTCCCCAAGTGTCCGTTGCTGGGCACCCCGGGTAAGCCCTCGAAAGGATAACCCCAGGGTTGCCGGCGGACTTTGGCCGCCACCGCGGCCTCGCCTGGTGGGGTCGGGTTTTATCCCGCTTCGGTGAGTTGGCAAGCGTGTGTAGAGGGCATACACGACACGCCATATAGTATTTATTTATTGTTGTTCGTGGTATGAATCGACCACGTGGCATATTCTATATATTTAATTTTTTCTTTGATATTTGTATTTATTCATTTATTGACATAGAAATACTCAGAGTAATGTAAATATCCATTATTATTCATGCACTTTAATATTAACACTGAGCGGGAATCGAACCCGCAACCTCCTATATAGCAGTCCAACGCTGTACTAAACTCGGTAATCTAAAGTTTAATATGACTAACCTACTATGTAATATGTAAAAAATAGTCTGAAGGTGGACTTTAAAACCAAGGAATATAAAAATAACTTGTTGTGTATATTAATTATTTGTTTGCGAAGTCCAATGGGTATCGAACTCAAAATACTCGATAAGCGGCAGTGGCGAGGTACAGTCTACACTCTACTGACTCTACCAGAGCGTATAATGAAATAAAAGTAAGAACAACGCAATAGCTATGACCTACATACTAAAAGAGATTGGAATCAAACATTTATTGTGAATTGATCATAAACGATGTTGAAAAATAACGAAATATTTGGGGTTACATTTAAAATCCCAAATATGATCCATTACTTTAAAATAATTTTCGAATAAAAATAGAATTTCAAGGAGAAATTTTTAATCATTGAAATAAAACTATCTTCAACGAATTGTATAGCAATATTTATATTATCCCCCCCGTGACCATGGCTGCTGAAAAGCAACCGAAACATCAGGATCAGTGTAAAAATTACATCAAATAAAACGCGGCAGAATCCCTTAAAAATTGTTTAATTTCAATGAGTAATATTCGCGTAAACTTCCAACAATATTATGTAGAAATTTTCAAAGTAGGTAAACGGCTGTGAAAACTTGCATTTATTTTTTGTAGTCTTTACGATTTTATGATCTGGGATTCTGAGAATAAGTATACATTTGAAAGATATATACTTTATTACACAATAAGAAGTGAAAGATAACAATAGACAACTCTACATACAATAACAGATGCAGAACAAAAAGCGATTAAGAAAAAGAAAATGTTTCTCATAAGTGTCTTCTCGTGTGAGCTACACTCTAGGAATTTCTTTTAATTGTGAACTTGGAGAAAATAATGAAGACTACTTCTTATAGCTCATTTTTATAAATTATGTAAATAATTATATTATAACTATATTTTATATTAGCTGACCGCACCTCCACCCGCACTGCGGTCGGTTATCGTTTTTTGGTCATATCTCCGATTCTACTTAACCAATTACAATGCAACATACGGCAGATTTTAGGTCTGACCACAACCTAATAGAAAAAACGGCATCACAAATCTTGTTGTGTTCAGAATCGTTCATTTAATATAACCTATATTTTTTTAATATCTCTAATGTACAGACACAACTCATCGTCGAAATAATCTTAGTGACACTTTTGATGGAATTTGAGTACAGGCTGCTCAATCACGGTCAGTGCAACCTGGCAGTTTAAAGGTAAGTATGCAATACCTGTGCCGCGTCAACTCCAGTAAAGACAATTGTACACAACACAAAGCTACAATGTGTCTCTGTCTATTTAAATTGCCAATTTTTTGCGTTGTTCACATTCACAATATAGTTAAAAGAGTCGGGATTTTAAACAGAACCCGTTATTTGTACAGCTGGTGACTGGCAACGAGTGCGACTGAGATGGTGCAACTCACATGCATCGGAGACTTTCTCCTTTTGCACTTGTCAATGCGGTCACTGTCACTTATGTATATAGCGCTATAGCTTAAACCAGTATACGCATGTATTTGTATTAGTGCCACTGATTACGTGGATTTAGGTGTACAACAGTACATTCCTCAATTAATTATTTTTTCGGTGCTTATTCATTTAAGTATATAAGTATGTTTATCCGCATTCTGGAACCTAATTATAAACTATGCTTAGTTTATGTCTAGATTGCACTGTGTAAAATGTCTTATAATATTCGTTTAACTACTTTTTAGGGTTCCGTAGACAAATGGCAAAAAACGGAACCCTCATAGATTCGTCATGTCTGTCTGTCCGTCCTTATGTCACAGCCACTTATTTCCGAAACTATATGAACTATGCTGTTGAAACTTGGTAGGTAGATGTATTCTGTGAACCACATAGAACAAAATAGAAAAAAAAAATTTTAGGGGTTCCCTACTACTATACTTATATGTTTTTTTTTGTAAATACATACATATTATACATAGATACACCCCACTGACAGACCAATGCAAATAGACATATTCATGCATACAATTATGTGCACTGAGCGGGAATCGAACCCGCGCCCCTTGTCGTAGCAGTCGAATGCACTACCGCTACGCCACAGAGGCCGTCAATGCCATAGCCATCGCTTTATCTCCACAGGTTGTGGAGGTTTAGTAAGGGCACGTTGGCGCAGACCCGTCAGTGGTCGAAGGAACCCAGTGGGGCTCGTGCCGAAACACTATACTGGGCTGGGTGGGTCGTCAGCAGAATCGAATCTGGGTGGGTCTAGCAAAGAGGGCTCATGTCTTGCTATGGCTGGTATCCGGGTGGTCTGTTGTACCAGTTTAGTCAAGTTATGCGTCAGTGCGAATGCGTGGGCGGCCCGTCCCGCATGGTCAATTTTGAGAGAGCCTAGCCAGGTCTTTGTGGGCGTTGAAGTCTTCCAAAAATACCATTTCGGCGTTCGGAAACCACTCCTGCGAAACGTCTGCCGCCTGACTAAGGTGGTCGAAGAGTCGAGTTGTCTCGGTATCCCCGTGATGGGAGCGGTATAGGCACGTGTAAACCCGGTTAGAAGAGCCATAGTCCACGTGTAGCCAGAGGACAGAAAAGGATGGGTCCTCTAGGCAGCGCAAGTGGCGACAAAAACATCCGCCCTGATATACACGCACACCCCGACTTTTGCAAGTAAATTTTCCTCTACCACATAGCCGGGGTAGAGTAAATAAAACGTATCATCAGGGCGGCGTATTTGCGTCTCGGTGAGAAAAAACAGTGCAGGTGCTGATGGACGGCTTGTATGAGCTTGTACGATGGAGGTTTGTATGGAGTCCACGAATATTCGTGAACTCCACCTCAAAAATGTGCTTCATTTCTTATTTGCGCTGCCATAATTAGTTCAAGTAGAAGTGAAGGCGTGAAAAAAAAGAGGAGACAGACGCCACAGCAGAGTTTGACAAAGAGCAGGGTTTGGTTTAGCCTATGGATGCATGGCATGGCGGTAGCCGACCCGCCGAACGGAAGGGCCCCCGTACCCTCTCGAATGTGATCGCCGGACCCACCATCCGGTCACCAACCGGTACGACGAATCACATCGAGATTATGCGCGACCTGGTGGGGTAGCCTCCCGGGTATGTTAGTCCCGGTTGGGCCCCTGTAGTATGCCGCGGGCGGCCAGCGGCACCACCGTTTTTACGGGTCTCCCTGTCAGGCGGGTCGACCCACGCCATCCACACTAGACTTCGCCAATACCCCACTGATCCCACAACTGCTGTGTCGGCCAACCCGGACCATAATTGTGCCACCAGTTTCCAGAGCCATGTTGGCCGCGCCAGTGATTACTAGGTCGCGTGTTCGCTCTCCACGTGGGTCAAGTGTCCGACCCGGCCGTATGGTTGGATTATAGAGAGCAATCTCAAAATTTTTACTTGGATATCTATGGATAGGTCTTCAAAAATAATATTGAGGTTTCTAATATTTTTTTTTTTAAACTGAATAGTTTCAAAGTCATAAAATGTGCCCCCCCCCCCCTGTAACTTCTAAAATAAGAGAATGATAAAACTAAACAAAATATATGATGTACATTAAACTTCCATGTAAACTTCCACCGAAAATTGGTTTGAACGAGATCTAGTCAGTAGTTTTTTTTTAATAATTTAATACGTCATAAAACGTAAACCGCAATTTACCTTTCATTCCATCAACTCAAATATTAAAATTAAAAAACCATTATTATGTTACTTGCTTCTACGGAACTCTTCATGGGCGAGCCCGACTCGCACTTGGCCGCTTTTTATTTTCGTGTCTGAATAAAATTTTAAAAGTCATGTTAGTTAGACTGGGATAAACTCAAGAATGGGTGGACTCATGGTGGTATCATGATCTTTGACTTTTAGATTTGTGTCCGCCTTTACTGCCGCCTTCACTATATATATATATATGTATATATATATATATATATATGTATATATATATATATATATATATACTTTTTTGTGGACTTTTTTGCTGAAATCGCCACGCGTGGTTATGTCGGACTCGAACTGATCAAAACCTTAAGCCCTGTATCGGGTCTTTAATGCCAGGGTGCAAGAAGACATTCACAAAATAAATTCAGTTGATAAGGTAACCAACATAACTTGATTCTAAGGCAGAACGAAGTTTACCGGCTTAGTTAGTAATAATATAAATGCCAAATTTAATTTGCGCCTAGATGAGTTTTACTGTAAATTTGCACAAAGGAGATTTTAATCAGGAATAGAACATAGGTGTATTTACCCTTTACTGTTTATCCCCTATTCCCGTCATGAAAAATATTGTATCCCGGGAGTAGGAACAGTATTCCACGTGAGCGAAGTTATGAGTGTATTACACAGGTGAAACTAGTCATGAGCTAGTAATAGATAACATTGACACATTCTAGGTCTCACACCCTTATATGAATTTCTTTGTGTATGTAACAACCAAGTCTCTTAATGGCTGTCAGTGCCACTGAGATGAAATATTGCATTGTTTATACATATATTATATGTTATGTTTTAACCAGAAAAAAAACATTACAGAATAATTGCTTGTGTTGTAAGTAGTGGAATCATTGATTCGTTGTTACATCACTCATTAGAGCATTTGTCATGACCGAAGTTAATTTCTATTCAAGCACTTGTACTACACTCCGTAATTGAATTTTGTAATGTGAACCAATAAACACTTGTTTCTGGTTATTTTTCTAGTCATACTTCTATATTTTTTTCTACAGACTTGCCTAAACTTGAAGGTTCAGATCTCCAGTTACTAAATATTTGTTTGACTACGGATCCTTGCAATATCAGGCATGTCAGTCGTTAGTTAAACCGTTTTTTTTACGTGTTCACCCCACCGGTGCCAACGATGGGGTGGGCGTGTCGGAATCGGACCGAATAAAACCACACGGTGTCTTCCCCAAGTATCCATTGCCGGGCACCCCGGGTAAGCCCTCGAAAGGATAACCCCCTTTATGTTTTTTTTTGAAGAACTTGGTCCAGTCTTTTTTAGAGAAAATGATTCTTATGATTGACTTTGATTTGATTCTTATGATTGACCTTATCGATTAATGCCATAAAAGTACAGGATGTTTATTTTTTCAGATTTCAGCCAGTTCGATTACTGAGTGCGGCAAGCGAGTTTGAGAAAATAATTAAATGCAGTTTAAATCGTTTTTAAAATCAAAATGAAGTTTTCATTCAGTAAAATCGTCTATATTCATTATTTAAGATACTTTCCCTCCATGTAGTATAGCCGTGAGACGCTCTGTATAATGTTAGATACCTGTGCATGTTTACCATGGTATTTTTACGATGCAATTACGTGAACAAAAATTACGACTCGATAACAAGCGGCGGCGTAACGTAATGACTAGTAACTCTGATATCATTACATAAACAAGGAGAAATAGCTTGGTCTAGTCTTGCCCTGATATATAAAAAATAAATGACTTCTTCGTTGGTGCCGTGGCATAAGTTTGCACTTAGGTTTGCGTGTGATCGTAACTCATACTTGCTGGATGTCCGGGTAGGGTAAAGTGTTATTGAATGTTTTGTAGAAAATTCAATTATCCCAATGAAACGAAAATATTTCATACGGTCTATCATCACAGACTGTTATTGCCAACAAACCTGATATTGTTGTGATAGATCGGTATGGGCGGAGCGCAATGATTTTCTATGTCATAATCCTTCATGACGAGATTGTCGACATGTGGGAAGTGGATTCGGCAATCATTGTTTCGATAGCCATCACTGTTAACGGACTTATAGCCAAGAGCCTCGACCAACACCTGAAGAGGCTCGAGTTGGGCAGTTGGATCAAGGGCCTGATATACAAGTCGGTACTCCTCGAAACGGTACGCATAGTGAAGAGGTTACTCTCCTTGGAGCTCTGACCACCGGTAGCTTGGTCATTGTACCTACCCGATGTCGGTGGGCCGCAATTTTTTATATTTTTAAATATATTTCTTTTTTTTATATAGAAGATATTTAAAAATATAAATTATATATATTTAAAAATATAATAAAGGAAATAATAATACTCTATTTAGCTTCTTTTGGATTGATGTAGTCGGAGTACCTTTTTTTTTTTTTTTTTTTTCGTGCGGAAATCCCTAACAAGAAGAAACAAGTTGAAGCTCATCTCCTTCATACCCAAAACCGTGACAGAAAATTGGCAACCACGACGTCGACGACAACTCGATAACAATAGGGCTTTTCTAAAGAAAATCCCTAAAAAATGCAGGCGATCATTTTGTGGTCTTCTTTTTTGAGGCTGCAATTATACTCCAGTTATAGACAATATTAGGCTCGGCTAACCCTCTATCATGGGAGTAGACAGGGGTGTGTTTGAGGGTATCCAAACATATTCAAAATTTTATCTACAAATCAACCTTCTATTAGTTTACAGATAATGATAGTGTCATTCATGCGCATTTTTTTTTTGCTTGATTTTCCAACGCTACGTTCGTGCCCTCTATACGTGGGACCAAAAGATAGTTTTTATATGTCAGTGTAAAATACTACTATCCCTACCTCTTCGGGGATACGGGAAATAACATTACCTAGTGCTAATTAGAATAACAACTAATAACCTTTTTAAAGTATTGCAGCTATTATAGTCTCGGTATCCACAAATACTGGTCTGGATGTTGATACAATCCGCTGTACGTGCGCCTTGGTATATTTGATTTATTGCAAAACGATGTTTAACAGTCAATAATGAACACGTGAATAAATTAAATCAACTGAGCCTAATTAATTTGTTAAATCAATATCACGTTTGTCATGATGAATTGCAGAATTCTAAACGAATGCTCTTGAGAGTATTAATAGATTAAATGATATAAATAGACGTATGCCAGTAAGAACATTTACATATTTGTACGGGAAGCGGCAACATAGATCTCTTGATCCATAGAGGAATGTAAAATTTGATATAGTTAAAGTTTATATAGAGAAGAAGTGCAGCAAGCTACAAATTTTATGCATCATGTGCTGTTAATGCATTAAATGATTTATATAAAACAGACATTGTTTACGTTCATACTGCCAATGTAGAATACATAATGACATAATTTGTACACGCTCACAGCTAATGGTATATCACCTACAAATTAAAAACAAATATTATTAACTAGTAAATCATACTTCTAGCAAGCAGGTCAAGTTGACTTGGGCCCTGAATATCTGCAGCTCATGTAGTACAAATATTGTTTAAGGTACATACATATATTATATTAATACTTGATTTTAACAAAATGCTTAAAGATTATGATAGTCAAAAGTCAAAAGTCAAAAACCATTTATTCTGCATAGACCATTAATACGGCACTTACAAAACGTCATAAAAAAAATCTAATGTTTGGCAAATGGACCACCGGTTCGAAACGCGGCCCTGTCCTGAGAAGACTCCGGCAAGAAACTCAGCGGGCTGTTTTTTTTTTGGTCTATTTACAAACATATTTACTTAACCTAAGTACAATATTTCATTTGAGTAGCATAAAGAGAGAGCAAACAGTTCATATCCGAGCTTGTTTGTCATCTAAATAGTCTTGAATTGTATAGTAGCCTTTTTGGCAGAGTTTACTTTTAATTTGGCTTTTAAATTTATGAAGATGTAGATTCTTCATTTCACTAGGAAGCTTGTTGTAGAAGCGTATACAGTTACCCTGAAAGGAATTACTAATCTTGTGGAGTCGACTATTACAAACCACAAGATTGTTTTTATGTCTAGTATTTACGTTATGTATATCATAAAGCCTTAAAAAATTGGAAATGTTTCTTCTAACATACAAAAGATTCAATTAAATTCTTAAGCATTTTGTATGCTTACTTTTTCTAAAGATTTAGATCGGAAAAAGTTAAGACGTATATGATATATCGGAGAATTTCGAATATCTGGGACGTGTCTAGGTGGCTCAGTTGGTCAGAGCATTCCCCCTGTAAGGGACTGGTCGCGGGTTCAAGTCCCGTCCTAGATGTTCTCTTTTTCCGATCTAAATCTATACAAAAGATTTTCAAAAATATATTGGGAAACTACAGTTAGAATGTTTATTTCTTTGAACTTTTCTCGGAGGGAGACTCTTGGGCCCAACTTATAAATTGCCCGCACCGCCCGCTTTTGCAGTACAAATATTGTATTTAAATCTGCGGCATTACCCCAAAGGAGAATGCCGTAGCCCATAATACTATGGAAATAACTGAAATAAACTATTCTAGCGGTATCTATGTCTGTTAAAGTCCTAATCTTTTTCACAGCGTAGGAAGCAGAACTTAACCTACTAGCTATTTTTTCAATATGTGATCCCCACTGTAATTTAGCATCGATACTTAAACCTAAGAACACGGTCTAAGAACACGGAACAAGGCTCAACAACTGTCCATTAAGTTGTACATTGGTTTCCACCTGTGTAACATTAGGTAAGGTGAATTGAATACATTTGTTTTTTTTTCATTAAGGCAAAGATTATTTATATTAAACCAATGAACCACTCGTGAGATTGCGTTGTTCACTTCGTCATAATTATCTAATTGTCTTTTAATTTTAAATATTAAGGAAGTATCATCAGCAAACAAAACAATACTATTTTTATCCCTTACGTAGTAAGGGAGGTCATTTATATAAATTAAAAATAAAAATGGTCCAAGTATCGAACCCTGTGGAACGCCCATCGAAACCAAAGATCCTACCGAACGTGTACCGTTCACATCGACCCTCTGAATTCTATTGTTTAAATAGGAAGTCAAAAGGTCGAGAGCCTTGTTCCTTATTCCGTAATAATCTAATTTCCTGACCAATGTATCATGGTGGACGCACTCCAAGGCTCTGGATAGATCGCAGAAAACACCTAATGCATCCTGCTTATCCTCCCAGGCCTCGTAAATACATTTCAATAACTCTATACCAGCATCCGTCGTTGATCGTCCTTTAGTAAACCCAAACTGTTTATCATGAAATAATTTATATTTATTAAAATGGGTTAGCATTTGGTCTAGAATTAATTTCTCAAATACTTTACTCAAGGTTGGCAACACAGAGATGGGTCTGAAATTCGAGGGATCTGAGGCGCTGCCTGCCTTGAACTTGGTGATAAGTTCTTAATGCAAGGAAATTGTTATAGGAAATTATTAACTAAAACTGATATTATGTAATAATTTTTGAATGAACTTATCGCCAAGTTTTGAATAAAACTATAAAATGTATTATGCCTGGCTAATTACGGCGGCGAGGAAGCGGGAGAGAACCCTGCCCCGCGAGTTCCGCAGGACGCCGCAGACTCGTCTACGCCCGGGACTACCGACCTTCATGCTCGGGGCCTGAGGACGGCAGTTGGCCGACTCGACGTCCTTACAGAAGCAAGCCGTGGCGGAGGCGTGTCGTGTGTGACCTACTCACGCCTGCCAACTCACCGAAGCGGGATAAAACCCGACCCCACCAGGCGAGGCCGCGGTGGCGGCTAAAGTCCGCCGGTAACCCTGGGGTTATCCTTTCGAGGGCTTACTCGGGGTGCCCGGCAATGAACAGTTGGGGAGCACACCGTGTGGTTTTAGTCAGTCCGATTCCGACACGCCCACCCCATCGTTGGCACCGATAGGGAGAAGCCCGTCGGGGTTTCCACACGCTAAAAAAAAATGCCTTTCTAATTATTTTAGGTATCTATGAGCTGGGGTAGAGAAGCTTAGCGACAACTCAACTTTCTCTTCACGATTCATCTACTTTACATAATTATTATTTAAGATTGGGTAGCTTAGAAGAATTAGAAGTCACTTACTTAGAACTCAGCACATCACATTTCACTGAGTACATCAGACCATTTCCACCGCTTCGAAAGAAATTAGCCACAATGAACCTGCTTACCTATCACAGCTTGACAATATCAATTCGGCGTGGTGCCGTCACTGTTAAACAATACTGAATTGTCAATTGACAGTATCAATAGAGTGTTGATAGTATAAATTGATAGTACACACTGCGCCGTGCTGTCTATTTGAACGACATAGAATCGCGACCTGCCGCTTCACGGTGACTGCGCTGTGTCATGGTGATGAGCTGGCAGGATTTTTTTGTATACGACTATTTCTGTATACAATCATTCATTTACAGAGAATTCGTAACAATCTGAACTCAAAGTCATCGTTAAATCGTTAATTAATTTCCGGAAATTAGGCAGTTTGAAGTCTTGTATATATGGCCGTAAATCCCTCTCAGTTACAACCCGAAGTTTATGAGTAAGCATAAGTTTGAATGTTTTAAGTTATTATAATTCATATTCTTTTTTTTTATTGTTTAGTAGCTATTCACGAGACTTAGTATCTTTAAAAAAAATTGATGTATGTCGACGAATTGGGTGAATGCCGACCATTAGGTGCCCACTCGTTATTGTAATTCACTCACCAATCTTAGACTAAACAAGGGGTGTATAGTTATAAGAAGGTGTAGCGTCTGCTTACTCAAATGGGAAGGCGGCGTAACTTTATGTATGTATGTATGTACGATACTTTTTGAGAAAATAATAGTTATTTCTATAATACAAAGACTTCTTGTGTTGTGTTAAATGAATAATTTATGAATGTTTTATGGGTATAGCTCATCACTTAACCGTAGGTCAGTTATTAAATATAATAACCCAACAGCTGTTAATGTATAAAGTATAATGAATAGTTTACACTTACTTTGTATGTAATATATATTCAATATTCATTCCATTAGTGTTATTATATACTTACACTTAAACTTTTAGGTTATTATTCGCTAACACATTCTAGAGGTCTGATTAGATATTTAGCTTGGCATCAACTTCAACAGAATAGTCTACGCGTATTTAAATGTTTTGAATTAAATCACTAATACAATTATTTTTCACATTTTGTGCCATTTTGAAGTCTTTTTAATTTTTTTATCAAAAAGTACTTATGAAATTGGTGAACATTGAAATATTAACATGTGCTAACTTAAACTGTGAGGTTGGACATGTAATGAGTTCGTTAAGATGAGGACAGACTTGGGCTGATCTTATTCGATACGCTCATTGAAGAATGAGGTCACAGAGAGAAAGTTTAAAGCCGTAGCTGCAGTTGCAACGAACACATATTTTAGAATAAGGGAAGCCTTTTCAGAGAATTGATGCACTCAGAGTAAAAGTGTGAAAGTTTGGAGACGTAGAAGTAGTAATACGTAAATACAGGAAAAAGTGAAAATAGTTTTAATTCATGTAATATCTCTGAAAGTTAAAACCCATATTTACATTTAGCGCTGTAATAGTAATGCCATAAGATGATCAGTTGAGAAAACTAGAACGGTTGCCAAACTGGTTGTGAAACTTAAGCGTAGCGAGATTTGCCTATCCAACAATAGGTCAACTTGACCGGTCGACTTTTTCCATTGATTTGGTTTTTCGGTGATTATTCCTCGATGGTAAGACCGATCTGGACATTCGACCCCTTACGACACTCAGTAATGTCTACTTGATCACCGTGGCAAATTTGGTCGAGATCGGTCAAACGGTCTCGGAGGAGTATCATTTGTTTGAAATGCAACTTTGAAACCAAAGACGCTTCGCTCGCCTTCTGCTCGCTACGCTTAATAAATATATACACCACATGCAGAAAGACACTCAATCATTACAATATCCAAAAGTATACCTTAAATTACCGGTATCCGGAGTTGTTAGATAATGTATGATAAACTAAACAATATTATGAAGATGCGATAAGCATAATAAGCGGAAATTCAACGTCAACGGTTTTTCTTCGAAGATTATGGAAAACATAGCTTTTGTACACGATTTTGTTTATCTCATTTTGTGCCTATACATACATATTACTTGGCATTATACTGTGTAGATCCCACATCCGTCCGCATAGACAATGACTTGAAGGTGTGCCAAATATCTGATCAATCTGTTAAGGGCCCCCCCCTTAACAGATTGATGGGTAAAGTATTTCAACAACAACACACAGGGCAAGTTGATTATAGCCGTTTAATGTAGGTATGTATAAAAGTTGATCCCTAAACAATAAGTCTATAATTTACCAGCCAATCTTAGACGACTGATCTGCAACAATTCTAAAATTCATACTATTAGGATAATCTTCGCTTTTATACAATAAAATATAAAATATACTTAATAACTAACTTATTAATATTATTTTCGTTTTGTTCCTGATTTCATTGTAATGGATCTCAATATAATATAGGTTGAGATAAAAAAAAAACATTCAGGACAGGACTTGAACCAGTGACTAGTCCCTTACAGAGGAAATACTCTGACTAATTGAGCTACCTGGACACGTTTTAGATATCCTAAATACGGAAAAAAGGAATGATGTTACAAACATTTTTTTTTTTTTTTTTTTATTTTTTTTTTTTTTATAATTACTAATTTACTACTTCGAAGTCTATGCCATGACTTTAAAAGAGATTTCTTTCAATTTCTTTGGTGCGTTTAATGATTTTCCTCTTGGTAAATGCGACTGTTGTAAATGCGATTTCATTATGGATTGAAGATGTAAGAATGAATTACGTTGTGATGGTATGTTTTTTGGGTTTCCTGTATGAAAAACAGTCCACTTGATAGTAATCGGTTCCACTATTACTTAACGACACCTTGTAAGACTAGTGATAAACTGCTACTACTACTACTACGACTACGGCAACCATTTACCACCAAGGGGGCTGTGTATTTTTGCTAGTAATATAAATATTAAAAAGCAAATGTTGATCCAACGCAACGGGTACCTCGTAGATGGTGAAGGTGATGGGTAAAGATACCGCTGTACGAATTGACATCACATGATAAAATATGGGTTTTTTTTTACGTGCGGAAATCCCTTCGGATACCCCCCCGCTGGCCAGCGGGGGTGGTTATGTCGTGTCTCGACTAAAATCGCACGGTGTCCTCCCCAAGTGTCCGTTGCCGGGCACCCCGGGTAAGCCCTCGAAAGGATAACCCCAGGGTTGCCGGCGGACTTTGGCCTCGCCTGGTGGGGTCGGGTTTTATCCCGCTTCGGTGAGTGTAGGGCATACACGACACGCCTCCGCCACGGCCTGCTTCTGTAAGGAGGGCGAGTCGGCCAACTGCCGTCCTCAGGCCCCGATCATGGAGGTCGGTAGTTCCGGGCGTAGATGAGTCTGCGGCGTCCTCGCCGCAGACTGCGAAACTCGGGGGGCAGGGTTCTCTCCCGCTCCCTCTCCGCCGTCTCTTTCGCGCGCATTACCTGCTCGCAGAAAGAGGCGGCGGCGTGCCACTTGCGCCCGTCGGAGACCACGGCCCTCACCATGGTCTCCAACGAGAGAACGTCCACGCCCAGGACCGCAACGAGATGACCCTGATGATAAAATATGGGTAAAATAAATATGGTTAATACCAGATATAGTTAAAGGTAAAAATCAAAGGCTATCAATTCTAAGAAGACAAAAAACTACTATATTATTGCAATGAAAATAAAACTTGAAATCTGTTTTGGTTTTGGCCAGCGTCTCAATTTTATAAATACTTATGAAACATATGAATAAATTTTTATTAAAGTTCAGCTTTCTGCCGAGTAAAAACAGACGAAACAAGTCACCGTAGAACACCATTAGCGCGCGGCTACATTATCGTCTCTTATATAAATTAATACATATACACAGTTCTGCCTACCTACATTTTCCTTACCGCTTGCTCATTTGTTAATAGAAAAGTCATATCTGAATAAAAAAGTATTTAAGGTGAGGGTATTCCACTTTACGCCACAGCGAGGCGCTTGCGGTCCGCGACCAGTGTTTTGCGTCAATATACAGAAAAACAACGAAGGTTAACTTAGGTGGTGTTGTAGTATCAGTATATTGAATGGTGGTACAAAACTAGCAACGACATAATTTAAATATCTATATAATATTTTCATTACTGATGAAGCTTTTGCTTTGGGGCCTCAACTCATGAATCCGAGCTCCAATCCCGGTTGCATCCAAAGCTTACAGTTTGGAGCCCAGGGTACGCTCTTCCCCGTCACGTGCTACGCGGACGACACGCTCGTGACGGCGTGCGGGGCAACGTACCGCGAAGCGACCCGAAAGGCCACGACCGCGGTTGCCCAAGTCGTTACGCGGATCCGGCGGCTGGGTCTCGAGGTGGCCCTGCATAAAACCGAGGCCCTGTTCTTCCATGGGCCTCGGAGCAGGCCACCCGAGGGATCCAGTCTCATCGTGGGAGGAAATCGCATCGGCATCAAGCCCCAAATGAAATATTTGGGGCTCGTGCTCGACGGCCGATGGGACTTCGGAGAGCACATCCGAAGTCTGGCCCCCAAATTGAAGGGCACAGCTCTTGCTCTGGCTCGGCTGTTGCCCAACATGAGGGGGCCCGATGACTCCTGCAGGAGACTCTACGCGGGGATCGTGCGGTCCATGGCCCTGTATGGGTGCCCAATATGGGCGGAGGCCCTGAGGACCAGAACTGTGCAGATGCTGCGCGCTCCGCAGCGAGTTCTGGCCATCAGGGTCATCCGAGGGTACCGCACGATCTCCTTCGAGGCGCCGAGTCTCCTTGCCGGAACTCCGCCATGGGCCCTGGAAGCGAGAGCCCTTTCGCAACTGTACCAGTGGCGAAAGGAGGCGCGGGAGCAGGGATGGAACCCCGAGCCTCGAGAAATCGAGGCCGTGCAGTCCCAGCTCCGCCAGGCCATCGTGGTGGAGTGGAAGGAACGACTTGGGCGACCAAGCGCAGGGCACGCCGCAATAGCGGCGGTAAGGCCCATCATGGAGGATTGGCTGGAGAGGCGACACGGAAGCCTCTCGTACCGACTGACGCAGGTGATCTCCGGGAAGGGGTGCTTCGGGGACCACCTGCATCGGATCAGGAAGGAGCCAACGCCTGAGTGTCATCACTGCGACGCGAGCGAGGACTCAGGGTTGCACACGCTGGCGGACTGCCCGGCGTGGGAGGCGCCGAGGCGTGACCTCGTGGCAGCCATCGGGGTGGGAGTCCTCTCGCTCGGCAGCATGATTGCGGCAATGGTGCGGAGCGCGAGCGCGTGGGCCGCCGCCGCCTCCTTCTGCGAGCATGCGTGCGTCGCAGGCAACTCAGGCGCCGGAGGTCGCTTAACGACCTCCGTCCTCCATGAGCGCAGGCCTGGGGGTGGCGGGTGAGGCCACCTGTCACCCCAGCAGAAGCAGGCCGGGACGGTGGGGCGACTAGCGCCCCTCCCCCAAACCGGGGCAAGACGGGGATACCGTGGTTCCCAAACCGGAGGGGGCCATCTCGAAACCGGAGATGGCCCAGGGTCAGTCGGGGTGCGAGGGATATGCTCTATGGGCAACCTTACACCCCGGCGTCTGTAGACCCGAGACGGCGTGCGGTTTTAGTCGGTTCAAGCCCGACATAATCGCCCCCGCTAGCACGCGGGGGGGTATCCGAAGGGATTTCCGCACGAAAAAAAAAAAAAAAAAAAAAAAAAAAAGGGTACGCTCTTCTACTTCTCCTTTCCATAACCTGTTTCATTGTGACATTTACGGGAGTGACTGCTGTCTCACATCTTGCTTGGGCCCAGATACTCTATGGATCTTAATGGTGTCCATGGTGATGTATATGTATGGGGCCCCATAGGTGAATGAGGCCACCACAGGAGCGAATTCCTGATACCTATATTATAATTCATTATAAGCGTTATTCCCTTTATCTAAAGTGAAACTAGAAGATTTTCTATGTAAATAACAGTGTTCTATTAGTTCCAATGTCAATCAGTACAATTTCTTGTATTGAATCGACTAATGTAATAAAGACATTTAATGCTATTTTATTTTTATTTATTTATATAGGCATATCAACAGTGTATACACAAACATTGTTCTATAGATTACTTTGGTAATATATTATTAGGTATGTGCTACACCAATTATAGATATGCACAGCATTGGCTGATTGTCATACAAAAATAATAATTGAGAGTACATAGCAAGAATAATGATAAAAAATGTCAAAATAGAGCTTTCAAACATGTCAACATAGGTTTAAACAATTAAAATATATATATATATAACATAACATATAACATAACATAACATAACATAAACTCACGCCTATATCCCCGAAGGGGTAGGCAGAGGTGCTAGCACCCACATTTCGCCTGTTTATGTTTAGGTCCCAATAGGTGGCGAGCCTATTGCCATTAACCGGGCACTTATAAGCCTGCGATAAATACACACATAACTTCGAAAAGCATCGAAAAGTCATTGGTGTGTGCCATGGGATGGTCGTGGAAAATGTCGAAAATGTCGATGCTATTATAATGCCAATAAATTACTTATTTTTAATATTTGTGCAATGAGTAACTACTTACTTATTTGCACAACTTTTACTTTAAAGAAAACAGTGTACTAATACTAGCATTATTCGCAAATGTTCGAGTCTCAACTTTTTATCATTGGATTTTTACACACATTCTCTACGATGTGTGTGGCATTTACGCCAAGTACCTTTTTTTTTTTTTTTTTTTTTTTTCGCCGTCTCGGGTCTTAAGACGCCGGGGTGTAAGGTTACCCATAGAGCATATCCCTCGCACCCCGACTGACCCTGGGCCATCTCCGGTTTCGAGATGGCCCCCTTACTTGCTCTCCACTGTGCCATCTGCTATTCAGAGGGACACGTGGAAAGCTACCGAACAGCCCTCCACAGGGCCGTCCCCGCCTCGGTCGGAGTTGGCCGTAGGCGGCAGCGTCTCTCCCACCATAGGAGAGAGGCGCTGCCGTCTCCGTTGCCCAGGGTGCACCGCGTGGAGGTCCCCAACCAAGCACCCCTTACGCCAAGTACCTACATTTAAAAATCCTATGATTTCGCTGTGCATCTACCGCAAACTGACACATGTCCTGCCTCTAGCACGTTCCGCTCGGGACTGATTGACTCTCCGAACGAGTCATATAAGTAGAAAAGGTGTTTTTTTTTTAATTTGCAGGGTATAATTCATAATTTATGTAAATTGTGATAACCGTTTTTCATTCTTGTATCAATGACCTTCATTTTGGTATCATTTTTATTTTTCGAACTTGAACACAAATTGAATAAAACTGGAATGCGTTTTGGGTTAGACCAATCTTTGAGAGAAAATTCTATCGAGGAAAGTAAAAGCCATCGTGTATCAAATAACCGAAAATACTAGTTTGAATAGCCTAGAATAATATATATGATTTTGAGATTACAGGGACTTCTCATTTTCGAAAAATCTTAATCTAACAACACCCTTCCTCAGGGACCCTCGCCTTAAATCTGTCAGCGTTCCCCAATCAAACATTTTGTTTTGTTAGATTAAAACGATTTCCCCATAAAACAGTAAGTTTCTACTTGTAAACAATGAAGTGATTATCTGTATTTACTACTAGTATACACTCAGTTTATAATAATTGGCATAGACAATAGAACGCTAACATTCGTTTAACGTAGGCACGTTATTTAAGTGTCGTAAATTGTAATAATGCTAATGATTGTTTTTCTGCTTAGTGTAATAGCAGAAAATTGTAGAATTAACATGTTTTTTGTGACTTTGAGATTATGTATACAGAAAGAAATACTCATTGTCAGATCGTGTTTTATATGTTCGTCACGGTTGTTAAAATGTGCCAGTAGGTACTACGTATACCTACGAGTTCCATTTTGACTGACCTAGAATTGATGACTTTGACATACTACTCTGTCAAGAAAGTATCGGGAATTAGTCAATAAAACTTAAAATATGTATTATTCGTCCAAATTTTTTTTAACACCTTCGAAAGAAATAATCCCCGGTCGAAATAATTCTCATACGCCAACGAACTACTCAATCATCTAACCAATTATATACGTAGTTTCTGGAGTCGCCTTCAATACCCGCCGCGAATTTTTTAATGGCATCTACTGACTGAAAACGGGTGCCTTAAAGTAGTAATTTGGGTTTCGAAAAATTCAGCCGGAGCTATATCAAAGAAATATGGTGGCTGTTCGATATCGAACACAAAGCTCTACCAATCAATACCAATTGGTAGAGCTTTTGACCAAAAATTCGTTCACAATGATGGGCTTGCGAGATGGGTCGTTATTGCGGTGCAAAATTCATGCATTTTCTTTTTGCAAGTCTGGATTTTTCCGACGAATTAGCTCTCTGAAACGCCTCATAATGCTCAGATAATATTTTTTGTCTCACCTTCTGACAGAAATTCCGAGTGCACGACATCGCATCTGCATCGCGGTAATCGAATCTACTTCAGTTGAAGACGATGATGACTGACTACAGTGAGGCAAATCTTCCACAAAATATCGTTCGTATTTAAATTTGCTGCCGACATAGGCAGTTTTTTTTAAATAAATCGGTTCACCATAAGCCGTATTTATCAATTTCAGCACTATGAAACAAAAAATTCCATTTGCAAGGAAACATTTAAGAAGGCTGCAATGTACGAAATTTTCGTCCATTGTGAAAATCGCAAAACACCCTTGAGATGAACTTACTAAATGGCGCACATTAAACAAACTAAATGACTTCAAGCCGTTTCTAAATGATCAATTTTCGGTATTTTTTTGACAGTATGTATATCTACTTAAATCACAATAAGTACATATTCAATTTATATATAAAGGCATGACGTGATTTTCAGGCGGCCGGGATGTACCTGGACATATTCACAGCCTTATTTTATAATGATTTTAATAGGTATTTTTATTCCATACCTACCTATCGGAATGAGATATTTATAAATGATGATACAATATGAAGTTTTTATTTATATTGGAGATAAAGTAAGAATGGAATTTAAAAGCCAATTTCCAGTCTTACTGGAAGTAACTTAAATTATAATATAACAATGATAATAAATTCACTTATATAAAAATCCTTTACCTGTATGTGATTAAAAATACATACACGGTTTGAAATGTTGTTGTTGTTATATAGCATTTTTTTCATTTTGAGGCTGTTGGAATACCGGTGATAAAAGACCTACATATACGAATATTATTTGTAGACTCGTATTACTTCCACTTCACGGGTGGTATTCAATTGTCTGATTGATATAAAAGTAATTTGAGTGCAAGCATTCAGAGATACGTGCCATGATTGCGTATGTCAGATATATCCTGAATTGTAAATGAAATATATGTATTAAAAATATAATAACGTTATGTGCACGTTTCTGGAGAAAGTTCCGTTGTTATATTAACGAAGTCAAACAAAAAGCTAAACTATCTACTGTAAATTATACCTATTAGATATGTAAGTAACTGAGTGGGTAACGTAATAGTAAATTTGTTCAGATATAGCTCTGGTTAGTCAAGTATTCAATACTAGTAAGACTCGTTCACCTAGATCGGTATTTTTCGTTACAAAATGCTTCTTGATAGAAACTGATTAGTAAATCTGATGTCAGTTTCACTTATACCGGAGTTTTGCTTCAAGAATATCTGCAACAATAGAGATAGGTAGTAAAAAGGGTGCTCTTACAAAAACGCTTAGTAGTGAGAGAGTTACTCTGATTCGTATTTTCCGGCCTTCTGTAGTAGGGTATGTATGCAGGAATTATTGGTATGGAAAATCCCAGGAATTTTCTAGATATTGATAGTACCGAGACGGGAGGTTTTTTAGTACAGATTTTCTTCGAAACGTTTTCTCTACTAAGTTGGAGTCGGCTTTCAGTCTAAGTATGAAACAGTCGAACTTCGATATTTTCCGTGAAACGATCATCGCCATCTGACCTGAAACTCTCTAAACTGAAGTTCTATACTTGTCAGACTTTTTAGGGTTCCAACTACCCGTAACGAATACCGATGCCGAAAACCGGAACCGATGGCATAATGTGTGCTCTCCGAGGCACGGAGAGGTCTCGATATGTTAAGAATAGTCACGTTAGACTGACCTACCTACCCGTACGTTAGGAACTGCGCCTCAATGTTTCACTAATTCAGTAATTATAAATAAATAAAATAAATAAATAAATATTCTACGACATCGTACACAGCGCTTTCTAGACCCAAAGTATAGCATAGTTTACCTAGCTTGTGTTATGGGTTCTAGAATGCGGATAAACATACTTATAAACTTTTTGTAAGTACATACATATTATACATAGTAACACCCAGACCGATGCAAATTGATGAATACAAATATTTGCACTGAGTGGGAATCGAAGCCACGCTCCCTGTCGTAGCAGTCGAATGCACTACCGCTACGCCACAGAGGCCGTTTTTGTCGAACACATCAGAATCCTATAAACTGTTGTTTACCCTCTAATCCAAATAAAGAGATATTTTCGTTTTAGTATCGATTTAAGGCACGGTGACAATTGCAAGTACCTAGTAAATGGGAAAAATCTAATCAATAAAATTTCTAGTATTATATATCGAGCACTAACATTGCTGTAACTTAAGCTTGGGTTGTTGGGTTTTGATTGGGTTATTATCTCTGGTCGTCTCTTCAATTGATGGAAGGAGCGGAAATTTTGACACAAGATAGGAACTTGTTCTTCTTTAGTATAAATTAAATAAATATTTAAGTTACTCAATTAGAGTAATAGGAAAATATCCCCGTAACCTACAAATTCTAGGCATGGGCACAGTCGGACCACCGAGAAAAGAAATTTCGTTACTCCTATCAATCGAAGCTCCATTGAAGATACATAATAGAGTAAGAAACTTTTAAATTGAAACGACTTATTTAAGCTTACGTGGTTTGGCCGAAAAGGTAAATGAATCTTAACATTTTAAGAAGTCGTTTCCCCAAGCAAACCATTTACCCTCTCTCGGTTAAAAAATTGACTTATCTACCCCTGTATTCGCGCAACCATTATAATTGCATGCAGTTCATTACGTGTGTAAGTTTAAAGAAAAATATTGTGGCTGCCTTTGATCCAGAACGGCACAGCTTGCCGCTGCGTTTTTGCGTCGTGGTTAGAAAACAATAATTTATTTTTCACTTATCGCTGATAGGAATACTTGCATTAATTTTTAACTATCCTTAATAGGTATCTTAGCTGTGATAGGCATAAAAGCAGCAAAAGATGTTAGTTACAAAAGATTAAATTTCCTCATTTTAGTAGTTTATTAAGTAATTTATAATTTAGTCACTTGACTGAATTCAGTTTTATAATAATCATTCAAAATGTATTTAAAAAAACCTTTTCGGGTACAAGAGGTTTTTAACTACACAGAACTACACACACGATCAATGCTTATGGCATTACGGCTAATTGTACGTTTACGCAATGAGTTAATTGCATGAACGCACAGTACTGTTGGTTCAAATTTAAAAGGCGACAATTATATTTTGTTTCAATTGTTCAGAGTTTATGTTATTATGCTTTTAGTGTGTACCTACTATATTTCTACGATTTCTACTAATTGTAACTACATAATAGCTGTACTAGGTATGGTAGACTTAAAAGCACTTAGCACTATAAAAACAAATTAATATTGTGACCTTAGCTAGAGATTAGTCTGTATTTATTCAACGTTCCAAAATACATCCACCACATACATAATTCTGATTTCTGAGGCTCCACACTGTGAATCAAGCAATCCTACAGAATCAAAACTAAGTAAACCTATCCGCTAATAATCTAGCTGCCAAATTAACGGGTACTATAAGTATTAGTTACACAAGATTGAGGAAGTAAAAGAACAACATTCTGAATCTCATAAACCGATTGCCCAAAGAACAGTGAGAGTGGTGAATGAATAATTCTTCTGTAATGAAAAAATGGAACACACACAGATAAAGCTCAGACAAAGGAGAGCTAAATGTACCTTAACAAGACATTTTTCCGTATTTACTTAAAAAAGAACAACTGCAGTTGTACATTAGTTTTAACTTGAATTGTTATACTCATACCTTCAGAACGATGAATATTTTCACTGAAATTCATTGTACCTACCGTTTTAATGTGATACGACAACAAATACCTAGATATTAGTCGTCATGTGATTATTTCATCTAGTTTCCTTCTTACCCTGTTCTGATAAGTTTCACTTCCCATGATTGTTTCATACTGGTTTGTAAACAATTTGTTAAATATTTAAGGCTTATAGTCTCTATTTAAATTAATTACGTTACCATACAATCAGATAAGAAGCAACGCCGGTCCTAAGTAATTGACATCCTGTTTCGCTTAATAAGAGATTAGATACACGGAATAATTAACCACTTTAATGGCGTAAATTCGTCTTATATGTATGGTTTCTAGCATAGTTTTTGAAAATTAATGATCAAAGGGATATCCTCATAGTCGACATGACAGTATAAAAATGAAAGTCCGAAAGTTATTTCATGTAAGTGTGAATGTTAGGATAATAATAATTATACGGGTTCAGTATTACATTAGTTTGAAATCATGTTACAGTTGTTTGAAGGTTTATCATAGTAAAATATAGATATGTTTGGTGAATGGAGGATGCGACGCTTGTCAAACTGACAACGATCGTTTTAAACATAATGTTGTTTTAATGCATACACCGTACATAGCTAGATTAAAGATTTATGGAAGCCTTCCTTTTAAATTATGACTATTACACTATCTACGTGAACCCACCTCTAACAATGTAGTGTGGTGGAGGATTTGGGGGAAATGTTAGTAATTTTGGTTATTACTAATATACATTAAAAAATCTGTGAAATATTTTAAATTCGAAAACACAAATAAATGATTTGATTATTTCGTACAATACCGAGAGGGGACGACTACAAGGTAATTTATATTATTTTTATATGGAATTGTAAGCACGCAGAGAGGCTCGTCCTGCAGATCTGAAAGCTGGCTGAATGATGATTTGTATCAGATTGAATTTGCCATGTTTGAATAAATTTCTAGAGTACTTTTTTAAGGTTTCTTTGCTCACAACCACAAAGAGCTAACGTTTCTGTCCATTGTCCATCAGGGTTACAAGTAGCCTATGTCAGATCGAAACCACTATTTCCGAATGAGTGCACAGTCGGTGAAATCACCTGATTCCAGCATTTATCTACTATACCACTGATATCTGATAAACATACAGCGAAATAGAGTTATCCAAAATATTAAGGACCTCTACCTCTACAAAATCCCTGCGAGGAGGTTTTCTAGCCCCAAGTTCAATTACAAATGAATAGGTTGAAAAAAAAAATCATAAAATTTGAAAAGGGAAGTGGGTTAAAAATGTTTAAACTATCGGTGCTGCATTTTGTAAAATAAAAAAATGTAAGAGGTACTGGAAAAAACTATGTCGTTACTCAAGTATTACTTCATGGCTTAAACTGTCTTTACAAGTTAGGCAATGTTAAAAGGTTAATAATTTCGTATTTCATTGTTGATTTGTCGATTGAACAAACCAATGTGTCTTTTCGTGTTATCGGGGTCGTGAGATCTAAGCACAAAGAGCACTATGAAAAGCATGCAGTGCGTTGACCTTGATATCGTCATCTCTCTTTAGGATAGTAAGCCATGAGGTCAAGTCGCCAGCGTATTATGGGAAATTGATGACCAGTAGGAGGTTAATACCACCTTTAAATTCATGTTAACTTAATGTAGGCAAAAAATATTGTATTATGGTATTTTAATCAATTATAGGTAGATCATGCAAAAATGTTGGCTGGCGTCTGCTTTCAATGTATGGCAAATGTTAAGTTACCGTCATCCTATGGGCATTTTAAATAATAATTATAATAAAAAATTTCAATGGACCAGTCAACGGATTAGTAACCTGTAATTAAAATCTCATGGAAGAATGAATAAATGGAGTTAAATAAATAAATAATAAATATTCTACGATATCCTACACAGCGCTTTCTAGACCCAAATTAAGCATTTGAACTATAAGTAAGAAGTAAGCATTAAAGAATTGACTATAATAATTATGCAGTTGTATCTTGCGTAGGCGGCCTCCAGTAAATTAATTTAGTTGCCTAATATACATTTATCGAAGGTCTGAGTAACAAATCACCTTATTTTTATACGATTTTTAGAAATGACATTCTTAACATTCATCTCTTGATGAGAACAAAACATGTAGTTAGCAATTACAGCTAGCAAGTTCATCAAGAACCAAGCGATTCGTCACCTCTTTTTTTGCCGCACCATCAACATTTGGAATTCTTTACCAGCACATGTGTTTCCTTCTTCCTACAGTCCCGGGTCCTTTAAGCGGGTCGTGAAAAAGCATCTGATGAGGCCGTCAAGCTGAGAGCCCACCAATTTAAAATTGTATCGGTGCCTGTAATGGTGAATCTCATTCTGGAGACTTTACTTTTAGCTTACCATCATCATTATAAAAAAAAATTGATATATAAGCAAAATAAGGAATAGTTAGGAATAGGAATAATAGAAATCTAACGAACACAACTTACATAGATATGCGTAAGTTACCAGCTGTTACCCAGTAGTTACACTTCTGACCCTAACACAAGAAATTGGTCTATCTGAAGGGATAATGACAATAGTAGTTATGTGGCGTGGTACCCACGATGCTTAGTGAGTAATAATTTTTATATATGATGAAGTTTATTTATTTACCGTGACCATGGCTGCTGAAAAGCAACCGAAACGTCGGGTTCTATGTGAGTAATAAAATAACATAAAATAAATAAATAAATCGGGGCCTAAATAAACTCATGCACAGATCTGGATGCAACCGACTTATGTCCAGCAGTGAATCGCCATAGACTTAAGTGGATTGACTGAAATAGGTTCGAGGTACGGAACCCTAAAAAGAAGTTAGTGAAAATAAGTTGAACTACTAACATTTTAATTATTCAGAAGCCTCCTAGTAGTATTTGAATAAGTTACATCTTATATTATTACAGAACAAAATAAATATATAATAACTTTGAATTTGTGAATTCCTATAAATAAGTGCTCTGCTGCTGTCTGCTGCAAAGGATCTGAATTGTGTTATATCACTTCTGAAACTACGATAGTAATATTATCGATACGATATAATAATCCAACTTCGAAAGAACCCTTGAATATTTATAATAATCATTTAGAACATTCGTTAAATGCTAACAGAAATGTCAATTAAGGTAGATTTCACAAGTTATATCACAGTGTGTTACAGCATGCTACAGGCAAGTGTAATTTATTCTCATCTTATCCTAGATGGAGAGATGCCATTAAGAGGACATTAAATGTTTAATAAGCAATATTAAATGATTTTCCAATGTGTTGAAAAGCTTGAAGCTAAGTGAAAGAACGTTATCTCACTGCTATCCAAAGTAGCAATAAGTCGTCTATGTTTATGACAACTACGTACGTACATACAAATTGTCTTATTTTACACTAAGAAAATCTGTTAAAAACATCAGCGCGTAGTGTATTCACAATACAAGCTAATTTACATGTTTACGCCACACGGGAAATTTCTTTTTCTTGATGTTTTATTGAACAGAAGTGTTCTGTGGAAGGAAATTAGCCGTGCCTGGTAATTAACAAAAAGTAATGGTTCCTAATTGTTACGCAATTAGCTCATATGTAATTAAGACACGAATGAGCGGTGTAATACATAATCTATATGCACTAATGAATGATTCTATAGTGCCGATCATTACAGATTCACAGTTAATACCTTTTAGGTAGATTTCGATGAAATCGATCTACCTATTGGTTTCTTGACTACTGTCGAATTTAAAAAAAAATTCTTCATAGGAGGTCTAGTTATGACCCCCTGAGTCCGAAATGACCACTGGTCAAAAAGTTTATATTTATATACCTATATGTATGTATGGTTCCACTTCCCAAAATTTGCGGTACTCTCACGGTCGCATTTTTGCCCCGATCGCTTTCAAACTGCGGTCAAAAATTGCTTGGGTGTAAACTTAGTTTAAGTTCGTGAACGGGTGGAATCCGGCCTAAGGGGACGGTAGGGCCTCACTTTTTGTGAAATCAGTTTTTCCTCAAAATTTCACGTTCCATGAAAGATATTTGAACCGTTCTAATTTTATCCTATAGTATACATGAATACCAACAACTTTTAGTTATAAACCTATAATACTAACTTTAACTAAAAGTGGAGGGGGGAAAAACCAAAATTTTTCGGGAAAAAAATCATAACTTCTAACCGGTGAACATTCTTGCCGTCGGAAACATTTTTAATCGATAGGCAATTTTTAAGTATAAAATAAATGTCTGAAAAGTTTTTCGCTAAAAGTTACCGTTTTCGAGAAAAAAATATTCCGTCCGTAGTTCTCTATATAAAATAATAATAATTGCTTCACGAAATCTACCTGTGCGTTCCCCCTACGGGAACGGATTTTTTTTTTTCGTGCGTAAATCCCTTTCAGATTTAATACCTACTTAATATAATACATGCAAATTAACAAACAAACTAAAACATAAACTGACCGACTGCCTCAAGATTGTTTTGTCTACATTCTTATTCTAGTAGTTTAGATTCTGTATATGGGACACGATCTATACTACTCACTATTAAACATAGCATTCGGATTGAATTAAATAATATGAATTAAAAAATCGCGGATAGTATCATAAAGGTTGAAATACATACATATATTCTATTTACGCCTTCCTTCTTCCAGGGTAAGCAGACACAATAGCCCGCCTTCTGATCAATTACGTTTATAGAAAAACAGAATTATTGTTGTTGTTAGACACTATCACAAGTTTGGGCGATATCGATCAATCAATTTTGTAGGTTTTTGCACCTTATTTTAATTTAGATTGTTTAGGCGTTATACATTGCATGTAACCCAGATGCTGTTGTATAGGACTAGGTCAGTTAGCAGTCAGCGAAAGTATTTGTTTTCTCTTGAGAGTCGGTCTGCTTTAGCTTCTCCAGTCGCAACCGTATAAAATTTCTTTTTACACATTGAAAGTTATTAGAAAATTGATTTGTGATAGCTAGGTACAAGGTGAAGATTTGATTTAGACTTGGAATAGAAAGCTTAAATATGTTTATTGGTAGGAAAACATATTTTCATAATCTCGTACCTTTTTTTTTTTTTTTTTTTTTCGTGCGGAAGTCCCCTCGGATACCCCCCCGCCGGCTAGCGGGGGCGGTTATGTCGGGCTCGAACCGACTAAAACCGCACGCCGTCTCGGGTCTGCAGACGCCGGGGTGTAAGGTTGCCCATAGAGCATATCCCTCGCACCCCGACTGACCCTGGGCCATCTCCGGTTTCGAGATGGCCCCCTCGGGTTTGGGAACCACGGTGTCCCCGTCTTGCCCCGGTTTGGGGGAGGGGCGCTAGTCGCCCCACCGTCCCGGCCTGCTTCTGCTGGGGTGACAGGCGGCCTCACCTGCCACCCCCAGGCCTGCGCTCATGGAGGACGGAGGTCGTTAAGCGACCTCCGGCGCCTAAGTCGCCTGCGACGCGAGGCGAGCGTGTTGCGGGCTCGGCGGGCCGGGAGGGTTCTGAACCTCTCCTAATCTAATCTCCTCTCCTAATCTCGTACCTTTCTTCCTCTGGTTAAATCTATACAAATAAATAAAATGGAATTATCTATTTGTTATATTAAAATAATAGCTTTTTCTAAAATGCATAAGAATGTTTATACGGTACCTATACCCAAAAAACAAATTTTATAATTTTTATTTGTCTTTGTTTATTTGAATTAGGTAATCTTTATAATGGCTCATGCTGGCGAAATGATACGATGCGAAATGTTACCGTGGCTTATGAATGCTTGTAACACCAGCTTAAAGTACTTGCGCGTTGCCACCTACAATAAACAAAGGGATAGGAAGGGAGGTAAAAATATTCGGTTCTCCAGGAAATGCAACATTTTGCTACTTCAATGTAATATTGGGGGTAAGTACTGCGAAAAGCATTTTTTATTCGTTAATTCTTAATGTGTTTGAAATTTTAATTAATAGTAGATGTGCTAATACATTCGCAACACCAGACGCATCAGTAACACTTTGCCGACCTATTCCTTTGATTTTCATCAGTATCATCTAAACGGTAATACCTTTTTTTTTTTTTTTTTTTTTTTTTTCGTGCGGAAATCCCTTCGGATACCCCCCCGCGTGCCAGCGGGGGCGGTTATGTCGGGCTTGAACCAACTAAAACCGCACGCCGTCTCGGGTCTACAGACGCCGGGGTGTAAGGTTGCCCATAGAGCATATCCCTCGCACCCCGACTGACCCTGGGCCATCTCCGGTTTCGAGATGGCCCCCTCGGGTTTGGGAACCACGGTGTCCCCGTCTTGCCCCGGTTTGGGGGGAGGGGCGCTAGTCGCCCCACCGTCCCGGCCTGCTTCTGCTGGGGTGACAGGTGGCCTCACCCGCCACCCCCAGGCCTGCGCTCATGGAGGACGGAGGTCGTTAAGCGACCTCCGGCGCCTGAGTTGCCTGCGACGCGCGGCGAGCAAGTTGCGGGCTCGGCGGACCGGGAGAGTAATACGGTAATACCTAGTGTAATTGATAGTTGCGAAGTTCAATATCGCGATGTACGTTACAGCGAAAGTTTACTATTGCGATAGACGTTGTTGCCAAAGTTCATTATTGCGATGTACGTTACAGCGAAAGTTTACTACAGCGACAGTCGTTGTCGCGAGTTTTGGTTGCTACTAAAGTGGGTTAGGTTAGGTTAGAACTGTGACCCCAACAGAGGAACCACTGGTCTTTTTCTTTTTAGTATAGAACTTTCGCGACAACGTCTGTCGCAGTAGTAAACTTTCACTGTAACGTACATCGCGATAATGAACTTTCGCAACTATGAATTACACTCGATAATACCAGCTGCATCCGAGGCTTTCACCTCGAAGCCAGGAATTCGCTGATTCTTTTTCTAATTTGGCTATTTGACATCCCAACCCTCAAAGAAGCTGTACCAGCTAGCTTGTGAGGTTGACTTGGGTCCCAAAGATATTAGTAGGACATCGACTCTGATCATCAGTGGGAATATCATAATATTGCAATGAATATGTTTGACTGCAATTGTCTATGCGGTGGAGTTACTTTTCCCATTAGTGATAGTACCGCATACGTATAATATATTAATATTAAGCCCTTCTTTTTTAACGAAACTGCTCAGAATCTGTTTCTGTATGAACGGTAGGCTGAAATGGTTATTGCTTATTTAGTTGAAACATTTTTTCTAAGCAACAGGGCATCAACATTGCCTGACGCAATTTTGATGCCTTGTCGTTTAGGTATTAGATATAAACTTAAAATAAATGTGTTGGTACAAATATTAAAATGAATACTAATTTAATTTAATATTCGACATGTACTTCGTATTTGCATATACAGCAGGGTAGTATCTGTAGCATCAGGATAGTATCTCATTTTATAACAATCAGGAACTTATGGAAAGTTCGATGGCTCAGGGTATACCTGTTCATATTTATATGTAAATATGCAAGACTGACCATCAATTAGTTCATTGAAATGAAAATGTGATTAAGTTCGTAGTTGACATTATTTTGTTAAATCAGTAGGTACTATTTTTGGTTACATAACTAAAGTTGTTTCCACCATAAGATCAAAATAACTACGGTCATATGACATACTGTTTAAAATACTTCCGGTATTTCATAGAGGTTTGTAATAACTAATGGACGAAATATGTAAAGGTCAACTCACCTTCGATCAATTCACCTACAGTTGAAATAATGGATGATTCACCTGCTGTAGATTTATCAGTGGTCCTTATTTGTAGATCAAATAAGTAAGTTAAGAAATACAAAGAAAAATACTAACACGTAGTTAGGTCGTCAAGTTAATGAACCACCCACCCAACAAGGCCAAGTCATTTAGATTTAAAGTAGAATAGAGTGGAGTGGACTGGAGTGGAGCGGAGCGGACAAGAGTAGATTAGGTTAAGTTAGGTTAGAGTAGTGACCAAGACTGGCCGTGACTCGGCGGTCGCTGCTTATTGCTGCTATTGGTTATGTATCTCAACATTTATTTGGGGTGTGTAATATGTTTCACCAACAATAGAGGGCATCTGTTGATAATGGTCAGTATTCTAGCCTAACCTAACCCTAATTATTCATTAACTGTTACATATTATAAAAACATTAAATTCACCTACCGGATTTCTAAGTGGTCAATATCTATAAAATATAGTTATTAATACCCAAAAAACATTGAATCATAGTTTTGTTTATAATAATGAGCTCATTAAGTTGTAGTCAACACGGTAATTAAAAGAAAAAATAAATGACTAACAAATTAAACATTTGAAGCAATAGCTTGTAATATTTCAACTTGTGCATACTCTGGGATTTCTCTTAAAATATTTTCTATTATTTTTAATTTATGCTCATTCTTGGTATCACTATCCCCATTTGCGTTTTCAATAATTTTACAACTTTTACAGCCATAATTACAATATTACTATCAACTTGTGCTCAGTTCAAAATAAAATGTCATTAAACACTACTACAATTGTAATTTTGTAACTACCCACCACTTTAGAAATAAACGCGTAGTATTAACAAACCGTAGGCGGTCCAATAGGTATTTCAAACATAGTTGAAATATCTAATATCTCAAAAAACCAATAGATGAATCGTTCGTTAGTGCATTTGATTTTAGTGCAATCAAAATTAGATTAATAGAACAGTAGTCGAGTCAACCAATATACGTTATGAACATGTGTGATTCAACTGTATTTACTTCTTAAGGCTTTCACGGCCGGCGTTGCAGGTAGAATATACTGCTTCCGGGCTGTTTGGCCGTGGTCCATCGGAAACTTGTGTTCCAGACTTCATCATCAGTGGTACACGTCGGGACGCCGTCGAGTGCGGAGAACCTTACTCGGCGGCGAACTCGGTGCGACTGATGTAAAGGCCCGAGTCACTGGCGTATTTATAGGTGCAATGGGAGGGGCTAAACAACGTGATCGCTCCTGATTGGTTGAGAGCTGCGCAACCGATGCGCTCGATACTGATTGGTCGAGGCTAAGCAAAGGGGATACCGGGGATGGTGGCGGCTTCGTCATGTTTGAATTGTGATGACGCGCGGATCTCAGTGCTGGATACCAATCTTTTTGGAGATGAAAACCTTCTTTTTTTCTATTAAAATTATTGGGATGCTTGAATATTTCGATGGCTTCTCGACATAGCCGTGGGAAGAATTGTGAAGTGGTGGCTAGAACCTTCGTGTTCTGAAATTTGATGGTATGATTACCATCCTCCTGGGTGTGTTCCGCAACCGCTGACTTGTCGAAGTGGCCGAGGCGGCAATTTCGTTCATGTTCTGAAAGGCGGGTCTTGACGCTTCTTTGAGTAGTGCCCACGTATACCGAGCCACACGAGCAGGGGATTCGGTAAACTCTAGCCGAAGATAGTGGGTCACGAGGGTCCTTGACTGAACGGTGAAGATTACGTAACTGCGTCGTGGGCTTGAAAATAGGCTTAATGTTGTAAGCTTCTAGCAGTCTCCCGATACGATCCGTTGTACCATAAATGTATGGCAAAAAGGCCTTCCCTACAGGGGCAGGTTTCTCCTCATCCTGGTTCGTAAGAGAAGATTTCCTCGGATGAAGAGCTCTTCGTATCTCCCGGGCAGAGAATCCATTGGCTTGGAAGGGCGAGTCCAGGTGGCGTAACTCGTTTCTAAGGTGTTGGGGCTCACAGATGCTCTTAGCTCGGTGGACCAGGGTCTTGATGACTGACATTTTCTGTCTGGGATGGTGGTTGGAGTCCTTGTGTAAGTAACGGTCTGTGTGTGTAGGCTTTCGGTAGACCCGGTGACCAAGGCTGCCATCCTCTTTTTTGGATACCAGGACATCGACAGAAGAGGAAATTTGACAAGCTCCCAAGAAAACAAGAGTCTGGTCCAAGTCTGGATAAACGCCTCGTAGTAGTCAACCTGTCAGACCACCAACTGTCTGAAGAGGAGAGTTCAGTCTTGAGCAAAGGGGAAAATTTTGCCATTACCCCAAGATCAGTTCCGGTGGAAGATATCATCGCCAACGTTGAGGCAAGCTTGCGCAAGCTTCCCGAGGAACTGGCTGAGAGGGTCCGCCAAGAGTCCTCCAGAATTCTACAGAAAGCCAAGCCACCGAGGAGCAATATCACGGAGAAAGAGTGGAAAGCCTTAAAGAACCTAAGGGCTAATAAGGATATTGTTATCCTAAAAGCTGACAAGGGTAATGCCACAGCAGTCCTCAACACCAAGGATTATGAGACCAAGATCAAAGATCTTCTCGACCCGGCCACCTATAAGGAGATTCCAAAGGACCCAACGGCAAGAATCTTGAGACAGGTAAACAACCTGATCAAGAGTTCGTCTATTCCAGAAGAAACGCAGCGTATTATCAAGAAGTCTGAAGCTCTGCCACCTAGGCTGTATGGGTTACCAAAGATCCATAAGCCTTCAGTACCGCTCCGGCCCATCGTGAGCGCTATTGGCTCACCCACTCATCCAGTCTCGAAGTATCTCACCGGACTGCTTCAACAACATGTTGGATCCTCCTCGTCATACATCAAGGACTCGCGCCACTTCGTGGAAAAACTTGAGAATCTCAAACTACACCCGGATGATCGTCTGGTCAGTTTCGATGTCGTCTCTTTGTTCACGAAAGTTCCAGTCATGGAAGCTATGTCACGTATCCGACCGCTGTTCTCTAAGGACATCGCAGAGTTGTTCGAGTTCGTGTTGACGACTTCATACTTCCAGTGGAACAACACGTTCTATGAACAAGTGGAGGGTTTAGCCATGGGAAACCCCATCAGTCCTGTAGTTGCGAACTTCTATATGGAATTCTTCGAAGAAGCCGCTCTTGAACGAGCGCCCAAGAAGCCTAAGGTCTGGTTCCGCTACGTGGACGATACCTTAGTGGTTTGGAGTCATGGAGACACGGAGCTGACTAAGTTCCTGAATCACCTGAACAGCATCCATCCGAACATCCAGTTCACCATGGAGGTAGCGAAGAACGGAGACCTGCCATTCCTCGATGTCCTGGTATCCAAAAAAGAGGATGGCAGCCTTGGTCACCGGGTCTACCGAAAGCCTACACATACAGACCGTTACTTACACAAGGACTCCAACCACCATCCCAGACAGAAAATGTCAGTCATCAAGACCCTGGTCCACCGAGCTAAGAGCATCTGTGAGCCCCAACACCTTAGAAACGAGTTACGCCACCTGGACTCGGCCTTCCAAGCCAATGGATTCTCTGCCCGGGAGATACGAAGAGCTCTTCATCCGAGGAAATCTTCTCTTACGAACCAGGATGAGGAGAAACCTGCCCCTCTAGGGAAGGCCTTTTTGCCATACATTTATGGTACAACGGATCGTATCGGGACACTGCTAGAAGCTTACAACATTAAGCCTATTTTCAAGCCCACGACGCAGTTACGTAATCTTCACCGTTCAGTCAAGGACCCTCGTGACGCACTATCTTCGGCTGGAGTTTACCGAATCCCCTGCTCGTGTGGCTTGGTATACGTGGGCACTACTCAAAGAAGCGTCAAGACCCGCCTTTCAGAACATGAACGAAATTGCCGCCTCGGCCACTTCGACAAGTCAGCGGTTGCGGAACACACCCAGGAGGATGGTAATCATACCATCAAATTTCAGAACACGAAGGTTCTAGCCACCACTTCACATTTCTTCCCACGGCTATGTCGAGAAGCCATCGAAATATTCAAGCATCCCAATAATTTTAATAGAAAAAACGAAGGTTTTCATCTCCAAAAAGATTGGTATCCAGCACTGAGATCCGCGCGTCATCACAATTCAAACATGACGAAGCCGCCACCATCCCCGGTATCCCCCTTGCTTAGCCTCGACCAATCAGTATCGAGCGCATCGGTTGCGCAGCTCTCAACCAATCAGGAGCGATCACGTTGTTTAGCCCCTCCCATTGCACCTATAAATACGCCAGTGACTCGGGCCTTTACATCAGTCGCACCGAGTTCGCCGCCGAGTAAGGTTCTCCGCACTCGACGGCGTCCCGACGTGTACCACTGAAGATGTCGACCGCAGTCATCGACGAAACGTCTGGAACACAAGTTTCCGATGGACCACGGCCAAACAGCCCGGAAGCAGTATATTCCAACTGTATTTACGTTGAAAATTGTTAAGATACGTGTAGTACAGTAGTAACGTAACCTATTATTTATCTATTCTGTGGCTTTTGCGAATGATAGTTACGAGCTTGAGATCAAAAACGTTTCTTTTGTTACTTGACGTATGTCATTGATTAAGATTAAAATTAATATTTTTAGTACTGTTCCAATTTATAAGTAACATGTAGGAAGTATGTTCAAAGATGAGCTTTTTTAGTTTCCGGCAGCACGACGACTTACTAAATAAGTTTATGAAATTCAGTTATGGAAAGTTAGTACCTAAGTGTACAATTTACGGGATCATACTTTATCCAGTAAACCCAGAATTTATTTAAGTTGGAAGGATAACGGAGAATTTTAGCCATACCCGTTATATACGTTAGCCATTATCTAGAAAAATAAACATAAATTAAACCTTATGCTGATGACGTCGTATGTCTATCGATGCACTGATAAAGCATTTATTTTGAATTTAATGTATTTAGGTATGTTGAAAGACAAATGCCGTATCACACTTACCTACCGGGACAAGAACAAAGGGTAATATGTAGATACTAATAGTAGGGTGTTTCTCTATAGACCTAACTAAATTAATAATGGAAATGAAAAAAATGCGTCATCTGATCGAATGATCTACAAATTTTAATTATGATGTTTGAAATTCATTCTTTACAACATAATCAACCGTCTTAGCTTAAAGTCAAAAATTCTGGGTTTCGAATTACATAACATCTGTAAAATCGAATCTGTCTGAATCAGAAAGTGAAGTACTTTAAGCGCCTATTTAAAAGTTTGCATTACAATATTTTTAGCTTAAAGAAATGATATTGTTGTATGGTAAATCCATATATTTATGGATTTAATAATAACTGGCGAAACGTGGGTGCTAGCACCTCTGCCTACCCCTTCAGGGATATAGGCTTGAGTTTATGTTATGTTATGTTATGATTTAATAATCAGGATAATTTTCAAAACTATTACTATAGTAATCCAATCTAATACTATAGGTACGGAAGGAGCTGTGGAAGCGGTAAAATTAGTCAGCTGTTACCAACGACTGTCATAAAACAGGCGTTGGAGCTGAAACAACGTCATTGCTATACGCGACACGGTCTGATAATCCTGATCAATGCATCTACAAACAGCTTAAGTGCGCACTTGTTAAGTTATAATAATGTCATTATGTACCTTTAATATGTACTGTTGTTGGTTTTTATACTTGAAGTTACTAAGATTTTAAATATTCGTACGTAACTTGCCTTGACTTCTTCCTATTTGTTGCAATACGAAAGTTGTTTTTTATATATGCTTTTTATTAACTTGACCTGTATCTGGGTATTCAGATTCTCATACTATCAAATAATTTGCAATATATTAATTTAATAAGTTTTATTATTAAATGAATATAATTCGTCAAAAAAAATAAACATATAATTTAAGGTTTTCCTTAAATTAAACTTGTAGTTGATTAGTGACCTGAAAAAAGTAGTTCGGTAGACTGAATACCAAAAATGGGGGATTGTGTGCTATGGCGTAGGACGTTTGCGGCGCAACGTAACTTGCGCGTACACCCCGGCGTCTGTAGACCCGAGACGGCGTGCGGTTTTAGTCGGTTCAAAAAAAAAGGTAGCCTCGGCTAGTAAAATTTTTCTGTGAGGCTGAGCCAGCATGGAGCGCACAGTTTAACGTGCAGTCGAACAGAAACTGCGCGTGCCTATATGAACTCGTCTTGTAGCCAATCTTGCACCAAACCGTGCATACATAGATAGATAACACTTTATTTGTACACCATTTACATACATACATACGCAAGTAGCATACACAAGTAACATTAATTATTGTTAATAGTCTTATTGCAATTTACATATTTTTTTTTGTAAATACGTACATATTATACATAGAAACTTTCAGTCCAATGCAAATAGACATATTCATGAATACAAATATTTGCACTGAGCGAGAATCGAACCCTCGCCCCCTGCCGTAGCAGTTGAGTGCACTATCGCTACGCCACAGAGGCCGTCACATATACGTATAAATACAGTGTGTTATAACATATTTTTGGCTGATTAGAGAAATTGGTGGAATGAGCTGGCGTTTCCAGTCTCAAATCGTAAGCTTTTTGCATGTGTATAATTTAAGAACTTAAACAGTTCTTTAAGATAGCTGAGTGTCAACGAATTTAACAAAATATTGTAAAGAAAGTAAGTGTATGAGTATTCCAGCGAAGACGGATCGGCAACCACTTGAACATTTTATGGAAGTCAGATTTTAGGGAAGTGTATATATTTGCGCAAGCCAGATATAAATCGAGTTCTGCTTCAGTAAGCTTCAGATAGCTGATATCGAAATAGTGAAGAATCGGAAGAAGTGTTTGAGCAAGCGCAATCTTAGTAGCAGTAGGAAGAAAATTTCGCCACCTACCCAATGAACCGCAAATAGTTTGCGACTTACGTCCTGTATCTGAGAATCCCAGGATAAGGTGCTGTCAATTAAGATACTCAGGTTCTTGACCTTCATACTGATCGGTATGGTGCTTTTGTTCAATTGAGTTGCAGGCTGTTGGGATCAATCTATTTACGAGACCATTCTGGAGCTTTCAATAACATAAACCTGAGTTTTTGTAGGGTTAATTTCAAGCCCAAAGTCCGCATTCCACCTAAATATACGGTCTAGGTCCATATTAATTGTAGTAAGTGCATCTGATAATTAATTGATATGAACATAAGTATATATCTGTAAATCATCCGCATAAAGTGTAGGTGGTAGGCTGAAACTAATTGACTGGAATAAGAAATTATAAAAAATTGCGAAGAGTAATAGGGAAAGCACGCCACCCTGCGGAACATAAACAGTAGCATTGCACCATCAGGAAATAAGGAGGACATAAGGTCGTAAATTCGAAAAATTATCGCCTTCACTGCCTTCAGTTCTTTAATTCGTCCTCTATTAGTATAATAAGGACATTGCACGTCCCAACGTAGTCCGTTTTCGCCATATAACTATATTAGTTTACCCATACGATCCAAAAGCAAGGCAAAAGAAAACCGTCTGAGTATGCGCGGCAAATCGAATGATTCACTTTTGAAAATCGACAAAAACCGACAACGCCCGGTTTGAACCGCAGCGGTACGTTTGGGCGAGCAAAATTTAGTTGCCCAGACACAGAAGACTTTTTATAATTCATTTACGTGCTGAAGTAGGCTCATTAAACTTTATGGGACTACTTATAAATTAAAGTAACAGTTCACAACTATCATTTGGATCTTAGGTTTCCTTGTTCGGGAACCTGGAGTTGTATTTTAGGAAATCTCTTAAACTATGAAAAATATGGAAAGAAAATGTAGTATGTGTCCTAATGGAGGCTGAAATGAAGCTTATTTGCATAATATTGCACCAGCAAAAATTCCAATTGCATGTAAATTATATAGGCCACAAATGTAAATTTTGCGAACATATTTAGTACTATCTATAAGCTATCTTTCTGGTTGCTTTATATTAGATACTCTTTAATGCGCACCAAATATAAAATTTAGTTGTAGGTACAATGGGCGGTCTTATCGCAGTTTGCGATTACTTCCCGACAACCTTTTCAAACTGTCGTGGTGGAAAAATTGCCAGTTGGAGTTAAATACTTCCTCAATTGAATGACTCTAATCTGTGTGGGGACTCAGCTGCCCTACTTCTTACATGTCAAAGTAAACAAAACATCGTAAATTAGCTTTTGCATGCAAGTTGTGATTAGTAAATTGTCTTTTGATGCAACAACAAGGAAACCACGGTTGCGAGACTCCATACTGTATAGGGTATTATGATACACAATAGTTTGGGAGCATCGGACTAGAACTCGTACCACGTAATCGTTATGTATGTTATGTCACAGTACATATTGAGGTCGGTCAGTGATGTGCTGGTCATTAGGCCGTGGTTTTGGAGGTCTAACGCGAAAAGAACGAGATGAATTGCTGTTCTACATTGATAATGTCATTTTAAATTATTCTTATTAATAAGAGACTAATTATTTGTTCGGTATGTTACGTAATATATGAACATGTGAATTATGACTCGATGATTTGAGGTTATGTGTTTTGAATAAAACAGATAGTGTTGTTGTGGTACTTAACTATATATTACTTGGTTGGATCAAAATACTTCACTGACCTCTGTAGTCTAGAATTAGCAATATTTGTTTAATGTGTAAAAGTAAGAATACGGCTGGCCGAACGCATAGAATAATGGTCATGCTCTCATATTTAAGACATGGAAAACCTAAAAATTTAAAAGGAGTTATATATGCTAATTATATAATCAATACACAAAAACAACATATGACTAGAGACAATAATAACAAGAAAATGTCATAATAAGAATCAAAATCAATAATAATAGTAGGTTAACATTACATGTAATTATGATTAATTAAAAATTCGGAGTTAGTAGGTCAGACGGCAGTCGCTCCCACCAAAACCGTATAAGCCAAACCAAAAGGAGGAGAAGGAGTAAGCGGTTCCCGAGCTCCGAGATGAAAGCCTCGGATGCAACCGGTAACAACGCTAAGATGATGCTGACATCATATTACCCAATGCATACATACAATTTAATTAATGCATGTTCGGTAACCTTCTCACCAATTATGCTATATGCTTGTACCAGAGTAAGCCATTTTTACGACATTTTATGCTAAAAAATAATGTGAACAGGAGGCTTACCATGACGCGTTAAAAAGCATTCCTATTACGAGCGAGAAACAGGCATGGAGCTATGCACTCTATATATGTAGCTGAATCCTTCTTTCTCAGCCAGAACACAAAACGGTTTAAACGTCATGGTAAGATACCGGGCTTAAAAATATAATATTGTCGCAGCTATGAAAGTAAATGTCGATCAATGAAATTCAATTTACATGTATTAGCTTCCAATTAATGCCGTTCAGTCAAAAGCTTCTATTTGGATTTATATCATGTGAAAATCTAAAAATGAACAAGTAGACAGGGTAAGACATTTGGTTTTATATCATGTTTATTGTTTTCCACTACAGGGTGACAGATGATTGTTAACCATATATCATGTTATGATGATGACCAGTTTGGGTTCAGGGCAGGGTTGTCATCCGAAAGTGCAGTGTTGTGTCACTTATTATTCACAGTGAGGGACGCTTCTCTATGCTTGCTTTGCTTCCTGGATCTGTTGCAAGCTTTTGATTGGGTTCATTATGATATACTTTGGAGGAAGTTAGACAGGATCAAACTACCAACAGAATTGATCAAGTCGTGACATGGAAGCCAAGTCAATAGGGTGCAATGGTCAGGGGATATCTTAGCCAAATGGGATAGATAGCGGGGTAAGATAGAGGAGGGGGGGGGTGGGCTAGGATTGGGTGTCACAGAGACGACTTATGCATCCATAATATTGGAGGAAACCCAATTTTCAGTACTAACATTTTTACATTTTTTTTAGGAATGACAAATCCAAATTTTATGTTTTTTTTGTGTTTGAATGAGAAAACATTTAGCTAACAAACAGCAACTTATATTACATTTTTGAAAAGTGACAGCTGTTAAGTAATACGAAATTTGTCATCAAAATGGATAGCATTTAGGAAGTACTGTTTTTGAAGATCGAATTAATTTAGCAAGCGGCCAATAAAAACAAAATTTAATACAGAGTTGTAAAATCTTGAAATCAACTTTCAAACAAAATATAAATAATGGAAATTGTTATTAAATTACAGGAATAACGAACTCATGAATTTGTAAGAAATTTTCGGCAATTTCATAGGTAAAGACCTATTATTAGCACGACATGGTGCGTGGTGAGTGCGTTAACCAGTGGCCTTAGGAAATTGGTGGCACAATGTGAAAAGTATGCCAACACACACGGCCTACTATCTAACTGTAAGAAATCGGCATTCATGGTGTTTGGGACCTGACCCCGGACCTTCATGATGATAACGACAATGAAAGGGAGCGAAGGGCGATGTCGATTAGAGCGAACATGTTCGCTCGCAGGTTTGCATACTATAAACTTAATATTAAAATCACGCTTTTTAGAGCATACTGCACAACATTTTACACATGCAGCCTGTAGGCTGAATACCGTGTAACACCAGAGAGTTTGTCAAGACAAAACAAATGAGCCCAAACTCGATAGGTTTATCTTGTCTAGCTTAGGAGCTCCTACGGCCAACTTCCGTTTCCATTATCGAACTCTGAATACCATGTCACATCAGAAAGTTTGTCAAGATAAAACAAATAAGCCCCAACTCGGTAAGTTTATCTTGTTTAATTTATTTAGGAGAGCCTATGGCCCCTTTCCAACTTTATCATTAGACCAATTCCATGCTACCATATTATTTAATTTATTGTCTTCCAAACTAAACGTGCATGCAAAATTTCATCTCAATCGGTTGACCGACCGACGGTTAAAACCCTCACAATTCAGTTGCCAGATTTGACCCGAACTAACATACATACATTCAGAGCAAGTTAAATAAGGGCTTTTAAAAAGAATCCCATGAGAAACATAAATTTAAAATGAGAGCCAAGTTATCAACTTCAACGATAAAAAAGTTAAGAGCTATATGGGTGCTAAATACTGTGCAGAAAATCCTGAAATGTTAGTTACAAGAACCTAAAACATTCTAAAATAAATGGATATAACAAATTCTTGTTTCTTGGTGCTACCAGAATACTTTCTACTTCATAGGTAATCTAAATTCTTGCTTGTAATGCAATTATTTCGCTTGGGATGTAATATAAGCTCAAGATTTGATTTGCCTAGTTTTAGCCATTAAACCAAATTTCACATTAGTAACAAATAGACTGGGAGATGATGACAGAAAATTCCATTTATTTGTATCAGTATGGCGACTCTTCAGGAGTCTAATTATCAAATGACGAAAAGGAAAAAGATGGTCAAAGCGTTGGTTTGTTGTGTATTTTTTTTACCCACTTTTCATGAGAAAGGGTTTCGCGAGACATGATTCGCCGCATGTTTTCATTTTAATACAGTATTTTATACGGGTTTCTTTTATACTATATACAGGTAGGTGGAGTTAACTTGGGCCTTAATTGGTACGAAGTTAAAATACAATAATACAGCGGAGGCTCCTCACAATGTACCTACAAATAGCTGAAAAATGATGTATATTTCCAGTAGGTCTCAAAACATTTTTAAATCAATAAGTCGGATCAACCAGTCAAGAATCACTGGAAGGTAACTTGTCTGGGTACTACACTTTCACATTATTGTACTTTTCGTAGTAGAATAATTTTAAATTCAAACTTGTAACACGGTTGTATATCATCACTTTCTTTTGCAACAATTGTATATATATATTCACCTAAGGTATTGTAGAAAACTGCTGCCATATCAAACGACATCACTACATATTATAAAACAAAGTCCTCCGCCGCATCTGTTCGCGATAAACTCAAAACCGCGCCGATTTTCATGCTTTTTGGATGGAATGGATAGAGTGGTTCTCGAGGCAGGCTTTAGTATATAATTCGTCAAGTTCTTGTACTGGCTAAAATATAATGTTATTTGTTGGAAGTATCGGAAAAAAATAAGCCGTCTTTTGAGAGCTTTTGACGAAAAAGCTGACTAAACCCTTTGAGATATAAATATAACTAATAACTATTGAGCTATTCCGATATGCACAACAAGTCTAAAATCTAAAATGGAGATTTCTCCAAAGGCTAAAATAAAGGCGACCTATCATTGAAAGCAATTTCTTGTAAATAACCTTAAGATGATCATAAATTTTCGGTCCGTCTGTTGTTGAACATCTAGATTTCTACAGGGAGAAAGGATTCAATTTCGGACAAAAACCCCATTTTACCCTATTTTTAACCACGAGCAACCGAAAAGGTAAGCAGCAGGCAAGATGAATAATTTCGGAGAAGCATGTCAATTTCGTTTTTGAAAACGATTTACAATATGCAGCAATGTATCAAACTATGATGACTTCTAAAAAACTGTCGGTGGCATCTTCTAGTAAGCATTTAGTCTAGAGAGCATTTATCACTGCTTATAAGAAGATTAGTAGTAAAGCGTATTAGCACGTGTGTACAGTCAGCTTGAAGCTAGCAGAAAGTTGAACACTATCAAGGAAATGTTTTGAAGCTACTATAGATACTATTAGTGAAAAGAGCGCCATGTATAGTTTTTATTACCAGTCACCTCTTCGTTTGGCAGGATATTTGCGGGGACACTTACATACAATAATTTTCCAAAAACGTGTTTGTTCCATTACTTCATAATCAACTACTTAGATTCTCATCTGATTCTGAAATGAAACATGTTGGTATGACTTTAAAGGCGTTATTTACACTTTGGTCTTGGTGGAGCCCCATACACCCTAGTACTGTGCATGTATATGTCAACGTCAACGGGCTCCCAAAGCAAACTCATACGGGGCTTGAACTTTTTTTTTAAATACCACTAAGGTGGCAGACAAGCACACGGCCCACGCGATGGAAAGCGGTTACCGCGGCCTATGGACGTGTGCAACACCAGTGGCGTCACACTCGCGCTGCCGACCCTGTCAAGGAAAGTGGATGGGAAAGGAGTTTGGGAGGGGATGGGAAAGGAGTCTCTCACTCACCAAACGGGACGTAACAGTTCAAATCCTGTTACTTGGCGTCGATATTCTGTGAGAGGGTGGTGCTTCCCCGGTCGAGTCGGCCCATTCATGCAACGGCCAAAATGACTGTTGCTTGACTCTACCACTTCGAAAGAATTTTAAAATAGGATATTAAACATACAAATTCTAAAATATATGAGAAGTCGTGCTTGATATTTATAACCGTCTATTACAAACAGGAACTACACTTAAATGGCCAACGTGTTTCTCGTGGATTAGTATTTAATTAAAGACCTGAATTGTGAAATATATCTTACCTTCCTATGACGTGTGACGTATGACGTGAAGTCGGCATTTGCTCCCTTAAAAAGCCAAGATAAACCAATAAAGAATGAAGAGTAGGAGAGCGGGTCCTGTGCTCCAAAGTGCAAGCATTGAATGCAACCGAAATTAGTGCTTGTATGATGATGATGAAAGTGTCGCATTTATTATACAAGTGCACAAAAAAGAAGTTTATTATTTTCGGGGTTTTCAGGGTGAGGTTCTTTATTCTACTATAACTTCAAAATGTCTGTACATATTTGAATTGATGGTGTACGTAGAAATCGTTACAATCCTTGCATCATCCTGAGTACTATTAGCTACTTTTTAGTTCGTTTTTTGAGCAGAGCAGTAATGTTTTTTAAACCGATAATCTAGCCATTTGCTGATTTTCCGCAAGGAATTGTTCATACCACCTAAACAGTATTTTCCTTACCACCCACCTATTTTCATTACAGGAGTTATATGAGTTTTTACAAGGTTCTAGTCATTAGAAAGCAGTGTATTTTGCAAGCGTAGGGTCACCTGGTCCCGCCGGTAGTGGCATATACTTGCTTAATGTCGTGCACGTGCCTGGCGTGCGTCGCACATACTGCCAAGGATTCATGACAACAAATATTGTGTAACAACCGATCATCATAATTATGTATTGATATATTCATAAACAGCAGAGTCTATATTTTTAGATTTTAGATATGAAAGTGTCAAGTTTTGATTTTAAATTCAAATCCTTAGATCTTCCTTCTAAATCTCAGAGTATTTATTTCGATATTCTACAAATTTTCAACATTTTCTATTCTGTAGCTTCTTTTTATTACCAGGTTGATCTGGAATATCTTAGAAAAAACCAAGAGATTTTTATCTGTGGACGTTTGATAGTTCTAACCGGTATTTTATGTGCAAACTGTGGCCTGGGAAAGTACCCGTGAAGGTGGAGGGTGACGACTTACGTAGGTACCCGGCAGCGCATGCCACCAAGTGTATGTACCGAGGTACTTATTTATTTTCGCTTTTATTTTACTTATAAAATAAAAAATGTCTATGCATAAATAAAAAATACGAAACAGTGGTATTTCGTATTTTTTGTTCATTTAAGCGTGGGCTTAAATGAACAAAAAATACTTTACTTTAAAAAAAAACAAAAAGCATGCTTTGCTTTCTGAAATGACTGAAATCAGTGTCTGCCGTTTTATTTATTAATTCGTTTATCTTCTCACTTAATACCTCTCGACTTTAATTAGAAGAATGCTTCACTTTGTACAATTAGTTGGAGTGCCCAAGGCATCCACAGGCCACGGTGGCCACTTGCCATCAGATAGGCCGTGTGCTTCTTCGTTACATTAGTATATAAATAAGATTCTTCGAAACTGCCGAAAAAAAATCTTTGCAAAATAAAACAAATTTAACTAAGGATAATAAAACATGAATAAAATCACTACTGAAATGAGCACTTACATTATGAAGTTATTATTGGAGTATATAGGAGATGTTTATTCAGATTCATTTTTCTTTTAGTAAAATACTAGCTGACCTATATAGATACTCGTTCCGTCTAGAATCAAGTTATCTTGGTTACCTCTTCAGCTGAATTTATTTCGTGAATATCGCACAGTATCCCGAGGGGGCCACCTCAAAGCCGTAGATGGCCCCGAGTCAGCCGGGGTGCGAGGGACACCCCAGCATTAGAAACCCAAGACGGTGTGCGGTTATGGTCGGTTCCAGGTCTTTGGAATTGTCAAACTAAAAAACGGCTTCTCGACTTAAAAACGGTCTCACTAACACGACTTTGTTTTAAATATATAGATAAGTAACCACTAGAAAGTTTATCGTGTCTAATAACTTTTTTATGAGATTTTTTTCTAAACTACTCTTACTTTTATTCAAATAATGTTGTTGGTCTGGGGATTTTTTTATTTATTAAAAAGGAAATTCATTTAACATCCCACTGTTCATGACGGTTTCATAATATCAATAGCTGATAATCATGTTTGAAGGAATAAACAAAATTTAAATGCAGTCTATATATGTACATATATTATTTTTACAGCGCATTTAAAGGAAATGGCTGATACAAAATTGTTTTTCACGATTATGTCATAGTTGGTTGTTGGGTAAAAAATTATAGACTATGAATTTGTAACAAGAAACTGATCATAGTATAATTTATGATGACTTGATCAGTCAGATAACAGTTTTGTATAATATTTTGTGATGATCTCAACAATATTGTTTCATACAATTTTGTCGATTAATCAATAATAGACAGTTACCGTAACGACTTTAGCTTTTAGTGGTTACGAAGGAACTTCTCGTTGATTGCTATTCGCATTCAGGCGTGGATTTATTTTTCTTCGTAGCCCTTTATATTGATTACGAACTCGGAAGCGTTTCCCTAAAATGATGTCTTGTTTAATATTTTTGTTTTACAGTGACATTGGCCTGATGTGCTGGTTTCATTTTTGTTACATCACATAACTTTAGAGTAAAAAACGTTGTGTAAAGCTAACAATATTTTTACTTCCATTAAGGAAATAAAAATATGATTAGGTATACGTAACGTGTGTTATGAATGTATTTATGCTTAGAGGTCCAGTTACTCTGTATATCCTGTCAGCCTACGTTATTAAATTAAATTAAATGATTAAATTTGCTTTTACTACTGACTAGTTTTAAGTTAAAAAGTAATAAACGAGTAGACCCGCTTTCGAAGATAAAATATATAAGTTGGGATTACAAATAGAATGAGTGACCAAAATGAAAGTGACGATCGTTTTCCGTGACCGGTTTGTATGTATTGTGGCGGTTGTTGTTTATTTTGTTCAATTTCATTTAACACGTTGTCAAATTATTTTGTTTGTTATGTAGTAACAATCCATTGCAGTAACACCTAGTATAAATTCCGAATACCGGTAACCTTTATTAAATTGCCGCATTCAGTATTACTCGGGATATGTGTAATTATTGAACATGTTATGGTATTACCTTCTTACATATACACGAAGCATATGTTTACCTAACGCGGTAGCCTCAGTTTAATAATATAGGACTTGAACTTACCCGTGAGGCTTTGATTTTCTTCTTAGCCGCTCACCCCTAATCTTCCGCTTTTCTAATTTAATTGTTACACGCCTGAAAAGTATATGTTTGTGATACACGTAGCTCACATAAACAACCACGGGATAGTACTGACTAATGTACCCTGTTGGTCAATATATTTTATAACAAACATCAACCAAATTTAAGTGTTGCTACAGTTGAATGGGAATGACTTTAAATGGAATCACGTAATTTTTTAACGTTTCCGAGTGTTGTAATACCGGTGACTGGTACGCGTGCGCGGCTCAAGAAAGTACTGTGTGGACTGGTTCGTCAGGTGTGTTTGTACTGGTGTTGCGCCTGAACACCGACGACATCGCAGTTGACTCTACTAGACCGGCTACAGACGCCGTACCACTTTCATTGTACCTACTATATGCTTGTGTAAAAGTTCTAATTTATTTATTGATTGATGATGCCCAGATAATATTTCGAGTTCGGAAAATGTCTGATAGAGATCTCAATGCAGGTTTTGTAATTAAATTACTCACGTGCTAAGTTGGTAGTAAAGGTACGAACAGACTACTTGAATTACAATGGGAAAGTAATAATTTTAGTTAGGTCATCTAATTTTTATATATATTTTTTTTATATATTTAGGACACGTCAATTTGACTTCACCTCGCCTGATGGTAAGCTGAAGGTAAAGTCTCAGGAAAGAGGGTCACCATTACATACAAGTACCATGTTAACAATGGTGGCACTCAGCTTGACGGCCTCATCAGATGAGGATTGTTGTCGCAGCACCGCGTGACACGCACCGGTCCCACTAGTGCTGCGACCACAATCCCCCTGCCCGGCTATGCACTTGCTGACCCCTGAACGCAATCTAACCGAAATTGGATTACTATGAAGGGTTTTTCACAATCGTGCATTGTTTATATTGCGCAAATTGTGCAAATTGAATATATGTGTCAACCCCTCAACAAGCAAAATAACCTTATAAGAAGATTGTAAGTCTGTTAATACTAATAAGGGTCTTTTACAGACTTTGTCGCAGACTTTTTTTAACGTATGGAAGGCCCGACGGGCTCGACCCCATCGGTGCCAACGATGAGATCGAACCGACTAAAACCACATGGTGTCCTCTCCAAATGTCCATAGCCGGGTAACTTATAATAGTTTTGGCCAAGCCTTAACTTATTCAATTGTAATAGGTTTTATATTTCATTCTTATAGTTTGTTATGAGACTGAAGTAAAACACTTATATGATACTTTTAATAGTAATAGCATTCCACAAGATCTGATAAACTCTAGGGCATTTGTTTTTAATAAAGCTCATTCTTGAAGTTAGCTACTAGATTATTTTGTAGGACACTTATAGGAATAAGTCTCCTGTTCAATACAGAACAAAGACAAAATAAAATAAGTGCTTGAACTTGAAATATAATGTAATTTATTCCTTTTACAATTTTATATCGAGAGCGCTAGTGCAAAATGGATGATCTTAAGGTAGGTAGTATATAACGAATGAATGTTAACGATGATTTAGCAATAACTAATTGCGTGTCGTTTACAGATCACGTTATCGAATAGAATACTAATATCAAAAATAGTATGTATATAAAACTAATAGGTGTTAATATAAATTAAAATATTTAGCTTATTAGGAATAAATTCAATAAATAGATTATTATAATAAAATATACGCATTGCGGCGTAGATATCTCCTGCAAGTGTTTGTAGAAAAATTAAATAGTCTTGAATAATATCTTGATCCTTCAGTAGATTTTTGCAAGACCACAAGATATTATAACATACTTATATGAGATAACTTTAAGTTTGCATACTTTTATTATTTTTCGACATTCTTTTAAATCTAATAATACTTTCTGACAGCGCCGTAAGATCAAAAATGCTTATAAACTACTATATAAATTACTTTATTTGTAAAGACAGTCATTTTATTGAGATTTAAGTACTCCCTTTCATATTGAGAAAACAAGTTAAATATGAATTAAGGCGATTTGAAACGATTCAAAAGAAGCGGTGATTACAGAAGAAATGTATCTAATAGCTTTGAAAAATTAGTAAAACCAGGTTTCTCAGGCACAACATTAGTAGAATCAGGAAGTAAACTAAGCGCGTCAAGACCAAATGCACGTGAAGTAAATGTGGTTTCCGTAAATAAATAATTTTTTTCATTCTTAACCAACAACCAATAACGAAGATGTTGAAAATGGAAAAGAAGAATATGATTTTGATGTAAAGAAATCACTGATTGTAAAAAAATCATGAATTGCCTAAAAATATACAAAACTTTGGGGACTTATCACATTTAATATGAAAAAAAGTTGTTCATTACAATCTCGAAATATTGAAATTGACAAAAGTGAATTCAAAGATTAGTAGGTAAGTTTCATGACGGAACTCTAATTGTAAAATGGCTGGTTATCTGGACAGACTGCTTACAAGTAGCTACTAATTTAACTATAATGATTTAATAAAATACTCAATACGGAGAAATTGTGAAAAATGGCGAAAATTCATGAAAAATGTTAATAGTTTTTAGAATACGTTCTATTTTTCGGAGGGCTTTGCGAAACTAACCGACTTACGGTACATATTTAAAGTAAAATGTCTTCCCTACCATTTCAAACATTATATTTAAAATATATTATTAGTGTTGTTAAATAATAATACAAATAATATTATACATATTTATCACTTTATCAGTAGACAACGGAGCCACACGCCTAAGTGCATTATAAACAAGATTGCTTTAGTAAGATACTCGTACTTATGTAGTTTCGGAATTGATATCACAGAATTTAAGATGCAATATGCAATTACACAGTAGGTATTTATAATCGTAAATTGCGTAGTCTCAGATCATTGTAGAAGCTTTTGCGCTTCGTCAAGTATATTATAGGGCTTAGTAACATTTTGTAAGTTACTTATAAGATAGTTATAGAAATAAACGCTCCTATAACTGCGCATAAATCCAGCTTTATAGCATGCTAGAAGTTTCTAATAAGTAAGACTACAAGTAGTCTTGACATCGTTTCAAGTACTGATTTTGCTAGTTAGGGCCTCTTGTTTTCTAATAGAATTTAATAAAAATAAATATGGATTAATATTATTATAAATATGGAAATTAAATAAAAATATATGGCCCAATTTTATTTTATTAAGACGAGTGACGTCTATTTGCATGAATACCTACAATTAGGGAACGTAGGTAACTAAATAATATGTACTCGTAGGTACGGTTCCCGGCGCCGTCACGTGCTACGCGGACGACACGCTCGTGACGGCGTGCGGGGCGACGTACCGCGAAGCGACCCTGAAGGCCACGACCGCGGTTGCCCAAGTCGTTGAGCGGATCCGGCGGCTGTGTCTCGAGGTGGCTCTGCATAAATCCGAGGTCCTGTTCTTTCATGGGCCTCGGAGCAAGCCACCCGAGGGATCCAGTCTCATCGTGGGAGGAAATCGCATCGGCATCAAGCCCCAAATGAAATATTTGGGGCTCGTGCTCGACGGCCGATGGGACTTCGGAGAGCACATCCGAAGTCTGGCCCCCAAATTGAAGGGCACAGCTCTCGCTCTGGCTCGGCTGTTGCCCAACATGAGGGGGCCCGATGACTCCTGCGGGAGACTCTAAGCGGGGATCGTGCGGTCCATGGCCCTGTATGGGTGCCCAATATGGGCGGAGGCCCTGAGGACCAGAACTGTGCGGATGCTGCGCGCTCCGCAGCGAGTTATGGCCATCAGGGTCATCCGCGGGTACCGCACGATCTCCTTCGAGGCGGTGAGTCTCCTTGCCGGAACTCCGCCATGGGACCTGGAAGCGAGAGCCCTTTCGCAACTGTACCAGTGGCGAAAGGAGGCGCGGGAGCAGGGATGGAACCCCGAGCCTCGAGAAATCGAGGCCGTGCAGTCCCAGCTCCGCCAGGCCATCGTGGTGGAGTGGAAGGAACGACTTGGGCGACCAAGTGCAGGGCACGCCGCAATAGCGGCGGTAAGGCCCATCATGGAGGATTGGCTGGAGAGGCGACACGGAAGCCTCTTGTACCGACTGACGCAGGTGATCTCCGGGAAGGGGTGCTTCGGGGACCACCTGCATCGGATCAGGAAGGAGCTAACGCCTGAGTGTCATCACTGCGACGCGAGCGAGGACTCAGGGCTGCACACGCTGGCGGACTGCCCGGCGTGGGAGGCGCCGAGGCGTGACCTCGTGGCAGCCATCGGGGTGGCAGCCATCGGGGTGGGAGTCCTCTCGCTCGGCAGCATGATTGCGGCAATGGTGCGGAGCGCGAGCGCGTGGGCCACCGCCACCTCCTTCTGCGAGCATGTAATGCTCGCAGAAGGAGGTGGAGATGGCGGAGCGCGCCCGGGAGAGATTTAGAACTCTCCCGGACCGCCGAGCCCGCAACTTGCTCGCCGCGCGTCGCAGGCGACTCAGGCACCGGAGGTCGCTTAACGACCTCCGTCCTCCATGAGCGCAGGCCTGGGGGTGGCGGGTGAGGCCGCCTGTCACCCCAGCAGAAGCAGGCCGGGACGGTGGGGCGACTAGCGCCCCTCCCCCAAACCGGGGCACGACGGGGACACCGTGGTTCCCAAACCCGAGGGGGCCATCTCGAAACCGGAGATGGCCCAGGGTCAGTCGGGGTGCGAGGGATATGCTCTATGGGCAACCTTACACCCCGGCGTCTGTAGACCCGAGACGGCGTGCGGTTTTAGTCGGTTCAAGCCCGACATAACCGCCCCCGCTGGCACGCGGGGGGGTATCCGAAGGGATTTCCGCACGATAAAAAAAAAAAAAAAGGTACGGTTCCCGGCGCTTGGGTTGAAATGTTGCGTGGGGAAGAAGATAGAGAGATGGTCCGGCTAAGATTCACATACTTCAGTTGTATAAAGCATACTCTCTGTCGTACACCGGACTGACAATTTGATACCTTTATAATCAAGATGTCAGGATTATGTGCGATAGAGAAAACGAAATCGTCGTACCAATCCAAACACTGGGCACTGCACTATTTTTTTCACTAATAATGTATTACAAATTATTTTCAATAGAAATAATTATGTTGTAAATACCAGTATGGCGTAGTAGTATGACGTTTAGCTGCTAGAGGTCGTGAGTTTGAGTCCCAATAGTGTAAAAGTATTTGTATGCTTGAATATGTCCATTTGCGTTAGTCTGTGTGTTTCTATGTTTATATTATGCACATATTTACAAAAAGAGGAATTGGTCCTCTTTTTGTAAATAAGTAAGTTTATGTTAATATGATATCAACCTCTCTCAATACAAAGTTGTGTGTGAACTGTATGGGGTGGCGGTAGTTCAGAAAACTACGAAGTCAGAGGCCGCGAATTCACTACCCGCTCTGCAAATATTTGTATGCGTTCATGCATTCAAATATTTGCAGAGCATTTAACAATAAAATATATCTATGTAGGTATTCTAGAACCCATGATACAAGCAAGTTAAGCTATACTTAAATTAGGTCTAAACAGCGCTGTGTAGAATGTCATAGAATATTTAGAAATGGTTAATGTTTCAAAACAGTTTTTGGATGTGATACCCATACGCCCAACACCTGTTTGAAATGAAACTGATAACAGGGGCCAAAATAACACAAATTTTGGCAAGGAAGCTTGGAAGCACGTACCGGGCTCCATAATACCAGCTTTGGATGTCACCGGGATTGACGCTTGGGTGATAATGAATGTTTAAAAACAGTGAAATAGCGTAATTTTGTAATCAGATACTTGGTGCTTACTATTACCTACCAGTACATGCTATGTTTACTTTCGACTATATAGGAGAAAATAAACAGAGCGTAAACGGAATAGAGATTTGGCAATGTGCGTAACCTTGACATCGCGGTCAAGAGAAATGATGAAGTTCATTTATGTACTGACTCAATGATATCGAATATAGTTAACGCGTGAACATAGTTGTATGAATCTATAATTAATTACGTATAAAGCTGTAAACAATAAGTCGCGGCTAAAAAAAAAAATTACACGTTAACTTGACCTACATGTATGAATATGAAAACGTATTGTACAGGTACTACGTAAGACCGAGGGGGCCATCTCGAAACCGGAGATGGCCCAGGGTCAGTCGGGGTGCGAGGGATATGCTCTATGGGCAACCTTACACCCTGGCGTCTGTAGACCCGAGACGGCGTGCGGTTTTAGTCGGTTCAAGCCCGACATAACCGCCCCCGCTGGCACGCGGGGGGGTATCCGAAGGGATTTCCGCACGATAAAAAAAAAAAAAAGGTACTACGTAAGAATTACTTTTTTGGAAAATAATTGTTAGAATCATTGAATTGAAAACTCTTATAAAAAATGATTTTTGTATGTTTCAGTAGGTAGGTATGTGGAATAATCATAGCTTAACAGATACATATACAAAAACAAACATGTAATTTGCTTGATTTCTGTTTTTACTTATTATGTTTTACCTAAGTTTGGTGAGGTTACGTTTTGATAGAGACTAGATTTTTTTATGAACTGGACGCTTTTTTGGTGATGAAGTAATCGTTGTAATCGTCGTAATATCTATAGTGCCTATAGGTAGTAGTGTGTATGTATATATTTTTGTATGTATTGAAGAAAACTGCTTACTATTTTGTACCTCACACAATACATGTAAAACAAATATTATTATTTTACAATGTGTGTGGTAGAATGTGTGTATTTCAGTCGCGGATATCGGAGACAAATAAATATTTAAAAAAAGCGGCCAAGTGCGAGTCGGACTCACCCATGAAAGGTTCCGTAGCAGCAAGTAACATAATAATGTTTTTTTTTAATTTTTATATTTGAGTTGATTGAATGAAAGGTAAATTGCGGTTTACGATTTATGACGTATTAAAAAAAACTACTCACTAGATCTCGTTCAAACCAATTTTCGGTGGAAGTTTACATGGCTATAGTTCATTATATATTTTTTTTAGTTTTATCAATCTCTCATTTTAGAAGTTACAGAGGGGGGGGGGGGGGACACATTTTACCACTTTGGAAGTGTCTCGCTTGCAAACTATTTAGTTTAGAAAAAAATGATATTAGAAACCTCAATATTTTCGAAGACCTATCCATAGATACCACACACGTATGGGTTTGATGAAAAATAAATTTTAGAGTTTCAGTTCTTAGTATGGGGACCCCAAAATTTAATGTTTTTTTTCTATTTATGTGTGAAAATCTTAATGCGGTTCACAGAATACATCTACTTACCAAGTTTCAACAGCAGAGTTCTTATAGTTTCAGAAAAAAAGTGGCTGTGACATACGGACGGACAGACATGACGAATCTATAAGGGTTCCGTTTTTTGCCATTTGGCAACGGAACCCTAAAAAGCAAGTAAATCAATAAAGAATAATCCATATAAAGATAAAAAAATAGCTACAGACGAACCTTATAACCTCCTCCTTTTTGAAATCGCTTCAGTTTTACTCGGTTGACGGAATTATCTAAATGCAGAGTATTTCAATGTTTTTATTTAATTGATATTTTTCGTTATTAAATTAAAACGGAGAAATATTAAAAGTAAACATCTAATAATTATGTAAGTAGCTAATCGGCTACTTACGTAATATAATCGGTTGTAATAATTTTAAGTAGGAAATTATTTTCGAAGTACGATCGAAGTACATGTAAAATTCTTAGATACTTATTTTATGATCTGTAACTACCATGTTTCAGGCAAATTAATATTTTATTCATAAATTTATACATATTATATAGGGATATGATATAATATATACACACCTACTGTACAAGTTATAAATATGATTAAAATCACCATTCATAAATTGTAAATAAATAATTAACAAAAAAAACTAAGTTCACCCGCACTTCCATTACAATAACCCTTATGTAAATATAAAATACCCTTGTGAGTATGACACTCTGTGAGTATAAGGGGAAAAAAAGATTGCCTCGGAATCCGAAACGTCTCCAAAGAGAGTTGGGAATCTACTTCCATCCCTAGAAAAGCACGAGACAAACGAGCAAAGTTTAGGTGAACAACCGATAAAAACAGGGAGGACTCAAAGCTGATCCTAAGTAAGCAAACGATTAAACTGTGAACTATTTATTTAGCTCTAAATGTTCTTATATTTATATTATTATAAAAATGTAGATAGCGTAGGAAGGGAGGCCTTCCTACGCTGCGCTTGCACACGCACGGTGGACAGATGACCTGGTAAAGAGTGCAGGGACTCGGTGGATGCAGGCCGCTACAGACCGGTCAAAATGGAAGTCAATGGGCGAGGCCTATGTTCAGCAGTGGACTTCCTACGACTGATATGAGGATAATAGTAAATTTATCACAAAGTACTTAACCTTGCGACATGAAAGTGATTAATAGGGATGATGACAATTTTTTTATTGTCAAAAAACGTAGGTTCATAAGAATATAATTAACTGCTGTAGTGAAATATTCTTATAACAAATAGTTTTAAAAATATCTGATTTTGAAAGTTCAATCTCGAGCCGCACAAAAACGAGATCGTGCCTAGAAGCGACGTCACCGCGTGTTTCCGCGTGGTGCTAATTACAAGCTTTTATGTATAGAGTGCAAGAGAATATTGCATTTATCTCAGTCTACATTGCGTTTAAACGCGTATAATGCTTAATAAAATTAATTTGCAATTTAATAAGGAATCTATAAAATTATAAAAATTTTGATTCAATTTGTTTTTAGGAACTAAAAATAATGAAAAATATTAGTTTCAGTTTAGTAAGGCAATAATAGTAGATTGTTCAACAAGGGACTAAAACAAGCCATAACGACACGAGATGTTTTAGCCACCCGAGCGAAGCGAGGGTGGCTAATAGTTCGAGTGTCATTATGGTTGTTTAGTCCCACGTTAAACACTCTACTTTTCACTTTGAATGCGAGGAAAAAAAACGACGTTCTATACAAAATTATAATATTTATAATAACAAAGTTTCTTAACGTATTACGTATTAATTACGTATTAATCGTTAATCTAACCTAAGAAAAGTTAAAAGTGCAATTTGTACATTTATTTACATGTAAATGTATGGTTTTCCCCGGTATATTAAGGCGTTAATTCTTCTCCACTGGATGACGATGATGACATATTTGATCCGTAATTTATTAAGTTGCACAATTAATTGGTGTAGCTAATTGGTGATTACATCGCAAGATTAATACGAATAATCTATTCAAAATTCAAATTGCAAAGAAATTTGTCCCGCGGTTTTTTTTTGTTAAGTGACGTACGCTTTAAATGCTTGCATATTTAGCCAACAGATTCAAACTTGAAAAATAATTTAAAACTAATTGGAAATGCATAATAAAATGAATGAATCCTTAATACTTACATAATAATTAATTAAATTAATCTCATTAATCGTGTTTCACGAAATTAAATGGGTTTTTTAGATTTTTTTAAATGTCATTTTGAGGTTATTTCTATAAACAATCACTAAAAAGGTGATAATCCTCCCATTCACAAACACCGTGATTGGCTGTTTAGGAGTTTTCAAAGTCAATAAAAAAAAATACTTTAGTCCCTAGAGATTAATAAGGAACTTTAGTCCCGATATGCAGAGACTAAAGTAACATTTTAAGAGCATGAGAAGTGAAAAATTATTTTACAATATATTAGTAAGAATCTGACGCCCATGTATATGTATCCAATTAAACCATGACATTATTTAATAATTTCAAAATATAATGATTTAAGTTGAATTCAGATGGGTCAATTTTAGTAAAAAAATGTTTAATGGTTTAATATAATATATTGTTAATGTTAATGTTTGCATGCCATAAACTGAAATGGTAAATGTGCTGAACGAAAATTATGTGACATCTTGTACTACCACATTTCCGAAAATAAAGAATTTGAATTTGAATTTGAATCCCTATATTATATTCTTTTTTGTAATATTGGATCTTTATTTCCGAATCAATATTATTGCCTTATAATAATATTGATTAAGGGCCTCGATATACTAACATACTAGAACTCATATCTGTCAATTTTGTGGGTTATATCCTTTTGTTCAACAGGTGTAGTTAATACATTGAGGAACGCAGTACCTTTCTCTTTGCACCTATAAGTTCACATTTTAACGGTATGACGGGAGCTTGTATCATTCATTCTACAAAGCATTAATTCTAATCCTGTCAATTGAAAAAAAAAGACTTTGCCTCATTCTGATAGGAACTACTTCAAATTAATGTTTTTTTACGTTATCCCCTTACCCATTACCTTACCCTTACAATTTGTTTGTCCATAAATATACTCGTCACATTTCCTAATGGATATTTATGATATAATAATACATATTATATTCATCGTTACATTTTCAGGCGTTAGTATAGGTATCTACTTATAAAAATATATATATACTTACTTACGTCTGAAGACCTTCGAAGGAGCAATGTTAGGGCCTCAGTGGATTGTAATGGTAGGTACGTACTGACCGAGACGTCGATGGCAAAATGTATATAATTTGCCATGTTGGAGTCAAACCACACAAACCGCAGGGAGATTGCAAGGATAAGCAAATCTAGCCAGGTCAGTCTTAGGATGGGTGACCATTCATAACACGGAGCACGTTAAGCACGGAGTCTCTGTTGTCATACGAATATCAGTATCATTCGTTGCTTTTCGTAGTTGGAGGCCTAAAAACTATCTACAAAATTTCAAATCACCAGTGGAGGGTCGGACGACAGTCATCCCCGGAAACCGAAAAAAGCCTGCAATAAAGCCTCGAAAGAATAGAGTATACACTTCCAACTTCATTCAGTTACCTATCGGCACTTGTCAAAGACAGGGTGTATTTTTGCGGGCCAATTACTGTAGATATTTGGAACACTGAAATACCGATGTTTAAATTGTTTGGTATGTAAAACAATGTGCTGAGTATCTTGGTGATAGTCTCGTTACTGTGGCTCATGTACAACGAAAGATGTGAGGCGTATAAAGCTACGCAGTAATGTGCAGCCGTATCACTGTCAACATTACCTGCCGTCAAAAATCGTTTTAGGGTTGATACTTATTCTTTTCTTTTTACATGAATGTAAAAAAATAAGTGTAATGTTTTCAGGATATGTAGGGATTATTTTTCCACCATAACACCCCTAATTGGAATCCTTACATCATCTCAAGTAGCACCGTTTATATATTTTACATTTTTATTCTCATTCGTATTTTTGATTATGTATTTTGATATTCGTTTTTTGGAAAGGTATGACGGCCTCTGTGGCGTAGCGGTAGTGCATTCGACTGCTATGACAGGGGGCGCGGGTTCGATTCCCGCTCAGTGCAAATATTTGTATGCATGAATATGTCTATTTGCATTGGTCTGGGTGGTTCTATGTATCATATGTATGTATTTACAAAAAAAAAGTATTTATGTATGTTTATCCGCGTTCTAGAACCCATAACACAAGCTAGTTAAACTATGCTTACTTTGGGTCTAGAAACCGCTGTGTAGAATGTCGTAGAATATTTATTTATTATTTATTATTCTAGCTACCTGAATAGGAAAAAAATATCTATAGAAGAAAACTATAGATTATATTCATCATCATCTGAGCGTTAATTCTGGTTGCGTTTGTAGTTCCAGGAAGAATTGAAAAACGAACACCAGGTGTGTTCGATTTTACCTCCTCCATGACGCACGATCTTCGGCATTTCGCGTAGTAAGACCATTTGGCATGCATATCATCTCTAAAGTATTCAAGCCAGTACTTCTTGGCTCTTACTCTTCTTCAGAAACCCGGCGGTAGCAGAACTTATCTGCGTCTCTATGATGCTATATTTATATGCTACGTTACTGTTATTCAGCTAGGTTTTTAATAAAGAACTTTGCACTTTGAAAATTTTTATAACCCTTTCTTACCGATTTTGTAACAATTATTGAAATTTGACAACCCTCTCGCTTCTTACGAATCACTACATGTCATTTGTATTTATTTGTTTTAACATTGGCCATTCATTTTAGTAGGAGAATACATATGATATAGAGCAACTTTATTGTAGGATCTCTTTTATTGCCAAAATACTTTTACTGATTTTTATGGCATTCAAATAAAGCTTACAGTTGCGCTTAAAAATAGGTAGTGCAATGTTGGGGTGTGTGTTGGGTAACCTCCTCGAGTGTCGTTCCGATTCCGATCCCGCTGCAGTCCGGGGGGAACGGAATCGGAGCGGCCGGTACACCCTGGGCGGCGGTCAATGGCTTCCCCTTCACCCCTTCATAGGGTTGGCATTGATCGTCGGCCAATACCCAACGTGGCGGGAACACGCTCTCCGTACTCCTCTGCTTTCAGAGGAGACAGGATGAGCGATGCTGTTAGTGGTGAGATGCAGGGTCAGTCGGGGTGCGAGGGATATGCTCTATGGGTAACCTTACACCCCGGCGTCTGAAGACCCGAGACGGCGTGCGGTTTTAGTCGGTGCAAGCCCGACATAACCGCCCCCGCTGGCCGGCGGGGGGGTATCCGAAGGGATTTCCGCACGATAAAAAAAAAAAAAAAAAAAAGGTAATAACATAATAATAAAAAATAATGTTGGCTGAAAATCAAGTTAACTTTACCCGCCTTGAAAATTGTTTATATGAACGAGATAGCGATAATTCAAGTTGAATTCTGCTGTAGTGCTGCCATAGATACAAAAATATGGCCCAGGTTACATACAAAAATCTTGCATATCTCGTTTTATTAAATAAATGTGGGCAATGTTGGTGTATTTCACGGTGCACTGTCTTCAAGGTTAGATTGCCTTGGGCGCTGAAGATCTTGGTGGGACCCCAGATGCACTCAGGTCATCCGGCTATTCATCATTTTTGATCCATCGTCACCAACAGCAGTAAAATAAAACTTACCACTCTAAAACACGAGTGAGACACGAGTAAAACCACATTTATTGCTGGCTAGCCACCACAAACTATCTACTTTGTTTCAAAGTTTCATTTACAACCGTAAAGAGTCTCAGTTTCAGTCACTAACCTGTCCACCTACACGTAATAATAGCATTGATGTAGTATAGTACAATGTCTTACAGTGTATGATAATGGTGATTCTTAAAAGGGAACTAATTTTTTGAGCTATTATGTAAATTTTCGAGATGTTATTGTGACCAGTTGGAAAACATACTAAGCAGTTATTTAATTTAATGGCGGTTGATTCATTATTGCGACAGTAAAACATGGACAGTAATAAAATATCAATTAGTCGGTTGGTTTATCATACAGTGTAAATTTTTAAAATAATTGAGTAGTTCAATAACTGAATCAGCGGTAAAATGATGGAATGAGCGGTTCGATAAAGCCGTGGGAGCGAGCGAAGCGAGCTCGTTGACTCCGCGCGCCCCGACACGGATAGATATAGGTTAGGTGTTAGGTCAATTGTGATAATGCACGTAGAAATAGGAGCCTACTTACTGTTTTATTTATTTTATTTTACCACCTGATTGTTTATAGAATTGCTTAGAATGAGATTTCTTACCGACATTTTCATTCCGATTTATAACTATATAAAAGCGTGGGGGCATGGGTCAATATAGATATAAATATTTTATTGACAGACATGAGTGGAGTGATTATCATTTTCATAATATCTTAAGAAGCACCCCACGCTTTTTTTAATATAAAATACATTTATTTTTATTTACACTATTAGTAATTTATATTTATTGAAATTTTTAACACTATTCTTAGTTTAAATTTATTAAAACTTACTTTCTATTTGTTTAGTTCGGTTTTCTATAAAAAGCGTGTTTTTAGTATTTTTTTAACTATTATTTATTTCCTATTTTTTAGTTTTGTTTATTCATAAATAAATTAACACGCTGCTGTTGCCATCTATTTCAGAGTTTTTATTGTGACATTATTCGCTACTACGTGATACAAAGTTGACGGGATAGATGGCGCTGTTATCAAATATTTACAGAGCTGTCAGTAAATATTTCGCGAATTCATTAGTTCAACATTATTTTGCAAATTGAAAAATGGAATAATTTTATCAAATTAGTGTATTGTCATCAGTCCTCGATAAATCTACAAAGCTTGAATTCTGGCCGTTTAAAGTGGGGTAAAATCGGTTACAAACATACAGGTGATGCTAATAATAACACACGTAACCGCTCGTTCAATAATTTTTACCGCCCATTTAATTATTTTCCTGCTCAATTATATATTCACTGATCTATTGCATTATTTTTTATTTCTAATTTTTGTTTACTTTACTGCTTAGTTTTAACTGCTGAACTAGTTATTAAACGTGCCATTTATAATTTTTTACTTACCAAAACTGCAATTTACAACTGTCTCTTTAAATCAGTGGCATCTTAAAAGAGCCTGTTGATGAAGCTCATGCTGAAATAATTTTTTAATGCTACAAAAACAATAAGTATGGATCAATCTATACTTGATGTTTTAGACCACTAAAATAAGCTCCTGTAGGTCTGCTAAATATTGTGAACCTAAACATCACAGTTATCGTACGTACCTAACCTAGCTAAAATAAGCAAAGCCCTATACACTCCAAACCTATTTGGTACAAAACTACTACCTACGTAAATTATAATAAGGTAGCGTCTTTACTTATTACACTAAATAGAATCTTTAAACGCTGGAAATTAAAAAGCCGTCTTCAGTCCTCAGCAAGAGTCGTCTATCATGAATAAGTATTTATCATAATAAGAATTATGGAAATGTTCGAGAATCCATCTTAAGGTGATTTCTCGATTCCCGATTTCTCTACATTTGTGATATCTTAAAAAAATAAAAAGCATGCTTTTTATGCAAGTATGCTTTTTATTTTCAAAACTTAAATCAGAAATGAATATTTTTGATCTAGGTTCCCATTATTCTAAATTAGGTACTTGCTTACTTTTCCGAAATTGTGGAAGACGGGGAAACTGGTCCTCATCCGAAAGGAGGCGCGCCCGGCGGACTCACCGTCCGCCTACCGGCCCATAGTGTTGCTCGACGAGGTGTGCAAGCTCTTTGAAAGAGTAATTGCGAAGCGCCTCGTCAATCACCTCTCAAGAGTGGGGCCGGACCTGGCAGATAGCCAATATGGCTTCCGCCTGAGGCGCTCCACCGTGGATGCCATCATGCGCCTGAGGGCTCTGGCAGAGGATGCAGTAGCCCGGGGTGAGGTGATGTTGGCGGTGTCCCTGGACATCGCCAACGCGTTCAACACCTTGCCCTGGAGTTGCATTAGGGAGGCGCTCGTGTATCACGAAGTGCCTCTCTACCTCCGCCGTATAGTTGGGGCGTATCTGACGAAGAGAGCCGTCTTCTACCCAACCGTGACCGGTCTCGGCCGGCGTGAGATGTCGTGCGGTGTTCCGCAGGGATCGGTCCTGGGGCCGCTCCTGTGGAACATCGGATACGACTGGGTGCTTCGCGGTGAGCTCGCAGACGGTGCCGCCGTCACGTGCTACGCGGACGACACGCTCGTGACGGCGGCGTGCGGAGCGACGTACCGCGAAGCGACCATGAAGGCCACGACCGCGGTTGCCCAAGTCGTGGAGCGCATCCGGCGGCTGGGTCTCGAGGTGGCTCTGCATAAAACCTCCAAATGAAATATCTGGGGCTCGTGCTCGACGGCCGATGGGACTTCGGAGAGCACATCCGAAGTCTGGCCCCCAAACTGAAGGGCACAGCTCTCGCTCTGGCGCGGCTGCTGCCTAACATGAAGGGGCCCGATGACTCCTGCAGGAGACTCTACGCGGGGATCGTGCGGTCCATGGCCCTGTACGGGTGCCCAATATGGGCGGAAGCCCTGAAGGCCGGAAGTGTGCGGATGCTGCACGCTCCGCAGCGAGTGATGGCCATCAGGGTCATCCGCGGGTACCGCACGATCTCCTTCGAGGCGGCGAGTCTCCTTGCCGGAACTCCGCCATGGGACCTGGAGGCGAGAGCCCTTTCGCCACTGGTACAGTTGCGCGGGAGCAGGGATGGAACCCCGAGCATCGAGAAATCGAGGCCGTGCAGTCCCAGCTCCGCCAGGCCATCGTGGTGGAGTGGAAGGAACGACTTGGGCGACCAAGTGCAGGGCACGCCGCAATAGCGGCGGTAAGGCCCATCATGGAGGATTGGCTAGAGAGGCGACACGGAAGCCTCTCGTACCGACTGACGCAGGTGATCTCCGGGAAGGGGTGCTTCGGGGACCACCTGCATCGGATCAGGAAGGAGCCAACGCCTGATTGTCATCACTGTGACGCGAGCGAGGACTCAGGGCTGCACACGCTGGCGGACTGCCCGGCGTGGGAGGCGCCGAGGCGTGACCTCGTGGCAGCCATCGGGGTGGGAGTCCTCTAGCTCGGCAGCATGATTGTGGCAATGTTGCAGAGCGCGAGCGCGTGGGCCGCCGCCACCTCCTTCTGCGAGCATGTGATGCTCGCGAAGGAGATGGCGGAGCGCGCCTGGGAGAGCTTCAGAACTCTCCCGGCCCGCCGAGCCCGCAACATGCTCGCCGCGCGTAGCATGCGACTCAGGCGCCGGAGGTCGCTTAACGACCTCCGTCCTCCATGAGCGCAGGCCTGGGGGTGGCAGGTGAGACCGCCTGTCACCCCAGCAGAAGCAGGCCGGGACGGTGGGGTGACTAGCGCCCCTCCCCCAAACCGGGGCAAGACGGGGACACCGTGGTTCCCAAACCCGAGGGGGCCATCTCGAAACCGGAGATGGCCCAGGGTCAGTCGGGGTGCGAGGGATATGCTCTATGGGCAACCTTACACCCCGGCGTCTGTAGACCCGAGACGGCTTGCGGTTTTAGTCGGTTCAAGCCCGACATAACCGCCCCCGCTGGCCGGCGGGGGGGGTATCCGAAGGGATTTCCGCACGATAAAAAAAAAAAATGTACTTGCTTGCTTTGGTCATAAAAATAACTTACAAAGTAGATTTCTAATTACTAAACAACATAATACGTACCAATTTGCCCAATATTCAAATTACTATTACAATGTACACACTTATTAGCAAGCACTAGATAAATTATAACTAACCAAAACACAGTACAAAAACTATAACAATATTCTAATTACTAAAATAAAACAACGTTTTAATAACAAGAACAGCGGGAATGATCAATGAAATGTCAATCTATTTAATTTATTTCTTTCATCAATACAAATATTTGCTATCCTTTATTTTCATATAGTATTGAAAACCCACAAAACCAATACCCAATTTAATAATAAATTTAAAAACACTTTGGGTACGTGGCTGAAGGGCTTGGACTACGAAGGTACTGAAAACCTGGGCACGCCGCAATAGCGGCGGTAAGGCCCATCATGGAGGATTGGCTAGAGGCGACACGGAAGCCTCTCGTACCGATTGACGCAGGTGGTCTCCGGGAAGGGGTGCTTCGTGGACCATCTGCGTCGGATCAGGAAGGAGCCAACGCCTGAGTGTCATCACTGCGACGCGAGCGAGGACTCAGGGCTGCACACGCTGGCGGACTGCCCGGCGTGGGAGGCGCCGAAGCGTGATCTCGTGGCAGCCATCGGGGTGGGAGTCCTCTCGCTCGGCTGCATGATTGCGGCAATGGCGCGGAGCGCGAGCGCGTGGGTCGCCGCCACCTCCTTCTGCGAGCATGTAATGCTCGCGAAGGAGATGGCGGAGCGCGGAGCGCGCCCGGGAGAGGTTTAGAACTCTCCCGGCCCGCCGAGCCCGCAACATGCTCGCCGCGCGTAGCATGCGACTCAGGCGCCGGAGGTCGCTTAACGACCTCCGTCCTCCATGAGCGCAGGCCTGGGGGTGGCAGGTGAGACCGCCTGTCACCCCAGCAGAAGCAGGCCGGGACGGTGGGGCGACTAGCACCCCTGCCCGAAACCGGGGCAAGATGGGGACACCGTGGTTCCCAAACCCGAGGGGGCCATCTCGAAACCGGAGATGGCCCAGGGTCAGTCGGGGTGCGAGGGATATGCTCTATGAGCAACCTTAAACACCCCGGCGTCTGAAAACCCGAAACGGCGTGCGGTTTTAGTCGGTTCAAGCCCGACATAACTGCCCCCGGTGACCGGCGATTTCCGAAGGAATTTCTGCACGAAAAAAAAGGTACTGAAAACCTTTTAAAAATAGTCTACAGCAAACTGCCAAACTACTGATGCGTCAAACACGTACACGCACGTAAGGGCAACGAACAAGTAATCATACGCACATACACATACACTCTTATACCTACTAACATGGACACCAACATACACACCACACGCGCAGGCACACACGCACTCACACACAAACACACACACTCTCTCACACACAAACACACACAGACGCTGATGCAATAATACCTTTTAACACAACATTTTGCATGCTTTAGAATGATTATTTAAATTATTATTGTAATACTTCTCCTAATTAATAATAGTTTACTGTTTTAGATATGAATTTTTTGATTTCACTATAATTTTAATTAACTGTTGACATTATCTCTGTTCCTAGATAATAAGGGGAAAACACTAGCTCCTGTAATACAGTTTTTTGAAACTAGCTCGGGAGCCAGGGATTTTCACACATGATAAATGTATCTTTTTGCCAATAAAGATTATTATTATTATTTAGCTTTAAATAAAAATATCTCGCTCTAATCCGTGGACTGCGTGCGTGACTTTTAATGGACGAAGTATTTCCAAAATTTCACCTATAAAGGTGAGAATAAAAAGGACAGAAATCTGTAGTCAAGTTAGTAAAGAGTGAGAAAAAATATCTTATGAACCGATCGCTTGCGGCTGGTCTCGGATGCTCGTGACTCGGGTCTCCTTGAACGTTTACCTATAATTTCTTATCTATGCTTGAACGCTGCGAGTTCCTGTTGCAAGAAATAGGTATTAAATAATCACGTAACTAAAGAATTCCTATCATTTTAGCGAAAGCGTTTGTGTTATAATTTAATGTTTAGTTTATTGGTCTGCAAATATAATGAATTTTAAATAATGCAGTATTTGTTATTATTTGTAAGATTGTAAATTATACATCTCTGACATCTATGTAAAGCGAAGCGGTAAGGAATAGGCTTATATGGACCCCTCGCCACTGATGTCCGTTCCAAAAAACATTTTTTTTTTATTTTTGAATGGTCAGAATGATTTGATATTTATTATTTATATACTTTTAATTTACCCATCTTGGTTGTATTCGAGGCTTTCAACTCGTAGCCCAGAGGTCGGTTGATCCATTTTTAATTTGTTTAATTTCAACTATTATTGAAGTGACAGCCGTCTGGCCACGCAATCCCGAGAGCCTGCACTAAACACTAGTCCTATCATCGGCAGGTGTACCGTACTAGCTTGGGCTCTGAAAATGTTAGTAGAAACCCAAACCTCTGATATCTTAATCATCCAAATAAATTAACGGTGATGTATGGCTCAGAGTATTTATTATGGATAGACTCTAAGCAACGACCGCCTACACCGACTATCATGTAATATCTCTAAAATTAAAACACTAAATTAATTTTATAGTAGGTATACTAATTTTTTTTTTTTGGGGTGTGTGTTGGGTAACCTCCTCGAGTGTCGCTCCGATTCCGATCCCGCTGCAGTCCGGGGGGAACGGAATCGGAGCGGCCGGTACACCCTGGGCGGCGGTCAATGGCTTCCCCTTCACCCCTTCATAGGGTTGGCATTGATCGTCGGCCAATACCCAACGTGGCGGGAACACATCGCTCTCCGTACTCCTCTGCTTTCAGAGGAGACAGGATGAGCGATGCTGTTAGTGGTGAGATGGCCCAGGGTCAGCCGGGGTGCGAGGGATATGCTCTATGGGTAACCTTACACCCCGGCGTCTGAAGACCCGAGACGGCGTGCGGTTTTAGTCGGTGCAAGCCCGACATAACCGCCCCCGCTGGCCGGCGGGGGGGTATCCGAAGGGATTTCCGCACGATAAAAAAAAAAAAAAAAAAAAAAAAAAAAAAAAAAAAAAAAAAAAAAAAAGGTATACTAATTTTATAAAACCGGATATGAAATGACATACTTAAATACATACATTTATATATCAAAAATAAATTCATAAGTGTGAGGCATAATAGTAAAGCGTAGTAACATAATATTTATTTTCCTTACTCATACTCTGAAAGTAGGTCTGAAGTTGCCTGAGGAGCGGGATGAAAGTAATACTTTTCATCCCTAGGGAGAATCGCTTTCAACTGACAGCGGTCAAATGATTAAAAAATAGTAGATTATTAACCAAGGTGATAAAGCACTGTCTTCTGTCGCGGGTGACGATTTAAATCGCGAGCGTAACGAAGGACTTGGGGTTTCCTCCCGAGCGTAGCGAGGGTGTTAAAAACTTAAATCACGAGCGAAGCGAGGGATTTAAGACGAGTCCTGAGTGTAGCGAGGGATTTAAGTTCACCCAAGACTAAGACAGCTTTATCACCGAGGAAAATACTCTACTTTTCGTACCATTTGCGAAAAAAATGGGTATTCCTTTTTCAAAACAATATTTATTATCAAACTTTTTCTATTTTATCACATAAAATACTGACAGGTCACAAATAAAGAATTAAAACTTCTAATTTAAATTTCGCGCTCGAAAACCAATGAATCAATGTTTTTTTTTAAACTGTTGGTTTATTATTATTATATTTATTATTTAAAATATGAATCGCGCGCGTAATTTTTTTAAAGGCAGCATTCCATTTGCAAACAGCCTTTGCCCGCGAACGCCGCATATGATTCGAAGCATGCAAATGGTCAAATGTATGTATAATACTTTATATACAAATTCAATGGTGTAAACACAGGTGTAGTTCAGTATAAATTTCGGTAAGTATTCCAAATTTAAATCACATTCTCCCCCTAGAGGATGAATGAAATTCAGTACAATTTTCTTTCCCTGTTTTTAACAGATTGAAAATGACTATTGTTATGTTCGCTTTTTGTGGCATAGAATGTCACTTTTTTGAGCAAATACCAGCAACCATGTACCAACTTTCTATACAGTCACTCAATTACAGCGCAATGTAAAATTGAAATAAAATAAAGTTAAGTATTGATTAAAGAATATATATTTTTTAAATAACTTTTCTTTAGTTTAGTTTCAACAATTTCCTTAAAATTGGGCAGATTTGGGCAAAACATTTACCATTTTTTCAATGATGAAAATGAAAAATAATGGCTGAATAGCTGGCCGGCCACAGAAAAAAAAATCAAACAAAATAGGCGGAAAAGCGGCAATTCGATCTTCATTTGTTTTTCGATTTGAAGGTTTTACTCATTTTTTCTTCAGGTAATTCATGTTTTTATTTTTACTTTCCTTGTATTCGTAATGAAAAGCACAGTGTTTACCTCGGGTTAAAGACTTATTTTGTCCCTCGAACTATTGGCGCCCGAACGAAGTGAGTTGAACCTCGTCTCGGGACTAAATAAGTTACTTTCACCCCTAGGGTAACAATGTACTATTAATTTTTATCAATATTTAACGCTTTAGTAATGTACCCAGTGGCGTAGCTACCTTGGTTGGCACCCGGTGCGGAAGTTGGTGGTGTCACCCCATCCAAAGTAAAAAGCTATAAATTTTCTATTAACTATCACTACTTTTTTATCTATCACTATAGAATAATACACGTTTCACTTCAGGTTTCAGACTCAGGACTTCAGGTTTACAAATGTAGTTTCGTTCGTAGTGAGTGACATTGTGTATTCACTTAATCTGTTATCTGTTTCTGTACCCATTATATAAAATATAAGTAAATTTTTATTAAGAATAATAAAAAACTTTTTAAAAACAAGCTTTTATGAAAATATCAGTTGTACTTACTGAGACTTTCTCTGTGTTTCAATTGCGATACAAGCTTTTGAAATCAGAACAAACCTTGCATATAATTATTATTTTCGTTTTAGTACAACTGATTTTTTAATAAAAGCTTGTTTTTAAAAAGTTTTTTGATTAATTATTTTACTTTAAATTTTTTAGTTTCAGTAATGACATGTAGCACCAGAGTGCTAGCCAAGATCAGCCAAAGGATCATCAGACCCTGAATATCATATCACATCAGAGAGTTGGTTATGACAAAACGAATGAGCCCAAACTAGGTGGGTTTATCTTGATTAGCTTAGGAGTTCCTATTGCAACCTTCCTAGTCCATCATGAGACTCTGAATATCATATCACATCAGAGAGTTTGTCAAGACAGAAGAAATGAGCCCAAACTTGAGAGGTCTATCTTGTTTAGCTTGGAAGTTCCGATGGCCAGCTTCCTCCTACATCATCAGGACCTGAATACCATGTCAAATCAGAGAGTTGGTTAAGACAAAACAAATGAGCCCAAACTCGATAGATTTATCTTGTGTAGCTTTAGAGTTCTTATGGCCACCGTCCTACTCCGCCATCAAAACCCAAACACCAAATTACATAAGAGAGTTTGTCAAGACAGTACAAATGAGCCCAAGCTCGATAGGTTTATCTTGTTAAATTTAGGAGTTCCTATGGCCACCTTCCTACTCCATCATTAGACCAGCTCCATGGTGCCATATTAATGCATTGTCATCCAAACTAAACGTGTATGCAAGATTTTGTCTCAATCTCAATCAAAGATTGTAAAAAATCTGACTTCAAAAACCAAAAAGCACTAAAAACAGGCACTGACAAAAGAAAAGTAACTAAATTATATATAATAAGAGACTACTAAACTTAGAACTTCAGAGCTTGGAACTTCGGCGTAGAATTGCTAGCCGTTCAGTGCTTTGAGCGAAGCTCGTCAGAGCTTTGCTCTCTTTTAGACGACTCATGTATTTCGTTAGACCATTTTCTCCTCCCAAACGGCTGAACCGATTTTAATGAAATTTCACACAAGCAAAGATGTTACTGATGGGAAGGTCATAGGCTATGTAATTAAAAATTCATATGTACCACGGAGGAATAATCACCGAACAAAATTTTCAAAATCTGATTCCGCAATGAAATAGCTTCGCTCAATGTTTGCAACAGCAGAATGAATTGCAGACCTAGTTATCTTATGCACTTCGGGGAGTGTGCACTGGAGTTGCATAACCTAATCCCTCCAAGTCCCTCCCACCACCGAACGACTAGACGTACGGCAACGCGCCATGGCGCCATACATGGTGGATATTCCACTCATACGCACAAAACGTTTTGGCAAAACATTCATCATGCGTACTGCTAAGAAGTGGAATGCTCTGCCTGAGTCTGTGTTTCCGGAACCTGGGAGTCTTTAGGTTTAGAGTGAACAGTTCCTTCTAGGCAAGCGTGCTCTACCCTAGACGACATCATCACTTACCAACAGGTGAGATAGCGGTCAAACGCGAGCCTATAACCAATAAAAAAAAGATTTATTCAAAACAAAGAAGACAATACTCGTATATATACGTAAGACTTTTCTGTTTTATAGGGTGCCAAACGTCTACCCACAGTACATGCACGTGTTTTCCCATTTGAGCGGAGTTACCGGGAACGTGGAGACGCTACCCACGACACTTACAACATCATCGCTTGCGCAGAGAGATATGCCTAGGGAGTGGACCTACATACTACCCTACATACCTTCCTAATACTTATTTGGCTGGGCACCGACTTCAACAGAATAGTCTTACTTATAGTTAAATCTGTAATTCAGTTATTTATCTTTTTAGTGCCTGTTTTTAGTGCTTTTTGGTTTATGAAGTCTGTTTTATTTTTTAAAATAAAATTTCACTTATCTCCCCCTTTTTAGAGAACGACTTTTGGTAGGCCATCTAAAGACACTAGTATGAGACCGAAAACGTATCCTGAACTGCGAACCCATTTAGTGGGTATATGCGTGATGTTATGTTATGTAATGACATAATGTCTAGATATACGATACCTAGCAGCAATCGCGGTTAATTTACTGGCATTTATTGAAGAATTCCGTTGCTAGTCTCTGTAACTTATCATCAAATCCTTACGAAATTTGAATGGGAAGTTATACCCTTTGGAACATAAAAAAAATCCAAATCCGTTCAGGCGTCTTCGAGTAATCAGTGAACATACATAAAAAAAAGAATTAAACGAATTTAGAACCTTCCTCCTTTTTGGAAGTCGGTTAAAAACACTTAAGCATTTGACACCGAAAATAATTACACAGTTCAAGACTTAATAGTACCTATTTAATAGTAAATCAGTTTCCCAGTTTCACCGTATGTAAAACTTTGTACATAATACTTTTTTTTGTATTTGTGCGGGAATCCCTTAAGTTATTTTCTTACACTTACACTTGCTTAAGAAGTGATCTGATAAATATTTAGAATTTTAATGGAATTGTTACTTAGGCTTATTATCTTTGGGTTGATTTAAAATGGTAAAATTCTTACCCAGACCAGGTCTTGTTATATAAAAGAAAGCAATCAAGAACAAGAAGCATAATTGTAGCTTTACTTTACCTATGTATAGATTTGTACGTTAATATTGCTAGACGCCAGAACACGTAATATAATTATTATGCAAAGAAAACGAAAGATTTGTTTATCAAATTACGCAGTTGCACGCGAAGCTTTTGGTATTTAACACATCCAGTATTTGTGCTATTAATGCTTCAAGGTACTTATGTATTATATAATATACAGAAATATCCACCTTCTACACACAGTTAACAAAATACCATCTAACCTGGTTGCACGCAATGTCCAATGAATTGTTGCAACAGTCTGATAAATGGCGCCACTCTAAAGCAAAAAATTGCAAAATTTGTTTAACTCACTACGTCTTAGAGCACGATTTTTAATGTTGCCATTTATCAAAATTGGTTATACAATTTATGTGAAAGAATTAGGTAAAAGCCGATATCAAGATTAGGTATCTCGAAGGAGTAGATCTCACAAGGCTTTTAGTATTTTCTTTTAAAAGACATATTTTAGGAACCGCCTCGACACAGTGGCAATTGGCGAGAAGATCACTTAACCCAATGGCGTTCAATCACTGGCACTCCGTTCAATCAGTGCTTCTCCATTAGATACGTCACATCTATGTTTAGGTAATCGGATTAGTAGTTACTTATGTCTAAGAAACGTACCGTCGACAGTAGAAACTTGTTTTGTATTGTCATCATTAAGGTTAATATTCTATTTTATGGTAAGGAATCATCACCAGTTCATCGAACTAAGCCATCAAAAATAGGTTTCATTTTGGATCCAATGGATACCTAACGTTCAAAGGCGAACATAATAGCCTTAAATACCATAATACACACAAGGCAACAAGGATTAATGTATGCTGCCACAATGTGCATGACATAATAATTAAAGTAGTGACAAAAATGTTCCTCGTGACACGAGGATACCGCGACCGCACCGGTTATTTAGAGCTCACAATTCAATAAAACAAATTGCGGTATACCATACTCATGGTAAAATTAATTACTTACAAGATTCAGTACCCGTCAGCTTAAGGCTGCAATTTAGTGTTCTAACTCCGTCTACTAAATGGGCGATGAACAGCAATCACCATCTATGTTAGACGCTCTATACTACAGAAAGGTCCTAGTTTGTACTAAGAGCGTTTATGTATATCGATAGCTGAATCCGCGGTAATTATCCAAATTATCACCTTCGATTCAGCTGTCTCTCTTACAGAATACCACCACTGAGCGGTATTCGCTGCCACTGTGGGTAGAGGTACATAATACCGTACGGGTTTCGCTCAAAAGTTCAGTGGCTAGAACGGAGTAGTTTGTACGTAGGTAGTGAGCAGTAGTATTACCGTATACCAACTCGGTTTTCTCTACCGCAGAATGCAGCGAATACATAGTGCTGAAGTTAGTTCCAAAGAGCCGTTTTGGTTCAAAGGACCAGCTGAAACATCGCCATTTCAATAAACCAAAGCGGTTTGGTGGGCGGCTTCTTATTACGAGTATCCGCGAAGTTCTTCCGCCGATAGCTGACTGACTGTGTTTAGGCTACGAAAGTAGACAACTGATATGAACCCACACCAAATTCATTTTGAATTTGCTTCTCTTGGATATAAATAAAACTCTCGAACTTTCACCAAAGTATACCTATTTTAATGTACATGGTACTTATTTATGGGAAATAATACTGGTTCCGAAAAACAAATTAATCTCCAACAATCTGTGGTCGACTATTATTCTAATTAACCAGCGTTATAATGAATTACCGACACAAAAACCCAACTCATAGGTAAACGAAAAAAAAATCCAATTTAACAAACATTACATTTTTCTCCTAAGAACATGGATCTTCGAATAACAAAACTAAACTTCCGAATAGAAAGCTGAACGTCCGACAAAATTACTAAGTTTTGTCAAAATAATCATATTTTTACAACTTGCATGGTCTGTCAGGTCTCTGCGAGTCCTCCGCAATGACCCTTCGTGTTAGGTCACTTGTGATAATGCACTTAGAAATAGGAGGCCGTCGTAATTAGAATAATATTTTCAGTATAATGTTACAGTTAAAATAGCACCACAATCTATGAAATATGAAAGGTAATTTATGTATTAATAGTACGCAAATAAAGATAAAAATTACAAAGCATAGTTTTCATTAGGACCTAATTTATGTTTGTAGAAAAGTATTATAGCAATAAACAGTTATGTTTATATTTTTCAAAGATTTCACTATCTCATTCGTCATTATTATTCAGAAAAAAGTAGTCGGAAAGTTAGTATTTAAGGAAGTAGCTTTAATATTTTGAGTAAAGACAAGTCTTCTTTTTCGTCGGAGCTTTTATTACTACCCCTTATTTATTACAGTGCTAAAGTAATTTTAAAATCGTATTCACTTGTTTATATTCATGTCATATCATCTATTGATGTTACAATGCCAAATCATGCATTAGCAATTACAATAAAATTATTCATTAAAAAATCAAATAACCCGACTGCCCTAAAAAGACCGAAAAAAGTTTGATAGCAGGCGGGACCCAGATGCAAATCATAAACCGAAAGAAAATTAATGGGTCCCGCCTGCTATCAAACTTGTTTCGGTCTTTTTAGGGCAGTCGGGTTATTTGATTTTTTATTAATAATTTTAATGTATACTTATTAGTTATGATATATATATATTTGAAATCCCCTTTTAAAGTTCTTCATTTTGATACCCTACTCGATAAGTTTGAGTGAAAATATTTTTTGAATAACATACATTTTAGCGCCAAAAATCCACCATTTCGTTTTTTATCATTTTGTTATACCCAGTGTCACTCTCACAGTAAATACGAATCTAACGACACCTCTCAAGCTAAAATCCATCGAGCCGTTCAGGCTGCAGAGCGTGCCAAACAAATTATACATACATAAATACATACTCTCGAAAAACATAACCCTCCTTCTGGCGCAGTCGGGTAAAAAAGGAATTTTCAGTGGATGTAAGCCCCCTCACTAGACAACTATACGAGTATAAGTAGATTCTATCGTCGATATCTAGGTAACTTACTGCTAGTAAGTCAAAACGAATATACTTTATGGTTTCTTTATTGATTAGTTTAAATTACCTGATAAACATTTTTTTCCATGTGGGAATCCCCTCGGACGGATGAATTTCGGACTCGAACGATCTCCCAAGTATCAAAAAAGGTATTCTCGTAACAAAATTGTCAAGCTCGAACATTGACTGTAATGTAAGTAAGTATATCGAAATATTACTGGAAGTTAAAAAAATACAAATCCTTTGGACATCAGTCTTAATCGGTATTCTGCTCAACTTTGTCATTGATATTGTAATGCGAAAGAAATTTATTTTCTCTTCGCTCTATAAACGTCAAAATTGTCATTTGTGTGCATTCGTCTATTAAATACTTATTAGTAGATTTAGATCGGAAAAAGAGAACATCTAGAACGGGACTTGAACCCGCGACCAGGCCCTTACAGGGGGAAAGCTCTGACCAGCTGAGCTATCTAGACACGTCCCAGATATTCGAAATTCTCCGATATTTTATATACGTCTTAAGGCGACGCTGGAGCCATCTACCGTAATTAATCCTTTAGAAAATGTAAGCATACAAAATGCTCAAAAATTTAATTGAAGAAATACATATTAGTAGGTCAATGTTTTTGTGAGAATGAGAGTTGATCGTAGATTTTATTCATTGTTAACAAATCTATAAGTACCAGTGTTAAAACTTTTATAGGAGTGGATATGGACGTTTTTATTTGTGGAGTGCCCAACGCGCAGCCAGAAGATCTGCTGAACGACGACGAAATTTACAATGTTTTCGCGCATGGCTACAGTTTTTAGTAATACTAGTGAAGAAGAGTTTATTAAAACTTATAAAAAACGTCGGTAGCTTAGTGGTTAAGGAATCGACCCTACGATCGAGAGGTCCCAGGTTCGAATCCTGGCTGTTACACTTCCGACGTGAACCCACTCCTAACACAAGCAACTAAGTTTAGCTGGAGGTGTTAGGGAAGTATATAATTTCGGTTACTAATATTCTTTATAGGTAATAAAAAAAATATTTATAGATGTTCACTTTTTACGATTTAAATCAATAGAAAAAGTTAGCATAATAATTTTGAATTTCGTTAAACTAAGTACCTACAAATTAGGTATAGTTCAGGTAGTTAGTACTAAATAACAAATATGAATTTTTTTTTGAAGCCTCAAATGTAAAGTTTTGCCATTTTAGTTACAAGGTACATAATTACAAATAATACATCACTTTCATAAAACAATAAAAAAAGGATGATTTTAACTTGGGTGTATAGGGCCTATCAACATCCTAGAGGCCCAAGCCAACCTCACCTGCAAGTCGGTGCACCTGCTAAACAACGGACGAGGCTCTGGCGCAAGATACTGGTGGCACAATTTTGGTCCGGGTTGGTTGGTACCATGCAGTTGCGAAAAACCCTCCAAATAATCCAACCTCGGTTGGGTTGTGTTCAGGGGTCAGCAACTGCACAGCCGGGGATGAGGAGGCAGACGGAGCAGCAGGAATGGGACCAGGAGAGTATTGGTGGAGTCGAGTGTGGTCATGGTGTGGGTCAACCCGCGGGACAGGGAGACTCGTAGAAACGGTGGTGCCGCGGGCCGCCCGCGGCATAGTACAGGGGCCCGACTAGGACTAACGACCCCGGAAGGCTGCCCCACCAGATCGCGCATAATCTCGATGTGCCGCGTCGTGCCGGTTGGTGACCGGACGGTGGACCCGGCGTCCACATTCGGGAGGGTACGGGGGCCCTTCCGTTCGGTGGGTTGGCTACCACCATGCCGCATATTCACCGACGAAACCAAACCCCGCCTTGTTACACACTCACCTCTTGTCACCTCTTTTTCACGCCTTTCCTTCTTATCACTCTATGGCAGCGCAAAGAATAAGTACCCGATCTACAGCGGCATACCCCTCTCCCACCAACTCAACACCATTTGAGGTTGAGTTCACGAACATTCGTGGACTCCATTCAAACCACACAGCCGTCCACCATCACCTAGAGGCGGTACTCCAGCTTTGCTTTTGCTGACGGAGACACAAATACGCCGCCCTGATGACACGTCTTACTTGCTCTACCCCGGCTATGTGATAGAGGAAAACTTCCTGGGAAAAGCCGGGGTGTGTGTGTTTGTCAGGACCGATGTTTGTTGTCGCCGCCTGCGCTGCCTGGAGGACCCATCCTTTTCTATTCTCTCGCTATACGTGGTCTATGGCTCGTCTAGCCAGGTTTACGTGTGCGTATACCGCTCCCATAAAGGAGGAGATACGGAGACGACTCGACTCTTTGAACACCTGAGTCAGGCGGCAGACGTTGCGCAGGAGCGGTTCCCATCCGCAGAATTGGAATTGGTATTACTGGGATCTCTCAGAACTGACCATGCGGGTCGGACCGCCCACGCATTCGCTCTCACGCATGACTTGACACAACTGGTACTCCAGACCACCAGGATACCAGACATAGCAAGTCACGCGCTCTCTTTGCTAGACCTTCTGCTGACGACCCACCCAGCCCAGTATAGTGTTTCGGTGCGAGCCCCATTGGGTTCGTCCGACCACAGTCTGATCTGTGCCAACGTGGCACTCGCTGTTCCTCCGCAACCTGTGGAGGTAAAGCGGCGATTATGGCACTATTCGTCAGCAGATTGGGACGGACTACGTCACTACTTCGCATCCATTCCGTGGACTGAGCGCTGCTTTGATGGTAGGGACCCCATTTAGTCGGTTCAAGCTCGACATAACCGCCCCCGCTGGCACGTGAGGGGGTATCCGAAGGGATTTCCGCACGATAAAAAAAAATAAAAAAAAAATGGACCCATCGGATTGCGCTTCTGTCGTCACTGGTGAAATCAGTTTGGGTATGGAGTATTATATCCCATACACTGAAGTCACCAGTGCCCGCAGAGCCCGCCCCTGGTTCGGGCGTGAGTGCGTTGATGCTGTTCAACAAAAACAGTCAGCGTTCCGCGCCTGGGTCAGGGCATGAGCAATGCGCGATTCAAATGTGCATCACCTCAAGGCGGCGTATAATAGAGCCACAAAGGACTGCAAGAGGGCATACATTAGAGCGGATGCTCAGCGCATAGCACGGCTTGGTCAACAACTCATGTCGCATCCTGCAGGCAGCCGCGGCTACTGGCGATTGGCCAAAGCCGTGCAATCCAACTTCTGCCAGCCTCCACTACCTCCGCTACGGTACCCCGATGGTTCACTGGCTCACGAGCCGCAAGAGCAAGCAGACATACTGGTTAACCTCTTCGCGGCTAATTCCCGTGTCGATGACTGTGGATTACAGACACCTACGCTACCCAGCTGCGACCAATGCCTCAATGCCTGATATTCGTATCAGGCAATGCGACGTTCGCACAACCCTACAGTCACTCGACGTCCGGAAAGCCAGTGGACCTGACGGTATTCCTGCGTGTAACGATCTGTCATTATAATGTGGTTTAGGGTAGGTTAATATTTTATATGAATAAACCAGTCTGTCGCTAACCCAAGCCTTTTACTGACGTCTCATTGGCGACGAGGATCGGTTAATTTTTTTTTGCGTTTATCGAGTGCGAAAATCGTTTAAAGATGCCCATCGGTAAAATTCAACCCTATAATTTGAATTCCAAACAGTGGCCAGCGTATATTAGGCGCGTAAATCAGTATGTCAAACTAAATAAAATCACAGACGAGTTAAAAGTGCCGAGGCTGATAACAGTCGTAGGTGAGGAAACATACGCGTTAATGTGCGATTTGTGTTCACCCGAGTTTCCTGAAACCAAAACATACGACGAGCTAGTGCAATTGGTAACGGAACATCTCGAACCTCAACGTTCTGAGATAGCGGAACGCCACCTGTTTCGATTACGAAGACAACGCACGGGCGAGACACTTACCGAGTACCTACAGGGATTGAAACATCTCGCGACTACCTGCAACTTCGGTAAATGTAATACGTGTTCGACGCTAGACGAAAATTTACGCGATCAATTTGTATCTGGTTTATCGAGTGAGGCGATGCGATCTAGAATCTTCGCGGAAAAGAAAATTCAGTACAAAGAGGCGGTGGAACTAGCCCTGGCTCTAGAGGCAGCGGAGAAGCATGCCGAGGTGAGCGGGACCACGCTTGGGGCGACGACGGCGACGGCAGCAGACTCATCGAAAGCGACGGGTGACGGCGACGTGGGCGAAGGCCTGCACCACGCTCGCGCAGGGCGAGGTGGTCCGCGCGGACGACCGCATCGAGCGGGCGGTACAGGCGGCGGCGGCAGCGCAGGGCCGGCGGGTCAGCCAGCAGGCCCGAGCGCGCGGCGGTGCTGGCGTTGCGGAAAGGCGCACGCGGCGGATAGATGTCGATTTAGGAGTTATACTTGCGACGAGTGCGGCCAGAAAGGACACTTGAAAATCATGTGTAAACAAGTGAGCGGTAAAAGTGCGCGCCATAATTACGTGAGTGATGAATCGGACGATGAAGGTATGTTCAACATCGAGGTCACTAATCGAGGTAACAAACCATATTTTATTGAACTAACTATTGATAACAATAACATTGAGTGTGAAGTTGATACCGGTAGCCGCATCTCGGCCATAAGTGACGAAATGTATCATCGTATGTTTTCAAACAAAAAAATTATCTCGGACAATTTAGTGTTACGGTGTTATTCAGGTTCACGAATTGAATCTTTAGGTTATATTGAGGTAGACGTTTGTCTGGGAACATTGAAGGGGAAAGCATTACGTCTTTATATAATAAATGGGGGGGGGGGGGCACGTCCATTGTTAGGGGGCGAATGGATGCGCATTTTAAAAATTACAAACATTACTTTAAATGAAATCATTGAAGACGAGTTTGTGACAAAATTACGTAATGAATTCCCCGAGGTTTTTTCTGACAAGCTAGGTACTTGTAAACGGAGCATTCGACTACTGCTGTTAGACACCGAACCGGTTTATGTGCGGGCGAGGCCGATGCCGCTGGCACTCCGCGCACGGGTTGAGAGGGAGTTAGAACGTCTGGGGGCAGACGGCACTATCTATAAAGTGGATTTTTCCGATTACGGAACTCCAATCGTACCTGTGGTAAAGACGAATGGGGAGATACGTATCTGTGGGGATTACAAAATTACTATTAACCCGAAACTTAAACGGGATTATTATCCATTACCCCGAATTGAGGAATTATTTTCTAATCTTAGTGGGGGGGAGAAATTTAGTAAAATTGATTTGACTCATGTATATGAACAGTGTTTGTTATGTACGGATTCACAACCGTATACAGCAATAACTACTCACCTGGGGACATATGTTTATAAGCGGACCCCATACGGTTTGTCGGTTAACCCAGAGAAGTTTCAGAAACTGATGGAAGAAACTCTGCGAGGGGTGCCAGGGTGTGTCGTGTTATTAGACGATATTTGTGTGACAGGCCCAAACAAGTATGAACATATAAAGAACCTTAAAGCTGTACTCGAACGATTACGTAATATGGGGCTTACTGTAAAATTGAGTAAATGTCGTTTTTTGCAGGATAGTGTCAAATATTTAGGCTTTATTATTAACAGCGAGGGCTTGCGGCCCGATCCGAATAAGGTAACAGCAATATCTAACGCGCCGAGACCTACTAGTGTATCTCAATGTTGTATCAGTTCCTGAACGAAATGTCATATAGATCTTGACAGAGGGCTTTGGCTAAATGGCGCGCACGTGTAACCAGTGTAACTCTGTATCTAGTTGTATTGCTTAATGTAAGAATACTTAACCCTAGATACATAACGTTATTTTGAACCCCTTAACGCATATCGTGAGGTCAATATGACTCATGATTGTTTCATGGTCAGTCTAACCATTATTATTTTATACTTGGATTAAATTGATGAAATAGGTTATTTAAAATATATTTATAGATTAAATAAAAACTTTTGTTACGTAATATTATATTTATTTTACATGGAAATCACAGCACAAATATTTTTGCTCATAATAAAAAACAAAATTAACCATTCTTCTTATAATAAAAAAAAAATCAAGTAACTTCTAATAAACTATTATTGTTATATAAAACCAAAATAAAAGACTCTAACAAGATTATATAATCAACTATCAGTCTCAAAATAGGAACTAAGCGCATTCTGAACATGTCCAAACTTTATGCTCACCGCAGATAGGTTTTTTACATTTTTTGCACTCTGCTTGCGTCTTTCTTCGTTTTTGCCATGGACAAATGCCACAATATTTTCTTTTCTTTGTGATAGGCTCATCCTCTATCGATGATGAACCTTCAAGAGGTACATTCGGTAATATATTTTGGATATTTTCTCTTAATTTTCGACTTAGAGTAGGTGTCTCAAGTCTTTTCTCCATCCATGCCTTTGATAAGTCTGTACTCAACTGTTTCATGAATTCCCGTCTGTTTAGAGGTTTTTCTTTCTTGGATAGCTTGTTATGGCAGTAAATAATATATGAGTTAACAAATGCCATATTTAGCATGCCATAAAATAAGGCCATAGGCCATCTATTTGTCTTCCTACTACAACTCATGTTTGAACACATCTGATCGAAGGAATCGACCCCTCCCTTCGTTTGATTGTAAAATTCAATCATTTCTGGTTTACCAGAACTAGCGTTGATTACACCGTCTTCATCACAGGATGACAGAAGATATACTACTTTTGCTGGTTTGGGCTTGTATGACAACAATGTCAGTGGGCCGTCATAGCAAAACATAGTTGTTCCGATAGCTCTTGATCTACTGTTTTTTAGCTCCTCTGGTATCTCTCTTTTATTTGAGCGTATTGTACCTACAATGGTTAATTTATACGGTTCTTGGAGTAATGATTTAGCCAAAGGTACCGATGTGAACCAATTGTCACAAGTAATATTTCGACAAGTACCGTGAATAGTTTTAGATAATTCCTTCATATAGTATTCACCAAGAGGCAGTCCATTCGTTTCTGTTCCTTTACCTATATACGGTATTGCATCAAACATATATTTTGTTGTACTGTCGCAAGCCATAGGAATCTTCAGTCCGTATTTACTAGGCTTATTAGGTATGTACATACGGAAGGAACATCTACCTCTAAAGCCTAACAATTGCTCGTCCACAGTCACGTGAGATCCTGGAGTGTAATTAATTCTACATTGAATAATAAAGAGATTCCATATTTTTTTGATAGGCGCAAAAACATCTTCAGAACGATTTATAGGACGTATAGATTTGTCGTCAAATCGCAGAGATGCTAACAAAAAAACAAATCGGTCTCGACTCATAATTGAAACGTAGCGTGAGCCAGAGAATGACGAGTCAAATAACTCCAAGGTGGTCAAATGGTTATCCTTCAATGCAGCCGTCAAAGTTAGTAGTCCTATCAAAGCTCTAATCTCATCAGCCGTAGTCTCTCTGAAGGTAGCGGACAACTCACTCGAATTCCGTTTTTTTTTTGGCAAATTTCAACGTTAGTCCATTTCACAACCTCTTCTATAATTTCGGAAGTAAAAAATATGTCGAAACATAATGATGGTTCAAAGAGGTTTCTGCACATTCTAGTTGGCCCTCTAGATAACCTAACAATATTTAGAGCTGCAGTCCTCGTTTGAGTACGGCCTTTAACCGTAGACCAACAATGATTATTTTTCCCCCTCAGAGACCTTTGAGGTAATGTGACAATTCGACTTGGTGTTGAGTTAGCACGACGAGGTTCAATATTATTTATAGAGCTTGGGCTTGCCTCTGAAATTTCATCAGAAATCACGTCATTATAGTCATCCTCGTAATCGCTCTGGACGTCATCTACGCTCACATTATCCTCCTCTTCACTACAAACATCGATTGATTCTCCTTCGTCCTCGGCTTCTAAAAGCTCTAAAATATCGAATTCTTCCAGCGCTCTAGATGACGTCATCGTGTAGAATTAATGGGTTAGTTAAATTTTATGTCACACAAACTAAAACAAAACAAATTACTTATTAAAGCAAAGAAAACAATCATACAATAATTCAAAGTTTAAAGTTCAAAATGTTACATATAACATAACGTGAGGTCAGTTTGACTCACAGTAATGTGATATCTACGTAAATACAACACTTACCTGCGACACGCGTGCACCAATCGGCCCACCTGTGGCTACACTGAGTTGATTTGAAAAAGCAACGCGATGTAAGCACTATTTAGAAAGAGAGAGAGAAATATGTGTCTCGCGTGAGTCGCTTTGACTCACGATATGCATCTAGGGTTAATAAACCAGATTCAAGTAAATGTATAACGTGTTTTACAATAATACTACATGGTGGCAGCGAGTGGCGAGATGGAAAACGAAAATTCAACTCAAGTACTGAATATTTGTGCACCTCCGTGTCAAGTGACGCCGCCGGGGGCGTTCGATTTTAGACCAGAAAATTGGCTAAAATGGAAGAAACGATTTATGCGATATCTCTCCGTGTCGGAATCGGTATCAAAAGGTGAAAAAGAAAAGATAGATTTAGTACTATATTTGATGGGAGAACAAGCCGAAGAATTAATATTGCAGTTAGGTATCGATATAGAGAATATAACCTTGAAGGAAGTTTTAGATAAAATTGAGAAGTATTTTCAGCCCAAGAAGAATGTGGTCTATGCGAGATATAAATTCAATAGTAGAAAACAAGAAGCTGGTGAAACTGTAGATGAGTATGTGCGAAATTTATACGTGCTGGCAGAAGAGTGCGAGTACGGCACATTAAAAGAGGAGCTAATCCGAGATAATTTAGTTGTGGGAATACACAGCCAAAGGGCTAAAGAAAAAATGCTGTTGAACATTAACTTAACACTTCATGAGGCGCTTACAATTGCAAAGAATGTAGAGGTGTTTGAAAAAAACAAATTGAATTTTAGAGCAGAGAATGATGAGGAATTATGCAGGGTGATGCAAAAGAAGGAGAAGGATAAGGATGGCAAGAAATGTTGGTTTTGTGGGAGAAATTTGCATATGAATCGCAGTCAGTGCCCGGCGGTGAAAGCAGTGTGTATGAAATGTAAAAAAGTTGGACATTTTGCTAGATGTTGCAAGACAAATATAGACTTTAAGAGTAATGTGGTGCAACAAGAAGTACGGGTATGTGCTTTAAAAAGCAAATATGCTGCATATATTGATGTTTATCGTAGTAATAGATTTAGGTGTAGCTTAAATTTTCTAATTGATACAGGAGCAGATATAGTTGCTGTTCCAGAGCATAATATCAGTAGCAAGACTTTTCTGCAGCCGTGCAGGGTCAACATTAAGGGACCAGACGACACTAAGTTAACTGTAGTAGGCAAATTTGAAGCTACATTGAAGTATGGGGATCGAGAATATACAGGTGATATTTATGTAGTTAGAAGTTTAAATGCTCCAATCTTAGGTGTTCCAGCTTTAGAAAGCATGGATATAATTCAAATTTTAGGGGTCAATAACATTTCAACCAATATAAAAAGTACAGTTAATGTAGAAAAAGAATATCCAAAGATTTTTGAGGAGCTGGGTGTGTTTAATGAACCTTTTAATATAAAATTGTGTGATAAGACAACAAGTTACATTCAGTATACTCCAAGAGTTGTTCCTATCCCTTTGTTAAGTAAGGTAAAGGCAGAATTAGATAGACTTTGTAAATTAGAGGTCATGATTAAAGTAGAGGAACCAACTCAGTATGTATCACCTATGGTTGTAGTTCCAAAAGAACCAGATGGAGTCAGGATATGTGGAGATTATACTCAATTAAATAAAAATATATTAAGGCCAGTTTTTCCAATTCCAAAGGTCGAGGTTACTTTGGCCAGACTTAAAAATTCTAATTTTTTTTCAAAAATAGATGCCACATCTGGCTTTCATCAAATCTGTCTAACAGAGAAGTCTGCACCACTTACTACCATAATTACACCTTTTGGGAGATTTATGTATAAGCGATTACCTTTTGGTCTTAACTGTGCACCTGAATATTTTTCCATGAAGTTTTCAGAACTCTTTCATGACTTGGATGGTGTAGTTCTTCATGTCGATGATATTTTAATCCATGCAGAAAATATAGAATCACATGATAAAATACTAAGAAAAGTGTTAGATAGATTGACTGAAAAAGGTATTACAATAAATAAAAAAAAATGTGTGTTTGGAGTAAATGAGGTTAAATATTTAGGACATGTTATTAACAAACATGGTATCTGCCCAGACAAGGATAGAATTCAGGCTATAGCTAATTTTGAAGTACCAAAAAATAAAAAGCAAATAATGCAATTTCTAGGAATGTTAAACTTTATGAGTAGATTCATTAAAAATAAAACTGAAATACTACAACCATTATACTGTTTATTAAGAAATGATACGGATTTTATGTGGGGTAGAGAACAACAAATGGCATTTGATAAAGCTAAGGAGATGTTGCAAACAAGTCCCATAATGGCTCATTATGATCCAAAAAAGAAAATTGTATTGGCTGCAGACAGTAGTTCCTATGGGCTAGGGGCGACCTTAATGCAGGAGTTTAATAATATTAGAGAGATAATTGCATATGCTAGCAGAACACTATCACCAACTGAAAAAAGGTACTCCCAGATAGAAAAGGAATGTTTGGCGTTGACTTGGGCTGTTGAAAGATTCAAGGACTATGTCTATGGCATTAGGGTGCATTTAGAGACTGATCATAAACCATTAATACAAATTTTACAAACCAAACACATTGATGAGTTAACACCAAGATTAATGTCTTTCAGAATGCGCTTGACTAGGTTTAATTATGTGGTAAATTATGTACCAGGGAAAAAAATAATGTTGCCTGATGCTCTGTCACGGAATCCATTAGGTAATGAAAAAGATAATAATGTTAATTTTGATGAATGTTTTGTAAATGTCATTCTGAAAAATATTCCATTACAAGATAAAACTCTAGAAAAAATAAAAGCTGAACAAGATAAGTCTATTATATGTAAATTATTAATAGAATATAGTAGGTTGGGTTGGCCTAAGTTATCCAAAGTTCCAGAAAAATTAAGGGACTATTATCAGTATAGATATGATTTGTCAACTGCTAAAGAGTTTCTTTTATATAAATCACGTTTGGTTATACCGGACAGTATGCATCTAGAAATGTTAGATAGAATTCATCAGGGTCATTTGGGAATTACTAAGTGTAGAAGCCGGGCAAAACAAACTGTTTGGTGGTTAGGCATGTCTACACAAATAGAAAAATTAATTCAGAACTGTCCTCAATGCATAGAGGAAAGAAAAAATGCTAAGGAAGATATTATAATAGAAAAAACACCAGATAGACCATGGCAAAAAATAGGTATAGACTTATTTTATTACAATAATCAGTGGTATGTAGTTATAGTGGACTATTACTCTAGGTTTTTAGATATAGCAAAGCTGTATAGTCTTTCTGAAGAATGCATTATTGAATATTGTAAGTGTACATTTAGTAAGTTTGGCATACCAGAATTAGTAAGAACAGACTGTGGAACACAATTCAAGACTAAATTTAGTCAATTTGCGGCAGAATATAATTTCGAGCATGTTACAAGTAGTCCATACTATTCTCAGAGTAATGGAGGGGCAGAATCTGCAGTAAAAATATCAAAACAATTATTGAAAAAGAACTCTGACATAAATTTAGGTCTTTTAATTTATAGGAACACTCCTCTAGATTCAGGATTTAGTCCTGCAGAACTAATGTTCAATAGAAAATTAAGAGATAATTTACCAAGATTACCAGAGTCTTTAGAAAAAATTGTAAAATCTAAAAAGCAATTTAAACACAAAGAGATGTTAAAAAAGAATAAAATACATACTTATTATAACAAAAAACATAAAACTAGACTTTTAGCAGAATTAGATGTAAATGACAAAGTTTGGATAATAGATTTAAGACAGTATGGTATTATTATAAAAAAAGCTTCTCAACCTAGATCATATATAGTAGGCACAGAAAAGGGAGTATATCGTAGAAATAGATGGCATTTAATTCCTGCTCCCCATGCCAGAGTTGCAGTTAATCCGGTAGATGATATGAATGAATCACCAGTATCTAAGAATGTCTTGGTCCCAGATATAACGCCTGTAGTAACTAAGAATAGCGTTCCTAAAGATCAGCCTATCAATGTAGAAAATAAAATTGATTGTAAAAATGATCAGTTCCATGATGACGAAGCTAGTGTGGATGCAGATGCTGACAATGATGCTCTTGAAGACTGTGATAATGGAGAGGTATTAAGGAGAAGTAATAGAAATAAAAATAAACCTAAATGGATGAATGATTATATTTGACTTTAAATACTATTAGTTTTGCTCATTGTTGAATTAGCATGTAAGCAAGTATTGTTATTATTTAAAAAATAAAAAAGGGAAGATGTTGTATCAGTTCCTGAACGAAATGTCATATAGATCTTGACAGAGGGCTTTGGCTAAATGGCGCGCACGTGTAACCAGTGTAACTCTGTATCTAGTTGTATTGCTTAATGTAAGAATACTTAATAAACCAGATTCAAGTAAATGTATAACGTGTTTTACAATAATACTACACTCAACTTAAGAGTTTCCTCGGAATGTTAAATTATTACGGCCGTTTTATTCCACGACTAAGTACACTGTTACAGCCCATGCATAATTTGTTAAAAAAGATATCACTTGGAATTGGGATCCCAAGTGCGAAAAAGCTTTTCTCGAAGCCAAGCGACAACTCCTCAGTGAGCGAGTACTGGCACATTATGAGGAGGGGCGTGAACTGGTGTTGTCGGTGGACAGTAGCGCGTACGGCTTGGGTGCTGTGTTGGCGCACCGGTACGAGGATGGCAGCGAGCGGCCGGTCAGCTGCGTCTCGCGCACACTTAACGTGGCGGAGCGCAACTATAGCCAGCTTGATAAGGAGGCGCTTGCCATCTTGCTCGGTGTGACAAAACATCATCAATATTTATTTTTATTCGGTAGAAGGTTTACACTACGCACCGACCATCAGCCCCTTACATATATTTTTGGGGAAAAGGGAGGAATCCCACAAACGGCGGCGAGCCGTTTACAGAGGTGAGCAGCACGTCTGGCTGCTTACGAGTTCCGCACGGAATTCGTGCGATCGGTGGACAACGGTCCGGCCGAAGCTTTGTCGCGACTACCGTTACCTCGGGAGGGTCGCTTGGCTGAAGCAGTAGATTATTTAAATCTTGTAGAGGAGTCATTGCCTATCTGTTATAAGGATGTCGCAAAGGAAACAGACCGCGATCCGTTGCTATGCAAGATCAAAGGCTATGTACTATTTGGGTGGCCAGCGGTCCCGAGCTGCGATGCAGAAAAGCCTTATTTCGCTAGGAAACAGGACTTCGTAGTTAATCAAGGATATTTGATCTATAGATATAGAATTGTAGTACCTTTTTTTTTTTTTATTTTCGTGCGGAAATCCCCTCGGATACCCCCCCGCCGGCCAGCGGGGGGCGGTTATGTCGGGCTCGAACTGACTAAAACCGCACGCCGTCTCGGGTCTGCAGACGCCGGGGTGTAAGGTTGCCCATAGAGCATATCCCTCGCACCCCGACTGACCCTGGGCCATCTCCGGTTTCGAGATGGCCCCCTCGGGTTTGGGAACCACGGTGTCCCCGTCTTGCCCCGGTTTGGGGGAGGGGCGCTAGTCGCCCCACCGTCCCGGCCTGCTTCTGCTGGGGTGACAGGCGGCCTCACCTGCCACCCCCAGGCCTGCGCTCATGGAGGACGGAGGTCGTTAAGTGACCTCCGGCGCCTGAGTCGCCTGTTGTTGTAGTACCTCATGTCCTACAAAAAAATATACTAAATGAAGTTCATGAAGGTCATTTAGGCATTAATAAAATGAAAAGTTTATCACGAAATTATATTTATTGGGCCAGTTTGAACAAGGACATAGAGGACGTGTGTAAATCGTGCGTGTCTTGTCGCGCCGTGCAGGACGCGCCCCCGCGCGCGCTGCTGCACCCGTGGGAGTTTCCCCTCCACCCGTGGCAGCGCGTGCACGCTGACTTCGCAGACGCGGGAGGCACTCGGTATTTAATCATAGTAGACGCGCACTCTAAATGGATTGAAGCGGTTTCCATGCGAAATACAACGGCAGGTTACACAATTAAAGTTCTAAGGAGTATTTTTGCACGTTTTGGCTTACCATCGCAGCTCGTGACCGATAACGGTCCTCCTTTTGCATCTCATGAGTTTAAAATGTATTGTGAAAATAACTGTATACGACACACAACTTCGGCTCCATATAGACCACAAGGAAATGGCGCGGCAGAAAACGCGGTTAAAACTATTAAAAAAGCAATAAAGAGGGCACAGTATGACAATGAGGATGTACAGGTAGGGCTGTGTAAATTCTTATTTAAATACCGTAATTGTGAGCATGCAACGACGGGGGTATCACCGGCAGTAGCACTACAAGGGCGGCGCCTACGTAGCCGGCTCGACGCGCTGCGGCCGGACGTGGCAGCCACAGTACGCGCCAAGCAGGAGCGCCAAGTCACCCGCAGTGCCGGGGCTGTTAGAAGTTTTAACGTCGGTGACTCAGTATGGACCCGCGACTATACGGCGAGGGGGGAGAAATGGGCCCCGGCCACGGTGGTCAAAAAGACAGGACCAGTCTCATAAGGTCAACATAGGCAACGGGGTAGAATGGCGACGTCATGCTGACCAAATTATCGCAGCAGAGACTAAAAATAGGCACTCCTTAGCTCGAATGAGTGTCGTGGCTATAGATGAGATTCCGAGCCTTGAGACTAACAAAAAGCAGGTCAATGATGGAGCCGAAGGTGATTTGTTTGAGGATGCATCCAGCGGTGACGGGGAAGCGGCGAGCACACCGCAGGTGGTACCGCCGTCATCGGAGGAAGGTCCAGTCACTCGACCGGTGCCACCAGCCTCGCCAACACCGCCAACACCGCCTGGTGCGTCTGCTCGGGCACTGCGTGCGCTCGACCGAGCTAAACGGTCTTTCCTCAATTTATTAGAATAATAAGTTCCTAGTTGTAAAATAGTTTAAGATACTTTGCCTACTTAGATATATTAGTCACCTATAAATTGTAAGCTTAGTAGGGAGAAGTGTAACGATCTGTCATAATAATGTGGTTTAGGGTAGGTTAATATTTCGCCGCCGCCTCCTTCTGCGAGCATGTAATGCTCGCGAAGGAGGTGGCGGAGCGCGCCCGGGAGAGACTTAGAACTCTCCCGGTCCGCCGAGCCCGCAACTTGCTCGCCGCGCGTCGCAGGCAACTCAGGCGCCGGAGGTCGCTTAACGACCTCCGTCCTCCATGAGCGCAGGCCTGGGGGTGGCGGGTGAGGCCACCTGTCACCCCAGCAGAAGCAGGCCGGGACGGTGGGGCGACTAGCGCCCCTCCCCCAAATCGGGGCAAGACGGGGACACCGTGGTTCCCAAACCCGAGGGGGCCATCTCGAAACTGGAGATGGCCCAGGGTCAGTCGGGGTGCGAGGGATATGCTCTATGGGCAACCTTACACCCCGGCGTCTGTAGACCCGAGACGGCGTGCGGTTTTAGTCGGTTCAAGCCCGACATAACCGCCCCCGCTGGCACGCGGGGGGTATCCGAAGGGATTTCCGCACGACAAAAAAAAAAAAAAAAAAAAAAGGGTAGGTTAATATTTTATATGAATAAACCAGTCTGTCGCTAACCCAAGCCTTTTACTGACGTCTCACTGCGTTGGTCCTGAAAAAATGTGCAGCGGAGTTGTCTCCAACACTAACGCGGCTGTACCGCCTGTCCTATTCATCAGGAAAAGTCCCGCGGGCTTGGAAGGAGGCGAACATTATCCTCCGCTGCACACCTAAAACAGTGCAGCGGAGCGTCGCACATGCCCGCCTTGTTATATACAAGGCGGGCCACAGCAAAAGAAGCGGTCAGCCACCGTTACCACCACTGTTCTCTGCACTCCCACGTGACCCACCGACACGCCAAGCACCGGAAGGACCGGAAGCACCTAGCCGGTCGGGCTTACCTTTTTGGCTGCCTGCCACCTCTTTTTTTGTCTCCGACTACCTCCTAGCCTTCTTCTAACGGCAGCCGGAGCTGGGGCTGAGGACGTCTTTGTTTTTGCATTTCCCCTTGCCCTGGGTGACCTACCGGGAGGCCGGCTCCGGCAGGACTGGCCAGGCCACCCTTGCACCTGGACGGCAAGTTGAACCCTTCCTGGGTTCAACTTGCCGTGTAGCCAGTACCCGGTGACGCCAGAGGCAGACGGCGATAGACCTTGCCCTTCAATGCGGAGATGCGATCCATCAACCGCTCCTCCAACGCCACCAGGAGCCGGACTACGTCGGGCTCCGCCGGCTATACCAGCTGTGTCAGCCTGATCGTTGGCAGCGACTACGCCGGTTGCGCGAGCTGTGCCGCTTGCACCGATGGTGTAGAAATGGTGCCCGCGTTACCAAAACTCGCCGCCCCTGTTTTGAGCTCCTCTAAGGCTGTAGCGAGGTGAGCCATCTCTTGGCGAGCCATGGTCTACTGCGGGACCTCCGCGAAGTCTTTGTTGCTGGATTTGTCGCTCGGTGACTAGCGTTTAGACATAGGTTGTCCCCCAGAGTACGTGGTACAGCTAGAGCCAGTTGGATTCGGGAGGGATTCACCAGCTCTTGAGTAGTAAGACAGACCTTTTGGCTTGCCCATGTCATAATTTTTAGTTTAACCGACCGTTTAAGTCCGACTGGAGGGTAGGAAGATGATGATGGTCATTGCGTTGTATATCTAGAGATTTCTTTATAACGTAACGTAACGTAACTTGTATATATATATATTCCTTATAAATATATAACATTAAGGCGAGGGTATTCGACGACTGAAGGTATTTTTGGCATAGTACCACAGCGAGGTGCTTACGGTCCGCTCCAGTGTTTTGCGTCAATATACAGCAAAACTGCGAAGGTTAACTTAAGGTGGTGTTGTAGTATCAATTCAAATAATGACGCAACTGTTACATAGATGATCTTCTTGTTGCACTTTAGATGAAGGGAATAAAGCTTATAATCATTATAATATTGTAATATAACTATCAGAAAGTCGCTCCCGTAAAAGCTTATTATGAACCCAACCTTTAAATAAGAGCAATAGAAGAGTGGACCCCGAGCGTTAAGCTGCAAGATCTTGATGGGGTCTCATATACCCATATGGCCCCCTAAACCCACGGGGGCCATACACTAATGGGCCCGTGGGACCTCATACATACATGTTACCCATGGGGCCTATACGCTCGTGGGTCCCCATTCACCTATGGGGCCCCATGCACATACATCACTCAAGGGGCCCATACACCCATGGGGTGACATAGACCCCTGGCAGTCTATACTCCTATGGGGCCCCATACATATTCGTTACCCATGGGCCCATATACCCATGACTCCCATACACCTATGGGGTCCCATACACCCATAGGTTCCACATACCCATGAGCACCATTAAGATCCGTAGAGCACCTGGGCCCAAGCAAGATGTGAGACGGCAGTCGCTCCCGTAAATGTTATAATGAAACAGGTTATGGAGAGGAGAAGTAGAAGAGCGAACCCTGGGCTCCAAACTGTAAGCTTTGGATGCAACCGGGACTGGAGCCCGGATTCATGAGGTTGGGACCCAAAGCAAAAGCTTCATCAGCAATGAAAATATTATATAGATATTTGGAAGCTGATCGTAGTAGTATTTGGTAGTATTGAAGGTTCATGTCAGTTTAAATTATGTCGCTGGTAGGTACTGTTCCTACTGTAACCGGAGATGGCCCAGGGTCAGTCGGGGTGCGAGGGATATGCTCTATGGGCAACCTTACACCCCGGTGTCTGTAGACCCGAGACGGCGTGCGGTTTTAGTCGGTTCAAGCCCGACATAACCGCCCCCGCTGGCCAGCGGGGGGGTATCCGAAGGAATTTCCGCACTGAAAAAAAAAAAAGATACTGTTCCTAATATTTAGTACCACCATTCAAATATTAGTACTAATGTCAATCATTACAAATTCTTGTATTGAATCGACTAATGTCATAAGACATTAAATGCTATTATAATGCCGATACATTACTTAGTTTATGTTTATTATTTTTATTACTAATACTAGCAATGCATTCGCAAACGTTCGAGTCTCAACTCATCATTGGATTTGTACATCTGGCACATTCTCTACGATGTGGCATTTACGCTGAGTACCTACATTTAAAAATTAGACGATTTCGCTGTGCATCTGCCGCAAACTGCCACACATCCTGCCTCTAACACGTTCTGATCGGGACTGATTGACTCTCCTTACGCGTGTATATATATATATATATATATATTTATTTATATATATATATATATTCTGAATTATACCCTGAATATTCAAAATACCTATATTTTGAATATTCACGGTATAATTCTGAATTATACCCTGAATATTCAAAATACCTATATTTTGAATATTCACGGTATAATTCAGAATTTATGTAAATTTTGATAACCGTTTTTCATTCTCCTATCAATGACCTTCATTTTAATATCATTTTTATTTTTCTAACCTGAACATAAATCAAATAAAACTGGAATGCGTTTTGGGTTAGACTATGAGAACAAATTCTATCGAGGAAAGTAAAAGACATCGTGTATCAGATAACCGAAAATACTACATAGTTTGAATAGCCTAGAATAACATATATGATTGTCAGAATACAGGGACTCCTTATTTTCGAATTTAAAAACACCCTTCCTCAGGGACCCCCGCCTTAACTGCATGGGTCATCCAATAGCTTAAGTGGTGACCTCACTATTAGTATTAGTAGGTAGATAGGTAATCTCACACCTACTACTCTAAAAGCAGGTAAATTAGGTAAATATGGATATTATACCATTTTTTTTTTTTTTATCGTGCGGAAATCCCTTCGGATACCCCCCCGCGTGCCAGCGGGGGCGGTTATGTCGGGCTTGAACCGACTAAAACCGCACGCCGTCTCGGGTCTACAGACGCCGGGGTGTAAGGTTGCCCAACCTGGATATTATACCTAGTTTCTGTCATACAGCTGTACCGTGTGGAGTATTTTATAAAAAAGAAAAAAAACTTATTTTCTTATAATTTTGTAGGTAATAACTAATAAAATGTTATCGGTAAAAGTCTGTAGATCTCGAAAAGATATTATGAGGCTTATGTAACGATGCCAACATCCATGATTGTATTACGATTACAACACACCTGCATACAGTTTACGTTTTTTTTTATTATGTATTATGATACAAATTTGAATCAGCATACGTAATTGCTATGTGTTGAATCTTTCAAACTATGAACCAAAAGAAATGTATAATGTTAATCTCTGTTTATACCTACCTAACTACAATTTATGTCTCCGAACCATATCGGTGTCGGTGTAAGTTTGTTACGAAACAGCTGAATTTTCAAATAATGTTATTTTCAGTTTATTTTAGGTATATAATGTAGGTCTAGAAATAGTCCTTCAAGATTATGAGCTTTATTTTAGGGGACTATTTGTAGACTAGTAGGCAAGTTTTAAGTACAGTCACCATTGGTATCAGCCTAACACAAAACCTTAGCTCAAAATCTTCACATAATAAACGAAAAATAAGTTGAAGAATGTTAAATTTATCCTCTGAAGAATATAAAAATATTAAAAATAGATTATATACCTATTTATATGTGCAAGATTGGCCGTAAATGCTTCTTTTGTGGAGTAGATCGTTTACATAATCGAGGAAAATGTTCTGCATTCTAAACAAACTGTCAAAAAAGTGGCAAAGAAGGTCATTACGCATGCTCCTATTAGACAAGAGTCTTTTCCTGTATTATTTTACTTTTTTTTTATAATCATAAATTATTATTAAGCGTAGCGAGCCGAAGGCGAGCGAAACGTCTTTGGTTTCAAAGTTGCATTTCAAACAAATGATACTCCTCCGAGACCGTTTGACCGATCTCGACCAAATTTGCCACGGTGATCAAGTAGACATTACTGAGTGTCGTAAGGGGTCGAATGTCCAGATCGGTCTTACCATCGAGGAATAATCACCGAAAAACCAAATCAATGGATAAAGTCGACCGGTCACGTTGACCTATTGTTGGATAGGCAAATCTCGCTACGCTTAAGTTTGTGTTGATTGCGAAGCTAGTAACCGTTATAGTTATTTTTAGACGATGTAAATAATTATAATAGCGGCTGTACAACTCGAGACATAGTCCAGTCAAAATAGACAAAAATAAGTCATAACTGGGGAATAATTCGCATAGAGCTGAAAATTGGCAGAGACGTTAAATACATCATTATTTAATAAAATGTCAAAAATCTCCATCGATCCTACTTCTGCAAAAAAAATCGCGCACGCACTCAGAGGGTCCCCAGTGACATTTTGATTTCAGACGAGGCAGACGTATCAGTTGCTCTGACAATTATTCTTGCTGTGTGACGCTAGCATAATTAAGTGATATTTTAACATAGTTGTGCGTTGAATCTGTGTCAATTATAACGAGCTTTTGCATTTATTTCCTAATTTGACCTAAAACCTATCTTACGGCTTATCGAAGCTCCCAGAGTCGCGACTACTAAGTAGGTACTGTTAGGGTGACAAAGCCGGAATATATTATTAGCCCGAATTGAGACTGATTTCGGGAGTGACTCGAATACCTAAATTTCCTTAAGCACTCGTGCGATCTTGACCAAATTTACCACGGTGATAGTGTGGACACTGAGGAGTGTTCTGAAGCGAGATGGTTCATGTCCGATGTACCACTGAGGAATAATCACCGAAAAACAGTTTCACGAGCGCGCAGCCTTAGCTAAGCGTGCGACCGTAGTAAGATATCTTATTTTCAAGTGAGAGTCCTGCTCGCTCAGCTCAATTTCTTTCAGTCGCACCCTGCACTGAATTTCTAGTAGGTACCCTTTTACCTCTACCTATACTTACCTCATAGGTGGTGCAGAAGTTTGTGCATATTTATGTAAAAAAAAAACTAATTATTAAAACCGCGATATCTCACGAATGGTGAGTCGTAAGAGAAAAAGTGTCTGGCCCATTTTTGTAGAGAATTGTATGATCTACAACTTTGTCTGACCTATTTTCACGATAAAACTTACCGTTTTCGAGAAAAATGGAAAAAACTTTAATTTTGTACGTTTGACCTTGAATAATTTTTTTTGCAGATGTAGAATCGATGGGGATTTTTGACATTTTATTTCAATTAGCCTATTGCAGTCCACTGCTGGACATAGGCCTCTCCATTTTACGCCATAGCACCCGATCCTCCGCCTTGCGCATCCAGTCTATCCCAGCTACCTTTTTCAGGTTGTCCGTCCATCTTGCTGGGGGACGTCCTACCTTCCGTTTACCGATTCGTGGTCTCCACTCTAGGACTCGTTTGCTCCATCGGCCATCGGTCCTTCGGCAGATGTGTCCAGCCCATTGCCACTTTAGCTTGCTTATTCTGCGAGCTATGTCGGTGACTTCAGTTCTTTGTCGGATGGCCTCATTTCGAATTTTATCCTTCAAAGAAACCCTAAGCATAGCCCGCTGCGCGACTTTTAAGTCGTGGACTAGCCTCACTGTCAGTGTCCACGTTTCGGCACCGTAAGTCATGACAGGTAGGACGCACTGGTCGAACACTTTTGTTTTTAGGCATTGCGGTAAATGGGAGGAGAAAACCCGACGTAGTTTGCCAAATGCTGCCCAACCTAATTGGATCCTTTTGGTGACTTCTTTCTCGAAGTTGTTTCTACCGAGCTGGATAACCTGCCCAAGGTAGACATACTGTTGAACAACTTCGAGTGTCGACCCTTCGACGGCAATCGGTCTCGGTGTGATATGTTCGTTGAACATAACCTTGGTTTTGTCAAAGTTCACACCAAGACCGACGCGTCGAGAGGCTCCATTTAGGCCGTGCAGCATCTCGCCCAGCTGCTCCAGCGACTCCGCAACTATGACGATGTCGTTGGCGAACCGAAGATGCGAGATGTACTCGCCGTTTATGTTTATACCCCGCCCAGTCCAATCCAGTCTTAAAGACGTCCTCCAGCGCATTGGTGAATAGTTTGGGGGATATAACATCCCCCTGTCTCACTCCACGCTGTAGGCTTATGGGGTTCGTCTTCTGGTCTTGGAGCTGGACGGACATAGTGGCGGTCTCATATAGGCATCTCAGCACTTCGATGTATCGCCAATCAACACGACACCGTTGCAGAGCAACCAGAACTGCCCAGGTCTCGATGGAGTCGAAGGCTTTCTCGTAGTCCACAAAAGCCATACACAGCGGCTGATTGTACTCGTGGGTCTTTTGTATAATCTGCCGAACAGTATGGACGTGGTCCACGGTACTGTAGCGTCCGGGGGTTGGACGCCACAATACCTTGTGTTGATGAAAACAAGGGTTAAACTTTATATTATCATTTATTGAAATAACCAAGCTTCCTATATCGAGTTTAGGGAGGTTTTTACGCGAATATATTTATATTTAAACGAACTGTAGGGAATCGCGAATTCTGGTCAGGGATTGAGCCTACATTCAGTACACTTGTATCTTCTCTTCGGCCGGCGGGCGAGGGCGGCGCCCCAAGTCAACCGCTGTCAGCATAATGGTCCGCCAAGCAATTGTTTTTCTTCCCTCGACTTATTTCAAAATAATCATCTTATTTTTAAACTCTGACACATGATGGCCAGGTCAATTAACTGTAGTGATCGAACGAGGTCGGAACACTACATCCAGCTACGCCCAAGGCCACATGTGACAGCTACAATGAAGCCACTACTAGGTATACTAAATCTGGGACACAATTTTAATCGAATTGTCCCTTACAATGGGAATAACGAAGCAATCTTTGTAATACTTAATAATCGTTATTAAAATCTCAAATTATAGCAATTAAACTGTAATAAATAGGTACTGAAAAACACGAACAAAGAAAAATTGCTTCATTCTTGGCCAGGCAAAAAACCAGAATAAAAGAAGCCTGGCCACAATCGGCCTCTCTAAATAGACAAATTTGATGTCACTTGACGACACATTTTAAGGTTTGTCCTAATTGGACCTAAAGTACAGAGTACTTTTAAGACCGACCTACCTTTTTTTTTTTTTTTTTTAACGTGCGGAAACCTACACGGGCTTCACCCCACCGGAGCTAACGGTGAGATGGGTATGTCGGACTTGAACCGACTAAAACAGCACGGTGTCCCTCTTGCGTCAGCCATGTGGTACGGGGAATCTGGTGTGCCCTAGGAAGGATATCCCAGAGACCCCGAACGGCTCCGGTCGCAAGCGCTGGCGACCCCAACGCGTTATTGGGGATGTAATCCACCCTCCCCCTAAGAGAAGCGTGCGCAGAAACACGACGCGCCGCCGCCCTGGGCCTGCTTCTGCTAGGGTGACCGCTAGCCCCGACCGTCACCCCCAGGCCCGCACTCATGGAGGACGGAGATCGTTCTGCGATCTCCGCCGCCCGGTGCGCCTTCTACGGCTCGGGACAGTGCTAGCTCTCTCCCGTACCTTTTCTGCCGCCTCTTTTGCGCGCATCACTGCCTCGCAAAAGAAGGCGACGGCGTTCCACACACTCTCGCTGCCAACCATGGCCAGCACCAGGGTCTGCAGCGTGAGGCTTCCCGCTCCGACGGCTGCTTCAAGGACACGGCGCTGCTCCATCCACTCTGGGCACTCTGCCAGTGTGTGAAGCGGCGTGTCCTCAGAGCAGCCCCAGCAATGGTGGCACTCGGGCGTCGGCTCCCGGCGTATACGATGCAGGAACTCACCGAAACAGCCATGTCCGGTGAGCACCTGCGTCAGCCGGTAGGAGAGGCTTCCGTGGCGCCTCTCCAGCCATTCCTCCATGACGGGTCTTACCGCCACAATCGTGGCGTGCCCTGCGCTTGTTTGCCCAAGTCGTTCCTTCCATTCCTCCACGAGCACCTGGCGGAGTTGGGATCGCTGCCCCTCGATTTCTCGTGGAGCAGGCCTTAGATCCCGCTCCAGTGCCTCCTTGCGCCACTGGTATAGTGCCGCAAGGGCCCTCGCTTCCAGGTCCCATGGAGGCGTCCCGGCAAGGAGACTCGCCGCCTCAAAGGAGACCGTGCGGTATCCCCTTATAATCCTGACGGCCAGCAACCGCAGGGGGGATCGCAGGATTGCGACGTTGCTAGCCCTCAGGTTCACTGCCCATACTGGTGCCCCGTAAAGAGCCATGGACCGCACGATTCCAGCGTAGAGCCTCCTGCAGGAGGCGTCGGGCCCCTTCAGATTGGGCAGCAGCCGCGACAGCGCAACCGCCACCCCCTTAAGCTTAGGGGCCAGACTTCGGAAATGATATCCAAAGTCCCACCGCCCATCGAGTACGAGCCCTAGATACTTCATCGAGGACTCGATAGCGATGCGTACACCTCCTACGATAAGACTGGATCTCTCTGGTGGTCGATTCCGAGTCCGGGGCCCATAGAAAAAAAGGGCCTCGGACTTGTGGAGGGCCACCTCAAGACCCAGCCGCCGAATACGTCCAACGACTTGGGCAACCCCGGCAGTGGCCTTCATGGTTGCCTCGCGGTGCGTCTGGCCTCGTTCTGTCACGAGGATGTCGTCAGCGTAACACGTCAAGTCAACACCCTCCAGAAGACCACCGCGAAGCACCCAGTCGTAACCGATGTTCCACAGGAGCGGCCCCAGTACCGAGCCCTGTGGAACACCGCACGACATATCTCGCCGACCGAGCCCTGCCCTACTTGGGTAGATAACGGCTCTCTCCGAAAGATAAGCCCCGACGATACGGCGGAGGTAGAGAGGCACTCTGTGATAAACGAGCGCCTCTCTAATGCAGCTCCAGGGTAAGGTGTTGAAGGCATTGGCAATGTCAAGAGACACTGCCAACACCACCTCACCCCGGGCCACAGCTTCCTCCACCAGGGCCCTCACGCACATGATCGCATCCACAGTGGAGCGCCCCCGGCGAAAACCAAACTGGCTGTCCGCCAAATCCGGCCCTACTGTCATGAGGTGCTCCACGAGGCGCTCGGCTATGAGCCGCTCAAAAAGCTTGCAGATCTCGTCGAGCAATACAATAGGCCGGTAAGCGGACGGTGAGTCCGCAGGACGCCCCTCTTTGCGGATCAGGACCAGTTTCCCCGTCTTCCATATTTTTGGAAACCGGCCCTGATCAAGGCATGCGCTAAAGAGCCCTCCCAGTCGGGGTCCGAGAGCCTCTAGAGCCAGGACCCACGCTCGGCCTGGAATGCCGTCAGGTCCTGGAGCGGTATTTTGGCTTTGAGCCGTAACACCGCAACCCCTAGCTCTGCCCAAGTGACTTCGGGCACGACGTCGTCTTCCACACTGAGCGCTTGAGGCGGAGCCATTGACGGTGGAGTGTGCTCCTCAACCCTCGCAGGGAACAAGGCGCCTACGATCTCTTGAAGCAGCTCCGGCTAGAGACTCCTGGTTAGTGGGGGCGCCCATGGGCGTAACTTCCCTCTCACCATAAGATAAGGGCGCCCCCACGGATCACGCTCAAGAGTCTCCAGTAACTCTTGGCGGGCCTCTTTTTTAGCCCGCTTTATGGCTACGTCAAGAGTCCGCTTGGCAGTTTTGTATGCCGCTAAGCCGTCCAGGGCCACGGCCCAGGCATTCCCAAGTGGGATATGCACGTACGGCTCAGCGACAGCCGCGATATTAATTGACCACTCCGCCATGCTTTGGAGCAGAAGGTCCTTAGCACTGGCGCAGTGGTTTATATTCGCCTGCAAGATGCGGAGATGTGGATCCATTATTGGAATTCCATCTCCGCTTCTTGCCGCGAACTAGGCCGTGGTTCAGCAGCACCTCCAGGTCCGCCCACGTGCTGGTCCCCAGGGTTTGGCTCAGAGGTGGTGCAGGCCTTGGTACCAACCCGGTGATCCGTAGGTTTGCCCTGCGCTGCACACTTAAAGCAGCGTAGCGGGGCAATACAACCATCGGCTTTGTGACCGGGTTGGCCACAGCGGAAGCACCGATCTCCCACAGTGACTTCCGCTGTGCATTGGATACCGATATGCCCAACCGTCAGGCACCGAAAGCATCTTGACTTTCGGAGAGGCAGTAACCGCACCTGCGTCTTCAAAAAGCCTCCCACTAGCAGGCTTTGGCCGTTTGCGACCTTTTGGGCCGCTGCAACTGGGCAGCTGACGACAACTGACCCCAGACCACGCGGGCCGAAGCGTATCACTCCGGCTTTCACCTGTTCCGTGGGGCAGTCCCCGACCTCTGCCACGGCGGAGGTGATTTCCTCCACCGTGACAGCATCGTCCAGGCCCAGAATACGCACCTCAGCGCATTTGACGGGCCTGGACACTCTAACGTCAGCCGCGTCCAGTGACTCCCTAAGCTGGGAAGCAAGAGCATCCGCTTTGGGGCCACTGGTGGCGCCAGAGACCTCGAGGAGGCGGGCTCCTGTTCGAGTGACCTTGCACCGAACGCCCGCAATCCCAAGAGCCTTGAGGTCCACACTGGCCTTGGTCTTTTGCAAGACCTCGGCGTACCTCAAGCCCCTCTCCACAGCCTCCGTCGTCAGGGAGATGACGACGGCTGCAGAGCGAGGGGCCTGAAGCCTCCTTGGCGCCTTCGTCGCAGCGGACTTGGCCGCCTGTTTTTTTTTTTTTTTTTTTTTGTTTAATGTGAGTCCCGTCTAGAACTTTACGTTCTAGCGAGACCCCCCTGGTGTACCCCCGCCTTTAGATAGCGGAGACCTTGGGAATACTATGTAATTGTTTACTAGTTTACATTTATTTTTATTTGAAGTTAAGGAAGAGTAATCTGATCAATTAAATTTGGAAGATGTTTGTCTAATAAATATACGGCATTAGGCTTGTTGATTTTATACATAAATATTTGTGCAATTAGATGATAGTCTATTAACCATTTTAAATAATCTCGGAGATTAATATATACATATAGGACATACATAGATACGGTAAGTAAAGTTTCATGGATAATATTTCGAATATAATCATTGAAGAGTTAGACAAAGGATTGGTTTACGGAGCATTTTTTCACTAAAATGAACCTGTAAGCTATAGAATGTTGTTGACATATTACTTAGAATACAGTAAAAGAAATTGAAGTGATAGTTTGAGCGTTACGCTATACAGAGCTTTAGTATAACATAAATAATATAAGATACATACAATACACAAATTTTGAAGTCCGTAAATTGATTTTAGCGATAGTTGATAACACATAATATTATATAATAGATACAAGGTACGAAACATAAAATATGATTTGTAAGATGCGACAAGACAACACATATAAGTGTGCTAATTAACTCTGAACAATAGTTCGTGACACATTTATTAAATTGGGCTTGAGGGCAGAATTTTTCTTGTCCTACCTTGTTATTTTTGCGGTCCCACTGTTACTGTATTTAGCATCTTATGTTCTGTGTATTTAATTATTGTGTGCTAGTTTATGTGTTATATTTTATATTATGAAGAATATAAATATCAACATCATTTTATTTATCTGCGTTGTTTTTTTACATATTTTTGTGTTATTTATTACCAATTTCTTGAAGGTGGGATCGCTATGTCCAGAGCCGCTCTAGTGGTAAGCTACTGTGGCTCTGGCCATCGCTTCCCACTTCTTCCTGATGGGACACGCATTACTAAAGGCGTTATGTTGCGGATGTGGTAACTTGGCCCGTGTGCAGTTTACACACCGTTCCAGCTCAGGCGAGTCTTTGTTGGGGCAGTCTTGTTGGAGATGCTTTTCCCCACAGGAGCTGCAAAGATCTGACGGCTCTAGGCAGTACCGCTTTGTATGCCCGTAGCCGAGGCAGCAGGTACATTGTATCAAGGGCGATTGGTCCTCCACTGAAACTCTTTGTAGGTCCACGTGGAGATGCCGCGCGTCGATCGCCCTCTTCCAAACTCCTGGGGATACGCTCAATACATAGTGTGTAGTGTTGGGGTTTCGAGTCTTTTTCTTATATTTCACGGACATTCTAATGTCCTCGTCCTTGAGGCCGTCAAAAACCCCTCGATTCTGGTTTTGAAGGGCCGCCAGGACTTCTTCATTGCTGTGTATCAGCAATACGCCCTTCAGAACCAGAAGCGGGTCCTTATTCTTGACCACTTCAACGACAAGGCCGTCTCCCTCGGGACTCGGGACTGAGTTCCCCCCAGCCATTCATCCCATTGCCGGGCGTCAGAATGTGGGATTGGGGTGATTTTTTATAGAGGTTTTCTTCCTCGTGACTCCAAAGAGCCACCGGCCCTGTCAGTTCAGGGTTACGGCTTGGCCGAACAGCGGTCTGCTTCAGACCGTTGGTCTTCACCTCTGGACATGTCCAGCGGTGGTGAACCCGTTCGCCCTCCTCTTCGATTCTCCACTGTGCCTTCTGCTGGTCAGAGGGACACGTGGAGAAACACCTCTGAAAACGACCCAAAGTGGGTCGTTCCCGCCTCGGCCGGAATTAGCCAGAAGCAGCAACACCTCCCTTCTACAAAGACAGATGTTGCCCAGGGTGTACCACGAGGAGGACCCGACCCCACACCCCAGACCGACCTACCTAACTAAAAACAAAAGATGACATAAAGTGATCTATCCTTACACATTATGCATATGTAATTATAAACCTCTTACATCGCCTACGAATTACTAAATTACTTTTTAATCAACATTAAAGAGACAGAGAACTTTACTTCATAAAGAGGAGTCTGGTCGAAAACCAACTTTCAACCATCGTCGGCACTCATGTCCAAAACGATTTGACTCTCTTACAAAGTTTAGATCCCCACTCCCAACATTAGACGAAAAAATAATTGCCTATAACTCCTACGCAAGTACATCATGAATGTAACAAAAAAAAATTGTCTTCCGCAGCGCACCACATAGAATGAACAGAGAAAAAATAATATTAATTAAACATCTCACACAACATATTATTTACTACGTGGATTATAATTCTATTAAGACTTATAGTCCTTATTGGCCCTACTGACCCGCAGACATCTGTCAATGGCGAAAATAACACAGAAATCTCTTGAAACACTCTGGAACAAGCCACCATCAAAGCCATTGCACCTCTTTATCTTAGCCATCTTCTAGTTGGGCACATAACAGCACATAAAAGCACATAAAAGCAAATAAACACAACGATACTGATAATTGCGTCGCTCCACTGTCGCACGACGTCTTCCTTCTTACGGCACGGGATCGATCACTCCACTGCCAACTGCAAAATTTTGGCGTTTCCAACTCCTGCGGAAACTAGCGCTTCACCAACTCCTCGGATAAAGCGCCTCTACCAGCTGTAGCTCCACCAACTCCTGTGGAAACCAGCGCCTCCACCAGCTGTAGCGTCCGGGGGTTGGACGCCACAATACCCCGTGTTGATGAAAACAAGGGTTAAACTTTATATTATCATTTATTGAAATAACCAAGCTTCCTATATCGAATTTAGGGAGGTTTTTACGCGAATATATTTATATTTAAACGAACTGTAGGGAATCGCGGATTCTGCTCAGGGATTGAGCCTACATTCAGTACACTTGTATCTTCTCTTCGGCCGGCGGGCAAGGGCGGCGCCCCAAGTCGCCCGCTGTCAGCAGAATGGTCCGCCAAGCAATTGTTTTTCTTCCCTCGACTTATTTCAAAATAATCATCTTTATTTTTACCGTTAGGGTACCGCGGGTACATAGTGGTATGGGTAAAGGACTGCTGAGACGAGGTCTCGGGTTTGATCCCAGGTATTACCATGGCACACACCAATGACTTTTCGATGCTTTTCGAAGTTATGTGTGTATTTATCGCAGGTTTATAAGTGCCCGGTTAATGGCAATAGGCTCGCCACCTATTACATTGGGACCTAAACATAAACTGGCGAAATGTGGGTGCTAGCACCTCTGCCTACCCCTTCGGGGATATAGGCGTGAGTTTATGTTATGTTATGTATTTTTAAACTCTGACACATGATGGCCAGGTCAATGAACTGTAGTGATCGAACGAGGTCGGAACACTACAGTACTGTAGCCTTTTCGAAACCCGGCTTGCTCCGGTGGCTGGAACTCGTCGAGCTTGCTTGCAAGATGATTCGTGACGACTGTCGAGAACAGCTTGTAGACATGACTCAGGAGTGAGATGGGTCTGTAATTCTTTAGCAAGGCCTGATCACCTTTTTTGAAGAACAGTACTACCGAACTCCCGCTCCATGCCCTAGGTGTTAAGCCTTGCTGAATGACGGAGTTTTGAAGTTCCAGTTGACACTTTTCGGACCCTAAGTATAGCTACTTGGAGCGGCGTAGGTCGGAGAGTAGACCGTATCATTCGGAATCTTTCAGCCTTAAGGTTGATATTTAGAGAGCCTCTGACAAGTCTGTGATCACTTCCGGTATTGAACCTGTTAATCACGGAGACATCTCTAAATATGTGCTTACTGTCCGTAATGAAAAAGTCTATCTCGTTCCTTACCACGGAATCCCGGCTTTGCCAAGTTCACTTCCTATGGGGCTTCTTCTTAAAGAAAGTATTCATTAAGAAGAGTCCCTGGGATTCGAGAAAGTTGACTAGCAATTGCCCCCTGTGATTTCTGCGCCCCACTCCATAGGGTCCGATACGCGTTTCGCCGCGTTCTTGTACTCCCACTTTGGCATTGAAGTCCCCCATAACAACGCTGTAGGTGGCCTTGGCGTTATGATTAATTGCCTTGACAATGTCCTCATACACGGCCTCGGCGGTTTCATCGGGGTGAGTTGAGGTCGGCGCATATACCTGGATCACCTTCAGGGAACGCCTGTTAGTGATTTTCAACAACGCTGCTAATGAGGTCCTTTTTGACCAGAAAACCGACACCTCCCTGGGAGAGCTGATCACCTTCTCTGAAGTAGAATAAGTCGCCTGACTCAAGGGTAACCCGGAGATTCTAAGCACCCCCCGCCCCACCGTTACCGCGACCGCTACCGTAGTCGGGAATAGCGGGACCACCGGGAACTGGGGGACATTTTATTTATAATGATGTATTTAAGGTCTCTGCCAATTTTCAGCTCTATGCGAATTATTCCTTAGTCAAATGTCTATTTTGACTGGACTAACACCCCGAGACAAGCCGAGGGCGAGTACATGGTGTTCTCGTATTGTTTCGCTCTCGTTCTCGCCTCTGTCGGTCTCGTTTTCTTGTCAGTTTTTTGCGTCCGAGTCCAAGGATTTCGTTTATCCATTATGGCGGGAATCTTCAGTACAACTGACAGAACAAGTGTCTACATGTATGCTCTCGTCGAGGGCCTCATCGGGCGAGACTCGTCTAGTGTGTACCTACAACCGTCATAAAAGAAGACAATGAGAAAAAAGTACTGCGAATTGTTATAATACTGTTTTATTTATTTTACTTTTCATCGTATCACGTACCTAGTCATTTATCTTATACTAATGAAGATAAAGGCTCATTCTTTGGCTATCCCTGGAAGAATTGCAAGCAAACTGTTGGTATGTCGAATGGTTTTAATGACGAGCTCATTGTTTGTAATCACCGAACTAAACAAGTAGGTATGCGACTGCATTACTTATGTCTTATCAATCTTGGTCATGATAAATTAATTTTTAACAATGTGATGCTGATCTTGGTCCAAGATCACCATCATCTTGGACTATAAAAAAATTTCAGGAGCACGACACAATCGTGGTTGGTTGGTAATTTGATGTTGCGCAATCCGTTAGTAGAAGCAAAGATTAGATATGGTAGAAGTAATTTCGATGACATTTTCATACTACCTAAAAATACCTACATTATTCTCAATTACGATGCATGGTTTCCTGATTAACGATTTAAAACATATTATCAATAATATCAGTAGGTACCTACCACTATACAACAAGAAATCACTGACAGGTACTAAGCACCAAGCACCAAGCACCAAGAGCACCAAGAGCATGATTATAGCACCAAGAGATAAGAAATTTTTATATAAATTTACTATAGAATGTTTAAGGTTCTTGTAACTAATTTTAGGATTTTCTACACAGAACTTGGCACCCGTATAGATCTCAATGCTTGTATCGACGAAGTCGATGCTGACGCATTTTCTTAATATTGAACTTGGCTCTTATTTACATTAATGTTTTTGATGTAATATTAATACTTTTTGTACAGAAATTATTAATATTCAACATTAATAGATAGTTATTTGTAAAATTGTTCTATTTATCTACGTTTACATTGTAGTTTTCTTCTTTTGTGCTATTTTTCAACCTTTAAAATATCAGAGTGAATTGCCCATCCATTTTTCTTAATCTTTTACTGTTAAATTTGCTAGTATTCGGTTGATACTTATCTTACTTCCTCCTAATATTATAAATGTGAAAGTTTGGATGTTTGTTTCTCTTTCACTCAAAAACAGCTGACCGGATCTGGAAGAAATTTGGCACAAGGATAGATTATAGAAATAACACATAGTCTACTTTTATCTCGGGAAAAGGTTCCCATGGGAAGCGGGAATGCGAACGGAATTCCACGCAGGCAGAGCCGCGGGCATCAGATAGTAATATTATAAATGTCAAAATTCGTGAAGATATTTGGATGTTTGTTAGTCAATCACGCTCGAACGGCTGAACGTATCAGGCTGAACAAGGGATGGATTATAATATAACAAATAGGCTGTTTTATCCCTAGAATAGGTTCTCATGGGTTATGGGAACGGGATCAAAATTTCAAAAAGTGACGAATAATTTTCGGTTTTCAGAGTTTTTCCTTTTTATATCCCCATAGTCTACTTTCATGGCAAATATCAAGTTTCTAGGTCACCTGAAAATGGGTTAGGTTTTTGATTTTCATAAACATTAAACATTAATATATAACTGACTACTGAACCAACATTTATGAAATTTTGGATTCTAGGCTACTTTTCATTCTTGGATTAGGTTCCCACGGGAATTTAAATTTTGGATTCTAGGCTTTAGTGGCACATTTAGTGCCAAATTTCAAATACATAGATTGAATAGTTTTCGATTTGTGAAGGGGTCAGGAGTAGCTCCAGAACCATTTCGGTTCATGTAAATGTACACATGGCTGCTGAGTCACCAGTTCCGTTGTCTTTGAACTTGGCTGGACACGCTGCCATGTTTAGATTTGGACCTTTCGAGTCATGATCCCCTTAAATTGAATTTGTTCTTCCGTAGATTAATTAACGGAATAAGTAAGATAAATATGATAATCTTTTATACTTATTCGTAATCTGACGATCAAAAAATATCATAAATATGTAGGTTTGTGTTATACAATGCTGGGAAAATGAAACCACGGAGGCTTTAGAACTGTAACATTAGGTCATCCGATTGCCAACAGAGACTAAACGAATGGTGCAGATGATATAAGAAGGTAATTGGCAACCTTCCATTGTTTCAAGTAGGTATGTGCCTAGGTATTAGGTATTGATGCAGGTACAGTGAGATATTTTTTAAACAAAGGAATAGGTAGTTATAAAACAATTTGTGCCTTTACACAGTGTGTTGTTGCAGATTTTACAGCATTACTAATTGACATTTGATTGATAGATAAATAGAATACTCTTTATTTTGCAGCACATATTATTTTACAAATCATCTTAAGTCTAAACATATAGTAGGTACAATGGGAGGCAGCATGATTGCGGCAATGGAGCGGAAGCACGTGGGCCGCCGCCGCCTCCTTATGCGAGCATGTAGGTAGGTAATGCTCGAGAAGGAGATGGCGGAGCGCGCCCCAGGAGAGATTTAAACTCTCCCGGCCTGCAACATGCTCGCCGCGCGTCGCAGGCGAGCATGTTGCAGGGTTGCTTCGGCCTCCATGCAAATGATTTGTAATATACTTTATTGTTTTGGATACTTATTTAACATCATTTAATTATCTATATGTCTGCGCGTTGAGTTAAGGGAACATAGTCCAGTCAAAATAGACATTTGACTTAAGAATAATTCGCATAGAGCTGAAAATTGGCAGACACGTTAAATACATCATTATAAATAAAATGTCAAAAATCGCCTTCGATCCTAATTCAGCAAAAAAAAATATTCAACGTCAAACGTACAAAATTCAAGTTTTTTCCATTTTTCTTGAAAACGGTAAGTTTTATCGTGAAAATAGGTCAGACAAAGTTGTAGATCATACAATTCTCTACAAAAATGGTCGCGTCACTTTTTATCTTACGACTCACCATTCGTGAGATATCGCGGTTTTAATAATTATAAAATTAATTTTTTACATAATATGCACACATTTCCGCACCACCTATGAGGTAGGTATAGGTAGAGGTAAAGGTAACTATACCTATGAGGTGAGTTATGGTTGTTAGGGTACATGTTGTAACGGGAATTAGGATATAAACCCTAATACGTCACGAGTTTGCACAGGAACAACCAACAAGGAACCCGCACGTGTGCTTTCGAATATATTTAATGTAATCTCGCAAAATAGCCTTGTCGTGTGATTGGCACTATCTCGTGTGCAATCGATGTAATAGTTAATTAGTTTATCAGCCACTTTCTATAATTTATGTAAATGAATACCTACTAGTCAACTTCGGTTTTCTTAAATCAATGTTCCATTACTGATCACGGTATAAGCTATTTGTTATTACTTTGATTACTGAGTATCATAATTAATTAGAGCTTTAAAAAAAGGTCAAGTCGTATTCAATCATCAAAAGATACAAAGATTTTGTCATAAGATAGGTAGTTAGTTACGTTACATAAAATCGTTATCACGTTAACAAAGTGTCTTAGCGCGCGACTTAACTTTAGAAAAGCCCTATTACAAACGGTGAAGGCCTGACTAATTCTAGTCTAGAAAGCTAGTGTTTACCATTAGTCTTTTGCTCCCACCACAGTACAGAAGGTGTGTTTGATTTGAATGTGTGTTTGAGACTTGTTTAGGAAATCAATAGGTACTAAATACTAATAAAAAGAAATGGTTATGCTCGCGAAAAACCTAAGAGTAAATCCCACGGAGCATACATTATTAAGGAAATTTAGGTGTTCAAGTCACTCCCGAAATCAGTCTCAATTCAGGCTAATAATTTAATTCCGGCTTTGTCACCCTAACAGGTACTTAGTATTCGCGACTCTGGGAGTTTTGATAAGCCGGAAGATAGGTTATAGGTCAAATTAGGAAATAAATGCAAAAGCTCGTTATAATGGACACAGATTCAACGTACAACTATGTTAAAATATCACTTAATTATGCTAGCGTCACACAGCAAGAATAATTATGTCAGAGCAACTGATACGTCCGCCTCGTCTGATATCAAAATGTAGATAACTGGGGGACCGTCTGAGTGCGAGCGCGAGCTTTTATCATGCTCCCAAAATTCATTCCCAACTCCCCGCTTCTTTAGTTTATTTTACAAAACTCATTCAAATTATACAAGTTTTATTGTGTAAGTAACACAAATCAATAGTTTACAGGCTGCGTTTTAGTGTATATTATGTAAAATAGGAATTTTCTAATTATTAAAATCGCGATATCTCACGAATGGTGAGTTGTAAGAGAAAAGGTGACTGGACCATTTTTGTAGAGAATTGTATGATCTAACCTTGTCTGACTTATTTTCACGATAACACTTACCGTTTTCGAGAAAAATGGAAGTAACCTTAATTTTGTACGTTTGACCTTGAATTATTTTTTTGCAGAAGTAGGATCGAAGGGGATTTTTGACATTTAAATAATGATGTATTTAACGACACTGCCAATTTTCAGCTCTATGCGAATTATTCCTAAGTTATGACTTATTTAGTCTAATTTGACTGGACTAACAATAGTAAGTCGATTTTTTCGTAGAATTATTTTTAATTCATTGCTTTAGATATAATGGGAAAATAAATTAATAATACTAAATTAAATCAATTTCAAACCCTTTATTTACATATTGCACAATAAATCAACCTAGCGTGATCATATTGTCAGTTGTTTCAGCGTGGAGCTGATGATTGCTGGACGTGGATGGCGCAACCAAATGGTGAGGGCCAACGAGACAGTGTTGTAGGTTGCAACCTGTATCTATTGTCGCTCCTGTATACACGACGGAGTCTTGAAGGACGCAGCTGGAACAATCAGAATCATTTAGCCTAATGCAGGCCTCTCCCAATGTGCCCTATAGCACCCGAACCTCCTTCCGCATCCGGTCTATCCCAGCCATCCAACAGGTTGTCATTATAATTATTCGTCATTTGTTTTTTTTAGAGAGGGAAGCTAACTATGCCTTGTCATAAGATAGGCTAGACTAGATTAGTTTGTTGGCTGTATAATCGACAATGCTTATCATATTTAAGAGTAAAGCGAGTTATAAAATATATTTATTTAAATAATTATATTAATAATATTTTATTTCAAAAAGTGATTGTACCTAGTTACATACGGCAAGGGTTAACTCGTACAACTATTTCCAGTTATAATCTAGTGGCTGAAGTGCTGTTTACCTTGATAGGTTAGTTGTAAACCTGCAGTAAGGAGCAACAGTCCCTTTCCCTATGGTTAACACTATACATAACAATAATAATCGTACTATAAAGTGTTTGCAAGTTTTAGAATACAATATACAAGTAAAAACGAGTTTTTAATTTCATAACTTGTGGCAGTGGTTTTAACATCGCGTGTGGTGTGTGTGTGTGTGTGTGTGTGTGTGTGTGTGTGTGTGTGCGCGCATGCGCGTGTGTGTGTGTGTGTTCATGATTGTCAAGTCAAAATATAGTGTAAATATATAACATGAAAGATATTGTTTTGTAATAATCATAATAATGTAGCCCGCGTGAAATACCTGCTGATACTGTTCTCGCGACCAACAACGTTGTTCTCATCCAGACTATAATAGTCTATACTATTTAATCTCTGTGCTAAACTTCATCCAGATACGTTTTCCGACACCGGCTTCTGAAATAGCCTATTGCGCGTTTTGAGACTCCAAGCTGGCTACTGGAAATTTCTTAGTTGAAAATTTCAATAACGCTTCCGCCCGATCTGACGTTTGAGTCTAGGAGCTCGCAATCGGATGCAAACATGAACGCAAACTTATGCCGCTACATCAACGAAGCCGTACGTGATTCATAATTTTACTGATAGATACGGTAGAGCAAAACTTATGTCCATTATTTCTGAATTGCTCTATTCAACCATTTATTTAACTTTTGAAAGCTTAATTTATTATCAAATAGTTATATTCAAATGCGTAGCCTATTCGATTTTACACAACAAAACTTTTAACCCCTCAACAACACAACTTCAATATTTTAATATTTTTCTTAAAAGTTGGCACAAGAATCCATAGATACAAACGCAAGGCGGGACGGTGGGGCGACTAGCGCCCCTCCCCCAAACCGGGGCAAGACGGGGACACCGTGGTTCCCCAACCCGAGGGGGCCATCTCAAGACCGGAGATGGCCCAGGGTCAGTCGGGGTGCGAGGGATATGCTCTATGGGCAACCTTACACCCCGGCGTCTGTAGACCCGAGACGGCGAGCGGTTTAAGTCGGTTCAAGCCCGACATAACCGCCCGCTGGCCGGCGGGGGGGTATCCGAAGGGATTTCCGCACGAAAAAAAAAAAGATACAAACGCAAGGCTAAAATAATCGACGTAAATGCAAATCAATGGAAACGATTGATAGCGATTAATTGATTTCAATTAATTAATTAATCAATTCGAATACATTCGATTCCAACACTAGATGCGGTAAAATTTTATTGTGCGAGTGAATTATATTATCATTTAAAGGAGACATTTCAAGCCTTTTTGTCTTTATTGGGTTATAAATAGGGTAGATACATATGATTAGGCAGTGTATATATTCTTTGGCCGCGCATTTCCCAGTTTACTTTTACAAATTAATGATGTAACAGTTATGTACGGCCCGACCACCTGCGGCCATACAATATAATTACGTCGGAGGGGCACTGACTTGTAGCGTATGTGGTCGTACATGCGCATCAAAAATAGGCTAAGTCAGTCACCTTTTTTCGTTCGGAGGTCGTTAAGCGACCTCCGGCGACTGGGTCGCCTGCGACGCGCGGCGAGCAAGTTGCGGGCTCGGCGGCCCGGGAGAGTTCTAAACCTCTCCCGGGCCCACGCGCTCGCGCTCCGCACCATTGCCACAATCATGCTGCCGAGCGAGAGGACTCCCACCCGATGGCAGCAACGAGGTCACGCCTCGGCGCCTCCCACGCCGGGCAGTCCGCCAGCGTGTGCAGCCCTGAGTCCTCGCTTGCGTCGCAGTGATGGCACTCAGGCGTTGGCTCCTTCCTGATCCGATGCAGGTGGTCCCCGAAGCTCCCCTTGATGGAAATCACCTGCGTCAGTCGGTACGAGAGGCTTCCGTGTCGCCTCTCTAGCTAATCCTCCATGATGGGCCTTACCGCCGCTATTGCGGCGTGCCCTAGGCTGTCAGTCACCTAAGAGCGCACCAACGAAGGGCTCAATAGTTAGTATAGTAGCAAGTCGCTGTGGCCGTATATATACGGTGAGGTGAGATTGTTATTATTATAACAGTTATGTTCTGAAGCCGCTGTCAAAAGTTAAATAAACGATTGGGCAGAGTATAATTCCAACATTTATTGGGTATAACATCCTCAACCTAGTGTAGGCAGTAGTCTACTACCTGCTACTTTTTAGTTTTGTTTATTCATAAATAAATTATAATAATAATAATAATATAATTTATTGCAGACCATTTTAAGTCCATAGTGTTAGTATATTAGTAACAATCTGCTTAGAATTATGTTAGTATTGTTAGTACATCAATTACATTTAAATCACAAATTGCCATTGACTACCCTTACCCGATGTTTTTGGATAGGGCAGTCAAACCTATGGGCAATGACTTTCAGAATGCAGTTGTTGGTATTGCGCAGGCGTTGTAGCAAGGAAGCAGCTTTTTTGCGGATTGTCGCCTTGAATCCGTCAGTTCGCTTTCAGCAAACATTCCGGAGGCACTACATCGCCGCGGCAGCCCCAACAGCATTCTGAAAGCGTTGTTATTTGAATACGCAGGGTGTTGTAGGATCGCTGCGTATAACTCACCCACAGGCCATTCGAGTAGAAAGATTGACAGAATGCCTTAAAAAGCGTTATCTTAACTAGTTCTGTACATCGAGTGAACCTGCGAGCCAGCATATTGCTTCTCACCGCCAACGCCCTACGCTCTCTCTCAATGTCCTCATCATCTTTGAGGTCATCAGTCAGTATATGACCCAGGTATTTAAATTTGTCAACCAACTTTAGCGCAACGCCACCAAGGTATACGGGAGGCACCGACCGATGTTTGTCTGGTTTAAATATAAGCAATTCACTCTTCTTCGAGTTGTACTTAAGCCCATGCGCCTCCGCGTATGCCTCACATATACCCAACAGCTTTCTCAACGCGTTGATCGAGGGAGCCAACAGCACCATGTCATCTGCATAACTAATATTGTTGACACAGGTACCGTCAATATAGCAGCCGACATAAGTGCGGCTGAGTCGCTCGACAAGCTGGTTGACATACAAATTAAATAAAAGTGGCGAGCTCAACCCTCCTTGTCTAACGCCACATTCCAACCTGTATTCATCCGACAAGGTACCGGCCCATCTCACCTGATTCTTTTGGTTTGAGTACCAATACTTGAGAAGGGAGACAGTATCGGCCGGTACACCTGCAACACACAGTTTCTCCCACAGAAGGTCATAAACTACGTGGTCAAAAGCTTTCGACAAGTCGAGGAAGCACGCGTATACCGGCGTCCTCCTTTCAGTGTAATACCTAACGGTATGCTTTAAGGTCAGTATAGCACTCTCAGTGGATAATCCAGATTTGAAGGCGAATTGGGCGTCATGTAAGTCCACATGATTTTCGAGAGTGCCATTTAGCAAACCATCAAGTACCTTTTTTTTTTTTTTTTTTTTTTATCGTGCGGAAATCCCTTCGGATACCCTCCCGCCGGCCAGCGGGGGCGGTTATGACGGGCTTGCACCGACTAAAACCGCACGCCGTCTCGGGTCTTCAGACGCCGGGGTGTAAGGTTACCCATAGAGCATATCCCTCGCACCCCGGCTGACCCTGGGCCATCTCACCACTAACAGCATCGCTCATCCTGTCTCCTCTGAAAGCAGAGGAGTACGGAGAGCGATGTGTTCCCGCCACGTTGGGTATTGGCCGACGATCAATGCCAACCCTATGAAGGGGTGAAGGGGAAGCCATTGACCGCCGCCCAGGGTGTACCGGCCGCTCCGATTCCGTTCCCCCCGGACTGCAGCGAGATCGGAATCGGAGCGACACTCGAGGAGGTTACCCAACACACACCCCACCATCAAGTACCTTAGCTGTAGTAGTCGCAAATGAGATGGGCCGATAATTGCCTTTGTCGGATGAGTCACCCGTCTTGTTCTTTTGTATCAAAATTAACACGCTGCTGGCAACAGCAGCGTGTTAATTATTTCAGAATTTATAATGTGACATTAGTCGCTACTACGTGATACAAAGTTGACGGGATAGTGTTATCAAATATTTACAGAGCTGTCAGTAAATATTTCGCGAATTCATTAGTTTAAATTATTTTGCAAATTGAAAAATGGAATAATTTTATCAAATTAGTGTATTGTCATCGGTCCTCGATAAATCTATAAAGTTTGAACGAAATCTGGCCATTTAAAGTGGGTCAAAATCGCGCCTAAAGGAGTCGGTTACAAACAAACATACAGGTGAACCTAATAAAAAGCGTATAAAAAAACATTATTATGTTACTTGCTGCTACGGAACCCTTCATGGGCGAGTCCGACTCGAACTTGGCCGCTTTTTTATCCTCCACCCAATCACTAATTTTAAATTATTTGACAGTAGCATGGTATGACCAAACTTTATTTCATACAAGTTTCCTAGACGTAAATAAATGTTCTGGCACTGCCACCAAGACCCGAACTAAGTATAGCTTGTAAAAGAAACAGTCAAATGGCCTAGCGCAACCTCCGAGTATAGGTAAAAAATACAGTAGGTACATATATGAGCTTTATTTCTTTGCTCTAGCTTTGTATTTTGTGGAGCAAGTCTGCCTGTTATAAAATGTTTACAAAAATATACTTATGAAGTGATTTTTATCATAATTCTTATAAATATAATAATATGTGCATATTACTTACCCCTCTTTGATAGTGACATTATTCATTAATATACAATTAGTTATTCTAACTTTGTTTTCAATTGTACAATTAGCACCAATGAATGTGTTTTTTATAGATGTCTTTTCATTAATTATACTTTTTTCACCTACAGTACTAGTCTCATCTATCTGCTTTGTTTTGACTTCACTGCCCGGGTGAAATCTGTCTGAAAGAGGTGAACCAGTCAACTCTTCCCATTTTGATAGGATCTGAAAGATTTAATAAGATCTGGCGATTAGAAGTTATTTACTAAGTAAATGTGTAATGATTACAGATTATGCTATAATAACTGTACACACTAGTACCGACAAAAAGGGTACAACAAAAAAAGAATTAGATGAAACAAATAATTCAATAGGTTTATATTAATTAAATGCGACCCAGGTATACATACAGCCATTGAAAGAAATTGTATAACCCAATTGAAGCCCCACCTACCAAGTTCAAAAGTGAATATTTACCATAGGTAGCTTTGATTTTAAATGCCATGCTTCTAACTCCAAGTTAATGGATTTTCCATATCTATAATTTTATTACCCCTAATCCACAAATCCACATGTACATTTGTTTCTTAACAGCAGCAGGTATATGGAATTTGATGCTTGAAGGTTGAAAATGACAGCCTTCAATATTTACCCCTTATTTAAGAGCCTTTACGAGTCAAATTTTGAAAAATGCTGATATACATGTATATTTTATGGATGTAAAAAAGCAACCATGTTCATGCCACAAAGTATTGTCAGCTCTAAAGTGGACAACAATATTATGGCACAGATTTCAAAATAAAAAATCTGAATAAAAGGAAGTTATATTTTTATTCAGCCTTTGAAATTTGTTAATAATTATTAGTTATTATTGTTATTAGTTAGTATTGTCAGCTCTAAAGTGGACAACAATATTATGGCACAGATTTCAAAATAAAAAATCTGAATAAAAGGAAGTTATGTTTTTATTCAGCCTTTGAAATTTGTTAATAATTATTAGTTATTATTGTTATTAGTTAGTATTGTCAGCTCTAAAGTGGACAACAATATTATGGCACAGATTTCAAGATAAAAAATCTGAATAAAAGGAAGTTATATTTTTATTCAGCCTTTGAAATTTGTTAATAATTAATTATTAGTTATTATTATTATATATTATTTTAATGAAAAATCAAAAATATTTTAATATAGCCTACTAAGTGTTGAACAACATACATACTAAAAACACAAATATACTACTATTTAAACATACTAATAGGGTATAAGGCTACTCTCCACTTTGATTAGTGTGAGTGCAAGTGATTAGAAATTATAAGTAATTACTTCAAATGTGTATTGTGAGTAGTGTCCAATACTGTTTAGTAGCAGCGCTTAGTTAAAAATGTCATTTTGTCATTTTTACAAGCGAGCGTACAGGTACCCTAAACACGGAATCGGAGCGGCCGGTACACCCTGGGCGGCGGTCAATGGCTTCCCCTTCACGCCTTCATAGGGTTGGCATTGATCGTCGGCCAATACCCAACGTGGCGGGAACACATCGCTCTCCGTACTCCTCTGCTTTCAGAGGAGACAGGATGAGCGATGCTGTTAGTGGTGAGATGGCCCAGGGTCAGCCGGGGTGCGAGGGATATGCTCTATGGGTAACCTTACACCCCGGCGTCTGAAGACCCGAGACGGCGTGCGGTTTTAGTCGGTGCAAGCCCGACATAACCGCCCCCGCGGCGGCGGCGGGGGGTATCCGAAGGGATTTCCGCACGATAAAAAAAAAAAATAAAAAAAAAAAGGTACCCTAAACACTAAACAAACTTGTACACACGTGTTTAGTAGCACGCATTCTGCGAGTGATGGGGAAGGTAGGGCGCGCGGGATGTGGCTTCTCGTAAAAAAAATAGAACACGCTTCTATCCACTTTACTACGCTGACTACCAATCACTCACACTAATCAACTGCTGTCCACACGTGTTTTGTACTAATCACTAAGCACCTGCACTCGCACTAATCAAAGTGGAAGTGAAAGTCGAAATAATTTAAACAGTGCATTTTGACACATCGGTTTGATAGAAGATGGACACAGAACGTAAACCTTGCATGATTCAAACAAAAATATTCTAATATTAGAAGTTATTGGTTATTATTTTCATTATGGAATTTTAGTGTTATTACATTTTGATCATTACGGTGGTAAAGATTAATAGATTCAAATCGTAAGTTAGCAAGGGAGTTGCTAAACCACGAGTGTTCTTATGGCTTAGAGCTCAACATATACCACGCAATTTCATACGTTAATATTATGAAACTAAGGTCGGTAGCGGCGCTAAGTAGCCGGCGGGGTTTAACGGAGGCAAATCTGCTGCAATAGGTTATTCTCACAATCGATTTGTAGACGCCCAGTACTACGACAGCTGTCAAAATGCACTGCTTAGATTGATACTCAATCACTCTCTAACGGCTGAACGGAGATACCCTACCCTACCCTACCCTGGTACAGAGATAGATTTTACTCTGGAATAACACATTGGCTACTTTTTATCCCTGGAATAGTTTCCCATGGGAAGCGAGAACGCGACTAGAATTCCACGTGGGCCAAAATAATATTATTACCAAGAAATTAGCTGTTGTCCACGACCCCGGCTGTGTGGATGTCAGTTTTCGCGCATGGACGTCCATATAACTACCATTCCCTATTTCATCTTCACAAAGGTCAAAATTTCAATAATGCTCTATAGCATATTTATTCATTATAAATTGCCTACACTAAAACAGTTTCATGGTGATCTCTTCCAAAATTAAGTACTCTCATACCCTATTTGAACCCCTTCCAGACTTTCGCGAATCAATCTCTTTATTAAATTTTATTAAAATCAGTTCAGTGGTTTAGACGCGGAAGTGTAACAGATAGACAGAGTTTCTTTCATATCTATACTGTATTATAAATAATACAGTATAGATATGAATTATTTTGCTCAAAATGCATGTTTTAAAATCTATATATACCTATATATATAACTAAGTCTAATCTAAGATAACTCTTGATGCTGACTACACAATACCTATATTTCCATCATCATCATCATTAATATTTTTTATCATCACCAATATAACTAGATTTACATTATATCTATAAACAAAGGACTTTACCTTATTATTTGATAAATAAAAAGATGAAAGAGTGTTTACTCTTATGCCAAAAGTATTCTTGTTTGGGATGTGAGCATAGCATCTCAACAGATCATTGTAAAAAATACCTTTACTTCCCAATTTATGATCATTGTATGCAGTCATTTCTCTTATCTTACTCTCATATCCATTTTCAATAGCATAATCAAAGATGTCTTTAGTAAAGTCCACATTTTTCTCTGAAGTACCTTTTTTATTGCTGGCATTTTTAGATTTGGATAACTGTTTCTTTACAATGTGTGGGATAAGTTCTCCTTTGACAGATGTGAACTTGTCAGAATCGACAAGATAGTCTAATACCCAATGTTTCATGACGTACACATGTGCATCTAGCAACCGACTGTACATGCTTATGGAATCATATTTCTTCACAAGTATTCTAGGTATAGTCACAGTTTCTTCAAAATCACTTGCACTGGCTAAGAAAACAAGTCTCTGGGTTTCTTTATCAATACAAACTAGATCTCTATCTGGTTTAGCCTTAGTTTTAAGGCCTGGGAGTTCAATCCATTCTTCAGGACCATTGTTGAAGAATAAGGTAGTAAGCGCTGCATCATATTTTCTATGAACATTCAGTACATCATTCAGATTAATGGTAGTAATTAGATCTCCAGAGACCACAAGTAAGTCAGTTGTCACTCTACTGCTGATATGCTTTAAGGAATTTGCTGTACCCCAATCTTCTTCAGATGGTATAATTATTAATTCATATTTAATTTTCAATGGACATTTTTCTAATGCATTAAGAATATTAGACTTGTCTTCATCAAGTACCACCACCAATACTTCTGTAAAAATAATTTCACTGAATAAATTTAAATAATGTAAGTAACCAACAGCTACAGACTCAAGAAATAATGTAGTAAATTATAAGTTTCCTTTAATGACGGGTCCTGCATTATTATTGGGAGACTTTAAAAACACAAAGTTAACAGACATAAAGTACACCCATCTCAATATCATCAATGATGATGATGAGTCAGTCAATAAATTGCCACATGTGAGTACTAAGCCCACAATATTCCAATCAATCACCACTTAGACATCTATTGCATCAATACTATTTAAATGTTTCTAACTAACGACTTTCGACCTGGATATTTTTGAACACGTTAACGAACGTACCTTGAAATCCAATTTTTTCTAATAAGTTCAATGAGTACCACAGTACTGGGTATGGCCCAACAGGTAGAAGGCATTTTGACACATCACCACCTACATCAGGCAGCCGGGACCCTCGTCCAGCAGCAAGTACCACCGCTTGAAACTCCAGTATCTTATGCATACTTACAAATTTAATACAAACTGTAATAAAGCAGTGTTTTTTATTTAAACATTAAAGAAGAAAGAATAATAATCGCTACTGAAGATCGTACTTACTTTAACAAGACTGAAGATCGTACTTACTTTAACAAGACTGAAGATCGTACTTACTTTAACAATAAAACTATGTACTGAAATTGAGCTAGTTTCATAAAATTTGCATTTTTTAACCCCGTATTCCACAATCTAATGATTTATTGCAGGATAGGATTTGCTCTTTGCATTGCAATTGCATGACAACCAATGACAACTGACAAGTGACAACTTTTTGATATTTCTCAATTCTATAATTGCTGCTAGTGATGTCCGAAAGAGTTTTTAAAGTCGATTGTGCAGTGGTTCAACAATTACAAGTTATAAAGAACAAAAATATAAATATTTATATTATTATTTATATTTGCAGTTAGCTTTGGTGTCACTCAGAGACATTTATCTCATACTTCGACGACTGCCGAAATCTTAAGTTGGCTCGAAACAATAATAGTCCATTGAAAAGTTACCGTGAAACCTTACCCACATTGTTTTTTTTTAAAAATTGGAATAATTTGTGCATTGGGACGCGTAGGAAACATGTCTAGCGCTACACAACCCGCTTCAATGTCCATTATATTTATTCCTAAATCTCAGAATATAATGCTTCTACACTCAAAAGCATCTCGAAAAACGACTGTTATAGTAGGCATAGTTACCTGTTAAAGCTTCCAACATTGCTCAACTTTGATATCTGCAAGAATATCAGCCCTGAGGCTTTGGAAATAAAGTTCTAAAGTTGCCACTCATAATGATACGTTGGTTGAACCATTTATATTTTTAAATCTTTGGAAGTGAGCAATTTTATACTGCATACTAATTACTTTTTCATATAAAAAAGCAACATTTTAGGGATGTCAACGAACTTTTGTTACACAATTATATAATAGAATAATCTTGAAACATTTTTTATTAATAAAATGATATCATAAACAAACGCGGATATCAAAAATAGCTTAAACTGGTCACTTAGGTTTGTTAAGTAATATTCTATTACTTTATTTAAGATGTAGCATCTTAAATAAAGTTAAAGAAGTAGCCTAGGTATGCCAAATGCATTTTATAATTTTCAACCGCAAGCCCCAGCATCTCCTATGAATAATTTTTATAAGGCTGATAAGGCTGAGACCCGAGGACTCTTTGGTCTCTTCTTTTTTGATTTGGGTTTTCCCATGATGCAATGAACAATATAAAATTCTACATGTACCTACATAAAATAGGTAGAAGTTGACAACCCTATCACTGTTTGGACCGTGGGTAATGTTGTCACTCTTATGTCGACGCAAGTTCGGAAAACTTTGCCCATTGCATTATCTCAAAGAAATATCCAGTAACGTTCGAAAACGAACAGAATGTTAAGCATAATTTAGCTGTTATAATACCATTTTAAAAATCACTCACCTAAACGTAATACGGGAGAATTGGAATTCAAAAGTAAAGTTATTTTTTGTTCGAGCAATGTTGCCCGCTAAGAGCAAAGTTGGCCGGCTTCACGCACGGTACATTTGTGGTTGCAATGGTCAGAGAACATAATTTTATATTTTTAATGTTTAGGGAGTGGGGGGGGGGGGGGTCGGTAGTTTATTCGTCGTACAGAAAATTCGTTAAAGCAGTTTTGTTGTACATTACAATCTCTACGATTTTGAGTCTGGGACTTTTAGTCGTAGAATCGAAGACATTAACAAAGTTATTAACGAAAATAGATGAAAATTAGGAAAAAAAAAATCTTTAAAAAAAAAACAACTATTTTCCTATTTTATTTATTTGTTAGGATTTTCTAGGGTTTCATACACCCTAGAAAATCCTAACAAAATCTTTTATTTTCGTGCACAATTTCCCCGGATACCCTCCCGCTGGCCGGCGGGGTGGTTATTTCGGATTCGGGCCGACTAAAACTGCACGCCATCTCGGGTTTTCAGACACCGTGGTGTAAAGTGGGCCATAAGGTTGAAGCGTCGGAAGCTTAGTGGCTAAAGAGTCGATCTTTTGATCGAGAGGTCCCGGGTTCAAATCCTGGCCATTACACTACCGACGTGAACCCACTCCTAACACAAGCAATTTAGCTTAGCTGGAGGGGTTAAGGGGAATATTAGTAATTTCGATTACTAATATTCTTTACAAAAAAAAGGTATTTCCCTCCCACCCCGGCTGACCCAGGGCCGTCTCCAGTTTCGAGATGGCCCCCTCTGAGGGTATTTGGCACCCTAGAGTCAAACGGCAGTGACTCCTGTAAAAGTTAAAATTAACCAAACCCATTTAATAATTCGACACCAATCTCGGTTGCACCCAAAACTTGCTATTTGGAACCTGGGGTCCACTCTCCTACTGCTCCTTTTCATAATTTGGTGGTGATGGCTTTTATGGGACAGAGTGCCGTTTGAACTACCCAACTTCGAGAGAAAAGCCTACGCCAGAGCATCGTCCGTCAATCAACAGGTATATCGGCTAACAGAAACTCCACTTGAAACTAACGTAACATTTTAATGATCTATAAATAGCATGTAAAATTTTACTCAACTCAAATCTTGTAATCAGTGCAGTGCACCTAATAGACCTAGAGATAGTTGAGTGCCATCACTGTGATGCAAGCGAGTACTCAGAGCTGCACAAGCTGGCGGAGTGCCCGGTGTAGGAGGTACCGAGGCAGGTCCTCGTGGCAGCCCTCTGGGTAATGGTCCACTCGCTCGGCATCTTGCTCACGGCGATGGTACGGAGCGCGTATGCGCGGGCTGCCGCTGCCTCCTTCTGCGAGCAAGTAATGCTCAAAAAGGAGGCGGCGGAGCGGGTCCGGGAGACACTCAGGTATCTACCGATCCGCAAAGTACGCGAGGCGCGGAGGCGACTCAGACGTCGGAGGTAGCTCAACGACCTCCGTCCTTCATGAGCGCAGGCCTAGGGGTGGTGGGACAGGTGGAGTCGCCTGTCACCCTGGCAGAAGCAGGCCGGGATGGCGGCGCGTTGCGCGCTCCCCTTTTCCGGTGGAAAGAAGGGGACACCGGGGTTCCCAAAACCAAAAGGGGCCATCTCGAAACCAGAGATGGCCCTGGGTCCGTCGGGGTGCGAGGGAAAAGTTTAATGGGTCACCTTATACCCTTCGGTCTGGGTATTCGGGCCTGAAGACCCAAGACGGCATGCGGCTTTAGTTGGTTCGAGTCAGATGTGGTATCCGAGGGGTAGAGATAGTTGAGGATTCCTATTTAATGACAATTTTAAACAATTATTTAATGTATAAGAAAACGAAGATGTTTTGTATTCAATCAAAAATATATATTAATCATTCAACGAATAGAAAACAAGGATATTGTTGTAGTCTATGTATTATTAATTAAAATACCTACTTAAAAGCCTCGTTTAATTTTGATATCTAAATGTATTTATTTAATAGGTATATTATTTTAAACAGATTTCTCCTTTGTAAGTTCAGTGGCAGAATTTAATGGGGGTGTACTTGGTAGCACATATTCGATGGCGTAAGGCAATTTGCTGGATTCGTTTTCTTCTGGACCTGTCAAAAACAGAGGATTGGAAGTCATATAATACAATACTTTAATCAAGCATATTAGTTTAAATTTTATCTAAGTAAGTGCCTACTATAAGTGCCACTTTCAGAATGGATGTAGGATGTATGAAGGTTGGGTGTAAGAGATGTGCTAGCAATATCTTATGAAAGTGTTCGATATTGAAGATAATGACTTCAAAGGGGTTGGTAGGAAATTATCATGATATGATAAAATGAATACGATAGGTATGAATAATCTCCCACCGAAAATTATTAATAAATCTTCTTATTTTTAATTACTTATGTGCCCTACTGGGTAGTAATTAAAAATAAGAAGATTTATTAATAATTATATATCTGAATAATATTACAAAAAATATTAATAATTACATATTTGAATAATATTAAAAGAAGTATCCTTTAAAATTATTCAGATGAGCTTACTTATAGAATTCTTTTCACGTACCGTCTTTCAAAATGGGCGATGGCGGTGGAGGATCTCGTATAACAGCTTCATTGCAGGGTATACACGGTTTTAAGCACTGTTTATCCACCTTGTACATCTGAAATCATTTTTAGAACAGACACACTCGTACAGTGAAATATGTATATTTTATGAAATGTTATGTACCTACTTTTTTGGAGGATGTATGGAGCCCTACTAAAAATTCGCATAGAGCACCACATCTACAAGGCGGTACACACCTGTGGATTAACGGACGAGGTTAGCCCAGGTTTTCCTGCCCTGGGTCGGCTCTTGCCCAACCTAGGGGGACACAGCGTCGCGTGCAGGCGGCTGTACACGGGGGTTGTCCGGTCAATGGCACTGTACGGTGCGCCGGTGTGGGCGGCGGCCTTGACCGCCCAAAATAGGGCCCGACTGTGGCGCCCTCAGAGGGTTATGGCGGTCAAGGCCATACGTGGTTACCACACCGTTACACACTTTAGAGGCAGAAGTGCTCGCCGAAGTGTATCGGCGGACGACGCTGTACCGGGCGGATGGCGGCAGTCGGCCTCCGCCGGAGGAGATTCGCGGGTGGCGTGAAGCATGGAGATTATGGCGAGGTGATCGTCCCGGCTGGAGGCTCCACGTGCTGGCTTTGCTACCGTGGAGGCGCTCCAGCCGGTTATTGTCGAGTGGGCAGGGTGGCAGCACGGGACTCTTTCCTTCCGACTTACGCAGGTGCTTTCCGGGCACGGCTGCTTCGGAAAGTACCTGTTCAAGGACGCTAGGAGGGAATCGAGTCCCGCCTGCCATCACTGCGTTTGCAGTGAGGATTCGGCGCAGCACACGCTTGCGGCCTGCCCGGCCTGGGAGTCGCAGCGCCGGGCCCTCACTGCAGTCATAGGGAGTGACCTGTCGCTGACGGCCATCGTCCGATCCATGGCCGCCAGCGAAAGGAACTTCACCGCGGTCGCATCCTTCTGCGAGGACGTCATCTTGCAGAAGGAAGGCGCGGAGCGGATCAGGGAGGGAGATCCCCTTTCTGATCCAAACCGACGCCGGCGAGCCGGGCGGCGGAGGCGCGAGTACTTGCGCCTCATGCCGCCCTGAGCGTGGCTGCGGGTGTGAGGGACGGGGTAAGCCCACCACCTGCTGATCTAGCCACCCGCGAAGGGGGTGACGTCCATGTGTGCCTGGACGTCAACCAATTGAGAGTATGGAAGGTGTAGTGCCCGCGTTAATGGGCATGCGCTAGGGGGGGGGGTCGCCATAGAAGTATTCCTGCATAGTTTCAGGCCCCCCCGACAAGGCGCAGAGCATGGCACACCGTGGGGTTTAGTCGGTATGCCCATCTGGTTAGCGGATGGGAGAGTCCCACACACGATCTCCGGCTACCACCCCGTGGCCGGCGGTGCCGTGAAACATGAAAGAAAAAAATCTTGTTAGGGGCATGGCATGACGAATTGACACAATGTCTTCAAGATCAGATTGATATTGTTAATCAACTCTTTCGGCAACCATCAGCATCTGGTGAGTCCTGGTCGCATTTATCTATTTCCTGAGAAGAGCTGACCCTTCTACTCTATCTTTTGTGCTCGACACTACAAGTATGATGCTATCTTGGTACGTTAATTGAATTACGGGCTGTCCTCTGCAGAGGTCTCTGTGAAATAATATTAAACATTACCTTTCCATCTGTTCCAAGTTCCGTAACGTCATCTTTACGGACTGCTGTTATAACGAATGAAGGGGGAACTTTAGGCGGGCCACTAGGTATCAAAGTGTGTGAACCACCACAATATCTTTGGCAGAAGTGCGCTCTGTGGAAAATTTGTTTCGTTATTATATAGAACAGGTAGGTACAAATTAAGAAAGTGAATCCTTTTACTTTTGAACATGAAACGAGTTGTTCATCTACACATACAATGGACCAGTAGGTACTAAATTGAATGTGCATGTGGCTTAGTGGCTTTCAACAGGTACCGAGATTTCAGGGGTGTGTGTTGGGTAACCTCCTCGAGTGTCGCTCCGATTCCGATCCCGCTGCAGTCCGGGGGGAACGGAATCGGAGCGGCCGGTACACCCTGGGCGGCGGTCAATGGCTTCCCCTTCACCCCTGCATAGGGTTGGCATTGATCGTCGGCCAATACCCAACGTGGCGGGAACACATCGCTCTCCGTACTCCTCTGTTTTCAGAGGAGACAGGATGAGCGATGCTGTTAGTGGTGAGATGGCCCAGGGTCAGCCGGGGTGCGAGGGATATGCTCTATGGGTAACCTTACACCCCGGCGTCTGAAGACCCGAGACGGCGTGCGGTTTTAGTCGGTGCAAGCCCGACATAACCGCCCCCGCTGGCCGGCGGGGGGGTATCCGAAAAAAAAAAAAAAAAAAAGATTTCATTATTTAAAGTTTTAGAAAAAAATCGACTTAAAATAATTTTATTTTCTATTACTGTAGTAAATATTACTCTAGTACTGTAATGTAGTTTTATTAGTTTATTTACCTAGGATCTACTGAATGCAAAACAGGTAAACCAAAATAACAGGGTCTTGTGTCGCCGTCTCCACTAATTTTCTTATCTTGTTCACCAATATCGCCTCGTTTTTTCCCATCATGGCATTTTGGTAATGCAGGTATCATATGTTTCTTTTGTATGTCCATAGTTGCAGGAGTAGAGCAACAAATGCAAGCAGAATCTCTAAATAGCATTTTCGTTGTAATTGCTGTTTTCGGATCACCAACTATATTTGCTATGGCGTCCATACGGGCATTTATTGCCTCAAGATGTTTTATCATATCGTCTTTCAGAGAATACAGTTGAATAAGATCTCCCTTTTCACTGAGTTCTCTTAGAAGCTCATCAATAGCTTTCTATAAGGATAAGAATATTATTAGAAAACATCGTTCTAAACCTTATAAACAGTTTTAAATGCATGTAAAATAAACTCGTGTAAGTTAAGCAATACTAGCCAGGTCAGTCTTGGGATAGTTGGCCACTCTTAGCAGATTGCGAACCCTGCGTAGTGCACGCTAAGCCGCCAGTGCCGGTTATCCCCGTTACGGGTAGTTGAAGCCCTAAAAAGTCCGACAACTGATCTAACTACAAAACTTCGATATCGCTAGTGGGTTGTGGAGCTCAGATTGCAGTCGCTTCACCGAAAATATTAAAGGTCGGCTGGTTTGTAGTTAGAATGAAAAGCCGACTCCAACGAGTTGGAAAAAGGCTCAGAGGATCATGTTATGACTTTTATATAAAGCTATATATAAAAATAGGTAAAGCTCTTTATTATTTATTGAATTATGCTTTCGACATTGGGCCGCAAAAACCCATAGGGCCAAGGCCGTCAAATCAACATGTAAGTATTTGTATACTTACTAAGTAACTTTTAGAAATAAATATTATTATCTCTTTATTTACTTTAAAATTACTTATAAATTACATTTTTAAATACATATTAAAAAAAAGAAAACATCTATTTAAAAATATAAAAAATAGTGCTCCTCCGGCAGCGTGGCAGGGCCCAAGCTACCGGCGGTCGGGGTCACAGAGAGAGAAACCTCCGGACAATGCGTGCCGAATCGAGGATGACCGCCTTCTGCATCTGACCCTTGACCCAACCATCTAGCGAGAGTCTCTTGAGGTGTTGGTCGAGGCTCTTCGCTATCAGCCCGTTCGCCGAAATGACTATCGGGACAATGATCGTTGAATCGAAATCCCACATGGCGGTAACCTCGTGAGCCAAGTCAAGGTACTTGCTGATTTTGTCCTTCTCAGCCTTCACGAGGTTTTCGTCATGCGGGATGGTGATGTCAACGATCATTGCCCGGCACTGGGGCCGGTCGACTACCACGATATCAGGCTTATTGCAAGCAATAGTCCTGTCCGTGATAATAGAGCGGTCCCAGTAGAGCAATGCATGACTATTTTCAAGAACCGACACCGGTGTGTACCGATAGTACGGCACCTCAGACTCAACATGGCCATATCGAAGAGCAAGTTGCTGGTGGATGATCCTGGCCACTAGGTTATGCCTGTGCAAGTACTCGCCGTTGGCCAGATGAGAACAACCCGAAATAATATGCCTGAGTGACTCTCCGGGACGACGGCATGCCCGACAGATGTAGACCGTACCGTCCTTCAGGATATATTTCCGATAGTTGTTCGTCATCATGACCTCGTCAGCAATTGCACAGGCAAACCCTTCAGTTTCCCCAAAGAGGTCCCCGAAGCGTAGCCAGTTCACCGAGGCCAGAAGGTCCACATCGGGCCCTGTTAAGGCTCGATAGAACCTCCCGTGCAGCTCCTTGCCCTCCCATACGGTCTTGCGGTCCGTGACGCTCAATACCGTCGGTCTGCGCAAGTTCTCGTTCGCCAAGGAGAGCGGAGTGAGATCCTTGTCTACTGCCACCACATCACGATGCATCCCGCATTCGTTGCTCTGGAAATAATCCCTAAGTCTGCACACCTCACGGTTGTGGAGGTTCTTGGCATTTAAAAAACCTTATTATTATTAAGTATTGTTAGCACGCAGAGTGATCTTTACTGATTCTGGTTGTCTTCACCTAAGCATACTATCAGGTAAGGGTGGAGTTGAATTGACGGACCTGATATAAAAATGAAGATTTTTTGTCCTGCTCATTCGGTAATAACCAGACATTATGATAGAAATACCGAGACCGAGAGACCGGATTTGAGACAAGTATAAAATTTGCAAATATACCTACCTACTATGATTGTAAACTCAAACATATAATCATGAATTAGACGAATAGTTCACTTTAAAGTTTGAAGTATTGAAATAAAAAAATTGTTTGTACATTATTAGTTGCCTTGTTGTGTAGCGAAATACGCTGTGACAATAACTGAAATAAAATGAGCTTTAAATTTCTATTATCCACGACTTCTAGATCTGTCTGGCTGTATTGACAATACTACCTGATCCGCAAGACACGATATCACTGTAATTTACTGACCAAAGTTTTGTTTGTATTTTTGAAATTCAGCTTTTTCTTTTTTTTTTCTTTTTCTTTTTCTGTTTCATAAGTAATCTTATGATAGTATTGTAAATCAATCCATAATTTACGCAAGTGAGTCATTTATATGGTTAAAATTTCTTTGCTTGCGTTAAGGTTTAAAAATAAGTTGTAATAGGTATATCATCGGTTAATAGAACAATATCACATGAGTTCTGGACATGGAATGGTAAGATTGACATGGTCATTTACATTAAAATTTTATTTATTAACGGGATATTTACCATGTTTATTATCTTCATCGAGTATCCGATATTTATATTGATAGTATATCCGTGATCATGGCACTTGTAACAGTGCCGAAATATCGGATACTCGATGAAGATAATAAACATGGTAAAAATCCCGTTAATAATTATATTTTTAATGGAATGGTAAATTAGTAATATAAATTATTGGTTAATTGTGCCACCGAGGCATATGTTAAGTTGCCTTTTTATCAGCCACCTATTTAAGCGACCATAACTGTACTTACTTGCCATATAATTTCTTGGTTATTAAATTTATTATATGCATCCAGAATGCGCTTTTCAAAGTCACCTCTAACAGCATGAAATTGCTCCAGTGGCACAAGTCCATTTAAGTCTTTAATACCGGCCTTGTCACGGAGTGCATCAGTCACTTCATCTCGATCTGACTTTGTATCTCTCAACATTTCTATTTGTTTCCATAAAGCCTGCAAAATAATAAATATACTCAGGGTTACACAAAAGTTATTGGTTACGATTTAACGAAATTTTGGCATAATCATCAAAATAACATCGTAGGTACCTACTGAGGGGGGTGTGTGTTGGGTAACCTCCTCGAGTGTCGCTCCGATTCCGATCCCGCTGCAGTCCGGGGGGAACGGAATCGGAGCGGCCGGTACACCCTGGGCGGCGGTCAATGGCTTCCCCTTCACCCCTTCATAGGGTTGGCATTGATCGTCGGCCAATACCCAACGTGGCGGGAACACATCGCTCTCCGTACTCCTCTGCTTTCAGAGGAGACAGGATGAGCGATGCTGTTAGTGGTGAGATGGCCCAGGGTCAGCCGGGGTGCGAGGGATATGCTCTATGGGTAACCTTACACCCCGGCGTCTGAAGACCCGAGACGGCGTGCGGTTTTAGTCGGTGCAAGCCCGATATAACCGCCCCCGCTGGCCGGCGGGGGGGTATCCGAAGGGATTTCCGCACGATAAAAAAAAAAAAAAAAAAAAAAAGTACCTACTGAGGGATTTCCGCACGAAAAAAAAAAAAAGGTACTGCTACTTCACTTCACGAATGTATCAGAAAACAGGTCTACAGGCTTGCACGTTACAGATTTTGTTGTTGGGCAGAGCTTGAGTAGGTATATGTTAGTAACATGAAATCCAGATAAGGTCAATTGATTTTTCATTTTCAATGCGTAGTCTGCGTTACGCATTGCATGTGTTGGGCCACACTAAGACCTTCCATGCCAAATTGACTTTACCTGCAAGCCGGTACACATGATGCTTGACAGACGAGGCCCAACAAACGTAGAAATGGAGGCCACCAGCCTCCATCTAGGTTTGCTACATACTTTGCTGGGGCAGTATGTTAACACATTTTTTGGGGGCTAATGTTGCTCGCGTCCGTAGGCGAGGCCCTTTGGGCCTCATTACTCTGGTTACCCTACACGTGGCCCCTGGGTAGTGCTAAATGAGCAGCACTTTGTCTGGTGGTAGGCCTCGGCCGTGGCTAGTCACCACCCCCAAGGCTAAGTCTTGCCGCCAAGCGTCCTTGGACGTGTTCCGGCATGAAGCCTTGGGAAGCCATTGGGAAGGCGGGTCTGTACAGTAGCGCTGAGTCAGTATGCCATTTCGGTGTCAGAGTGTCGCTGCACTTGGCGGCTAGTCTTGGAGGGCAGCGGGATCCGAAGCACGGTGCACCGCTGGCCGACCGTAGATAGTAGGGGGCCCAACTAGTAGGTTAGCCACCTATGAAAGGCTGCCCCACACATCTTACGAAAAATTCCGGAATGCTCCATCGTGCCAATTGGCGATTGGACGGGAGGACCCGATGGCCATCTCCGGGGGGGTTCGGGCATCCCCGCGGTCTCCAGGCTAGTCTTACCTTCAGTGCAGCGATTCTGTGTTCACCACTGGATCCTGGTCAGCGCCTCGTACAACTTCCGCCTTCCTGTCTATTCACTCCCCACAAACAACATGAGAAAAGTCATAAAAAGAAATCGAGTTTTACAGCGGCGGCACTTCCTCCCACTTAAAGTGCACCTCGGAAACATCAGAGGATTGCACTCCAATCTCGATGCGGTCCACCACCACCTTGAGACCGATAAGCCGCTGCTGCTCTTTCTTACGGAGACGAAAATCGGACGTCCGGCTGATGTGTCCTATCTGCAGTACCCGGGGTATATACCCTGGAGCACAACTTCAAGGCACAAGCCGGCGTCTGTGTCTATATCAGCGATAGCATCTGCTGTAAGCGTCTCCGTAACCTTGAAGACTCCTCTTTCTCCACACTCTGGGTGCTGGTCGACACCGGTGTAGACAAAATTATCTACGCCTGTGTGTACCGTTCACACAGCGGCAATCAGGAGACAACCAGGTTATGTGAACATCTGTGTGAGGCCGCCGATGAGGCCCAACTGAGGTACCCGTCAGCACAACTGGTCCTTCTCGGGGACTTTAACGCCCACCATAAGGAGTGGCTGTCCCCGTACGAGAAGACAGACCATGCTGGGAGAGAAATACTCAAACTTGCTTTGACGCTAAACCTTTCCGAGCTGCTAGATTAGGCGACGCGTGTACCTGACCGTGAGGGCGATACGCCGAATTGTTTGGACCTTCTGCTGACAACAGAACCAGACCGATATAATGTGTCCGTATCCCCACCACTGGGTACGTCTGACCATAGTTTGGTGAAGTCTGTACTATCTTGTTCACCTCCCGATCTCAGCCCTAAAGGCACAAGACGGGTTTGGCGGTACAAGTCAGCAGATTGGGATGAGATGCGCCACTTTTTCGCATCTTATCCTTGGCGGCAAACGTGCTTCTCTTCGAGCGATCCGTCGAGCTGCGCGACAGAAATCTCAAGGGTGGTATGTCAGGCGATGGAGTACTTTATTCCTTTTTCTGACTTACCATCGAAGAGTAAAGCTCGCCCATGGTTTGGTGCTGAATGCTCAGCTTACCGGGCTTGGGCTGAAGCTCGGAACTGTAAAGCTCCGGACACGCGGGATAAGAAGAAAGCCTTCAACAAAGCCGCCAAGTCCTTCAAAAAGACGCTGCGCATGGCTCGTCTTGATCATATACGCCGAATTGGATCAAAACTAGCCTCTTACCCTTCTGGGAGTAAGGTGTTTTGGTCCCTGGCAAAATCGGTCGAGGCGAACTTTTGTCGCTCGTCTCTGCCTCCACTGCACAAACCCGACGGAACGCTGGCTCACACGGCAACTGATAAGGCAAACCTGCTTGCCTGTATGTTTGCCGAAAATTCGCGTCTGGATACAGCGAACAATGTACCACCCCAGTTACCTCCTTGCAGTACTACAATGCCCGCTATTCGTATCCGCCAAAAGGAGGTACGTAAAACGCTTCGTAATCTAGACGTGAAAAAAGCCAGTGGACCTGACGGTATACCTGCTATAGTGCTAAAGAACTGCGCTCCTGAGTTGTCTCCTGTTCTGACACGCCTGTACCGCCTCTCTCTTAGAACAGGTTTAGTCCCTGAGTCATGGAAGCTTGCTAACGTGCAGCCTGTGCCCAAGAAAGGTAGTCGTGCTGATCCCGCCAATTACCGCCCCATAGCAATCACCTCCATAATCTGTAAGACTATGGAACGTGTAATTAACACCCGCATCCTGGCATACCTAGAAGACAATGACCTCCTCAGTGATCGACAATACGGGTTCCGCCGAGGGCGATCCACTGGGGATCTCCTAGTGTATGCCACGCATGTATGGGGCGAAGCCATCGAGAAACACGGTGAACCTCTCGCTGTATCTCTCGATATCTCGAAGGCTTTCGATAGGGTCTGGCACGCTAGCCTTATTAGCAAGCTTCCATCCTACGGGTTACCTGTGAGTTTGTGTAACTGGGTAGCTGATTTCCTGAGGGAACGGTCTATTCGAGTGGTCGTTGATGGCTGCTCCTCGGACCTATTGGCTATTGATGCCGGGGTACCTCAGGGGTCTGTTCTTTCCGCAACTCTATTTCTGCTGCATATTAATGATCTGCTGAAACCCGGTATCATTGGGTATGCAGACGACAGCACAGTTGTGGAAAGATACCTATCCAGTTCACGAGCTACAGGCGCTGAGACGCTATCTCTGAGAGGGGCCATGATAGAGCGCATGAACCTGACACTTCAGTCAGTGTCTGACTAGGGTAACTCCAACCTCGTTAGGTTCAATGCCTCTAAAACTCAGGCGTGTCTTTTTTCCGCGAAAAGGAGTCCTTTCGCCCTGACTCCGACTCTCCGAAATGAATCCATACCAATATCCGATCATCTTGAGCTCCTCGGCGTTCACCTAACCTCTGCTCTTAATTTCGGTCAACATATAGAATCCAAGGCTAAAGTTGCTGCAATGAAGCTGGGCATCCTCTCTAAGGTGAGACGGTACTTCACACCTGGACAGCTTCTTATTTTATATCAAGCACAGGTCCGATCTTGTATGGAGTACTGTTCACACCTATGGGATGGATCAGCCCGCTATCAGCTGGATACTTTGGACACCATCGATCGACGCGCCAGGAGACTCATTGGCGACGACGAGCTAGTTAGCAACAAGCTCCAAAGCCTTGAACATCGCCGCAAAGTCGCCTGCATATCGGTGTTCTATCGGATTCATTTCGGAGAATGTGCTCAAGAACTGCATGACCTCATTCCCCCAGCTCCATTTCACCATCGGACAACTAGACGCGGGCAACGTTTTCATCCCTTCGTTGTTGATATTCCACCAATCCGCACCAAGCGCAACGCTTCCTCATTTATTATGCGGACAGCGAAGGAGTGGAACTCTTTACCTGCGTCTGTGTTCCCCGATTCTTATAATTTGGGGACCTTCAAGGCGAGAGTGAATAGGCATTATTTGAGTTTGCGTGTACCATCCTCGACTGCATCGTCACTTACCATCAGGTGAGATGCAGTCAAACGCACTCAAATTTTCAGTAAAAAAAAAAAAAAAAAAACATCAGTTCCGATTGCCATATAAACATCGTGACGGGGAATAGGAGCCCTAAAAAGTCTGACAAGCTGGCCTAACTACAGAACTTCGATATCGCCAGTGGGTTGCGGAGGTCAGATGATAGTTGCTTTATGGAAAATATCTAAGTTCGGCCGCGTCGAGGCTATAAACCGAGTTGCCGAGTTGCTAAAGCCCGACTTGGGTAAAGGCTCGGAGGAAAACGCCTGAGTGGGGCATTGTTAGCACCACGGTACGACGATAATGTATCCGTTTGACAGCAATAGTTTATTCCTCTATCACTTGTGACCAAAGATAGTTGGCGAAAGGGTGTGAAACTGTGAAATATTAGTATATGTTCACCATTGAAATGAGTACCGGCAACCCGCGTTCTCGTCTGAAGATAAGAAGAAGAAGAAGCAAAAGGCGTGTTTCAGGCGTGTAGCAAGTGGAAAATCGTTGCCACAGAGGCAACTACCCCAATGAGAAAAAGGCGTGACCATTTGTATATTATGTGTCATTCTCATATTAACGACCCACTTAATTACCAGTAGGTAATAGTAGTCAAATCACAGTTTCATTCAAGGTAGGTAAGGAAGTAGGTATTTCACAAGTAGAGTTGTTCTAATTCAAACAGCAAATCCGGTTATGTTCTATCTGCTATAAATAAAGTCTTGTCTATTGATTCCACAGAGTAATAATAATTAACATACTACGTATATAGAGATGAATTGCCGGTTCGTTGTTACACGCGACTAGTAGTCGAAGAGACCGTGGGAGATTGACCTTCACCCATCAGGTAACTTAATGAGACATATTTTTTATCAAATATAATTTATTAACAAACATGCCTATGATAACTTGCCAATCGAAAAGTTTTTATAGCTATTTTTAATTGAATTAATTTTAATCAATTTTCTTTCATCATCTTCACTGTTTTCATAACCGAATGCATTTCATCTCAACTGATAGTTTTTAACACACAGAATATGCCTAGGTAGGCTTGCCTTCTTATATCTGTGCACGGCTACCTGGCAAGCAGATGTGAACGGGTACCTAAGTCAATATAGGTAACTACACAGATCTGTTAACCAATCGAAATTGATATCATAGGTGAGAGATTTTAATTACGAAACCAATCGTATAAGCTTACCTGCAAAAAAATCGTTCATGAAATATTATTGCCAAGCTATAAAGTTTTAGAATTGGAGCTATTTGATAGGTACGAGATAGTTATTCCACGTAAGGAGATAATGAGCACTTTTTGAAAAAAGTTATAAGTTATGTCTCCAACAATTTACCACCATGCTGGTCTTCCTCAACCCAGAAAATTTTACGAACGATTCATGTCAATGATATGTGGCTACATGCGACAGATTAAAATTGCTTAAAATTGTGGCCTTAAAACTGTGCTTGTTGGCTTTTACACGATGATTATTTTAAATCAATTGGATATGTTGCGAACCAAACACCAAAAATTTTAAAATTATATAAAAATATTATTCTTTATATAAAATTAATTAAAGAATAATTTTTAACCTAAGCATATTCTGTGTGTTAAAAAATGTCACTTGAGATGAAATTCATTTGGTTATGAAAAGAGTGAAGCTGATGAAAGAAAATCGATTAAAATTAATTCAATTAAAAATAGCTATGTAAAGTTTTCGATAGGCAAGTTATCATAGGCATGTTCGTTAAAAAATTATATTTGATAAAAAATATGTCTCATCATTACCTGAGTTGAAGGTTGATCTTCACCGGCTTTTAGACTATAGCGTCTTTTAGTATTAAGCACTTTATATAAATCATTGCAGAAGCGCGTCAAATCAGTACAAACTTAAGACACACATTATTGAGTGTATTCAAATGATCTTACTATTCTATAAAAATATGTAGAAAAAAAATTGTAAAAATTCAAGTTACAAAAAAGACGGAATTACCTTTCACCGGTGCCGGTGAAGAAAATTATCAATGCAATTTTTTTTACAAATTTCATGACAGGGCACGTTATGCTTTCTGACATAGAATTCACGTTTGTTTGTATCTCACTCTCACTTAGCGTATTTGAAGTATGCAATACTTATCTTTTGATAGACTCCGCCCCTTTAGTGAGGAGCAAGACAGTATCACAGACATTATTAAATTATCAATATAATCATAGGTAAAAATGTTCTGAAAATGTATGTCATAAATATTTAAATTTATGTGTTTATTATTTCCATGATTTATGCCAGTGTGAAATTCATATGTCAGCCGTTTTAAAAAATCATTGATATGAAATGCACAGATGCTAACCTATTTCCTGCTAATCAAGTGATTATTCAATGATGACTATTGAAGAGGAAAAAAGAGGCCGTATATGACCACTAATGACTTGTGATTACATACCATAAAGAAGGATATGACGTGTACAAATATAAATTATATGAAAACCTGTAACCGCACGGTGTGTTGCAGCAGTACTAGGAGAGCTGACCCTCAAATAAGATGGGATAGCAGTTAGGGCAAAGAAGAAGAGATAATGGACACTAATATACTAAACATTATGTAACAAAACTCGTATCCGATCAAAAAGGGGCCCATAGGTATACTAAATACATAGCCATTTAAGAAAAAAAAAAAAAAATGAAAAAAAAAAGGTACTATTGGCATTTAAGAAGTCATTTCTTGGTATCCTAATTACCCACTATCCACCCACTAAAAATCTGGCCGTGAGTTTTTATTTCATTGCTTTTGTTTTTAACGTTCACTAGTACTTTATGAGCTAAATGTTTTTTTTTACACCTGCTAATTAACGAACCAGGCTTTGACAGCGGCTCACCTCTCGGAGTTGGGCGTCAGATGTCAGTAGATTGCATAAAAAGCCGTCGTTGAGGCAAAATATCGATACAAATGCAATGTGTTTGTCTTGTCACTATGACGTTGAAAAATAACCCCGCGAAAACGCCTTGATTGATTTCGAACCAAATATTTGACACGAGGCCTCTATAGTTATCTCCTCGATGATTCATACTAACAGCTATGTTACTCTTCAATGTGTCTAGCGAGTCCGAAACTTTCTTTTGCCGAAACGTCATGGTTTCAAAATCCAATTGAAGACTTACGAAGTTACTATTTAGTTCAGCCATAGCTGAAAAATAAAAAGAAGCACGATTATGTGACAGCAATATTTATGTTGAAATTCTATTTGACATGTATCTACTAGCTAGTTAAAAACCCTACACAATTAATTGGCTATTGCAGTGCACTGTTACACATAGGCCTCTCCCATAGTACCCAGTCTTCCAGCATCCGCATCCAGTCTATCCCAGCTACCTTTTCAGCCTAAAAACTAACTCCTCTTGAGTCTCTTTGACCAATTAAATGTCGCACGTCCCACTTTCCGTTTGCCAATTTGCAGCTTTCGCGGTCGGAAAATACTAATAAGCATAGTCAACTCACCAACGGTGTCGCCTCCAGTATTGGTCATAGCTTCAGCCATAGCATCCAATCCAATTTCTAATTCATGTTGCATTTGCGTCAGTTGCTCTTGGTAGTTAGTCATCTACAATAGACAAGGAATGATTACAGACATACATTTTTCTAACTAGTAATTAAGTTGGTTTTGACTTGTCGCTCATTATGAAAGAGTTTTAGGTAGATTTCGATGAAATCGATCTACCTATTGGTTTCTTGACTACTGTCGAATTTTAATAAAATTTCTTCATAGGACTATATATTTTATATGACCACCTGAGTCAGAAATGACCACTGGTCAAAAGTTACTATATATATACCTATATATATGTATGTATGTATGGTTCCACTTCCCAAAATTTGCGGCACTCTCACGGTCGCATTTTTGCCCCGATCGCTTTCAAACTGCGGTTAAAAATTGCTTGGGTGTAAACTTAGTTTAAGTTCGTGAACGGGTGGAATCCGGCCTAAGGGGACGGTAGGGCCTCACTTTTTGTGAAATCAGTTTTTCCTCGAAATTTCACGTTCCATGAAAGATATTCGAACCGTTCTAATTTTATCCCATAGTATACATGAATACCAACAACTTTTAATAATAAACCTATAAGATTAAAACTTTAACTAAAAGTGGAGGGGGGAAAAACCAAAATTTTTCGGGAAAAAAATCATAACTTCTAACCGGTGAACATTCTTGCACTTGGAAACATTTTTAATCGATAGGCCATTTTTAAGTCTAAAATAAATGTCTGAAAAGTTTTTCGCTAAAAGTTACCGTTTTCGAGAAAAAAAAATTCAACTGTTTGGACTCCGTAGTTCTCTATATAAAATAATATTAGGTAATTGCTTCACGAAATCTATCTGTGTGTTCCCCCTGCGGGAACGGATTTTTTTTCATAAGCCCGACATAACCACCCCCGCTGGCCGGCGGGATCCGCCGATCCGAGGGGATTTCCGCACGAAAAAAAAAAAAATGGTACTTATAGACCGGTAGGTTATAACAGAAAATTCCAGGTGTTTGTGTAAAGAAAAAGATGGTCATAGAGCTGGTGTCGGCGCGCGGCGGCCCTATCGCGTGGGCGTATATCGAACGTGTCGGATAACAAATGACCTGATATTTACTGACATTAACTCCCGGCCCGGTCTATTATATCTGGAAAGATATAAGTCGAATCGGTCTTTATGAGATCACAGACTGACTTCAAATCCAAATTATATATTCCTTAGTCGCCCATGCTTCAATCACAAACATGGTTCTCTTGTTATTTTGGTCTCATTCTTAATTCTTTATGGCATATAGTAATCTATATTGAGAAATATTCATAAATATAATATATTTAGATTAACTATATTAAGTATTAAATGAAGCCCACATTCATGTTAAAAGTGTCTCTACAAAATTACATGAGTAAATATCGATTTACCTGTGAAGATAAACCTGTGTCGATAGCATTTATTTGATCCGCATAAGCTTTGACTGCATCTTCTAATACAGCCATTCGTGGACCCACATTCATGGTAGTTGCCAATTTACTTTCTAATAAAAACAAAAATGTAAGAGGTAAATTTATTTGAAAAAAAAAAAAAATGGGATATTTTTTTTAAACATATTTTTCAAAAACTAGTACTTTAATAGAACTTAATACTGATCGACCACAAGTTTTGTTACATATTGTATATGCCACAACTAGTGGCCAATCGGTATATTCTTAGCCAAAAATACAGTCGCTGATGGTCAGTAATCAGTAGTGATACGGTAAGATGGTTTCTGTCTAGTCCAAGTTTTTGTTTATCGGTCTTAGAAAATCTTTCCATTTGTTCTTTATTTGTATAAATTTGCAGATACTCATATCGGCAGTGCCTGAGTATCCGCAAATCTATACATATATATAACTATTCAAACTGAAATATTTTGTTTATCTTAGTCTAGATAAAAAAAAAAAATACAAAGTGGACGTTTACCTATGTTAGTAGCCAATTTGAAGGCTTGATCAGCGTTGCTAGTGCTATGTGACGTAACATCTCGTACATTCTTCATGATTTCATCGTATAACGTCTTTATGGCAGCGCTAAAACATTTTTACTGCAATGATTATGGGACTTACGTATACCTAGTACTTAGGAAAAATTTGAAAAATTCTGTTTAAAATTGTATATATGTGGCGTATACTATTTAGCACATATATTGAGCTAAATAGTGTTCGGTTCGGACACGTAGAAAGGATGGACGATGGAAGATTAATGAAACAGATTACCGTGGCGTGGGTAACCCTGTAAAAGTCGACCTAGACGTACGTATGTTAATAAGATCGAGGAAATTTTAAGGAGGTTAGGTTAAGAGTCCTACTCGCAACCGGTGAGCAGGCCTGAAAACAATTATGAGAATTAAAAAAAGCGACTGGCTTATGCTAGGATTATGGGAATTGAAAAAATGTTGTCTCTGCTAACCATAATGGGAAAGAGGCCTGATTGTATATTTGTAATTAATAATTCCTAACATAATCCTAATTCTAACATACACTGGATGAACTTAATGAGATATTGTAAAAAGAGTAGGTCAAAAATACTCGAAACCGGTGGGCTTGCATGAAAGGTAGTAATACCTAGTAATGACAGTAGAGGAAGCTCGTGAAGTATGTAAGGACAGAAGCAGATGGCGGGCTGTTGTCTCTGCGTACCCCGGAGGGAAAAAGGCGAGAGTAAATGTATGTATGCATAATATTGAGGAGTAAATATGGCCACATAACTTATCAATATTAAAGTCCACTGCGTAGACATGTTCGTGTCTTTAGGACTCTGTGGTTCTTGATCATTCACATACCGATTTCGGAAGGTAATAGGGTAATTTAAATATTCAAAGAGTATATATAGCTCTGGCCGGTGATATTTAGATTTGGTAATTCATTAAGTAGGTACTGGTGTTTATTCATATTATACATGATTAGTTTAATTCATACGAGGCAAGTGTTATCGTAACACAATGTATTGATAGAAATAACATCTTAAAATCTCAATATTGGGATTTTAAGTTCATAATATCTGGGTGATGTTTCGACGTATACTGAATTTTCATGTAAATCGTTGGAGCTGTTTACGAGATTCAGAAACTAAAATAATTATATATTTATATTTACAAGAATTTAAAGGTATTAGGTAGGAAGTTAATATTAACATTGATCTTTTAGGATACCTTATAATTTTTGTGTTCATATTTTATTTAGGTTTTGTACATATATCAAAGTATGATCATACTTTACCATACACCTACTTAATATTATGTATCACAATAAGTATGTATCTTTTAATCATTATTCTGTATGGAGAGTAAAATGTCATATAATTAATATTGTCATCTGTATAACATATAATAACAACTCTTACTCTAAATCTTTTGGTCTAACAAACTCTCCTGGAGTAGAATCTTCACCATCAAGTTCCTCGGATTTATCTGTTCGAGATTTAGTTGAACCGACATCAATAGATTCCATTATAACTGTTGTAGCAGCCCCCCCTGGAGTTTGTGATGAAGTACCAGTTGGAAGGTCTGCTGCAGCATGAGCGCCAAGAAAAACTCTTGTTTCACTCTGAGGAAAATTTATTGTATCTCAAAAAAGACAAATACTTGAGCAAACATCATTCAAACATTGTTAAACATAAGGGTTAATTACTGATGTACAGATTTCGATAACTTTATAATAATAAATCTTTCTTATATATAAAAATGAATTGCTGTTCGTTAGTCTCGCTAAAACTCGAGAACGGCTGGACCGAATTGGCTAATTTTGGTCTTGAATTATTTGTGGAGGTCCAGAGAAGGTTTAAAAGGTGAATAAATATGGAAGTTGTTATCGATTGAGGCAGTACGAAGTCTGCTGGGTCAGCTAGTAATAAATATTTTGGTTTTTACTAACATCAATTTGCATTCCTGGCGTGGCTCCAATTACTGTAGAAAGGATTTGAGTCATACGTCCCAGTATTTTCTCAGCAGCTTCAAGACGAGCTGATAGTTGCAGTGCTGCCATAGCATCCGTAAGTGAAGCATTTTGCCTAAGGCTATCCATAAGTTGAGCATTTTCAGGAAACCCGGCAGTACCAATGGGTCCAAAATGGGCTTGAAGCGATCTCACAGTGCGTGCCAACTTCTTAAATTCTTCTTGAGTTACTACAGATAACTTGGCCCTACCTTTGGTCATAAGAATACAATGCCTGTGCTTTAATTTTGTTTGTACTTTATAGGTACTTGTTACGGAACGGAACACTATTGAACATTCATTTATATTGGTTGGCACCTCAAAAGGTTCTTTGGTCATAGCATTCAATTTAAATACAATCAAATATAAATGAATATGCAACTCTTTGTATTTCCTTTATTAAAAGAGGACTATAAACGTTAGGGTGATGCAGGTTATGGTAATAATTTAGATGTTGTAAGTAAAGTTAGTAAAGAAATCATCACTATATTCGCACTGGTGTATGTGCTTCCTTTCTTGGTAGTGGTAATTCTTAAATTTATAAGACTTTATTGTTTTGTATTTACATGTTAACAAAATTACTTACTTCCTCTGCTACCACTCGGAGACACTCTTTCAACTGGCGTAAAGAAAAATAAGATTGGAAATTAGGTAATTTATCTAATACTATAAAAATCAAAGTCCAGACTAACTGACTTAGAAACAACGCACAGCCTTAATCACCGGTCGTAGAGAATTATTTGGAGGGTGTGTTTGTTATGATGGGAGGAGGGGTACTAAAAAACTTTTTTTTTTTAAATTTAACCCCTCAGGTCGTGACCATCAGGATGGCTGGACCAAACGAGATATGACATGAGACCAAGAACACTGTTTAGTACTTATTGGATACAATAGAATACGTAATAATAATTTTTTATAGGAGCTTCTTAAAATTGTATAAAAATTATATGTTAAGGTACCTCGCAGGTACTAAATCTTTTAATTAATAATAATAATAATTTATAAGGATTGAATAAGTTGTTAGATCCGTAGTTCTGTGTTATGGTGAGAGAGAGATGAGAGAGGTATAGAACAAGTTTTCCAGTTGCCTTAAAATGTCTTACAGCTCTCAGACTACTATAAACATCACCGTACATTGCGATATGTCAACCTTAAAAAGTGGGTTTATGAAATACCTTCTATTGGAACTAACTATTATTGGAATAAGCTTAATTTCTATTCAATGAGATGCCTACCTTATATCTTAGTATTGTACAGTTAGAAATATTAAACTATAGAAATAATTTTAAGAATCTACCGAGCTTTTCATTCGTTTCACTCGGTATTTTCCTAATTTTTAATTAGAAGCATCAGTAGCTTTGTGGTTAAGGAGTCAGCCTTATGATACCGGGTTTGAATCCTGGTCATTATTATATAGTGCGGGATTATTATGTTTATATTGTATGCATGAATATGTCTATTTGCATAGGTCTGGGTGTTTCAATGTATAATATGTATGTACTTACAAAAAAAGTATATAAGTATGTTTATCCGCATTCTGGAACCCATAACACAAGCTATTTATTTATTACACACATCAAAAAAAGTTTGTGGTCACTAGCATAAACTGATATATATTTTGTTAAATGAACTTTGTAAAGAAAAATTGTTTGTTGTATGTTTTCTTTAAATAGAAATAAATACCTTTTTTTTTTTTTTTTTTATCGTGCGGAAATCCCTTCGGATACCCCCCCGCGTGCCAGCGGGGGCGGTTATGTCGGGCTTGAACCGACTAAAACCGCACGCCGTCTCGGGTCTACAGACGCCGGGGTGTAAGGTTGCCCATAGAGCATATCCCTCGCACCCCGACTGACCCTGGGCCATCTCCGGTTTCGAGATGGCCCCCTCGGGTTTGGGAACCACGGTGTCCCCGTCTTGCCCCGGTTTGGGGGAGGGGCGCTAGTCGCCCCACCGTCCCGGCCTGCTTCTGCTGGGGTGACAGGTGGCCTCACCCGCCACCCCCAGGCCTGCGCTCATGGAGGACGGAGGTCGTTAAGCGACCTCCGGCGCCTGAGTTGCCTGCGACGCGCGGCGAGCAAGTTGCGGGCTCGGCGGACCGGGAGAGTTCTAAGTCTCTCCCGGGCGCGCTCCGCCACCTCCTACGCGAGCATTACATGCTCGCAGAAGGAGGCGGCGGCGGCCCACGCGCTCGCGCTCCGCACCATTGCCGCAATCATGCTGCCAAGCGAGAGGACTCCCACCCCGATGGCTGCCACGAGGTCACGCCTCGGCGACTCCCACGCCGGGCAGTCCGCCAGCGTGTGCAGCCCTGAGTCCTCGCTCGCGTCGCAGTGATGACACTCAGGCGTTGGCTCCTTCCTGATCCGATGCAGGTGGTCCCCGAAGCACCCCTTCCCGGAGATCACCTGCGTCAGTCGGTAGGAGAGGCTTCCGTGTCGCCTCTCCAGCCAATCCTCCATGATGGGCCTTACCGCCGCTATTGCGGCGTGCCCTGCGCTTGGTTGCCCAAGTCGTTCCTTCCACTCCACCACGATGGCCTGGCGGAGCTGGGACTGCACGGCCTCGATTTCTCGAGGCTCGGGGTTCCATCCCTGCTCCCGCGCCTCCTTTCGCCACTGGTACAGTTGCGAAAGGGCTCTCGCTTCCAGGTCCCATGGCGGAGTTCCGGCAAGGAGACTCGCCGCCTCGAAGGAGATCGTGCGGTACCCTCGGATGACCCTGATGGCCAGAACTCGCTGCGGAGCGCGCAGCATCCGCACAGTTCTGGTCCTCAGGGCCTCCGCCCATATTGGGCACCCATACAGGGCCATGGACCGCACGATCCCCGCGTAGAGTCTCCTGCAGGAGTCATCGGGCCTCCTCATGTTGGGCAACAGCCGAGCCAGAGCAAGAGCTGTGCCCTTCAATTTGGGGGCCAGACTTCGGATGTGCTCTCCGAAGTCCCATCGGCCGTCGAGCACGAGCCCCAAATATTTCATTTGGGGCTTGATGCCGATGCGATTTCCTCCCACGATGAGACTGGATCCCTCGGGTGGCCTGCTCCGAGGCCCATGGAAGAACAGGGCCTCGGTTTTATGCAGGGCCACCTCGAGACCCAGCCGCCGGATCCGCCTAACGACTTGGGCAACCGCGGTCGTGGCCTTTCGGGTCGCTTCGCGGTACGTCGCCCCGCACGCCGTCACGAGCGTGTCGTCCGCGTAGCACGTGACGGCGGCACCGCCTACGAGCTCACCGCGAAGCACCCAGTCGTATCCGATGTTCCACAGGAGCGGCCCCAGGACCGATCCCTGTGGAACACCGCACGACATTTCACGCCGACCGAGACCGGTCACGGTTGGGTAGATGACGGCTCTCTCCGTCAAATACGCCCCGACTATGCGGCGGAGGTAGAGAGGCACTTCGTGATACACGAGCGCCTCCCTAATGCAACTCCAGGGCAAGGTGTTGAACGCGTTGGCGATGTCCAGGGACACCGCCAACATCACCTCACCCCGGGCTACTGCATCCTCCGCCAGAGCCCTCACGCGCATGATGGCATCCACGGTGGAGCGCCTCTGGCGGAAGCCATATTGGCCATCCGCCAGGTCCGGCCCCACTCTTGAGAGGTGCTCGACGAGGCGCTTCGCAATTACTCTTTCAAAGAGCTTGCACACCTCGTCGAGCAACACTATGGGCCGGTAGGCGGACGGCGAGTCCGCCGGGCGCCCCTCCTTTCGGATGAGGACCAGTTTCCCCGTCTTCCACAATTTCGGAAACTGGCCCCGCTCCAAACATGCGCTGAGAAGCCCTCTCAGTCGGGGCTCGAGAGCGTCGTCGACTAGAGCTAGGACCCACGCTCGGCCTGGAATGCCGTCGGGTCCCGGGGCGGTGTGTTTGGCTCTTAGCCTTCTCACCGCCAGCTCTAGTTCTACCCAAGTGACCTCGGGCACGTCGTCGTCTTCCACGTCGGGCGCCATGCGCAACCGAGGCGGAGTCATCTGCGGTGCAACATGTTCCACCGCCCGCGCTGGGAACAGGGAGCCAACAACTCCTCCGAGCAGATCCGGCTGGAGACACCGGGTTAACGGCGGGGCCTTGGGGCGCAGCTTGCCCCTCACCATCCGGTAGGGCCGCCCCCAAGGGTCCCGCTCCAGCGTCTCCAGCAGCTCGCGGAAGGCGTCCCGTTTGGAACGCCTTATCTCCGCTCGGAGGGCTCGTCTGGCCTCCCTGTATCCCTCGTACAACTCCGCCTCTCGGGCCTCCGCATCTGCGGGGCGGCGACGCCTCCTACGGAATCGGGCCCACCGGCGGTGCGTGATCACGCAGCCCCGTCTGAGCTGCGCGATCTCCGACGACCACCAGTAGACCTGACCCCTCGGATTATAGGGCGGAGCCCTAGGCATCGCCGCGTCACAGACACGGGTCATGGCCTCCCGGAACCACTCCGCCTCATCGTCTATGCAGACAGGCCTGTACGATGGCGGCTTCCAGGAGGAGCTCCCGATCAAGTCGCTTAAGCGCCCAACGTGGCTCGGGTGGAGCCGGTGCAGCCGGCGCGTCGCTCGCAGGGGGGGACACGTCAAACCGAATGTATCGGTGATCCGAACTTGTGTCCTCCCCCAAAACGACGCGCCAGCCCTGAACACGTCGCGCCAACGAGGGGCTCGCGAACGATAGGTCCACGATGGAGCTACCCCTCGAGGTCACGAACGTGTCCACGGCTCCCCGATTTAGGAGGACTAGGCCGAGTCGTGCGGCCCAGTCCACCAGTGCCCTGCCTCTATGCCCCGTCGCGCCCCTTTCGTGTCGGGAACCCCAGGCATACGACCAGGCGTTGAAGTCCCCGAGCACAAGGACCGGACGGGGCTGGCAGGCATTGACGACGACGGCCAGCTGACGGAGCCACTGCTCATATGCAGCTTGGTCTCGGTTCGGCGTGATATAAGCGGCCACGACCGCTATATCCCCAACCGCCGCCGCCACGCAGCCGGGTCCCCTTGCAACGACGGCAAGAGGGGGGCTGCCGGCGGCAGGGTTGTGCACCAGTGCCGCCGACCCATCCAGCGCGGTTTCCCAGGCAGGCCCGAGGAACCGGTGGGTGTATGGGTCGGCGACAGCGGCGACATTTATGGCCCACTGTGCCATGCTCTGGCGCAGAAGATCCTGAGCATGGGCACCGTGGCCAACGTTCACCTGCAGGATGCGGAGTTGAGGATCCATTATGGAACCCCCATCTCCGCATCCCGCTGTGAACTGGAGGCGGAAGGCCGGCCTCCCGGCTTCGGCTCCCCTCCGGCGCAGGCCTTGCTGCCAACCCTATGGTCAGCCGGCTTGCCCCCCGCTGCACATCTGAAACAGTGCAACGGGGCGCTACACGTGAAGGCCTTATGACCGGGCTGGCCACAGCGGAAGCAGCGGTCGCCCGCCGTTACCTCCGCCGTGCAGTGCACCCCCACATGGCCCACCGACAGGCACCTGAAGCACCTGGCCGGTCGGGCCTGCAGGAGCCGTGCCTGCGCCCTCAGGAAGCCTCCCACCAGGAGGCTCCGCCCGTCTGCGACCTTTTGGGCCGCCGCGATAGGGCAGCCGACAACTGCTGCCCCCTGTCCACCGTGGCCGAAGCGTATAGCTCCGGCCTTCACTGTGTCCGGGGAGCAGCCCCCGGCCTCCGCCACGGCGAGCCTAAGCTCCTCAGCCGTGACGGAGTCGTCCAGGCCCGTGATGCGCACTTCTGCGCATTTAATGGGCCTGGACACCCGGACGTCGGCTGCATCCAGCGACTCCCTCAGCCTAGCCGCTAGGGCGTCAGCCTTGGGGCCACTGGCGGCGCCGGGGACCTCGAGAAGCCGGGCTCCCGTCCGTGTGCTCTTGCACCGGACGCCCGGGATCTCGAGGGCCTTGAGTTCGACGTTGGCCTTCACCTTGGCCAACACCTCGGCATACCCCATGCCTCTACCCGCTGCCTCCGCCGTCAGGGTGACGACGACGGCCGTAGTGCGGGGGGCACGGAGCTTCCCCGGCGGCCGCGGCCCTCCTGGCCTTTTTGGAGGCCTTCTTGGCGGCCTTCCGCCTCTTCTTGCTGGCTCCAGCCACCTCCCAGCCCCCTTCCAATGGGGTGGAGGTAGCCGGAACCACGGCTGGGGCTGGGGCTGGGGCCAGGGCTGGGGACGTCTTCCCCTTGCCCTTCCCCTTGCCTTTGCCCTTCCCCTTACCCTGAGCGGGAGGGGGCTGAGGAGCCGGGACCGGCAGAGTCGCACCCGCACCCGCGGCCGGGCGGGTAGGGCCCCTTTGGGCTACAGCCGCGTAGCCGGCCGCTGGTGGCGCCAGAGGCGGACGGCGGATGGAGTCCATTAGGGCCTCCATCCGACACATCATCCTCTCCTCCAGCGCCTCCATATAGGGGAGCCAGGACTCCGCCGGCGGTGCCCTCGGCTGCGCCGGCCGCACCGACGGTGCCGGCTGCTGGACCGGTTGCACCGGCCGCACCGACAGCGATGGCTGCGCTGACCGACTCGCGGACGAGCGAGTCACGCGTGTCTGCTCCGCCGGCGGGGCCCTTTGCGCCGTTTGGGCCGAGCTCGCCATCCCCCTCTTGAGCTCCTCGACGGCTGCAGCTAGTCGAGCCGTCTCTCGACGAGACTCGGCCAGCTGCGCCGCCAGGCCCTCATTCTCGGAGGCGATGTCGAGCACAATGCTTAACATCGCCTCCTGCTCAGGGTTTGGGGACCCCTGGAATGACGCGGTCACCTTCTGGAGTCTCTCCAAAAGAGACCGCGTCCTCCCGCTCGGTTCCGTCACCGCCGAGGTGGAAGGCCTCGGCGGCGATTTTTCCGCGGACCTCCCAGTGGCCGAGGGGGCCCGGCTGGGTTGCCCACCCCTCAACCCTCCTCGCGCCCGGCGGACTGCAGCCACCTTAGGCGCCCACATTGTCGCCTCGTCGCTGGAGGAGGCCGTCCCGGTGAGGGTGTAATCCTCATCCGACACGCCCTCCCCTGGTCGCTGCTTCTTTGGGCGCCGTTTGCGCTTCTGCGCCTTGACGCCCAATCCTAACGGGCTTGCCGCCCTACTCCTTTCGCTGGCGGTGTCAAACCTCTCCGACACCGCCGAGGTGTTTGGCGTCACCTCTACGCCCGCCTGCTGCGCGACCTCCGCGCAGACTCCGTCCTTTTCTGTGTCCGTATTAATGCCTGTGTTGTTTTTATTTTGTTTCCGGTCCGTTTTATTATTTTTTATGATATTTATGTAATCCATAGCATATCCCACGAGTATGGGGGAAAGGTGGTCCAACCAGGCGGTGCCCCCTGCACCTGGATAAGCCTATATACTATGGAGGTCGGCTGGTATCCATAGGTTTTTACGACTTCGCTGTCGGGTGTTATAGACTTTTCCTTGTCGTGGGCCGGCCAATAAAGGCAAGCCCTCCGGTCGGCAAGTTCACGGCGTACCCTTCTGGAGCCACCAGTCAGGTCGTTGCTGATCACCTGCCGATTACGGAACGCGAGAGGATGGCTAGTCCTCTCTCACCGGCGGCGGCACAAGTGCCCGTCGGCCCCTGCGTTAGCAGTGGGCCAACCCGCCCCTGGATCCCCTAGGATCCTATGGTGGCCTCAGCCACAAACACCATCGCTCATCCTGTCTCCTCTGAAAGCAGAGGAGTACGGAGAGCGATGTGTTCCCGCCACGTTGGGTATTCGCCGACGATCAATGCCAACCCCATGAAGGGGAAGCCATTGACCGCCGCCCAGGGTGTACCGGCCGCTCCGGTTCCATTCCCCCCGGACTGCAGCGGGATCGGAATCGGAACGACACTCGAGGAGGTTACCCAACACACACCCCAGAAATAAATACCTTTTTTGAAATTTAAAAATAAAACTACTTTTTATTTTTTATAAAAAATAATTGAGTATAGGTATATGAATGTATAGGGGTGTGTGTTGGGTAACCTCCTCGAGTGTCGCTCCGATTCCGATCCCGCTGCAGTCCGGGGGGAACGGAATCGGAAATCGGTACACCCTGGGCGGCGGTCAATGGCTTCCCCTTCACCCCTTCATAGGGTTGGCATTGATCGTCGGCCAATACCCAACGTGGCGGGAACACATCGCTCTCCGTACTCCTCTGCTTTCAGAGGAGACAGGATGAGCGATGCTGTTAGTGGTGAGATGGCCCAGGGTCAGCCGGGGTGCAAGGGATATGCTCTATGGGTAACCTTACACCCCGGCGTCTGAAGACCCGAGACGGCGTGCGGTTTTAGTCGGTGCAAGCCCGACATAACCGCCCCCGCTGGCCGGCGGGGGGGTATCCGAAGGGATTTCCGCACGATAAAAAAAAAAAAAAAAAAAAAAGGTATATGAATGTATAAGAAAATCATAATGTAATTGTAACAGAAATTTGGAATTTAGGAAGTAAAAGACTGTTTAACCAAACTTAAACAACAATTAATTAATTAATGATTAAATTCAATATTACGAGTATATAACTCCTCCCCTGGCTCGATTACATGCGGACATCCTCCTGGGCATGCTGAGATTCAAGGTATCCGGCATTTCTTGGGGTAACCTGTCGCATTATTGAATAGCGGCTTCCCTGAGCTCGAGCACTCTCTGAGAACGTGGCTGGCGGTTTCAAACAGCTCGCGTCATCTCACTCGTGCTTTATTGGATTTAAGTCAGGCGAGCCGGCCGGCCAATCTAAGCTTGTGAAGTCGTATTCTCGGAGAGCAGCATAGCCTCGTTGAGTTCGATGGGCGGGCGCATTATCATCGATCAGTACAAATTGGTGCCCATGGTTTACTCGGAATTATCTGACAATTCCATCAAAAGCAACTGCTTTATACATGTTTGCTGTCATTAAGCCTCGATACGGGATCAAAGGCGTTCTAGCCTCCAATCATAATACCACCCCAAAAGGACACCGATTTCCCGCCTTGCTGAAGTCTTCCAGTGGCAGTTCTTTGCCTTTCACGGTCTCTTGGTCTTCTCCAGATACGGATACGTCGGTTTTCTGAATGAGTACTGATTCGCGATTCGTCAACGAAGAGACAGTTTTGCCAAATGTTTCCTTCTTCATCTTCTTCATTTTGCCGAAGTCTAGCTCACTGCAATCTCCGAGATTGACGTCGCCGGGAATTCAGAGGAGCTCGCCAAGACCTCCGTGCTCGTAATCCAGCCTGGTGCAAGCTATTCCGAATGGTCTGAGTACTAACTTCAAGCTCAGAGGTGGCCCGAACTTCTGCTTTTATTTTAGTAGCGTTAATTGTTGGGTCACGAGCTGCCAGCAATCTAATATAGCGCTTTTGAGCAGCAGTTAAAACAGTTGAGCGACTACTGCGGGGCCGGTCAGCTAAATTACCCATCTCGTGGTCCCTCACGTCACGACACAGGATAAGGATATAGCAACTCTGCGTGCTATTTCTCTCGTGGTGTAACCTTCTTCCCTCTAAGTTACTATTCTTGCTCGTAAAACTTCTGATAATCATCTTGGCATTTTTTTAATCACAACTTGCCTCAAAAAAGTATTTTAAATCTATTAAAATTGACAAAATTAGAATTCTGAATGAGCGTGGGCGTGGACTGAAAGCATTTCTATATGGAAAACCTATTAAACTGTTTTATTTTTTACATTCAAATTCTATATTTTAAAATAAATAATCTAAAAAGAAGAAGAAATCATAATGTAATTTAATTTGTGTAATGTTAAATTTAATTAATGTAATGTAATTTAAATTTAATACTTATTCTTTGGTCATTTGTCTGTGGGCAAAGGCCAAGTCCTTCAAAAATGCATTTTGTTAAAAAATTACATAAAACTTAACCTATACCTTTACAAACGATGCAGGCTTTAACTGATTGGGCATTGCCGATAGTTATACAAATGGCGCTTTAGAAATGTTTATAAGTGTTCTTATTATTGCCTATCTTCAGTTCTGTACAAGCGCCAAGTCGGGGAATAAATACAAGAAGCAAGAGATAAATTTAAAAAGGGAAAATTGTTATTGTATTTACCAGATTATTTGAAACTTACCGACGAGCAATTTTTCGTATTGTGCTTCTGTAACATCACAAAGAAGTAATCGATTATCACTTCAATTTAATTTAAGAGAATTTTACTGTCTTTTATTTAAAAGTGACTGTGCAAATCACTCACCCATGCTATCTATTGAAGCCATTGGTTTCGGTGATATATCTGGGTCCTCAGTGGAATCAGCTCTCTAAAATAGGAGGATTTAAGTTGTATTTACTCATTATCGGATTTGCAACTGATATGCAAAAGATGATGGGTTCCAAATCATGTGAACCACAATCATTCAGATTATTCATACATTCATACATCATCAATAGAATAGTAAAAAAAAAAAATTACACACTTCATTTTAATAAACTAAATAATGAATTTGAAAAATGATTGTCGTGTACTTTTTACTTACACTGACTGTATGAAGTAAGAAAATTAGGTATATGATGTTGGGGTGTATGTTGGGTAACCTCCTCGAGTGTCGCTCCGATTCCGATCCCGCTGCAGTCCGGGGGGAACGGAATCGGAGCGGCCGGTACACCCTGGGCGGCGGTCAATGGCTTCCCCTTCACCCCTTCATAGGGTTGGCATTGATCGTCGGCTAATACCCAACGTGGCGGGAACACATCGCTCTCCGTACTCCTCTGCTTTCAGAGGAGACAGGATGAGCGATGCTGTTAGTGGTGAGATGGCCCAGGGTCAGCCGGGGTGCGAGGGATATGCTCTATGGGTAACCTTACACCCCGGCGTCTGAAGACCCGAGACGGCGTGCGGTTTTAGTCGGTGCAAGCCCGACATAACCGCCCCCGCTGGCCGGCGGGGGGGTATCCGAAGGGATTTCCGCACGATAAAAAAAAAAAAAAAAAAAAAAAAAAAAAGGTATATGATGTTAAAAAAAAGTATATGAAAATAATATGAATTTCAAAACACTTTTTAAAAACAAACTTTCTAGTACATAATTGCGTAACAAGACCAATCAAATGAGTCCGAACATGACGAGTTCGTCTTGTTTAGATTAGACGAGTTTCTATGACCACCTACCGTCTCCATATTATATTATATAGCATCAGAGTATTTGCTAAGACAAAACAAATGAGCCCAAACTCGATTGGCTTATCTTGTTTAGTTCCGGAGTTCCTATGGGCACCTTCCGACTTCATCATCAGATCAGTTTCTTATTACCATATTATCGCATTGTCATGAAAGATACGCATGTGTACCAAATTTGAGTCCAATCTAACGTCAGGAAGTGATTCTGATTGGGCTTCCAAGATTTGACCCATACTAATACACTCACAGAGCTAGTTAAATAAAAGCTTATAATATTGTTACAACGAGCATCGATATCTCGAAAACTATTGATCGAATCTTCTGGAAATTAAAACGCATTGTTAGTGTCGAAGTACTCTACCGAACAGTGTAGAAAAATCTAGAATAACCAACACAAAACCACAAGTACTTTGAATTCCTATACCTACTTTACCTACGAATCTTGAATATAAGGTTATTCACCTCAAACGTCGGCGCGACTGTACCTATTTCTGTGTAGGTACGTTTCTCGAACGCTCTACTTAGATACCAAACGTGCCTTATCTCTAGATGATTCCGGAACATTCTACCCTGCTTATTAAGAGCTATAAAAGGCGCCCGGCTATCGACACGCAGTTAGTTTATTTTCGGAAGTGAAAGCGAACACATCTTACCGAAGCGATTCAAGAGCGTTGTACCTGCTACTTAAGCAACGACTGTTTACTACTGTGAACTACTGAGCGACTTGAACTGTTGAAGAGTACTGTGTGTGCTAGTTATTTAGTATCTAGTTTGTGATGAGTGAATAAACTTCCTCGTTGTATAAACGTCATTCAATTGTACCCCGCGGACGTAACAATATGATGCAGAAGGGTCAAGAAAAACATTTTCACTTGTTAATCTAGTTTTACTGTGGAGGACTTTAGAAGTAGAAAGCAGAAAAGGATCAAGAAAGGATGGATGGAATGCGTGAAAGAGGATATGGTAAGAAATGGAGTGACTGAGAAGATGACATCTGACAAGAATGTATGGAGAAGAATGATATGTTGCGCCGATCCCAAATAATTGGGACGAGGGCAGGTTGATGACGATATCCAGTTTTACTGTAGGTACTTGAAATCTCGAGGACTCAGGGTTGCACACGCTGGCGGACTGCCCGGTGTGGGAGGCGCCGAGGCGCCTCGTGGCAGCCATCGGGGTGGGAGTCCTCTAGCTCGGCAGCATAATTGCGGCAATGGTGCGGAGCGCGAGTGCGTGGGCCACCGCCTGCTCCTTCTGCGAGCATGTGATGCTCGCGAAGGAGATGGCGGAGCGCGTCCGGTAGAGAATTTGAACTCTCATGGCCCGCCGAGCCCGCAACATGCTCGCCGCCCGTCGTAGGCGACTCAGGCGCCGGAGGTCGCTTAACGACCTCCGTGCTCCATGAGCGCAGGCCTGGGGTAGAAGGTGAGGCCGCCTGTCACCCCAGCAGAAGCAGCCCGGGACGGTGGGGCGACTAGCGCCCCTCCCCCAAACCGGGGCATGACGGGTACACCGTGATTCCCAAACCCGAGGGGGCCATTTCGAAACCGGAGATGGCCCAGGGTCAGTCGGGGTGCGAGGGATATGCTCTATGGGCAACCTTACACCCCGGCGTTTTAAGACCCGAGACGGCGTGCGGTTTTAGTCGGTTTAAGCCCGACATAACCGCCGCCGCTGGCCGGCGGGGGGGTATCCTAAGGGATTTCCGCACGAAAAAAAAAGGTACTTGAAATCTACGTTCTGCAGTTTTGTTTCTTCATTTATAGTGCCTGTTACGAGTAATATGTACTTATAACTTACCTCTACGATGCATCTATGTATATAAAGGACCATGATCAGCTTCATAGCTAAAACAAAACAAAAGAAACGGAACAAAAATCCCTATAACGTTAGATTAGTTGCACCTGGTGAATTACACGAAGCTCTTTTTCTCGCCTGTCGATTAAATCTTCCAAGATCTTTTGGTAATCCTCTGGCTGAAGAATATATAGATGTTGTAAGTATATTAAAAGAAACATATTTGCAAAATATAAATTAATATTTACCCTTCCTTTACTAGTGCCTTTACGACCACTTTTTTCAGTAGCTTTACCACTGTCTTTTCCACCATCTTTCCTACTGTCTTTTCCACCATCTTTTCTACCGTCTCTCCCACCATCTCTTCCATCGTCTTTTCTACTGGCCTTGACAGAATCTTTTCCAGTAGCTGCAGTTCTATCTACAGAATCTCTCCTTTCATCTTTTTTGGGCTTAGCTATTGAAATCCCATCTGCGCCTTTTTTGGCACCTTAAAGAATAACAGTAATATAATTTATACTATAGCTTTACTGTTTTATCACTGATTTCAAAACTGAGCTGTCATCATCATCATATCAGCCAAACGACGCCCACTGCTGGGCATAGGCCTCCCCCAAGGATCTCCACAACGAGCATAACTGAGCTGTATATTAATATAATTGTGCATTGGCTGACAAGATATTTTATGTGAAGTCTTGATTGATAGTATTTATTTTCTTATCAAATTTTATATTCATTTTATTATTTAAGTTATAAATAAAATGTTTTTGTCAGAACTCTATTTTTCTGTTTAGTTTTTACATTTCTTTTTACTAACCCTTCTTAGACTTTGGTTGCATCGCGTGTATTTTGACTTCGGTTACATTCAGGGTGCTGAGATTCTCCATCATATTGGCAAATGGCCCTTCTAATGCAACGCGTCTGTCTAAAATTCTTAGTTGTCTGGCTAAGAGAAAAAGTACCGTTTGAACAAGTTTAAAGTTCACTCTGTTTTCCTAAAACGGTAAAAGTTACTTCATAAATATATCACACTCTTTCAAAATAATAAAAAATCTTACTCTTTTCATGATAAACTTACTTCTATACTACCAAAAGCGACGTCTATTATCGTTTTAACGTTCATTATGTCCACACTACCTAGATCTTCTGCCGAATCAATATTCATGATGGAATATGTTAAAATTATATTAACAAATCTAAATAGAAAATAATAAATACTAATGGTTTATAAAATAAAACTTCTCAATCCAGATGGTCTCTGTACCAATATCCATAGATTATTATATATATACTAGAAACCAATATCTACAAATAATAACCAAACAATTATTGCTGTCAGTATTAATTGACATTTTTGAAAGACAATAAATTGACATATAGGTAAGGAAAAAAGAGAGCCGTATCAATTTTTTATAACGTTTCAATTTGTAGCTGATAAAGTGTTAAACTACCTAAATATAGTGTGAGGTCCCCCCACTAAGGTCTTCAGGGCCCAAATTAACTTCACCTGCAAGCTGGCCCACACCTGTTGATTGATGGACGAGGCTCTGACGCAAACTTTCCTCTCGAGGTTGGGGGGTTTGATAAGCCATTAGAAGCTTATATCTCTATGAGATACGCCAAATTATGGAAGATAAGAAAACGAACTCCTTGTTCCAAAGTGGAAGCTTTGGATACAACTGGGATTGCCGCTTGGATCGCAACCTGAACCTCCCTGGTTATTAGAGTTTATAAGAATAACAAAATGTTAAATAATTGGTAATTTTACAATATTATCCTAGACGTCAGTAGTATACGAGTAAGTATCTGATTGCTTAATAGTATCCGTATTTGATTTTAGATTGACATGGTCATTTACATTAAAATTAGAATTATAAACGGGATATTTACCATGTTTAGTATCTTTTTCGAGAATCCGATATTTCGGCACTGTTACAAGTACCATGATCACGGATCCGTGATCATGGTACTTGATACGTGATAAGCTTTCTGGGTGATACTGAGAAAAACTGATTGTCCTGAGAAGTTCTTAAACCTGATACGCCAACTTCATGAGAATACGAGGCAGAAGTTCGACATGAAGGAAACTTCTCAGACCAATTTCCGGTGACTTGTGGTGTGAAGCAAGGGTGTGTTCTTGCCCCGGCGCTCTTTGCGTTATACTCTGCTGCTATTTAGGGAGATGCGGTGGCAGTACTGACCCAATCAAATTGAACTCAAGATCGGGCAAGAGCATCTTCGAGCTCTCTCGCTTCCGTGCAAAACGACAGGTTTCTAAAATTTCTGTCTCGGAAATTCTGTATGCGGATGATGTTTGCCTCATGGCAGATTTTCTGAAGTCACTCCAGGCTTGCGTGGACTCTCTCAATGTATCGTGTCGTAGATTTGGCTTGGTTGTAAATGTGGCAAAGACACAAATTCTTACAAAACTGCCTAGGGGTTGCAATCCAGAACCCACTAGTATTGTATTAGATAATAAAGCTCTGGAAGAGGTTTCACATTTCAAGTACTTAGGAACCCAAATCCGAACTGACAATAGTCTGGCATCTGAAATACCAAACCATATAGCCAATGCAGCCGCAGCCTTTGGTAGGCTTAACAACCGTGTTTGAAGTCACATAATCTCAGACTTTCAACAAAGTTCATGGTGTACAAGGTCATAGTAATAGCAACACTTCTTAATGCCTCTGAGACATGATGTTCCTATAGAGCAGTATATCAGGAAGCTAGACTCCTTCCACCTACGATGTCTACGCTGTATCTTACGGACAAAGTGGCAAGATTGATTACCAAACACGGAAATTCTACGTCGCGCGGGGATGCCGGGCATTGAGGCACTTATTATGAAGCATCAGCTGAGATGGTGTGGCCACGTTGTGCGCATGAATGATAGCAGATTGCCTAAAGCGGTGTTTTACTCGGAACTCTCTTTCGGAAAGTGGAAACAAGGAGGACAATAACTGCCGTATAAGGATGGTCTCAAGCGCCACCTCACGGCTTGTGATATGCCTAGCGACCGTTGGGAGCGACTCTTAATTCTTTAGTGTACACAAAAAATGAAAAAGATATAAATGTTTTACAATGAAAATAAATTATGTACAAAGGCGAGCTTAACTCTAAAAGAGTTCTCTACCAGCAAACCTTTGAGCAGTAGAGGTAGAAAAAAGAAAATGTACAAAACAGAGGGAAGCAAAGTATACAAATAAAAAAAATCCGTTCCCGCAGGGGGAACGCACAGGTAGATTTAGTGAAGCAATTAATATTATTTTATATAGAGAACTACGGACTTTAAACAGTTTAATTTTTTTTTCTCGAAAACGGTAACTTTTAGCGAAAAACTTTTCAGACATTTATTTTAGACTTAAAAATGGCCTATCGATTAAAAAATTTTCCGACTGCAAGAATGTTCACCGGTTAGAAGTTATGATTTTTTTCCCGAAAATTTTTGGTTTTTCCCCCCTCCACTTTTAGTTAAAGTTTTAATCTTATAGGTTTATAATTAAAAGTTGTTGGTATTCATGTATACTATGGGATAAAATTAGAGCGGTTCGAATATCTTTCATGGAACGTGAAATTTTGAGGAAAAACTGATTTCACAAAAAGTGAGGCCCTACCGTCCCCTAAGGCCGGATTCCACCCGTTCACGAACTTAAACTAAGTTTACAATCAAGCAATTTTCGACCGCTGTTTGAAAGCGATCGGGGCAAAAATGCGACCGTGAGAGTGCCGCAAATTTTGGGAACTGGAACCATACATACATATATATATATATTATATATATATATTCATCGAAATCTACCTAAAAGTATACATAAACGAAAGATGGCAAAAATAAATCAATAGACTTACATAAATTACACATTTAAAAAAGAAAATATAATATACTATTTGTAAAATAAAATAATATACCTACATCCATACATTTATATTTTATACATAGTTACACATATATATAAATACGTTATATACATACAATACTTTAACATTGTGAGAGGAAATGTTCTTTAGTTCTTCTTTTGAAGATGGCCAGACTGCTACTGTCTCGAATATGGTGCGGTAGTGAGTTCCATAGTCGAACAGCCCGTACAGTGAATGACCCATCATAACAGCTGGAGCTGTGTGCAGGAGTATGAAGTAGAAGGGAGGAGGAAAGACGACAGGGTTTGCCCCGAGGTACGAGATACTCAAAACGTTCCCGCAGATAATTTGGAGAATAGGAGCTGTGAAGGATAGTATAGAGAAGAGATAAGATATGAGTATTACGACGCTGCCGAATAGGGAGCCAGTTCAGTCTTTTCCGAAATTCAGGAACATGATCGAATGCAATGCAATATGTATGAATTTACAAAAGAATATGTACCTAAGTATATTTATCCGCCTTCTAGAATATATAACACAACCTAGTTAAGCTATGCTTACTTTGGGTCTGGATAGCGCTGTGTAGAATGTCGTAGAGAATTATTTATTATTATTTATAAGCTAAATTATGCTATATATAATAAGCTATATATAAATGTGAATTTAGCTTGTAATTAATCAGGTACGTTAGAGACATTTATAATTTACTAGCGGACCCGACAGACTTCGTTCTGTCAAAAAGATTTGGAATGTGGCAGTTTTTTGTTCCTACCTGGTTTATAGTCGGGACAAAAATCTCCTAAACAGAATCGTCACCCTGGTGATAGGGCGGTGTGTGGGGTTCAGCTCGGCTGACCAAAGTATCTTCGCATCCACGAACTTTGGCCACCTTTCTGGGACCCACTAAAAAACCCCGACTGGGATGTCTGCCAGAGGGCTTCATACTCAAAGTCAAAAATCATTTATTCTGTATAGATCATTAATACGGCACTTACAAAACGTCAAAAAGATCTAATGTTTGGCAAATGGACCACCGGTTCGAATCGCGGCCCTGTCCTGAGAAGACTCCGGCAAGAAACTCAGCGGGCTGTTTTTTTTGGTCTATTTACAAAACAGAGGGAAGCAAAGTATACAAATAAAAAAAATCCGTTCCCGCAGGGGGAACGCACAGGTAGATTTAGTGAAGCAATTAATATTATTTTATATAGAGAACTACGGACTTTAAACAGTTTAATTTTTTTTTCTCGAAAACGGTAACTACAGCCTAAGTACAATATTTCGTTTGAGTAGCATAGAGAGAGAGAGAGCAAACAGTTCATATCCAAGCTTGTTTGTCGTCTAAATAGTCTTGAATTTTATAATAGCCTTTTTGGCAGAGTTTACTTTTAATTTGGCTTTTAAATTTATGAAGAGGTAGATTCTTCATTTCACTAGGAAGCTTGTTGTAGAAGCGTATACAGTTACCCTGAAAGGAATTACTAATGGAATTACTAATCTTGTGGAGTCGACTATTACAAACCACAAGATTGTTTTTATGTCTAGTATTTACGTTATGTATATCACAAAGCCTTAAAAAATTGGAAATGTTTCTTCTAACATACAAAAGATTTTCAAAAATATATTGAGAAACTACAGTTAGAATGTTTATTTCTTTGAACTTTTCTCGGAGGGAGACTCTTGGGCCCAACTTATAAATTGCCCGCACCGCCCGCTTTTGCAGTACAAAGATTGTATTTAAATCTGCGGCATTACCCCAAAAGAGAATGCCGAACTTAGGGCGAACTTAGGGTTCAAACCTGTTTGGAAAATAATCTATAGGGACAGTGGGAACCTAAAGGTGACAAATATTTAAAAAGTGGGTGACTCGTTCGGATAGTGGAGTTAATGATCTGCAAAGGAAGTCATGGGGATTTAATAAACATACCTACAATAATCAACAACTTAATACAATAGACATACTCATCTATTCTGGTTATGTTCTTGTGATGGTATAGTTTATAATGGGTACATGCTGTAGTGACATTATTAATTTTCAATAGCATTATCTACCTGAACAGATAAGTTAGCGATACTGTATATACAAAATCATGAATCTGTAATAAAAAGTAATTAAATAAAACGTATATAAGCCTTTGATTATATAATCAAATCATTTAAAAGTAAGTAATCGCTTTATTGTTAATCAAGTGAATCATAGTTATTAACAAAAATCAGTTTTATTTTCGTTGTAGTGCTTTGTGATATACGATGTTTTTTGTTTAATTACCTGCGCATAAACAAAAAAATCTGATGTTTTTCCAATACGGGAACAGGCAACATACAATTGACCATGTGAGAAACATGGGTTTTTTAGATTAATACCACAAACACTTAGGGACTTGTTTATGGTCATATCAAAAGCAAGCTGCACTGGAAACTGTAGTCGTTTAAACTCAAATGGTACATTAGTCGGAATCATTGGGATGCGTGGTATCAAAACATCTTCTCCTTTATACTTTCCTTTCAGTATAGTTGCTTCTATCACGTTGTTCTGTAATTTTTTTATCGCTAACCGTGTGCCGTTGCAAAGACACGGTTGGTTGATATTTCGCAACATTATTATTACCGATCCAATTGAAGATTTTCTATTTTTGTTTTTTTTTTCGATTTTTAGATTTAATTGAAGATTGTGAGGTAGCATTCCTGGCAAATCCAACGAGTTTAAAAATTCCGGTGGATAGTTGACGACATGAAATGTTTGTACCATTTCGTATTCTTCTACCCAAATTGCTTCGTCTTATAGGAGACATATCGAATATATATTGTGTCACATGCAATAATTAGTGATGATAGGTAAATAAACACTTTGCACAAAACACGACATAAAACAATCAATAAGAAATAAATCGAAGAAAGCTGCGGAGAATGACAAAGAAAACTCAGTAGAGTAGGTAACATGCCAGCCCCGTCCGGTCCTTGTGCTCGGGGACTTCAACGCCTGGTCGTATGCCTGGGGTTCCCGACACGAAAGGGGCGCGACGGGGCATAGAGGCAGGGCACTGGTGGACTGGGCCGCACGACTCGGCCTAGTCCTCCTAAATCGGGGAGCCGTGGACACGTTCGTGACCTCGAGGGGTAGCTCCATCGTGGACCTATCGTTCGCGAGCCCCTCGTTGGCGCGACGTGTTCAGGGCTGGCGCGTCGTTTTGGGGGAGGACACAAGTTCGGATCACCGATACATTCGGTTTGACGTGTCCCCCCCTGCGAGCGACGCGCCGGCTGCACCGGCTCCACCCGAGCCACGTTGGGCGCTTAAGCGACTTGATCGGGAGCTCCTCCTGGAAGCCGCCATCGTACAGGCCTGTCTGCATAGACGATGAGGCGGAGTGGTTCCGGGAGGCCATGACCCGTGTCTGTGACGCGGCGATGCCTAGGGCTCCGCCCTATAATCCGAGGGGTCAGGTCTACTGGTGGTCGTCGGAGATCGCGCAGCTCAGACGGGGCTGCGTGATCACGCACCACCGGTGGGCCCGATTCCGTAGGAGGCGTCGCCGCCCCGCAGATGCGGAGGCCCGAGAGGCGGAGTTGTACGAGGGATACAGGGAGGCCAGACGAGCCCTCCGAGCGGAGATAAGGCGTTCCAGACGGGATGCCTTCCGCGAGCTGCTGGAGACGCTGGAGCGGGACCCTTGGGGGCGGCCCTACCGGATGGTGAGGGGCAAGCTGCGCCCCAAGGCCCCACCGTTAACCCGGTGTCTCCAGCCGGATCTGCTCGGAGGAGTTGTTGGCTCCCTGTTCCCAGCGCGGGCGGTGGAACATGTTCCACCGCAGATGACTCCGCCTCGGTTGCGCATGGCGGCCGACGTGGAAGACGACGACGTGCCCGAGGTCACTTGGGTAGAACTAGAGCTGGCGGTGAGAAGGCTAAGAGCCAAACACACCGCCCCGGGACCCGACGGCATTCCAGGCCGAGCGTGGGTCCTAGCTCTAGTCGACGACGCTCTCGAGCCCCGACTGAGAGGGCTTCTCAGCGCATGTTTGGAGCGGGGCCAGTTTCCGAAATTGTGGAAGACGGGGCAACTGGTACTCATCCGAAAGGAGGGGCGCCCGGTGGACTCGCCGTCCGCCTACCGGCCCATAGTGTTGCTCGACGAGGTGTGCAAGCTCTTTGAAAGAGTAATTGCGAAGCGCCTCGTCGAGCACCTCTCAAGAGTGGGGCCGGACCTGGCGGATGGCCAATATGGCTTCCGCCAGAGGCGCTCCACCGTGGATGCCATCATGCGCGTGAGGACTCTGGCGGAGGATGCAGTAGCCCGGGGTGAGGTGATGTTGGCGGTGTCCCTGGACATCGCCAACGCGTTCAACACCCTGCCCTGGAGTTGCATTAGGGAGGCGCTCGTGTATCACGAAGTGCCTCTCTACCTCCGCCGCATAGTCGGGGCGTATTTGACGGAGAGAGCCGTCATCTACCCAACCGTGACCGGTCTCGGTCGGCGTGAAATGTCGTGCGGTGTTCCACAGGGATCGGTCCTGGGGCCGCTCCTGTGGAACATCGGATACGACTGGGTGCTTCACGGTGAGCTCGCAGGCGGTGCCGCCGTCACGTGCTACGCGGACGACACGCTCGTGACGGCGTGCGGGGCGACGTACCGCGAAGCGACCCGAAAGGCCACGACCGCGGTTGCCCAAGTCGTTAGGCGGATCCGGCGGCTGGGTCTCGAGGTGGCCCTGCATAAAACCGAGGCCCTGTTCTTCCATGGGCCTCGGAGCAAGCCACCCGAGGGATCCAGTCTCATCGTGGGAGGAAATCGCATCGGCATCAAGCCCCAAATGAAATATTTGGGGCTCGTGCTCGACGGCCGATGGGACTTCGGAGAGCACATCCGAAGTCTGGCCCCCAAATTGAAGGGCACAGCTCTTGCTCTGGCTCGGCTGTTGCCCAACATGAGGGGGCCCGATGACTCCTGCAGGAGACTCTACGCGGGGATCGTGCGGTCCATGGCCCTGTATGGGTGCCCAATATGGGCGGAGGCCCTGAGGACCAGAACTGTGCGGATGCTGCGCGCTCCGCAGCGAGTTCTGGCCATCAGGGTCATCCGAGGGTACCGCACGATCTCCTTCAAGGCGGCGAGTCTCCTTGCCGGAACTCCGCCATGGGACCTGGAAGCGAGAGCCCTTTCGCAACTGTACCAGTGGCGAAAGGAGGCGCGGGAGCAGGGATGGAACCCCGAGCCTCGAGAAATCGAGGCCGTGCAGTCCCAGCTCCGCCAGGCCATCGTGGTGGAGTGGAAGGAACGACTTGGGCAACCAAGCGCAGGGCACGCCGCAATAGCGGCGGTAAGGCCCATCATGGAGGATTGGCTGGAGAGGCGACACGGAAGCCTCTCCTACCGACTGACGCAGGTGATCTCAGGGAAGGGGTGCTTCGGGGACCACCTGCATCGGATCAGGAAGGAGCCAACGCCTGAGTGTCATCACTGCGACGCGAGCGAGGACTCAGGGCTGCACACGCTGGCGGACTGCCCGGCGTGGGAGGCGCCGAGGCGTGACCTCGTGGCAGCCATCGGGGTGGGAGTCCTCTCGCTCGGCAGCATGATTGCGGCAATGGTGCGGAGCGCGAGCGCGTGGGCCGCCGCCGCCTCCTTCTGCGAGCATGTAATGCTGGCGAAGGAGGTGGCGGAGCGCGCCCGGGAGAGACTTAGAACTCTCCCGGTCCGCCGAGCCCGCAACTTGCTCGCCGCGCGTCGCAGGCAACTCAGGCGCCGGAGGTCGCTTAACGACCTCCGTCCTCCATGAGCGCAGGCCTGGGGGTGGCGGGTGAGGCCACCTGTCACCCCAGCAGAAGCAGGCCGGGACGGTGGGGCGACTAGCGCCCCTCCCCCAAACCGGGGCAAGACGGGGACACCCTGGTTCCCAAACCCGAGGGGGCCATCTCGAAACCGGAGATGGCCCAGGTTCAGTCGGGGTGCGAGGGATATGCTCTATGGGCAACCTTACACCCCGGCGTCTGTAGACCCGAGACGGCGTGCGGTTTTAGTCGGTTCAAGCCCGACATAACCGCCCCCGCTGGCACGCGGGGGGGTATCCGAAGGGATTTCCGCACGATAAAAAAAAAAAAAAAAAAAAGTAGAGTAGGTAACAGAAAATTCAAGAAAAACAACACGTGTACACCGCCAAATCGGTTTGGTGGTTTGGTTGTTGTTGTTGTTTCAATTTTCAACTTTTTTTAATTTGATTTGACTTGTCAAGTCCTTTAAGCCATACCAATGTTGTATGTGTGTAAAGTTTTCATTTTCCTATATTTATTATTTTATTCGGTGTTCACCTCATTTACATAATATTAGTATGTATTTAAATAATTATGCACAGATAGAGATATTAAATTAATAATTAAAAATAATAAATCACTTTTGGTAACGCGGTTTGTGTTTGACTGATGTAATGACGACATTAGATCCTCCGACGCGACACTCATCCTTTCTTGACAGATATGATTGAATTTGAATTTTGTGCAGCGGTAATAAAGTGCAAATTGACTCTTTGACGTTAGGAACACACCTACATTGCTTAGACAACAGTGAGTGCTTGTAATTTAATATGAACTTTATTGAATAGCAATAAAGTTCAAATTGACTCTACATTTTATTTAGAAAATGTTTGTATGGGAAAAAGAAAAAGGCTTTTTTAGGGTTTTCCCGCTAATTATTCGAATTTTTCTCACTCTCACAGTAAAAACCATCCTTGGACTTCAACGAACCTTTAAAAAAAGGATTGGCCAAATTGGTCTAGGCGTCGTTGAGTTATCCGCTTACCAACACATTTTGCGATTCATTTTTATATATATAGACTAGCATTTTTTGTGGTTAGGTGAAACATTGGTAAAACTGAAGAGTTAGTAAACGAAGTAACACACTGTCAGGATTTGCTGAACTGTTCTATACTAAGCCAGTATTTCACTTTTTTTTACTTTTTAAGATACACAAAATACACAGTGGTAGAAAAACATAAGTTTTTAACATAAGTTTTGGGAGTCATTGATTTGGCAAGTAGCTATGTGACAACATTACAGCTTACACAATGTAAGACCATTTACATTGCTATGCTAAGTAAGTAAGTAGTAAGCTATACTGTTTAATTATTTCTGTTGTTAGCTACAGGCTAGGGCAATCACTTCCCATCAGGCGAACCATACATTTGATTCCTTTAGTAGTAGTCTAAAAACTGTTTGCCATTATGGTTGTAGTACTAGTTTACTGTAAAGTCTGTTCAAGCATTGTCCAATACTAACTGTATTATTGCACTTCAAAACTTTCTTTACGTAGTACCTGTATCGCTCTCAATTTGCTTACACAAAAAACTCTACTATAAAAACTACCTGATAAGTGGTTTAATATAGTTTAACATAACATAATACATACATACAGTACCGGCTTTAGGGGGGGGCGACCGGGGCGACAGCCCGGGGCGCCAGGTACTTTAGGACGCCGCTCGCGCCAGCTCAACTATACCACTTAATTTGAATACCTATTTTTATCGATCTAAAGGAAAACTAGACTCAACGTATATTAACTTTTATAGACTTATCTCGTAGGAGTGAGTATCAGTATTCTATGTCTAACAAATACGACCTGTCATTTTGTCCTTTGTGGTATCTCTCACTAAATAGTGTAGAACGAAATATAGGTACCAACTTGCTGGGCACGCCGCAATAGCGGCGGTTAGGCCCATCATGGAGGATTGGCTGGAGAGGCGACACGGAAGCCTCTCGTACCGACTGACGCAGGTGGTCTCCGGGAAGGGGTGCTTCGGGGACCACCTGCGTCAGTCGGTACGAGAGGCTTCCGTCATCACTGCGACGCGAGCGAGGACTCAGGGCCTGTAGACAAAGTCACATTCTACTAGTGGAATCGCAACGAAGCGAACCTTCAAAAGACCGAAATGTATGGGAGAGACAACATTTGTCGACATGTCACGTGTAACAAATAATGTCACTCCCATACATATTGAACATTTGAAGGTTCGCTTCGAAGCGATTCCACTAGTAGAATGTGATTTTGTCTACAGGCGGACTGCCCGGCGTGGGATGCGCCGAGGCGTGACCTCGTGGCAGGCATCGGGGTGGGAGTCCTCTCGCTCGGCAGCATGATTGCGGCAATGGTGCGGAGCGCGAGCGCGTGGGCCGCTGCCACCTCCTTCTGCGAGCATGTAATGCTCGCGAAGGAGATGGCGGAGCGCGCCCGCGAGAGACTTAGAACTCTCCCGGACCGCCGAGCCCGCAACTTGCTCGCCGCGCGTCTCAAGCGACTCAGGCGCCGGAGGTCGCTTAACACCTCCGTCCTCCATGAGCGCAGGCCTGGGGGTGGCGGGTGAGGCCACCTGTCACCCCAGCAGAAGCAGGCCGGGACAGTGGGGCGACTAGCGCCCCTCCCCCAAACCGGGGCAAGACGGGGACACCGTGGTTCCCAAACCCGAGGGGGTCATCTCGAAACCGGAGATGGCCCAGGGTCAGTCGGGGTGCGAGGGATATGCTCTATGGGCAACCTTACACCCCGGCGTCTGTAGAACCGAGACGGCGTGCGGTTTTAGTCGGTTCAAGCCCGACATAACCGCCCCCGCTAGCACGCGGGGGGGTATCCGAAGGGATTTCCGCACGATAAAAAAAAAAAAAAAAGGTACCGACTTGCTCGCCGCGCGTCGCAGGCGACTCAGGCGCCGGAGGTCGCTTAACGACCTCCGTCCTCCATGAGCGCAGGCCTAGGGGTGGCGGGTGAGGCCACCTGTCACCCCAGCAGAAGCAGGCCGGGACGGTGGGGCGACTAGCGCTCCTCCCCCAAACCGGGGCAAGACGGGGACACCGTGGTTCCCAAACCCGAGGGGGCCATCTCGAAACCGGAGATGGCCCAGGGTCAGTCGGGGTGCGAGGGATATGCTCTATGGGCAACCTTACACCCCGGCGTCTGTAGACCCAAGACGGCGTGCGGTTTTAGTCGGTTCAAGCCCGACATAACCGCCCCCGCTGGCACGCGGGGGGTATCCGAAGGAATATCCGCACGATAAAAAAAAAAAAAAAAAAAGGTACCAGGCCTAGAAATTGCAACTCTTATTAGGCCCGCATTATATATACTTTTTTCTTTGCTTTTTACATACTCGTAAGTTCACAAGCATATCAAAAAACCTTTTAATAGAACCTGTACGTTACAAATAACTTACCTACGAATTATTTATTTATTATTATTTGCGTGGTAGCTAAATTCAGAAAATAGGTAGGTCCCATTAGTACGCCCATTTAGTCTTGTTTAAAAATCTGTTTACATTTTGTAGTCGGGTATCTAACTATCTACCTATATAAAAATGTACTCTGTGGTCGGGTAAGTCCCCGTAAGTAGAGCGCATTGAGCGTGCAATTTTATTTGCGGGGAAATCCCAATTAATATTTATCTGAAGTAATTACCTACTTAATAAAAAAAAATGGTACAAATCCTAAATAACTTTTAATTGTAATGAAATAAGTACATACCTATACGGCCTATACATAAAAGGGCGCCAAAGGCATGACTCGCCCGGGGCGCCTAGATGGCTAAGGCCGGCCCTGCATACATACATACATATAGTTTAGTACCTACTAATATCGACTGGCTACATTACTGGCTGTACTAAACTAGAATCGTTATAAACTGTCAAAAACCTGATATTTCTCTAATCCCTTATCTCATATTGATTGCATTTCAACAATATCTGTGTACAATTAAATGGAGCGTGTCAATGCATCATTAAGTTTCTCTCGAGTGACGCTTAAAACATACACCCAGTTTAAAATAGCTTAAAACTTCACGCTAAACACGCTGAAGATTTCTTGTCGGATAGTTTTACTATACATACTAACTTATCATAGGGGCCTAGAGGTATATAGGGAGAGTAACAAATATTGAACCCGGCGCGGCGCTTAAATTGGACCACTTTTGCAAAATACAGAAGTGGTCCAATTACTCTCCCTACCTATCTAATCATAGGACTGAATTACGAAACAAATTTTATTTATTGAAGACTACGCAAATACGACTCGTGAATATTGTTGGTCTAATGTTATATTTAATTAAATGATAACGGTGCATATAAATTTCTCGGTATTTGAAATAAATGTAAATATTTTATGCAAGATGTAAGGCCGATTTCTGAATTGCGAAATTCAAGTTAAGACTCGCCACTGCCTACTTACGCACAGTTACAAAACTTGAATTTCTTAATACAGAAACCGGCCATTATTCTTCATCGGAGCGTACAAATTTTGTCACGAACATTTCATAAACTAAATAGTACTCCATTTAATGTTTCTTTACTACACCTACACACTTGCAGATTGACGGACAAGGTTCTGGAGCAGGCTTACTTCTGGGGGTTGGAGGGTCAGACGGCGGTCGTTCCCGTAAACTAAATCAAATATTCGAGCGCTGCATGCAATCGGGATTGGCGGTCGGATACAGACGGAAGTTTGTATTAAAAAACGAGTAATATTTATATTGCCAGAAGTTTACACGTATGTCACACATTGAAATAAAACTATTGGTAACGGATTCTATCGCGATTTAATTGATGTTATTTAATTTACATTGAACCCGACGTTTCGGTTGCTTTTCAACAGCCATGGTCACGGGGAGACTTAAACTTCCGACAATATCATGTAGTACGAACTGCAAACAGCAGTATAAAGCTTTTACACCCTTTTTACATTAAATAATACCTCAGGACTGAATTTCAGACTCAAAGGAGCTATAACTAAGAATGATGAAAATTGATGCCATTGCTGCATTCTGGGAAAGGGATAAAAATACTGTATTTTATTGGTTATTAAAACTTTCTTCATAGTTGAAATAATTTTCGTTTCAAAAGTGATTTCAAGAAAAACATTGAGCTTATAATCGAAAATATAGAGCAAATGCTTAATGAGTAAGGTGACAAATTTAGGTTCGGACGGGATCTCGTTGAATCTCTGTTCTGATACTCGCTGGTATCTGCTGGTTCCATGTGATATCAGTCACTCCTTTCATGATTTTCGAAGCTTGAATCTACTCTAAATCATTTAGTGTAAGGTAATAAAATCTAGTTATCTAAAATTTTGTAGAAACTTAAAAACTCGAATGGCGTGTAATCGAGGCAGCGCAACAAACACAATGCGGAAGACAGAATTTTGTGTTTTACTTTTTAAATGCAACTGAAATCATATATAAACATAAACTCACGCCTATATCCCCGAAGGGGTAAGCAGAGGTGCTAGCACCCACATTTCGCCAGTTTATGTTTTTAGGTCCCAATGTAATAGGTGGCGAGTCTATTGCCATTAACCGGGCACTTATAAACCTGCGGTAAATACACACATAACTTCGAAAAGCATCGAAAAGTCATTGGTGTGTGCCATGGTAAAACCTGGGATCGAACCCGAGACCTCGTCTCAGCAGTCCATTACCCATACCACTAGGCTACCGCGCTACTGAAATAACTGAGAGTAATATACAATTCATGATGATAATGGTTTGGGTGCGTGAAAAACCTCACGGACTTGACTCTTAAGTCAAGTGGCTATATCGGAATCTAGCCGACTAAAACCACACGGTATTTCACGGCTGCCAATGGCTGGGGACCCCGGAAAAAAGCTAGGATGAAATCCTTAGATATCTCGGCAGACATTGACTGCCTGTTGAATAATAGGGAGCCTCACTGTGGAATGCGTGGATCCTTGCTCAGCACCTCGCTCTCAGATCTGCTAGGGTGAAGGGCAGACCCTCGCTTATGGAAGCACTCAGGTCCCAGAGACCGTTCGAACTTCTGGAACTTGGAGAACAATAGATTGATACAACGATATGCGATGCAAGGGTTCTGACCTTCACGTTCAATGATGGAGTCTCAGGAGATTCGATGTTTCAAAGTAGACCGTGCGGTATTCTCTTATGAGCCTGGTAAACATTAGCTTATAAAATGTATTTTTATATTTAGGTACAAAATAAAGAACTGTTTAAGCAACCTCAGTGTACTTAGCGATATTTACAAGGTTTACTTTATAAATATCCATAGTAACTAACAATATGTAAAAATTTAATAATATCATGGTATTCATAAAATCAGAATTCGTATACTATTTACAATGTTTATAAAATTAGACAATATATAAATAATAAGCTTTCTTCGAACTGGTATCACAAACGAAACGTTATACTGACTTCTTATAAAATATAGGAAATAATTGAATTAATATAATTTCATGATTTATCATGCAACTGAAAAAGGTTGAAATCAGGGAAATTCGTTTGTGCCTGTGCGGAAAGAGCTTTATCAAACAATATTCTTACAAGAACACGGAACTTTCGATAATCAAAATTTTCTGTGTTGCGTCTACCTATGAAAAATTGTTAAAATTTTCTACCTATCTAAATATGTAACTATGCATTTATCTATTTATCGTATTAAGTCTAATTTAATTAGGCACGAGTCCGACAGTCAATAGGGCGCGAGGTGGCGCAGGCGGGCGCCTCGAGGAGCGGCGGGAGCGGCAGGGAAGCGGCGGAGGTAACCCGCCCCGCACCCGCACTGTGACTAGAGGTTGTCTGCGCTGCAGACGTCGATGTCGGTTTGGGTTGTTCCAAATTACCAACATTGGATTTGTGATCTCTGTGAGTCTTATCCTCGACTAAATCGTTTTTCGATTGTTTATCGAATTTCTTATACTTATTCAACTCGTGAGGCACTAAAACCGCGAGAGGCGGTATTGGTGGAATATAAGCGTGGGGCTCATAGTTATCATCAACGTAGTCATTAGGATTCCAAGCAGCAGTTGTCATTGTGATAACTGGTGTAATAGATACTCCTGGTATCGTCGTCGCTCGTGATGTCACTGGTGTTGTAGTAGCTGTCATGAGTTCTGAAGACAATTCACTTGCTACTGTTACAGTAGATGTAACTATAAATATATTACTATTTTGATTAGACCTAGTTTTTCGTCGTTTTTGAAGTTTTGGCACGTCGAGAAAGAACGGATCAAATATAAGATCGGATTCTTTATAGTCATCGTAATTTATTGCCACTATTGGTTTCACTGCACTTACTACGTTACCGACTGTATAATTTAACCTTTTGCCATTACTATCGCTAACTGAAGCACTGGCTGTGACAATAACTCGAGGAGGGCTTTTTAATTTAATGTGAGGTCTCTCTGTTACGTTTGGGGGAGCAACCGATCGTGCTGACAGGGTAGATTCATTTTCTGAACTTGATTCATCGCTACGTTTTCGATCATAATAAAATGGATTAAATGGTAATGGACGTTGTGCTGGTAAAGACTGAGAATATGATTGAGGTCTGTTCTGTTTTCTAATAGACGTTTCATGTCTCTCGGAGGGTTGAGAAGAAGGTCCCGGACGTAGTAATTGGTCATGAGGATCTATTGTGGTTGCTCGAAAAGGCGTTGGTTGAGGTCGTTGCGCAAAGGTCGCCGGTCGCGAAGCAGCAGGACGAGGGGCAGTTCTTGATGACTCATACGGAAAGTGGTCAAACTGCTGTGGTGGTGGCGGCGCATGTGTTATATAAACTCCGTCTGCGGGGCGGAAAGTTTGACGTTGAAAGGAGATTGCTTCAGATCCTGGCCCCCGATGTTGGTAGATAAATTCTTGTGGGGACAGTAGTGATGGGTCTAAAGTTGGTGAAGATGGTGCAGAAGCTGCGGATGGACCTGACGGTTCGGAAGGTGCCGATGGTCCAGAAAGAGCAGAAGGAAGTGAAGGACGAAATGTAGGTGAAGGTGGAGATAGCGAAGATAATATAGGAGTGGGTGAAGATATGAAATGTTTAATTGGTGCAGGAGGCCGGGATGTAGTAAAACGTAATGTTGTTGTTGTCGGACGTCTCGTTGTGGTTGTAGTTGTAGTTGTAGTCGTTGTTGTAGTTGTCGTCGTAGAGGTTGATTGTGTTGTAGAAGGAGCTTGATGTGCTGCATAGTATTCATAATCGATATCATCATCTTCCTCTTGATACTCTAAAAGTAATAAAAAATAGGTTTAGTTAAGCAACCGTGAAAACACAAAAAACCCTTTTTTTCAAATTGATTCTCATAATATTAGTCCTCACGATATTTTCTTTCACCGTTTAAGTCTTGAAAAGTTACAGTTTGACTTATGGCACTTGTGTGTGTTGACAGCGTCATTAATTATTATAAACAATAAACAATCAAAACACAAACCTTCGGTAAGTTCATCGTTTAGGGATACTGTGAGGGGTGGATGAGCATATTGACTATGTGACGTAGTTTTTGGATCATCTCTTTTTATTTCCTGAATAGGGTCATCTGTTGAATCTGTGGGGTCCGTTGAATGACTTTGGATTTTATCTTGAGTAGTGGTTGGAGTATCATCAATTGTGGGACCGGCTTCTTGGTTTGGTTTGGTCTGGTGTGTTGACTGTTCGGTTGATTGAACTTGAGGTTTCTGTTGGTCTGGCTGTATGATTGGTGGCGCCGTGCTACCGTATAACTCTAAATTTAAACTGTAGAATTTTTCAGACTTTGTACAATCTACTTCATCTACTCTCTCACACACTCTAGTTTCCTGGAAAAAAAAAGAAAAGGTTTTGTTAGTTTTGTTGTTTCTTACTCAAATTATTATTTTTTATTTGCGGAGAATTGGTAGTACAAGATGTCACATTATTTTCGTTCAGCACATTTACCATTTCATTTTATGGCATGCAAACATTAACATTAAACAATATATTATATTGAACCGTTAGAAAAAAAATGTACTACGATTGATCCATCTGAATTGAACTTAAACCAATATATCTTGAAATTATTAAATAATGTCATTGTTTTGCTTAATTACAAATAGAAATGAGAATTAAATTATGTAGTCGTTAATAAATTAATCATCAATTCTAATTATTCAAATTCAGGCTAGTCAATTCTTTTTTTATAATTTATAGGTAAGGTATTCATCCACTGAGTAAAAACAGATCGCAACGAGCCATCTAAACAATTGTCTTTTAAACTTATGAATAGGCAAGTTACGAGCATCTCGAGGTAAGTGATTATAGATGCTTACTGCCATTCCGTAGCTGTTTCTACTACATATATCGGTATTTATCAGTGGAAGAACCAGGTCATTGTGATATCTGATATTGAAATTAGATACATCCATCTTAAAACTAGATAATTCATTAAGCGTAGCGAGCCGAAGGCGAGCGAAGCGTCTTTCTCCACAAATCGGGTTTTCGCGTGAAACCATACTCCTCCTAGACGGCTCGACCGATCTTGACCAAACTTGGCACGGTTATCAAGCTCAGTTTGCTGAGTGTCTCTATGGGTCGAAAGTTGATGTCCGACGTACCATCGAGGAATAATCACGGAAAAACCAAATCAATGGAAAAAGTCGACCGGTCACGTTGACCTATTGTTGAATAGGCAAATCTCGCTACGCTTAAGTTTGGGTTGATTGCGAAGCTGGTAACCGTCCTAGTTAATATTTTTAACAAAGATACACACTTCAAATATATAGATACATGTCAGAGTCAATAGTGATAGGGTCTGCACATAGTTGCAACGTTAACCTTATTTAATTCCACGTTCTACACTGCAAGATATCGTGGTTTACTTTCCAATACTATTGGGTCGCAAACAAGCACAGTGACGTGTGTGACACACTCGTTATTGGTAGAAAAGGTGTCCGTATCCAAGTGGTTCATGTGGATCTATATTGACATAACCCCTACCAATACAAAGAAGATAAATAGCTTATGAGATAATGCACTAGGCATTAATCACAAACGAATAGATTTTGTTGAATATTTGCATTATATTTGCATTATAGTTGCAACATATATTATGGTTATGATAGGTGTATTTAAATTTCAGTTGACATCTCGTTAACTGTTTTAATTGTCAAATGTTTCATGACATAAATATTATTATTTTGAGGTGTATTAACGGCCATATTTCATGAAATATGTTTATCGATCCCATGTAAAAGGCTACCTGCCTTTCACCTCGTCTACTGCCGCCAATCTAGTGTTTTTTGGACTACATAATCTTTTTCTTTTTCTAAACAATTTAGTTGTATGAGTATGAAACCCTATGGAGGAGATTGAGTGCTTGCAGTTTACATTTGCGTAAGTCTTACACTCTGTATAAAAACATATTTTCGTCAATTGACATTACCTGATCAAACACAGTGCCATTAAGGCAAAGGAACTTGATGTCCATGGGCTCCTCATGTTGGCCCACCGTACACACGTGGAACATCTGGCACGATGTTTCGAGGTCAGCGTAGTATCCGCCGATAACCTTACCCTCGCACGTGAAGTTTGTCTCGGGCAAATTGTCGAAGTCCAAATACTGAAAATTATAATACAAATTTTAAACAAAAGGATTTCGAAATAACGTATTTTTATGCATTCATCACATTATAAGTGTTCGATTTCACCATAAGTTATGTCTTTAACATTTTATTGAAGTCATATTTGTATTCAGCCGTAGACGTACCGTGACTAAGATCATGATTGTAATATTCTATTAGTGTAAATAGCAATATTATAAAAATAAAGAAAAATATCACGTGAAATGACCAGGTTTTGGGATACTGGTGGTAGAAATTTGATGACACAAATTTGTCACAAAATTCGGCCGGGTGGGTACCACCTTGTACGATTGCGAAAAACCCTCCATAGTAATCTAATTTCGGTTTGATTGCGTTCAGGGGTCAGCAAGTGCATAGCCGGGCAGGGGGATTGTGGTCGCAGCACTAGTGGGACCTTTGGGTATCACGCGGTGCTGCGACGACAATCCTCTTCTGATGAGGCCGTCAAGCTGAGTGCCACCATTTTTAACATGGTACGTGTATGTAATGGTGACCCTCATTCCAGAGACTTTACCTTCAGCTTACCATCAGGCGAGGTGAAGTCAAATTGACGTGTCCTAAACATTAAACATAAACCGTTCCCGCAGGGGGAACGCACAGGTAGATTTCGTGAAGCAATTAATATTATTTTATATTTTAGAGCAAAAAATAACCTATCGGTTAGAAATATTTTTTTGCCCCTCTATGACCTATGCTTCTTCTATGACCCACGGCGAGCGCATTTTTAACATGTTTAATTTTTTTTTCTCGAAAACGGTAACTTTTAGCGAAAAACTTTTCAGACATTTATTTTAGACTTAAAAATGGCCTATCGATTATAAATGTTTCCGACTGCAAGAATGTTCACCGGTTAGAAGTTATGATTTTTTTCCCGAAAAATGTTGGTTTTTCCCCCCTCCACTTTTAGTTAAAGTTTTAATCTGATAGGTTTATAATTAAAAGTTGTTGGTATTCATGTATACTATGGGCTAAAATTAGAACGGTTCGAATATCTTTCATGGAACGTGAAATTTTGAGGAAAAACTGATTTCACAATAAGTGAGGCCCTACCGTCCCCTTAGGCCGGATTCCACCCGTTCACGAACTTAAACTAAGTTTACACCCAAGCAATTGACCGCAGTTTGAAAGCGATCGGGGCAAAAATGCGACCGTGGGAGTGCCGCCATATATTTTGGGAAGTGGAACCATACATACATATTATACATAAACTTTTCGACGAGTGGTCAATTCGGACTCAGGGGGTTATAACTAGACCTCCTATGAAGAATTTTTTTTAAAATTCGACAGTAGTCAAGAAACCAATAGGTAGATCGATTTCATCGAAATCAACCTATAAAATACGTTTTCTAGGATGAAGATACGACCCAGTCACGTAACCAGCGTGATGAAGTTCATGGGTGAACCCACGATGGGGTAGATGCCTTGTCTGTCTAAGCACTATATACGCTGGTATGAAGTAGGTATGGACAATGCAAAAAATGCGGTATCATGTAAAATTCATACCATTTAAATGTATGCCCTATGAAATGGTTCTAGAAATATTTTATCTACTTTGAAGGTACGTTATAATATTTTTAGATGGTCAATTTCTGTTAAATAAATAGTGCATCAGAAAATTGGCTTTTCATTTTCTATGCGCAGTAACGAATTCTGAATTCACAGTTAGTATTTGCCTCATAACAAAATATACTACTTCAACTGGTAGTAAATACTCTGCAATCTGAAGCTATGGAGTTGTTTCTAATCATATGAGAAGAATAACCGACAGCTTTAGAAAACACACTGAAAGCGTGAAAGTGAAAATAATAATTTAAACAGTTGAAATAAGGCAGTAGTAGTAGTAGTAGTAGTAGTAGTAGTAGTAGTAGTAAATCGCTTTATTGTATGTACACTGCGTACAAGAATACTCCATACAGAACATAAGCGGGTACAGTTTTGAGGTATATAGAATAGGCGACCTTATCGTGCATGCACTGCACTCTGCACTCTTACAGGCAACCATTGGATGGAGGAAAAAGGGTTAATAGAAGATAAAGGCCAGTTTCTGGTGTACTCTGATATTTAAATATAAAATTATAAATGTATAAACTTATCACTATATATATAATATATACTGGAACAGTACCTATTTTTAGGGACATCATATATACAATATACATACATATAATTATGCCACAGTTAAGAATAAATAAGGAAGACGTAGAGAGAGAAGGAAAGAAGGAGGCTGTGACTAATTTTTGGAATACTGGCAGCGATTGCACAGGTCTTATGGCCACAGGTAAGGCATTCCACAATCGGACAGCTTGAACAGTAAAGGACGTATCCATGAACGTTGTGGAGTGTGCTGACCTTGAATGCGTGTCGCAGAGGAAATTAAAGCGTTCTTTTAAGTAGACTGGAGTATGAGGATGAAATAGAATGTTATAGAGTAGTGAAAGAATGTGAGCATTCCGGCGAAGGCGTATAGGTAACCACTTGAGCATTTTGCGATATTCTGAGATGTGATATTTGCGTAGTCCAAATATGAATATGCATAAACTTAAGATATAATATTAACAAGCTCCACGTTAATTAAAATTACAACACCTGGCGACAGCACAGTAATTTAAAATCGTCAACAGAACGCTGCAAGTATGGAATATATTTAGATCATATTTCGATAGTCACCTAATTAGATGTTAAATATAGTGATAATATAATATGCAAAGTAGGTTGGCTTTTTTTTCTAAATACCTGTAACTATTTTAATCATATTCAAAATACTAATTTCCAGATGCTGTCAAAAATATGAAGGGTTGTAAGAAGAAATAATAGTATACAATTTTTAAATGCAAATTTTTGCCTTTAAGTCATTTTTTAATAAATAATATTAACCTGTCATCCCCTTTTTGCTAATGTTAAATAGGTATACCGGAATTCCAAGCGCAGGGCACGCCGCAATAGCGGCGGTAAGGCCCATCATGGAGGATTGGCTAGAGAATCGACACGGAAGCCTCTCGTACCGACTGACGCAGGTGATCTCCGAGAAGGGGTGCTTCGGGGACCACCTGCATCGGATCAGGAAGGAGCCAACGCCTGAGTGTCATCACTGTGACGCGAGCGAGGACTCAGGGCTGCACACGCTGGCGGACTGCCCGGCGTGGGAGGTGCCGAGGCGTGACCTCGTGGCAGCCATCGGGGTGGGAGTCCTCTCGCTCGGCAGCATGATTGCGGCAATGGTGCGGAGCGCTAGCGCGTGGGCCGCCACCACCTCCTTCTGCGAGCATGTGATGCTCGCGAAGGAGATGGCAGAGCGCGCCCGGGAGAGGTTCAGAAATCTCCCGGCCCGCCGAGCCCGCAACATGCTCGCCGCGCGTCGCAGGCGACTCAGGCGCCGGAGGTCGCTCCACGACCTCCGTTCACCATGAGCGCAGGCCTGGCGGTGGCAGGTGAGGCCGCCTGTCACCCCAGCAGAAGCAGGCCGGGACGGTGGGGCAACTAGTGCCCCTCCCCCAAACCGGGGCAAGACGGGGACACCGTGGTTCCCAAACCCGAGGGGGCCATCTCGAAACCGGAGATGGCCCAGGGTCAGTCGGGGTGCGAGGGATATGCTCTATGGGCAACCTTACACCCCGGCGTCTGTAGACCCGAGACGGCGTGCGGTTTTAGTCGGTTCTAGCCCGACATAACCACCCCCGCTGGCCGGCGTGGGATTTCCGCACGAAAAAAAAAAAAAAGATATACCTGAATTATAATGAATTCATATTCTGGTATAAACGACATTTTCGTCGGTACGTATGTTTATAATTACCCAGTCTATAGGTATGTATATAATTTTACTACCTAGTCTATAAGTATGCTGCCTCATCGTGGATTGATATATTTATCTCTGTAATAAATACTCATATTTTAGTAATAAATGTCTTAAAGCGTGGCATAAAATACCTATGTCTATAGTGGCGATAGCCCAGTGGCGTACGTAACGGACTGCTGAGACGAGTTCTCGAGTTCGATCCCCACAGTCGCCCTGGGCACACACCTCTGACTTTTCGTAGTTATGTGTGCACTAATATATGTTAATTATCGCTCGCTTAATAATGTGCCCGGTAGATGGCAATAGGCTCGCCCCCTATTACATTGGGACCTTAACATAACTGGTGAATCGTGGGTGCGTAATACACCTCTACCTACCCCTTCGGGGATACAGGCGTGAAGTTATGTTATGTTAAAATACCTATATAAAGTTACGATATTTTTAATAATATCAAACGCTTTTAAATGTCACGATGCTTAAGATGAGGTGATTCCAAACAAAATTTACATTGTGGTAAACCACATAACTGATTTTAGCAGTAGATACGTATTTATTGCTTCAATTATAAAATTTCTAAACATGTCAATGATTTTATTATTGAGGAATCATGTATATATTATTATATTGATCAAGCTTATATTTTATTCAAATATTTGATACTTACACCCGGTTGAATAGACCTAGATATTCGAAACTCGTTCTGGAATATGAATATCAGCAACCACAGCCAAACTGAAATGTAAAACAAAGATGTCATAAACTTGTACGAAAGTAAAAGTAGAACCTAAATGAATGTACCCCAAGTGCCACAAAATATTTTATAATGAAATAAAAATATCTCATATAAGCAATATGACTGCTTCATAATTTCGTTCAATATGTATGTTATTTAAAATTTCAATAAGGCTTACGTCTTTTCTTTTTCACGTGAGGAAACTCCCTCGGGCTTCAACTCATCAGGGCTAACGGTGAGGTGAAGCATACCCACGTATGTCGGACCCGGAACGATAAAAACCGCACGGTGTACCGCCACATTGACCAAGTTGGTCTTGGCCAACCAACATTGGCGACCTCAACGTGTTGTTTGTTGGGGCTCAAATCGGGCCTGCTTCTGCTAGAGTGACGGTTAGCTCAAACCGTCACCCCAAGGCCCGCTCATGTAGGTAGGATATTGTTCTGAAATCTCCGTCACCTGGTGCACCTTCGGCACTTGAGAGGTTTAGACCACTCCTGTTCCTTTTCCGCCACTGCATCGTAGAAGAAGGCGGCTACATTCCACATACTCTCGTTATCGACCATAGCCATCACCAGGGTCTGCAGCGTCGGGCATCCCGCACCGATAGCTATTGCGAGGTCACAGTGCTGCTTCATCCGTGCTGGGCAATCTGCTAATAAGTGAAGCAGCGTGTCCACGAAACAGCTCCGGCAGGGGTAGACCTCGAGATATATGATACGATACGGTCTATACGATGCAGGAACTTACAAAAGTAGTCATGCCCGGTGAGTAACTTCTTTTTTCGTGCGGAAATCCCTTCGTATTTAACCTAAACCCCCCGCCGCCCGCTGAACCCACTCCTAACACAAGAAATTTAGCTTAGCTGGTGGGGTTAGGGGGAATGTTAGTAATTTCGGTTACTAATATTCTTTAAAAAAAAACAGTATTTAAAAATGTCGCTTTGCGGAGTACATACTATTGTGAGTTACATAGTATCGGTACTAGTACTCCGCAAAGAGACTGTTTCATGATTAATGTGTACTTAGTGTGTACAAATAAAATTGGCATTGCTTTCAACGCGGCATTGCAAATGACCAAAAGCTGTTAAACATTACAAGCCAACATCGCGATACCTAAACCCATGTATTAAACTTAAATTACCTACATCGCGACACCTAGACCCATTTATAAAACTTAAATTACCTATTTATCAGTAATACAATTAAATTTTTTAAGCATTTTGTATGCTTACTTTTTTCTAAAGATTTAAATCGGGAAAAGAGAACATCTAGAACGGGACTTGAACCCGCGACCTTAAGACGTATAATATAATATTATATCGGAAAATTTCGAATATCTGGGACGAGTCTAAATAGCTCAGCTGGTCAGCGCATTCCCCCTGTAAGGGACTGGTCGCGAGTTCAAGTCTCTTTTTCCGATTTAAATCTTTATTTATAAGTAGTTATGAAATTAGCCAAATTGAAGTGCATAACTACACATAAATTATTCTTGAAAAAAAAAGTTGAAAATAGAGTATGATTGAAGAACAAACCTTGTAAGGCAGAGGCGGTGCGCACGACAAGCGCGCCGCCGACTGAGATCCGAGCTTGCCGCCGCATCTGCAAAGAAAAAAAAAGGTTTTTAAGGCGAGGGTATTCGATGACTTTAGGTATTTTTGGCATAGTAGGTAAAGTTGCCACTTTCACACTCCGTTTCCAGTGTTTTGCGTCAATATACAGAAAAACAACGAAGGTTAACTTAAGGTGGTGTTGTAGTATCAACACTGTTATTTACATAGACGATCTTCTAGTTGCCCTTTAGATAACGGGAATGAAGCTTATAATAATTATGCTACTGTAATATAGCTATTAGAAAGTGGCTTCCGTGAAAGCTTATATGAACCAAACTATGAAAAAGAGCAATAGAAGAGTGAACCCCGAGTGCCATGCTGGAGGATCTTGATGGGGCCTCATGTATCCATATGGCCCCCTAGAACCATGGGAGGCCATACACTAATGGCTCCCACAGACGTATGGAGCCCGTGCACCCATGGGGACCCATACATATATGTAGCCCATGAGGACCATACGCCCGTGGGGCCCCATTCACCTATTGAGCCCCATACACCCATGGGTTCCATACACCCATGGGCACAATTAAGATTCGTAGAGCATCTGGGCCTAAACAAGATGTGAGACGGCAGTCGCTCCCGTAAATGTCACAATGAACCAGGTTATATAGGCTCCAAACTGTAAGCTTTGTATGCAACCGGGATTAGAGGGGCTTCATCAGCAATGAAAATATTATATAGATATTTAGAGGCAGGTAGTAGTAGTATTTGATAGTGTTGAAGTTATCAGTTTAAATTATGCCACTGGTAAGTAATGTTCCTAATATTTAGAACCACCATTCAATACGTCTATTAGTACCAATGTCAATCATTACAAATGCTTGTATTGAATCGACTAATATCATAAGACATTTAATGTCTTATGAGAATGTCTAATGTTAGTTTTATTATTTGTTTAAGGAGTAACTACTTACTTATTTACACAATTTGTACTTTAAGAAAACAGTGTACTAATACTAGCATTGTATTCGCAAAAGTTCGAGTCTCAACTTTTTATCATTGGATTTGTACATCTTACACATTCTCTACGATGTAACATTTACACTAAGTGCCTACATTTAAAAATCATACGATTTCGCTGTGTATCTGCCGCAAAATGACACACGTTCTGCCTCTAATACGTTCCGCTTGGGACTGATTAACTCTCAGAACGCTTCATATAGGTAGAAAACATAGGTATTTTGAATATTCAGGGTAGAATTTAGAATTTATGTAAATTTTGATAATCAGGTCATTGATAGGAGAATGAAAAATTCTCTTATCAATGACCTTCATTTTGGTATCATTCTTATTTTTCTAACCTGAACACAAATCAAATAAAACTGGAATGCGTTTTGGGTTAGACGAATCTTTGAGAGCAAATTCTCTCGAAAGTAAAAGTCATCGTGTATCGGATAACCGAAAATACTAGTTTGAATAGCTTAGAATAACATACTTGATTTTCAGAATACAGGGACTCCTCATTTTCGAAAAATCTTAATCAAAAACACCCTTCCTCAGGGACCCTCGCGTTAATTCTTTCAAGTAAATAAAGATTCATTACTAGGCCGAAACTCAGAAAAATAACGTGATGTAGCGCCTTCAAAATTTCAGAGTGATCTAGAGACTTATACTCCGCACGCGGAATGATGATCCCTATGACGTTTCAACTGACAGTTGTATTAGTTATGCGAAACAATTTCGATAAAATACTGTTTTTTCAGGCAAATGTCATGTCATTCAGCCAGGTCATTCAACATAATAAGCAATATTTATTTATTTTGAAAAAAAGACTACGCGCATTGATGGACATAAAACACTAGATAAAAAAGTAACAGCCTTATTATATTTTATTTTACTATACTTTAATTTTTATTCAAATTGCATAATTTAAAGAATTTAAAATTCTTTTTGAATTGAATTTTAAAGAATTCATAATTAGCTGGCAATTATGGATTACATGGAAGAGTATTTAAAAGGAGGCCATAGACCTACCGTATTTTTTTAATTCAGTCATGTCATGTCTTGTCAGTCTGTTTTGTCTTCTTGTCACACCGCATCACATCGCGTCATACGAGTGCTCTAACGCCTTGTATGCGCCACGTCTTTCTTTGTTAGCTGAGTTTTGTTTCTGTTTTCGCTGTTTTGTGTTATTTGTTGATTTTCTGTTACCTGTTTGTTGATTTTCGGTTTTGCAAAATGCCGAAAAGACAGCGGAAAACTGTTCTCAACAGTGAAGTTCGCGAGTTTGTAGATCGTTTGCGAGACTATTTTGCTCGTGAACAACAAAATGGCGGACCCTTGTTACCGCTTGACAATGTTCGCGATCGTGTAGCCGATGCTCTAGGAATCGGAAAAGCTACTGTTTCTCGAATAAAAAAAGGAAAAATTTGGGGAGTCGTCCATGGAGGACAATAAACTATTAACACCAAAGAAGAAAAAGAAAAGGTTATGTCATATTACAGAACCTGATGATTTTGATTTAGATGCTATACGCAATCATATTTATGGTTACTACCTACGAGGTGAACTACCGACCTGCCAGAAGTTATTATCTTCATTAAAAGCTGCAGAACTCTTCAAAGGCGGTGGTGCTACTTCTCTTAGAATTGTTTTGAAAAAATGTGGATTCCGCTATAAAAAATGTGACAAGAGAAAAATATTAATGGAGCGTACTGACATAGCTTTACTACAATGCGAATTTCTTCGCAAAATCAAACAAATTGATAACTGGGAGAAGGTAGTATACCTTGATGAGACATGGCTGAACGCCAATCATACTGTAGGTAAGGCATGGACGGATGACACAGCCAAATCCAGCACAAAAACTCCTGAAGGAAAGGGCCAGCGCTTAATCATTTGCCACGCTGGCACAGCTACAGGTTTTGTGCCGAATTGCCTGTGGGCTTTTAAGTCAGTGAAAACAACGGAGTACCACGAGGAAATGAATTTCGAAAACTTTAAGACATGGTTTATAAAACTATTAGAAAATTTGAATGAGCCTCACTATATTTTAATGGACAATGCTTCATATCACTCAGTTCAAAATAACAAACCCCCCAGCAGCAATAACAAAAAATTATAGAGTGGTTACAACGCAATGGTGTGGAAACTGACAGTCAGATGTTAAAAAAAGAGTTGGTTAGACTGTTGAACTTTCACAAACAACAGACGCACCCATCATATTTTTTGGATGAATTGGCCAAATCAAATGGACACACGGTAATTCGGTTACCGCCCTATCACTGCCAATATAATGCAATCGAGTTGATATGGGCGCAGATCAAAGGTATCTATATTTTTTATTTATATAATATTATGTATATGCATATATTTCTAAAAATAATTACTAAATGTACAAATAATTTCAGGTCATGCAGCTAGGCATAACATAACTCCGCCATTCACGGCAAATGAAATGATGGTTTTATTGGAAGAAGCTTGCGCTCAAGTGACAGCTGACGATTGGCGAAAAGTGGTCGAAAGAACGAAGAAAATTTGCTTACAAGACTGGGATCGAGATGTACAATATGACAATATCATTGACCAACCGTGAATAATAAACGTCACGGATAGCTGCAGTTCAGACTCAGATTTTGAAGATCCGATTGACCCTGTATCAGATTCAGATTGATATAAATAAAATAAAAACTCAAAGCATTTGTTTTATTTTTCCAACAAATTATCGATATTTTGTTTATCGATGTGTCCCTTCTTAGTCGATAACAGCTTGACGACGTAACTTTTGCAGCACGTACTATGTACATTTGCATTGAGTTTTTTTCTATTATTTCCGAACATTACGTAATAATTTCTTAATATTCATTTTTATAATTTACAATTGTACACAATTATGATTATTTCGACTTTTTAATGGACCTCTAAAGGATTTGATGTGATAGGACGTCAGTACAATGTTAAGCGCTAACGAACTGTCATAGGGATCATCATTCAGCGTGCGGATTTATAGTAATGACTAAAGAAGATCATACTTGCTTATTTCTGCCTAATGTATATTGTTAAAATATCTCCACAATGAAAATAAAAATTGCCACATGGTGGAAGACAGGTTGATCAGAGTATTCAGTATTCGCCCTTGAAAGGGACTTGTCGCGGGTTCATGTCCCGTCCTGGAAGTTGACTTTGTCTCATTTAAAATTATAGGAGAAATTAGCATACCTCCTAAAATTTCATTAATTTAATGTGGCGGAGTAATCTAGAAATGTACGGATTTTATGATAATGCATATTAATAGTTAAAGTAATAAACAAATTTAAAAAAATCAGCCCTCATAAACCTACAAATATACGGGGAAATCATAAATTGTTTTCTGAAAATTAATTAAAAAGGTCATGAATCTCACGATCCTCGTATGAATAAACAGGCACTTAATTATAAACTATTTATTTTATTTATAAGCTGTAAAACCCTTTCCTTCTTTTACTTAATTTGACTCGTAATAATTGCGTCAGTTACAACCTGATTACGGCTGTTAATAACTAGTACCACAGAAGAAATTAATTTCTTTTAGCTCCGGGTTTGAAATAGCAGCGTATTCTACACAAAGATGAAAGAATGGGTAGGTTGATGCGGTCGCACGCGCATCGCCTCTCGGAACAATTGTATTGCGACATACGCAATTAACCATCCAATGAATTGTTCCGATATGCCGCATCTAAACTTACATAATTCTGTTATTATATACGTAAGTCGATAAAGATGCATGGTCCACTTTTTAATTTAATTTTATTGCCTAATCTGCATCACATTTTAAACGTCACCATCTACTTGTAGACGTACTTGTAAAACTTTCCATAAAAGCTGCTAACAAAACTGTAGTTAAAAAAATCCATGACGGTATCAGAATTGTTGTAAAGCAGGTGATTGAAATAAACAAGGTTAGAACATATTCTTATTTCTTCTTCTTATTTTATTTAAATGGCTCCTAGCATCGGTTAAAGGTTAGAACATAAAAACAGCCGCTAATAGAAATATGAGAGTTAACTGGTACAAAATGTCATCATGTCAGGGTCTTTCAGATAAAATCATTAGTCAATAACGGAACTGACACTTAAAAAAAATTATCTTATCACTGAAAAAGTTTGTGGTCTGAAATACCTGATTTAACTTTAAAATAATTTATGTTGTTTAAGAATAAATTCAAATTATTGCAATCTTGTATGTAACTCAAACGTGAGATTTTGACAGTTCATACCTAGTATTACACGAGTGCCTTTCTACTTTGAATAATGATAATGATAATAAAGATATGTACTTCCACGCGCAATATACAAAATGTGCAAGGTAATAACTACGCAATAGAAAGTATCACCGACTTTTAGTTATCCCTTTTTACAAATAAAACCATTAGCAAGACGATTATTATGATGTAACGCCCATTACATATATATTATATACAGATACGTTTATTTGTAACAAGGTAAAGTCAATGCGGGCTACTTTTGATGTATAGATAACTAACAGTTTGTAACATTGACGCGACGTAACAAGCATCGATTCTAAAACAATAAAATATCGAATGATACTTCTTGGTTCATATTTTTATAATGTGCGAATGTGAAATTTTTAAAATGATAATGTAAGTTCATTAATTCATACAATAAAGTGCCGAGGGCATAACAAAAAAGTTCTGCCGGAGTCCATCCGATATCTTAGTCGTCCGTTGTTTAGTAGGCGAGGTTGGCTTGGGCCCTAAAAGTGTAGGTACCCTGTACACCCAAATGAGTTATTTGAAATCTTATAAGGTATAGGTATATTTATAATTATATACAGGGCATCCCACGGCGTTATCACACGGAGGGAAAGTATCTTAACTAATGTAGAAAGAAAATTTTACTGAAAGAAGGCTTCAATTTGATTTCAAAAGCAATTTAAAATGGATTATTAAAAACTCGATTGCCTACTCGGTAATCGAACTGGCTAAAACCCAAAAAAACCTGTACTTTTATGGCATCGATCGGTCAATCATTAGAAGAAAATCTCTTTTACAAATATGGTAAATTAAAAAAGAAAATCTATTAAATTAAAACTATTAAATTCAATGGGACAAATACCTTACTAATACCATAATATATTAACAATCTTTTACGTCATTTTATTGAAATGTTACATTTTTTATGCTTAGTGTACAAAAGTCAAAGCACGGATTTTATTTTTATTGGATATCAAGATAGGGTTAGTGTGTTAAATCCATGTTTGGATTATGGGTTCGCAACTTACTCTTGTTCCGCGGCCGCCATCTTGAAAAACGGGTGTGATTGGTTTTTACGCTATATCGGGCAAACTATGCATCGCACAGAAAAATTGTAAAAACTGTTTTGTTGCAAACTAATTTTTGTACAACTTTGATTGTGTATCTTTTAGTTTTAGGTCCAAATATAACCAAGTTATTTACGAAAATAGATAGAAATTTGGGACCAATTTTTACTAAGTCTAGATTCCATGGATTTCCTTTTATTTAATTTACCATATTTGTTAGAGAGATTTGATCCTTATGATTGACCCTATCGATTGATGCCATAAAAGTACATAGATTATTTTTTCGATATTTAGCCAGTTCAATTACCGAGTGTGGCAATCCAGTTTTCGAAGATCGAAGTTTTTAAATGCAGTCAGTAAAATTGTCTATCTATATTATATATATATACACGATGTATATATATACGAATTTTTTTTTTTTCATTTAGTCGTATTATATGAAAACGAAGTATAAATCTTAAGGCTTTCACGGCCGGCGTTCCATGTAGAATATACTGCTTCCGGGCTGTTTGGCCGTGGTCCATCGGAAACTTGTATTCCAGACGTTTCGTCGATCACTGCGGTCGACAACTTCAGTGGTACTCGCACTCGACGCACTCGACGGCGTCCCGACGTGTACGACTGAAAATGTCGACCGCAGTGATCGACGAAACATCTGGAATACAAGTTTCCGATGGACCACGGCCAAACAGCCAAAAAAACAGCCCGAAGCAGTATATTCTACAGAAAACGAAGTAGATTCAATGGAAATGTGACTTGTGAGTGGTAGAGTCAAGCAACAGTCATTTTGGCCGTTGCATGAATGGGCCGACTCGACCGGGGAAGCACCACCCTCTCACAGAATATCGACGCCAAGTAACAGTATTTGAACTGTTGCGTTCCGTTTGGTGAGTGAGAGTGCCGGAGCCCAAACTCCTTTCCCATCCCCTCCCAAACTCCTTTCCCATCCCGTTTCCTATACAGGGTCGGCAGCGCGAGTGTGACGCCACTGGTGTTGCACACGTCCATAGGCCGCGGTAACCGCTTCCCATCAGGTGGGCCGTGTGCTTTTCTGCCACCTTAGTGGTATAAAAAAAAAAGTCAAAAATGTACGCGCATATGAAATATTTATTATGAAAATATACTTTCTTACATACACCAAATAAAATGTACTCTGTTTAAATCAATTTTACATGTTTTGCTGCTTTGCGTAAATATGTACGAGACTGTGTTGAGGTAGACTAAACAGCCTAGTTTTGAGCGACGGTTTACCTTACACAACAGAATCCATAATAATATATCATGGAGCATGAAGCATGCAATTTTCTATTATCTTATTCATTTGTGGCGCACGACACGCACTTTTTAATTACACAAAAAAATATTCAGTATACATCCACGTGTTAAAAAGAGTTTTTTTTTCTAAATTTGTATATTTTTCGCATTAATGTTTTGCTAACTGGATAGTTATGAAATAAAAAAGTTTAGTGTGATTTTAATTCAGTGCTTTTTATATTCAGCGCCTTCGGGTTTCTTGCCATTTTGACCTGCAAATGATGAATGAGTTTGAACAGTGGGAGGAAATGCGATTACTATGCATTAGATTTTCTTGGCCTATAATTTTGTCGGTAGTTTAGTGGTTAAGGAGTTGGCCTTATGATCGAGGGGGGTCCGAATCTTGGCCATTACAATACCGACGTGAACCCACTCCTAACATAAGTAATTTAGCTTATCGGGTTAACGAGAATATTAGTAACCAGCTGATGCCCGTGTAGAGGTCGGTTATAATTTGTGCCCATATCTCCGGTTCTACTAAACCAATTATTGTAATCAAACATACGGCAGATTTTAAGTATGACCAAGACCTTTCTAATAGAAAAAAGCGGCCAAGTGCGAGTCGGACTCGCCCATTTAAGGTTCCATTAAGGCAAGTAACATAATAATGTTCTTTTTTTAATTTTTATATTTGAGTTGATTGAATGAAAGGTAAATTGCGATTTACGATTTATGACGTATTAAAATAAAATACTTACTAGATCTCGTTCAAACCAATTTAAGTTAGAAGTTTACATTTTTTTGGTTTTATCATTCTCTTATTTGAGAAGTTACAAGGGGACTATTCATTTTAGAAAAAAATTATATTAGAAACCTCAATATCATTTTTGAAATCCACAATCTCACACGTATAGGTTTGATGAAAAAAAAAATTTTGAGTTTCAGTTATATATAAATATATATAAGTATGGGGATTCCCCCAAAATTTAGTGTTTTTTTTTTCATTTTTGTGTGAAAATCTTAATGCGGGTCACAGAATACATCTACTTACCAATTTTCAACAGCATAGTTCTTATAATTTCGGAAAAAAGTGGCAGTGACATACGGACGGACAGACAGACAGACATGACGAATCTATTAATAAGGGTTCCGTTTTTTGCCATTTGGCAACGGAACCCTAAAAACCGTATCAAAATCCGTTCAGTAGTTTTTGCGTCCATTGCAAACAAACAGACAAACAGGCAGACAAGAATTCTAAATATATTTTTGTATTCAGAATCGCTTATTTAACATAATCCAAGAATATTTTATAAATATCTCCAATGCATAGTCACATCTAACGTACAATTTTATAATAGTTTAGATTTAGTATACTAGTAAGTACTCGCCGAAAAATAAAATTCTTACGGATTATAGAATAAGTTCAAGGTTTGCGGTAGTAGGCTTGCTCCATTTAATATTACGGGAAACCAAAAACAATTGACGGAATATGGATGTTAATACACCTCTCTAACTAGACATAATTATACAAGCTTTAGGAATATATACATCAGCTTTAGGAATATATACAGGTGTTAATGTACATATATGTATATAAGACTATCTACATACTACTTTGAATAATATGTAGTCTATCTACATATTATTTCAAGAATGACGTAAAATCTTACTAAGAAATACTCGTTCATAACATAATGACGGTTATCACAGTCTGTACCGAGAGTAAGAAAATGTAGTGTGATTATCAGGACTTAGTCGCTAGTGCTATAATAAAAATACTTTACAAAACCAGTGATTTGCTCACCGGACTGGTTTTAGCGACATATAATAGCGTTGAATGTTATCCGATACCGTGAAAGCTGTTGCAATGTGAACAGTTGTGTCAGATTGTCCTAGGGCGTGGTTTCCTTGATGTAAGTAGTAAGACCGATCGGTGGACCGGCACGAAACTAGAGCAGCGCGAATAACAGAAACTTAGACCACATAATACATACAGAAACCTCCTGACCCTAAACGTAGCCAAGACTAAAGTGATTCATTTTTCCATTCGCAACTATGACATACCCTTAGAAGATTCCTTACAGATCTCTGTTTTGCCAACTGACGATCGATCCTCAGCTGGTAGCCACTGTTTCATTGAAAAGGTACCATCTATTAAATATTTGGGGGTAGTTCTTGACCAAAACTTGACATTCAAACCTCATGTTGATTATATGACGGGTCGGGTACGGAAACTCATTTATATTTTCCGGCAGTTACGTCAGTCGGCCGATCCGAACGTTATGAAAATGGTCTATTTAGCGATATGCCAATCTATCCTGTATTATTGCATTGTGACCTGGGGTGGCGCTGCTAAAACTAATATTCTTTTGGTGGAGCGTGCACAGAGAACTGTTTTGAAGGTATGTTGCTTTAAGCCTCGCCTTTATCCAACAACGGATCTTTATAAATTCTGCCAAGTTTTGACCGTCAGGCAGCTCTTTGTACTGGCTATCATTATCAAACAGCACGCCATAACGGAGTATCGGCCGGAGTTTACTCGCCGCAATCATCTTGTGGCACAGTCCTCGAGGGTCAGGACATCATTTAGCCAGAGATTCTTTCTTTTTCTGGGACCGTACCTTTATAACAAACTTCACAGGGTCTTGTGTCTGTATGGTCTGAATATGTACAAATGTAAAACTATCGTACACGAATGGCTCCTTTGCCAAAACTATTGTGACACCGAGGGACTTCTGGAGGTCTTGGATTGATAGCTCGCCTATGAGCCAAGAACACCCACCCTCTAGCATGCGCTTACGCACTCCCCCATATGCACTCTCACACACACACATACACCCTCTCACTCATAACAATACACATACCCCCTCACACGCACACACACACACACGCTCACACACATGTACTGCCATTTAACTATATTCTTTATGTATATTTTAATGATAAGTTCCTATTTATTTTGGGACCAAACCGCTTTCCTATATATACTTATTGAGCACTATTTAGTCACTGTGTCGAAGTGGAATCCTGGTGACCAGTAATACAGGTAATTTTATTACCTACCACAGGCTCCAGCGATCCACAACCAAAACTTTTGTGTCCTCTATGATAGCAAACATTGTTTTTAATTTTGGTTGTTGGTGAGAAATAAAGAAATTATTATTATTAAAAAAAAAAAAAAAAAAAAAAAAAAAAAAAAAAAAAAGAACTTAAACTCAATACAATGCGGTGTCGAGCAACGCTTACACTCTCGGACGCAATCAAAAAACAACTAGATGTAGACTAGAGTGCCACCTGATATAAATATACGCCGATTTTTTATTTTTCTGCATGCCTGTGACCCCTTATTTATTTTATTCGTGCGGCAATCCCCTCGAATACACCCCCGCGGCCAGCGGGAGAGGTTATGTTGGGCTTGAACCAACTAAAACTGCACGGCGTTTCGGGTCTTCAGATGCCAGGGTTTAAGGTGGCCCATTAGGCATTTCCCTCGCACCCGATTGACCCAGGGCTAGCTCCAGTTTAGAGATGGCCCCCTCGAGTTTGGGAACCACGGTGTCCCCATTTCGAACACGCCGCCGCCCCATCCTGCTTCTGCTAGGATGACAGGCGGCTCCATCTGTAAGCCTCAGGCCTGCGCTCATGGAGGACGGAGGTCGTTAAGCATCTGAGTCGCCTCCGCGCCTGGCAGGCTCTGCGGCTCGAGAGGACTCCCACTTCTAGGGCCGCTTCGAGGGCCAGCTTCGACGCCTCCCACGCCGGACACTCCGCCAGTGTGTGCAGCCCTGAGTCCTGGCTTGCATCACAGTGATGGCACTCAGACGTTGGCTCCTTCCCGATCTGACACAGGTGGTAAGCCACGAGGGCACGCCGCAATAGCGGCGGTAAGGCCCATCATGGAGGATTGGCTAGAGAGGCGACACGGAAGCCTCTCGTACCGACTGACGCAGGTGATCTCCGGGAAGGGGTGCTTCGGGGACCACCTGCATCGGATCAGGAAGGAGCCAACGCCTGAGTGTCATCACTGTGACGCGAGCGAGGACACAGGGCTGCACACGCTGGCGGACTGCCCGGCGTGGGAGGTGCCGAGGCGTGACCTCGTGGCAGCCATCGGGGTGGGAGTCCTCTCGCTCGGCAGCATGATTGCGGCAATGGTGCGGAGCGCGAGCGCGTGGGCCGCCGCCACCTCCTTCTGCGAGCATGTGATGCGCGCGAAGGAGATGGCGGAGCGCGCCCGGGAGAGGTTCAGAACCCTCCCGGCCCGCCGAGCCCGCAACATGCTCGCCTCGCGTCGCAGGCGACTCAGGCGCCGGAGGTCGCTTAACGACCTCCGTCCTCCATGAGCGCAGGCCTGGGGGTGGCAGGTGAGGCCGCCTGTCACCCCAGCAGAAGCAGGCCGGGACGGTGGGGCGACTAGCGCCCCTCCCCCAAACCGGGGCAAGACGGGGACACCGTGGTTCCCAAACCCGAGGGGGCCATCTCGAAACCGGAGATGGCCCAGGGTCAGTCGGGGTGCGAGGGATATGCTCTATGGGCAACCTTACACCCCGGCGTCTGCAGACCCGAGACGGCGTGCGGTTTTAGTCGGTTCAAGCCCGCTGGCAACCGCCCCCGCTGGCCGGCGGGGGGGTATCCGAGGGGATTTCCGCACGAAAAAAAAAAAAAAAAAGGTGGTAAGCCACGAATTCACAAATTCACAACAACTTTCGCGCGATGAGCATAAACTGCCACTGATCACAGTTTAAAAATATTATTCCTTGCAGCCTAAAGGGTTTCAACTGCATTTTTACTATTTTACATTAATTTTCCATGCAAGGAAAAACATTGATATATTGAAGTATATTTTTGTACCACTACTATGTATTTATAAGTATATAATTAATGTGTGCATGAACTTTTCTATACACTTTACTATTTAGATGGTCTTAAGTTCCTAGAACGGTTTCAAACACTTGACAATAACGCATTCAAAATTGATTTTGAAGTTATAATGTATTTATCATCGGTTAGTTATTCATTTACGCAGATCATGCACGGTCGTCCTAGTTTCCTTTAATAGATTATCTTTACCTCGCATTAAACTACAACTATGTAATACCAATTTACCTGTATTTTGTAATAGGAAACATATTCCGTAGCATGCGCAAATGATTTAGTACGAGAACATATATCTATACTATTATAAAATTGTAAAGTTGTTTCGTCTGTACATCGGAGATATTTAAAAAAAACTTGGTTTATGTTAAATAAACGATTCTGAACACACAAATAGTTCTTTTTAGAATTCTTGTCTGTTTCAGGTTTTCTTTTATTATAAAGGTCTTGATCAGACTTAAAATCTGCCGTATGTTTGATTGCAATTGGATAAGTAGAACCGGAGATATGACCAAAAAACGATAACCGACCTCCGGCGAAGCTGCGGCCTCAGCTAATTTATTTAGACAATTGAAGTAAAATTTTGATTGCTTACCTATATCGTGAGTTAAATTAAAGACACAATCCGTTGAAACGATATAGTGACTTCAAATACAACTAAATGATGTTGGATAATTAAGTAATTAGTTAAATAATAATTAGTCGGAGCTAACATTTTATACTTTATATTTTGCGGATAGGTATACCCAATCTTCGGGGTGCGAGGGATATGCTCTATGGGCAACCTTACACCCCGGCGTCTGTAGACCCGAGACGGCGTGCGGTTTTAGTCGGTTCAAGCCCGACATTACCGCCCCCGCTGGCACGCGGGGGGATATCCGAAGGGATTTCCGCACGATAAAAAAAAAAAAGGTATACCCAATCTTTTAAAACACTTTATGTACTTATACTTATTATGTACTCATGCTACTTTAGACACCTGATATGTATACCTCATACGGGTACATTTCAGGTGTCTCAAGTAGCGTTGATGTAAATTACCACTTTTCGTGAATATTCTTGAAAAGTTGCTATTTACATCAATATGTAATTGATTGATCTCATGTTACAGGGGGTAAACTTATTGCCATCTATTGTGCAAGTTTCAGATTGCAGTTTACAAACTACTGGCAGCAGCATTTATCCCGACTCGGGAAGCGAACCCAGGACCCACCTATACCAAAAAAAATAGTAACAGGAGGTAGACCGTGGCCGAGGGTAGGACTTGATGGCACTTCTTGATCAAAACTCGAACCACCCAACCAGATAATTTCCTCCATTCTAGACTAACATATTAAGTACCATTTGATAGCGAATTAAGTAACCAGCTCACCAGGAGTTAGAGAGGGGGCGACAAATGGCGAAGCGCGAGTTTCTCTTAGATACTGATAACAGCTTACCGTCAGTTTGGTTATGTCCTTGTTAGTGAAGTTAGTAGTAAAATAAATTCTTATTTAAAAAATACTTTTTTACAAACAAGCTTTCTAGTAAGTACAAAACCAGACAAATCAAGTGAGCCCAAATATGACAAGTATATCTTGTTTAGTTCCGTAGTTCCTATGACCACCTACCGTCACGTCGCTATCTTCAGATCTTGAATATCATGTAGCATCAGAGTAAATTCTCAAATGCCAAGATAAAACAAATGAGCCCACACTACGTTGATTTATTTTGTTTTGTTCAGGAGTTCATGTGGACACCTTCCGACTTCATCATGACACCAGCTTCATCGTACCATATTATCGCATTGTCACCGAAGATACGGAAGTATACCAAATTTGAGTCCAATCTAACTTCAGGAAGTGGTTCTTATTGGGCTTCAAACATTTAACCAATATTAGTACAACAGTACAACAGTACCAACAGACCAAGTTAAACAAAAGCTTGTCAAAATAACAAAAGAGACGAATATGTATTTTACTGACAAGTCATTTACTAATCTAGATCAAATCTTAGCAATATTATATTTTATTATATTATATATTACTAGCTGACCCGGCAGACTTCGTACTGCCTCAATCGATAACAACTTCCATATTTATTCACCTTTTAAACCTTCCCTGGACCTCCACAAATAATTCAAGACCAAAATTAGCCAAATCGGTCCAGCCATTCTCGAGTTTTAGCGAGACTAACGAACAGCAATTCATTTTTATATATAGAGAAGATAGGTAATATAAATTCTCAAGACCATATACCATACCATACCATATACCTATAGACACAGATTACTCTATAGATGACAATATCAAAACGTAGAATCAATAAATATCAAGCCTATCATTCAATAACAATAACAGAAAAAAATAGTAAATCTAAGAACTAGTCAGGTTAAAAAAAATCCATAATTTTAATTACAGACACTTATCAATCACCTATCCAATCACCTGTTCCAATCAAGGTCTAACACCTAAGTTTGATATTATCATAGGTCGTTTTAATTTTAGCATAAACTTTGTTTTAAATAGATGTAACCGAAATCGAATCACGTCTGAGATCAGTCGTGACTTAACCTTATAAGTTAAGTTGCACAACACTCACAGTACCTACGTTAGGGTATTATGTGTTACGTACCTATAGACACAATAAAGAGCTAAGTGTGTATCGGACAATCTACGCATAGACGGTGCAATGTAACGGACCGCACGACTAGCTCGTCGGCTCATCGCAGACCGTTATGTCATCAAGTATGTCGATAGCCGTAGCCGCATCCCAAGCAACGTAGCAGATACTATGCCGGTCACTGCTATCGTACTAATATAAATACCATTATTTAGGTAGAATAATTAAACACATCGATCATGTCACTTGTTATAAAATCAAAATGAGCGATTTCTTAATCTAATTTGAATATTAAGTATAGGCATTTTTAAATTTTACATATGTGTAGGTGGATAGCCGATAAGAAAACAGCGACCGATTGCGAGTGTAGTAGGTACTGATCCTCAGACAATGTGCACAAACATGTTATCATGCCAATTGTTTTTACCGACCTTTATATTGCCCTTGACAATGCGGTTGACGTGTCTAACTTCTGGCCCGCACAATTTAAGCGGAGTCGAGAGTGACTAAAGAGAAGGCCTGTAATAAATTGATTTAAAATAAATCAATCAGAGTGCAATAGTACTGTAATGTCATCGTTTGCTTAACTCTTCGTATTAAATAAGCCTCCACCCTCTTTTTGCGAATAATTCCAGGTCATCCTAAGGTTACCAGGAAAAAATCACGTTAGGCGTTAATGGCACCGCTTGCATATGAATGACTTTATAAATTAATGTATCTATTAGATACATTGTAAATATATTTAAAAAAAAGTGCTTCTTTAATAAAACGAAATTTAGTCAAAAGATATAAGTTCAAATAACACCTAGCAAAATACGGGCGGCGATGTGAACCCACTCCTAATATACAAACTTATTTATCATAGTTAAAACGGTCAACAACAATACTAGGAATGTTCGACCCACGTACCATTCGCAGACATTTTTTTCAGTATAATTTTTATCACCGCTTCATCGTTATCATACCAACTTTCGATAGTGACACTCATGATGCGACTCATAAATAAAAGCATCGTCCCAGTCACCATCCTAGTCATTGTCAATTATGTTACGTTAAGTTTGATGCATCTGCCGATATTCAGGCAGAGGTTCATGATAATGAAAATACAATATAAAATTAATTGCATTACTATGACTTTTGATCTACGATATGTGTTGTTTGACCATTAAGATTATGTTAATAATATTTCGGCATTCCAGTTCTCGAGGCATCACAAATTGAAATCTCGTAATATGTCGTAATTAAATGTTATTTAAATAAGGACTAAACACGAATAAGTAAAATCTTAGATAGAGAGAATGCGATACAGCTTCACGTAATAAAAGCATGAACAATGGGTCGCCTACTCGTTTAAGACAATTAAGTTAATAATTGTGACCTATGTCGACAGATGTAGTGAATATTGCGCGACGCGAGCCGTATTAGGACAGTTTAACTACTGGTTATATTTTTAATCCCGGGAATGATTCACGACACGATTATCCTTATCAATTACAGACGCGCATTCCCGTCTACGCCTACGTTCAATTGTTGTACGTTTTTAGTATTATGATTATGTTCATATTGTTAAAGCATCTTAAATCACATCTGTTAACGTTTCGAAATGTCTCCATAAGGTTTTCGCATGCAATTGTATCAGGGCAGTCGTAAAAGCTTTACTTACGTACCTGACTGGACTAGTTTTCGTAACGTGTTGTGCCAGAGTTCCGAAAGGCACTGTCTGAATGATGTAGAATGAGCGATAGAACGTCTGTTCTATTATAGTTAGTGACAATAATGCACATGTAATATTTAAATACTTATACTATACTAGACTCTAGGATCTTTGAAGCGAGTGAGTCACAGGTTACGTACAAATTTTATATTCACAGGATATGAGCTAACAACAGATAAGTACGTAGTACTTAACAGTCTTATAGGTACAGTTATTACGCAACATTCTATGTACATTTATTTAGAGTAAATTAACTACTTATAGTAAACATAGAAATAAAAGTAGAACTATGTCTTACATACCCAGATATTTACTCTGTAATTTAACTAAGATTACTACTACTTTTGTAGCTTAATTATAGTAGCAGACAAACTAGAAGAGACGATACAAATACAACCTGCAGTAATTCAATAAATTAAAAGCAAAAAATGCACCTCTCTTATATGCAGTGGACACATTTGTATGTAAAATGTGTGTAATTTAAGTCTAGCCATACAACCAGGCACGACCTTTTATATTTTAAACTGAAGTAAAAATTTATGAAAAACTAAAAAGTTATCAAGTTGAATAAATTGTAAGTTACCGCAAACATTTTATATTTATAATATACATCGTTTTCGAGATTATTCTGTAGTTCGTAACTGTTCAGAAAAAAAAAACATTTCATTGCAGTGTAGGTTCCTAATTTAAATTGTATATGCATAGTAAAATTAAAAAGTTGAAAAATCTGTATTCTGCGTGTTATTTTAGAACTCCATATGACCTAAGTCATATTCGAGCTCTCATAACATTTGTATCCTATCCCTCCTGTTCTGTGCTTTTATCAATGCACGGACACACAATCATATCTCACATACAAATAACTATCTTATTATATACACACAAAAAACTTATATTGAGAGGATTCATAATGGATGAACAAAGTGATAGACTGTCAGTGATGTTTAGGTCATTGTCCGGCAATGAGTTAGCAAATAATGAGTATCCTGCATGACTACATGCGGAATGCGGGATGAAGGTCGGAAAAACATGCGTGTTAAGATGTGTCTACGGTGTGGATGTGTCTTATTAAGGTTACAGATCTTTTGATAAGTACTGGCGGGTAAGTTTCAAATAAAAAAAATTATGCATTTTCAAGTGAACTCTATCCACATCTTAGTTTTATATTTTAGGGCAGTTACGGGAAACTCATTCAACTGCGATGACTAAAAGTTTATCAGTGGATCTAGATATCATAGGGAAACTATAATAATTGAATGCCTTAGTAACACCCTAGCAGAAGCAGGCCAAGCCTCATGTTTCCCCGCGTGCTACTCTTTGGGGAAGGGGGATTAGATTCCAACATCTTGGGGTCACCATCGTTGACGGCCAAAGCCGGTCGTGGTCACAGCGATATCCTTATTCCCCGGCATCACGGGTAAATTTGACAAAACACCGACCGGTTTTAGTCGGTTCAAATAGTACTCCACATATATGTATTCACAAAACTAATAGAGAATTAAATGACGCACCCGCATATTATTGTGCGTTTTAACCCTCCCAAACTTCATAAGGAGGCTGACAGTTTATTGGAAATAATAGACAGCTGTCAGTTTCATTGTTAAATTGTCTATGACTTATAATTTTAAAAAGAGAGAGGCCGAGTTTTGTGCGTCTGTTTATATGTTGCGGATAATCTTCGGAACTACTACAATTATAGGAAAAAATGAATATTTTGTATTCCTCAAATATTCTTTTTCGTAACGATTCCTTCGTAAATACCTTAGACAATGCCTCGTGGGTTATCTGCGAGCGTATACCGTTCTTCAAATTACCAACCTTTACATATAATTTTAAACAAGAAGAACTATAATCTTAAAGGTGTTGGGGCACGTGATTAGTTGAAGTGTCAGATGACTGTAATCATCTTATATATCTTTAATACAAATTTCTACTAATTGCCACGCATGAAGAAATAACAGTAAAGTTCTCTTCATCATCACAGGGTTAGTAACGTTTGCATTCAAAACCTGTACTTTAGACCTCGTAGTTCAGTTTCGTACTCTTTCTCTTGATTTTCCTTACCTTGGCTTTTCTGATCTCCCCAACATAGTGAGGAAAATTTGCACCGAAACCTCATTAGTTAATCAGTGGCGTACCGGCTAGCAGATGAGGTTGGCTTGGGCCCAAAAGATCTTGGTGGGACCTCCGATCGGCCAAGACCTAAACGTAAAGTACATCGATGTACCTTCGCACTTTGAACGCATGTATAAAACCGGCCAAGTGCGAGTCAGACTCGACCATGAAGGGTATCCGTAGCAGGAAGTAAGATAATAGAAAAGTTCGACATCTGCCCTCACGTGTCTGCCCACTCGGGTAAGAGCAGTCGGGAACCTGCCCCTTGGAAGCAACTTGGAAGTGTCTCTCGCGCAAATTATTCAGTTTAGAAAAAAATAAATATTAGAAACCTCAATATCATTTTTGAAGACCTATCCATAGATAAATGGGTTTGATGAAAATAATTTCTCGGTTGCAGTTCTAAGTATGGGGACCCCCAATTTTTTTTGTTTTTTTTTCTATTTTTGTGTGAAAATCTTAATGCGGTTCATAGAATACATCTACTTACCAAGTTTCAACAGCATACTTCTTATAGTTTCGGAAAAAAGTGGCTGTGACATACGGACGGACAGACAGACATGACGAATCCATAAGGGTTCCGTTTATTGCCATATGGCAACGGAACCCTAAAAATGCGCATTCACTGTCGCATGTCGCATTCTACGATGCTTCCTCTAATTTCGTATCTTTTTGTTTGTTTATTCCTCAATTTACAATACCAAATACTATCTTGATTGATTAATTGCATTAATGTCGTCACTATAACAGCTTTTCTTTTTGTAATGACGAATCATTCCGAGAAATGATGATCTTTATGAGTGGCGATTTCCAGATAATTTCTAGAGGATGGGAGACAAAGCTAGAAGGCGTTTATAGGCGTAAACCACTATCAATTATTCCATTAGGTCTAATTACGGTTTTAAAAGGGAAGCTGGTAGAAAGTCATATTATGTGAGCTCTTGGTCCAGTGTCAGTATCCGTAGTATATGTGTAGGTATCCCTAGTAGTATCCCTGTAGGCACAGAAAAAAATCTTTAAAAGCCCGGGTCCAATAATTATTTATTATATTATGATTTAACCATTCTTCGGTAAAAATGTAAGTTATAATCTGATAAAATTTGAAATTTATTCATAAAATACTTTGCAAATTAATAATAATAAATAAATATTCTACGACATTCTACACAGCGCTTTCTAGACCCAAAGTAAGCATAGTTTAACTAGCTTGTGATAAGGGTTCCAGAATGCGGATAAACATACTTATATACTTTCTTTTTGTTAATACATACATATTATACATAGAAACACCCAGACCAATGCAAATAGACATATTCATGCATACAAATATTTGCACTGAGCGGGAATCGAACCCGCGCCCCCTGCAGCACCATATATATATATAGTTCGCAAGAATTACGGTAGATGGCTCCAAAGTCGCCTTAAGACGTATATGATATATCGGAGAATTTCGAATATCTGGGACGTGTCTAGGTGGCTCAGTTGGTCAGAGCATTCCCCCTGTAAGGGACTGGTCGCGGGTTCAAGTCCCGTCCTAGATGTTCTCTTTTTCCGATCTAAATCTTTAGAAAAAAGTAAGCATACAAAATGCTTAAAAATTTAATTGAATTAATTAGGCGGAGTCATCAAAAAACAATGTTTAAAAATGACTGTAAAGTTATTCATTGTTTCTGTAGTTCGCAAGAATTACGGTAGATGGCTCCAACGTCGCCTTAAGACGTATATGATATATCGGAGAATTTCGAATATCTGGGACGTGTCTAGGTGGCTCAGTTGGTCAGAGCATTCCCCCTGTAAGGGACTGGTCGCGGGTTCAAGTCCCGTCCTAGATGTTCTCTTTTTCCGATCTAAATCTTTAGAAAGAAGACTTCTTGTCGGATAACTCATTACGGCAGTACAAAGTGCTTTAGTTGTGATGTGTTCAGTATACATTTAAGAAATGATATGAATATTTATCTTGACACAGTTGAATTAGTTGTTTTGACATTTACTATTATTATATCACTGAAATTATAATGAAATAGATATACAACTGACACTATAAACTGAATTATAGTATTAAATTGATGATTTTATAATGAAATTATTTACATGACAATTTAGTGTGATTATTTACTTTGTTTCTAATTCAGCTTGTAAAATTGCATGCCTATTGCGGTGAAATATGGTGAAACTGTACTTACTTACTACTTTTAACAACCATCTGTAACCCATATTTGCAATGATTATAATAAATAAATAAATAAAACTTCTCATGTCCTTAAAGTCATAAAAAACATTTTCGGCTATAATTGACAATAATTATATTATGAATGCTCCTAATATATTTGTTACTATGTACACGTTGTTTTGCTGCTGGCATATAGAATCTAGTAGCAGTTTCGACAGAAAAGTTCCCATGCGTTTGCTTAGAGTTATATAATATTTTAGTAGAAGACCACGTCAGATATTTGACCTCACTGAGCAAGGCTGCGATATGCTGAACTTACATTCCTTAAGTTAGGAAGATTTATATTTTTGAATACTTATGTTTTTATACATTTTTCAGTTAGCCTTCAGAAGATTTTAATTCAAATGTATACAAAAAAAAAACGTAAACGCTGCATCGTGGAAATTATTTCAAAATAACATGTACCTAAATGATATTTTCTGGTCTATTTTGCATCGTTCGTAGTTTTTACTATGTAATCTAAGGGGATCTTCTTAAATTTTGATGAAATTTAGGAAGACTAGTGTATTTCAGTTTGAGCTAGCCACCTGATGCTATAACGTAAGTTTGCTGAAAAATAGGTAAAAGGTTATGCAGAAAAGATCAATTTAGGATTCCAGCTTGATCTGGAAGAGTTGTCAAGTCCAACGTCTAATACCAAACAAAACAAAAATGACATAAATTAAGAACCTCGTCCTTTTTTTAAAATCGGTCGAAAATAAAGTTACACCCGTCGGTCGTAAATAACATACAATACATCTAGGTCAATAGGTTTCTATTATATCAAGCCTTTTTGGGATTTTCTTTTTTATTCGACGACTAGCCACTCTATATTTGCTTTAAATGTCGTCTATAATATTCTGTTGATAGGTTATGATTTTCAAATGTTAATCAAGTTTTTAATTTGATGAAATCTGCCAGACTAAAAATATTGAATATTAATGTTATCGGTGCTAATAACTTGGCAGATTATAATCTTGTCTAATTTTGTATAAAAACCAATACACGGACTCGCAGACTTCGTTTATTATTTACTGGCTGTTGCCTGCACCTCCGTCTGCGTCGAATAAGAATCTTCTACAAAGTATTAAAAAACTTCGAATAAAGTAGAACGAAATCGATAAAGTCCTTCTTAAGTTATGGCGTGTTCATATGAATCAATTAGCCTATTGTGGTCCACTTCACTCGAGATATTAGGCCTCTCGCAATGAACGCTATAGCAGCTGGTCTTCCACCTTTCGTACCTAGTATATCCCAGCTACCTTTCTCAGGTCTGTTCAATTTGGCTTCCAACCTTCCGTTTGACTATTTGCGTCTCCAATCAAGGACTTGTTTGCCTGCTGGCCAGCCCATTGCCAACTCAGCTTGTTTATTCTACGAGCTACGTTGGTAATTTTAGTTCTTTCGCAGATGACGTGTCTGTATAATAAAGTGGAATCATAAAAATTGTTTCTACTCTAACATAACAACGGAGATGTGTCCGTATCTTGCATAACTTACATTTCCTTCGACATCTTTGTGTGTCGTCAAGACATGTTGTCCTACTTAGAAGGTACAGTCAACGATAAATACAGCTTAACAAATTCTAATTTGAGGATTCCCTTGCTCTTAAACAATTTATAAAATAATAAACTAAACATCAAATATATTAACTTTATCCGCTGGAGATTATAAATCTACTTAAAGGTGAGTTATTGGCCCATGTATTCCAATGTAAAAAAAGGTTTGTAAATATTTTAACCACTTTTGTCGTTGACTGTACGTTATTTGGTTTGGCTACCATTACACTAATATGTTTGATCTTACCGTCATTTGCGTTTAAACGTAGAATTTAAGCTGGCTGACAAGTATTTGCTTCGAGGATTGGAATAAATAGGATTTATTTAGTTATATTGACATTCACTGTGGCAATAAGTAGGCAGATTAATCTTATATCTGAAGTTTTTTTTTATTTGTGAAGGTGCTTTTAGTAATATAAATTAAAATTTATATCTATATCATTATTGTTAGACTTGGTGTAAAGTTCTATTTGTTTTATGTACCTTTTTTTTTCGTGCGGACATCCCTTCGGATACCCGCCAGTCAGCGGGGGCGGTTATGTCGGGCTTGAACCGACTAAAACCGCACGCCGTCTCGGGTCTTAAAACGCCAGGGTGTAAGGTTGCCCATAGAGCATATCCCGCGCACCCCGACTGACCTTGGGCCATCTCCGGTTTCGAGATGGCCCCCTCGGTGTTTTATGTACCTTTTTTTTTTTTTTTTTTTTTTTATTTTTTTTATCGTGCGGAAATCCCTTCGGATACCCCCCCGCCTGCCAGCGGGGGCGGTTATGTCGGGCTTGCACCGACTAAAACCGCACGCCGTCTCGGGTCTTCAGACGCCGGGGTGTAAGGTTACCCATAGAGCATATCCCTCGCACCCCGGCTGACCCTGGGCCATCTCACCACTAACAGCATCGCTCATCCTGTCTCCTCTGAAAGCAGAGGAGTATGGAGAGCGATGTGTTCCCGCCACGTTGGGTATTGGCCGACGATCAATGCCAACCCTATGAAGGGGTGAAGGGGAAGCCATTGACCGCCACCCAGGGTGTACCGGCCGCTCCGATTCCGTTCCCCCCGGACTGCAGCGGGATCGGAATCGGAGCGACACTCGAGGAGGTTACCCAACACACACCCCGGTGTTTTATGTACCTATTAAATAAAATTCCTGTGAAGTAGAATACAAAATTCATTACTTCTGAGTTCCCTCCTATCCAGATAGAGAGGCCCGAGTCAACCTCACCTGCAAGTCAATGCACATGCTGAACAACGGACGAGGCAATGGCGCAAGATTTCCTCTCAGGGTTGGGAGGTCGGATGGTAGGAAAGCCGACATACCAATCTAAAACAATAAGCGGACCTCGGGCTCCGAAATGTGAACTTTGAATGCAAATCATTCTCATCGTGATTACCCAATCACTATGAGAATGATTCATCCGTAGGGCTTCTCCATTATACAGTAAATTTACAAAACCCCATGAAACCATGCCCTGTTCATAACTTTACCTATTACCTGGGACCAAAAAACAATGTAGGCAAAATATGGGTATTAATTCATCCCTGTCTATTAATTCAGGGATACAGACACGAGTACATACATGTACGTATTAATACGAATATTATTACGTTACGTAGTTATTTTGAAGTTAGTTTCGTAGAGATGCGTATTAAAGAATCAATACGAGGTAAGGCGAGATAAATTATAATATCAGTAGTTTTAGAGCGTAGAAGTGATTCAACACGTTTGGACTTGTAAGGCTGTTTTATTGGTTAAGTACTGTTCCTGGTCATGGGTTTGACTTGCTTACAGTATAGCATGATACATTTCAATGAAGGATGTGAGATACACCAGTACTATACTTATACACCATCCTACTTTTATTTCTGTAATATATACTGTACAATATTTGTGTATATACACGTAAATAGTTATAGCCTTTCTCCTTTTTGGCATAGGCATATACAATAGCCTTTTATTTCGTATTAAAAAAAATACTTCAGCCCATTAATTCAGTACCGTTCACCTTGTTGTAAAATTCTTACAGCTATAAATGCCTTTGGTTATAAATACCTTCGGATTTTACGTAATACGATATGACCTGATGACGATATGTACATCTCATTCCCATTTAAAGCTGGCCTGTATGTCTCAGTTATTTCTTTCGATCACTCACGATAAAACTGTCAATCCTGATAGAAGCGTTAACCTTTGTTTATGGAAACAATCGTTTCTATGTCGGATGCTTAATATACACACAAAAAAACATAAACATAACATAAACTGACGGACATCAAGGAGATTCGGTGGACTTGCGTGAAAGATTTAATGACAGTAGAGATGGCGCAAGAGATATCTAAGAAAATATTTAATTGCATAAACTGTGCATGCCTTAGAAAGAGATGGACAATTTTATACCTAAATATTAGCCTATATAATAACCCTACTCACATATTACATTTTTTTAACTTTATAAAGTACTTGCTCATTATTGAAGAAGGAATGTGGCGTGAGAACAACAAGAAAATCTTAAATAGTATAATTTCTAATTTTGCACTGTACTGTGAGTTTTCTAAACTACAGTAAGTAGTACTTTCTTGGATTGGTTAGCTGCTGCCTATCACATTGATATTCTAGAATGTTCAGATAGGCCCGTTTATAGTTTACCTACGTTGATTAATGTGTTGTGATGTTCATCGATCAAGCTTTTATGTGTTATCAACACTTCCATGTTTATTTTGTAGTTAAACTTATTATCTTTTTTATTTTATGGAGGTTACTGTAAAGCCTCTTTGTTAAAGCAAAATATTTTGGCTTTGTCACGATAACTTGGAAATGAATAGAAACAAAAAAAATGAATGAAAAAAAACTACTTACTAGATCTCGTCCAAACTAATTTTTGGTGGAAGTTTACATGGTAATGTACATCATATATTTTTTTTAGTTTTATCATGCTCTTATTTTAGAAGTTATAGGGGGGGGGGGGACATTTTACCACTTTGGCAGTGTCTCTCGCGCAAACTATTCAGTTTAGAAAAAAATGATATTAGAAACCTCAATATCATTCATGAAGACCTATCCACAGATATCACCCAAGTAGGGGTTAGATGAAATGAAATATTTTTGAGTTTCAGTATGGGGAACCCACAAAATTTATTGTTTTTTTTTTCTATTTTTGTGTGAAATTTTAATGCGGTTCACAGAATACATCTACTTACCAATTTTCAACAGCATATTTCTTATAGTTTCGAAGTGGCTGTGACATACAGACATGACGAATCTATAAGGGATCCGTTTTTAGCCATTTGGCTACGGAACCCTAAAAACCACATTAACTATATAGGAATTTGAAGAAATAATAATAATTTAATTATTCGTTTCCAAAGCAAACATAAATCACTCAACAAGACTGTGATTTCTTATAGAATAAATAAATATCTTAGTAAGTATTAGTTATTTAAAAACAGAGGCGATAAGTAGTTACAAAATGTATGCAGGTAGTAATTAAATGATTTGTCATTCAATACTCGGAGTGACGTTCGTAACTCCTCGGCGGAAATCATTCCCATGACCTTTTGTTTCGTGGCCATAGGCTAATCTTTGGATTTGCTTCGTGGCCGCTTATTTCTGATTTACCTATGCATGTTTATACCGACTATATTGCGTAGGTTAAACATTTTTACCAAAGGCTATTTATAAAGGTTTGAATCACATCTGTATGTACTTAATACTTTAATTTTATTTATTATTGGTGGTTCTATTATTTTCTGAAGACACTCCGTTCGTGTGTGCGTTGGGTCACTGACTCCTTTTGTCGCCCAATGACTTGACCAGTTAATAAATAATTATACTATGAAGAATAACTTTTAGTTCAGTTTGCCTTATATTTATAATATAATAATATTTAAAAAAATAATTATAATAATCTACCACATAAAGCCGCGAGGCTTGATGTGGTAGATTAAATAAAATAAATATCCAACCAGCCAAAAATAAAAAAACAAAAAATGAAAAAAAAAACACCACCAGTGACCAGCGGCACGTGACGCGACGAGCAAACGTGACGCTGGTCGCAATTTAGGTATTTCCCACACATCCGCTTGGAGAGTACTGCGAGGAGAAGGACTGCACGCCTACCACGTGCGTGACGGGCTTGTCGCGTCACGTGACGCTGGTCGCTGGTGGTGTTTTATTTTTTCAACTCTTGTTTTTTAATTTTAAATTTTTTAAAATTTTTTTTTACTTTACCCGATTTTTTTTTTCAAATACATATTTTGTCGATACCAAGTCATCTCACCAAATTCAGAGACCTAATTTTGTGACACCTTGAATACTAAAACCTTCTCCAGAATGTAACAAATATTTTCTGATAACCGCATCAAAATCGGTTCAACCAAACACGAGATAATCGCGGACTAACATACAAACATACAGGTCAAACAATGAACCTCCTTTGATGTCCGTTAAGCAAGACAGAACTGTAAGAAATACAGCATCTCCAACTGGAGGGTCGCCGTTTAAATGCAGGAGGATAATATTTTAAACATAGCGCGAAATTACCAACTGCGTCTATCAATTATACTATTCTATATCATTATCATCATGTGCTATGACCGAGAAACTACGAAACACATGCACTGAAAACACACCGCACTCATGACACGATATATACCTACTCATACCTATTACATGACCATCTTAGTATTATTCCCTGTTGCATTCCTTGTCCTCCGTTTGATTTGGCTTATACGGCTCTTATGGGAGTGACTGCTGTCTGACCTCCTAACCCCGAGTGGAAAGCCTACGCCAGAGCTTCGTCCATCAATCAGCCGGTATGCCTGCTAAGGTTGAATTGACCCCGACGATATCACGACGAGTCATAATACCATCACCTAAAAACTTCAAGATTGAAAGATAGCCGTCTGTCAAAAGTGGTCATCGAGCAACAGTGTGGATACGGTGTATTTTTTTCCCAAGCAGTAACACTCTTAATCGTTTGTATGTTACTGGATGGGAATAAAGCTATAGAATAGAGGACTTAGAAATGAAGATATTTTGGGGTATGCTTGTGATCAAGCCTATCAAGAGTCGATACTGTCGATACGAGACATTCGCAGTGGTAATATTACTTTTTTTTTACTTACTTGATATTTATAATCATCCATTTTTATGATTTACGTAAAACTTTCAGTCTGCCTCATGTATTACAATAGTAAATGACTAAAATTTGATCATAAAATTTTCATAATTTGTTTAAAGTTGCTAATTAGATTAAATTAGAATTAAATGTGAAAAGTTTTGTATTTACCTAATTGTATTTTTAATAAACTATGCATGTTAATATGATAATTAGGTGTTCATTTTAATTATAAATGTTGTAAATGAGATACCATACTTACAATAAATACTTATGTCACTCTTCAGGTCAGGGGCCTTACCACGACGCGTTAGAACAATTCAGTTTCAGGCCGCTGAACCGAGGTAGACAGATGGAGCTATACACAGTCATCTGAGCACCCCGAAACTGAATAATTTTTAACGCATCGTAGTGTAACGTGCGCGGGATACAAATAAATGCTGTTTATACAACCTCTTTATTCGCTCACCACTAACTAGACAACTAAATAACTAGCACACACAGTACTCTTCAACAGTTCAAGTCGCTCAGCAGTTCACAGTAGTCCACAGTCGTTGCTTAGGTCGCAGGTATAATCCTCTTGAATCGCTTCAGTACGATGTGATCGCTTTCGCTTCCGAAACTGACTTCGCGTCGATATCCGGGCGCCTTTTATAGCTCTTAATTAGGACGGTAGAATGTTCCAGAATCATCAAGAGGTAAGGCACGTTAGGTATTTAAGTAGAGGGGTGCTTGGTTGGGGACCTCCACGCGGTGCACCCTGGGCAACGGAGACCATCCCCCACCTCCCCCCTTCCCCCAGCTGGCCGGCGGGGGGGTATCCGAAGGGATTACCGCACGTTAAAAAAAAAAGGCAATAAATTAAGAATCTCTACGCAATCCTTTAACTTTTAGTCTCCTTTTGACAAAGTAACAGCGTTGCAACAGATTTGTTAAACGATTCTAATAATAACTAGGCGATTGAGCGTTTGTTAATAGCTTTTCAGATTCAGTGTATCTTTGATCTCATACTATTATTTACGTGCTTGACATTTAACTGACAGGTTACACATTCGACAGTGTTAACAATTGAGACCTTTCGATGACAGCTGGCAGTTGAGCAAAATATGAGCTAAGTATGGAATTATTTTTTTTTACCTCTGGCTAGCAAAACGCAAATGCAACGCTTCATGACAATAACACAAGCTAAGGAGACCTTATTTATGATCTGTGGTACTTTCCTATCATAAAAAACACTTCGTGCAGTAAATCACGATTTTTATCGTCCAATAAAAATTCTTTAATTCTTCTTTAAATTCTTTAATCAAGCTTGATTTGATTCCGCCTAGGATTAATCTTGACATCTTGTTCTGTGATTTGATTTTCAAAAACTGATAATGCGTGGCCCTTGCATTGTTCACGGATGCAACAACGACGGGATTCACATGCTGCCATCTGAAATAACTTTGAGGGCCAAGTGGATAGAAGCTGCAAAGCTTGGCACTATAAAAACACGTATTTGGCGTATTTGGCTTCTTTTGACAGATTAGAATTAGACTTAGACTTAGCAAGCAGCTAAGATTCATACACTCGAACCACTGGTGTTCAAACAATGATATGTGCGCATGGCCTTTCCACAGTGTGAACAGCGCCATCTATCGAGACTTTGAAAACGCGTTTGAAAGGTCCCAATTGGGTACATATTAATTTATGGTCAACTGAAGAGAAGGACACTTATGTCACGAAAAATGTCATAATAACTTATGAAGTTACCTTTTTAGATTGATATAATATACATATTTAAGCTCACGCCGAGTAGGCAGAGACAACAGACCGCCATCTGCTTCAGTATTTACATACTTCACGAGTTTCCTCTACTGTTATTTAACCTTCAATGCAAGCCCGCCGGTTTCGAGTGCTTTTGACCTGCCCTTTTTTCAATACCTGATTAATTTGATCAGTGTATATTCTGCGAGGTTGCAACCCAAAGCAACGTATCCTGGTATAAAAGTACTCTGTGTTATTTCAGACTTTAATCTATCCCTGTACCAAATTTTAGCCCGATCCATAGAGCCATTTGAGCCGGATTGAGTAACAAACATTCAAACATCTATACATCTTCACAAACTTTCACATTCATAATAATAACTATGTGTCGCCAAGCCAACCCCATATACTACATAAAATAGCTTCTGGTGAAGATGCAAAGTGTTTGCAAAAGGACCTGGATCGCTTCCAGTCGTATTGTCAACAAGTTGAAACTGAACGTGTCCAAGTGCTGTTTGTTCATTTACACGCAAACTTGACCCACTGATGACGTCATACACGCTATCGGGTACCGTGGTAGCCAGAGTGTCGACTGTCAGAGATTTGAGGGTGACATTCGACTAAAAACTATTATTTGATGCGCACATTGATAATATCTCCAAACGAGCTTCTAAAGCCTTAAGCTTCATTTTTAGAATCTCAGCAGATTTAAAAAATATTAAAACAATAAAAATCCTATACTGTATCAATATATTTTTGAAGACCTCTCCATAGATACAACACACGTATGGGTTAGATGAAAAAAAAAATTGAGTTTCAGTTCAATGTAAGCCCCCAAAATTTATTGCTTTTTTTTTGTGTGAAAATCTTAATGCGGTTAACAAAATACATCTACTTACCAAGTTTCAACAGCATAGTTCTTATAGTTTCGGAAAAAAGTGGCTGTGACATACGGACGGACAGACAGACAGACATGACGAATCTATAATAGTTCCGTTTTATGCTATTTGGCAACGGAACCCTAAAAAAGATTCTTAACCCTTTAACGAGCTTAAGGATCTGACAGTGCAAAAATAAAACTAATATTGGTTTTACATAGCTTAATAGGGTAGAAATCAATTTTTTTATTTTATTTTTTATTATTATTATTATTTATATGGTGGTAAAAATATTCCCTATGCCTGTGCCGCACCATCGGTTGTCACTACATGGTGGTGTAGTATTTGTTTTTTTTATACATATAATTAAAAATAGTAAGTGTTCTATTATATATATTTTATTAAAAATAGTGAAATGAAATTAATAATACTAATGAGATCATAATATACAAGAATTAGGTACTTATATGCTATTGCTACGGCCTCTGATGAAAAGCATAAAAGCAAGGTACAATGCACAGTGGCACTTCACATTTTTGACACATTATTTTTGAGCGCTTGTCATTCGCTTTCGTGCTACAGTGGCGGCATCGTTTGTATGTTGAGAGTGGACACGGCATATGGTCTCCCACGTTTGTGTAACGCCGCTCTTCACTGATGGAACCAACAGCTTTTTGGCGTGTTGTATCGGCGAAGGCAACTTTTTTCCTGACTACATAGTCGGCCATGACAGAACGCCTTTTTCGGCTACTGAAGCCACCGATAAGTCCTCTGGCTAATGCCACCCTGAACTGGAAATGCGACAGCTTTATGCCGTGTGTATCGCTCAAAATAAAAGCGTTGGTTATACACGCATCTATCAAAAAATAAAAAATTCGAAGCCACCACCTCTTACTCCTTCGCCCGACAGTGTAGGTGCTTTTTAGCTGATCGAACCGATCCACCCCTCCCATTCTCTGCGCGTATTGTTTGGCGACGAGGGGGCATTTCACTGACATCTTTGAGCCATCCTTCTGGGTTCTCATAACTTCGGTTATTCCAACCTTTGGATGGAAAACATTCGACATAAATAGTACCTCTTTATTGTCTTGCCATACAACAAAGCTAACATTATCTTTTACGCGCCACTTGAAGTCACTTTTCTTCAACTTCAAATTCTTTACTTTTTTTATAAACTGCGGCATATCAGCCCTGTTCCTGCGCACTGTACCAGAGGCATAAATACCTTTTTGATGCAAATATTCTAATAGTTTATAGTCGCAAAAGAAGTTGTCAAATGTGACATGCACATTTTTGGCTTCTTTAGCTATAAGTTTCTCAGTCAACCTCTTTACCACATTAGCTCCTAGTCCTTCTTCTACAGAATTTGAAGTTTTTCCTGTGTAGATCTCAAATTCATACAGGTACCCAGTCTGACTATCGCATCGACACCAAACCTTGTAGCCGCGCTTCACAGGTTTCATCGGCATATATTGTTTCAATGATGAGCGGCCTTTGAAGAGTATCATGGACTCATCGATGCTCTGTGAAGATGAATCTTCAGCATTGTCTTGGCATGCTGCATTTATCAATGTCAATAACGGACGTAATTTGTACAGTTTATCATAGTCCGGACTTTTTCTCTCTGGTAATCTTGTGTTATCGTTTAGATGAAGGCATTGTAAAATTTTTTTGAATCGTTTTATTGGCATTGTATCTGCGATTTCATTTACTCTAAATCCTGGATCAGATGACCAGTATAGGTCTATTGATGGTAAAATATGGTAACCCATAATTATAACAATACCTATAAACGCCTTTAGTTCTTCGAGTTCGAGTGGTATCCATGATGGAATTTTTTCTTGAACGGCATATAAATTTGTTTGGGAAATTATAAGCTCGAACACTTCAGGTGTAAAGAATTTCTGAAAAAAGCATAGTGGTCTTGTTTTATTTGTGACCCGGCGTTTTGGGCGCAATGGGTTTTCGTCAAAATTTTCAGGTTTTCGCCGATTAGTCCACATGACTTTCTTCCAAGCATCTTCATTAGTGTCCGATTGATCCGTGTCAGTTTCAGAACCACTGTCGTCGGAAACTGGCTGAATAGTTGGCGTTGGCGTTAGCCTTGTTACAGCACTAACAGATGTAAATAGAGTGGTCCGTGATCGAATGGCCCGTCTTGATCCGGAACATCCTGGCGTAGGGCTACTATTTACAATTTCTTCGATTGCAGACAATGGGTAGCAGTTAGATCCTGTGACAGATGATTGTGGGCTAGGCTGATTCTCTAGCAAAGGTGTAGAAGTTATTACTTGCTCCTCGTCTAAGCCCTCTAAGATATTCTGAAGTCTGGCAGTACTAAACTGATCTTCATCGTCTGCTTCCAAATCATCCTCAGACTGTTCTGGATCGTCAGGTAATTCAAACAGGTCTTCAAGGGCTCGCTCGACATCGAAGTCATTCAAAAGTTTCCGACTCATCATGCAAAATCACAACACACTTCTAAAACAAGCAAAGCAAACCTTCAATACCCAGAAAGCAAATAAAATGAACTTACCGCCTAACGGGCAGAGGGAATATGTTCCCCACCATAAAAAAACCAAACTGAATGCAATCAGACTGAGAGATGAATAAAATATGAGTGATATCGTGCTAAAGACATAATAATACATGAAAAAAACAAATACATACCTTTTAGAAGTCGCTGATTTTCGAGATCAACAAAGATTTACAACAACATAGAAAAATACACACTTTTGAATATTCCGCTGACAACCATGAAAAAAAAGCAATTGACAGTTGAAAACCTTTGAATGTCAAAACATTGATTGATATCTGTTAAAGTTGCCAGAGCAAAAAAATAAGTAAAAACGAAAGGTTATTAGGTTTTTTTGTGCCACATAATATGGTGGGAAATATATTCCCTTTGCCTTAAAAAGGGTTAAGATATACACAGTACAAATGTCATACATATTTACCCGATTATTATAGTCGCTGCAGATAATTTCACCTTCTTCCTCTACAAGAACGAAGGAAAACTGCAGATCTTTCTCTCTTATTTAACATAGCGAACGGATCGACTGACGTAGCCGAGTTGGTGGGCCGGATAGGTCTTCGAGTCCCATCGGCATTCTTGAGAAAGTATAGCCCGCTGCACGTCCCTATCTGAGATGAGCATGTCATACGTACAATGTTGTGTGCCGTAGCATCGATATAGATTTATTTAGCACGAGTGTAACTAAGTTAAGTACGAATGTTATGTGACGATTACATTACTTAGTGTTTAGTACTTCACTTATTTTTGTGTGTTGTGTACCATAATTTATTATTTTTAAGTTTACTATTCGTGAAAACTTGTAATTGGCCATCAAATGAACGTTTATCACATGTAACTCCAAATACTAGCTGCAAGTTTTCTAAACTATAAAATAAAATAAAATTTGTAAGCCGGGTCACCAGAGGTAATGAAAAATGGTTGCCTGTCGGAGTAAGAAGATCAGACGGCAGTTGCCGCTGTGATGATGATGCTTTGATGTTGAACTAAGTGAGTGAAATGTTTTGGTAGGCGGTGTGGAGGAAAAAGGTTTATGTTACTCCAACACAAAGGTGGATCCTCAGACCAGGCTAGGTTTTATGTTAGATGAGAACTTTCATTGTGCGATGCAGCATAGAGAGCGTAGGATACATATGGCATAGCCAAAGTAGGTATACTTATTTATTACACAAAGATTATTTTTATAAATATATAGTACCTAACCTATACGATATATTTCAATATAATTTAAATATTTTCAAATTCATGCTTTCCTTTCTTCGTCAGGTTACGTGTATTAGGTACTTACCTACTATTGCTCGAATTAAAACTTGGCGATAAAATGCGACAATCGAGCACGTATTAAAAGAAGGCAATAAAAAGACGTAATATGATATAATTAATGTCTAACAATTTGTTTTGTAGGAAACTTCACGGGCGAGCAGACAGCTCACGCACGCTACGTGATGTTGGTATACCGACACTACTTCCGCGCTCAACTGCTCAACGAAGTCGGGTAAGAGCTCACTTCGACCCACGATATCATCGAGAAGGGATGACGTGCAAATTGCTGGGACATGCTTTATACTCCACTTTAACTTCACATGCAACAGATCGTGAATGAGTTCATATCCTTATTTTACAAAAGTTCGTCAAGATATTAATTTTGAAGAGTATTCTCAAAAGATACTAAAGCTATATTTTACTTCATTAATTTTGTTCGTTGTGAATTTTGTGTTATATATACTAAGTTATTTGGATAACAAGCAAACATTTGTCAGACAGGAAAATTTAATGTACAACTATAACAGCAAAAACGTAGGTACGTGAGAAAATGACGGAATGTTCAGAGTAAACGGAGTTTTCACTGCCGTCAATAGAAAGATTAGACATAGAGAAACTATATTTTTCAAAGGTAAAAGGTGACTTAGTTTATTATGTCATTATTTAATAACATAGGTTTCATTGTTTGTATGTCAGACTAGCAGAAACAGTGTGTAAGCAATATATGGTGCGTGTGATGGATAAACAGAGGCGTTTGGCGTTACTAGACTTACACGAACAATGGAGAAAGCAACGCATCACTCGAAATCTACCTGCAAACATAAGCGGAATAAATACTCGGTAATGACGAGGTGTGTAATCGGTTACATTGTAACGAGATTATGTTTCTAATGATAGGCGCGAGTAATTATTCGAATGATTATAATGTAAGCTCAATTCCTGGTTGATGATGGGTGATCGTTTGTTCGCTTATTAATTAGACTCCAGTTTAAAAAGGGTTTACTTCAATTCTTCAAAGGGTATACTCAATCTTGCACATCAGTTAAGAAAAGGAATATCTATTGAAATTATAGACAATACTTAGGCATCGACATGTATATACTGTACAAAATATAATATGTATAACATGTTGAGTGTTCTCCAACTAAATTTACCAATAGTAATACTCGTATGAATACCATAAATCTTACGAGTAACCTTCACGAAAGACACACATAAATCTATTCTTACAGCAGTAACATCGATAAAATACCAATAAAATGTGTATCGTGAAAGAAAAAGGCTTTCATCTGTATATCAATGGAATTTCTATGATTCATTCATAGGATGCGGAGCTTTGAGCGGTGGGTGGATGCGTAGTACGCATCGACTGCAAATTATTGTGGCAACCAAGGGCATCGCAGTGTCTTATTGTAATCTCCAAGGTCGTTTTACATTATGTATATGCGTAGATTGACAGATAAATTGCCTATTTGTAGATAGATGGGCCCGTCGACTGTGAAGATGAAGATTACTCATGTGCACACAAATCTATGTAGGCACAATGGAGATGTTAATTTTATAATCTCATGTTGTTTGATTGTTTTTTTTAATACTGTGTATAACATGATGGTATGAAACGTGAAATATTTAATTGTTGTAGTGGTAAGCAACTAACCTCGACATGATTTTAGACATCTTAATAGGTCAAAATCGTGAGTGACAAATAAGGATTGGTTACAAAGTTGGGCTACAAAGTTTAATGAGTTAATTCTTTATAATTACACTAATTTGAATAAAGAATTTTATACGAAATTGTAAAAACAATAAGATGATTTGATTAAACTACGTTATCCAGTTCTGCGGCGAGTACATACCCTTAATTTTTGCTATCATTCACAGAATAATTATATTTAGTTAGTTGACAATTCTGCATATTGAAGATATTTTGAATTTTTTTTAGAGGGCAGTCTTTAATCGATACTGAAGCCGATATTTTTTATTGTGTCTGTCTGTCTGTCTGTATGGAGACCGCGCATCACACCGAAACTACTGAATGGATTCAAACGAAACTTGGCATGTTTTGAGTTCATACAGTTAGGAAGGGTCTTAGTTAGTTTTTATCCCGAAATACTGCCCGGTTTCCTTGGGGAAGGTGATGAAAGTCGATATGTGAAATTAACAATACTTCATTAATGCGTGGTCTGATTTCATTCGGGCATGAAACAAATGTTACAGGAACGTTTTCTTTTGTCAGGTGATGACAATGAGAGCACTTTTAACAGTTGGGTCATGGTATACGCTTTTGGCATACTCAAGTGGACTCAAACTGAACTCGATGCTATTGACTGAAGAGTCCAGACTTAGTTGATTGGAATGAGATTTATGAGATTGAACATCCCACGAAAATGTGGAGGTCGAGGATTTTAAATGCTAAGACCCTTCATAATTGTGAGGTGTGTAATCTCAGAGACTATATATTCTTAAGTCAAACGTAGACCCCAACTCGCTCGCCTTGGCTAAAGAGAGGAAACAAAAGGTTTTGACAGTGCAATTGCTGACGAAGTTATCAAAACGAATAATTACCGGAAACATATCCTAAGGGATGGCACAATTGACACCTGTCGAGCGTGTTACTAACCCGGTTTATCCCTCAGGCGTATTGTTGCGGCGGTTGTTCTCGTCTTGTTAATGGTGAGTACTTGCACAGACCAAATCAATTACCCAAATACAAACTTGCGAAAGTTGAAGTGCCCTACTACAGGTATGTTTTTGACCCAGTTTTGCAAAATAGTAATTCACATTTTACTGAGATCGATCTATCTTCGCTGATAGGTCTGTTATGGCCAACAAGCCTGACATTGTGATGATAAAACGATCCGAACGCCGAGTAGTGATTGATGATATCACCATTCCTCATGACGAAAATCTCGTGAAAGCCTAAAAAGAAAAACAGGTTAAGTACTTGGACTTGGCCCACGAAATTGTTGACTTGTGGAATATTGACTCAACAATCATTTTACCGATAGTCGTATCAGTCAATGGACTGATAGCCAAGAGCTTCGATCAACACCTGAAGACGCTCGTGGTTGGGAACATGGTTGGGTCAAGGGCTTGATGCAGAAGGCTGTGCTCTATACAGCACGCATAGTGAGGAAGTTCCTATCTCTAGAGCCCTAACCATCGGTAGTTTGTCCCTGTCGATGGCACTCTGTTTTGTAATATTAATAAATATGATTTTTTATAGTATTACTAGCTGCAGTCTCTAGCTTCACCCTGCTGGAATAGTAGCACTTTACTCTTGGGCATTCCTAAAATTTTCTTTCATACAAACCTTGTCTTGGCAATAACAGACACAAAAAAAAGAATTATCCAATTTGGTGAATTCGTTCGGAAGTTATGCGCGTACATACATTATTTCGGCGATTCATTTTTATTTATATAGATTTAAAAATATAATTACTTAGAAAACGTTTAAATAAAGAGGACAATAACAACTTTATTTAAATAAGTAGTTTGTATATCGCATACAGAGTTGTCTTATATAATTGAAGAATAAAAATAATAAAAACTAGTAAGTACAACAAAAAAAGGGTCATAGGACTCCTTTTTCTAAACTAGGTAGCAATTCTGTCTGTATCTAAGGAATGTGTTCATTTATAATGTGTTGTTATTGCGGTTACAAAATCTTTGGTACATGCAGTGGGCGACGCGTTTAACCTGCTTTTACTTGCTCACTCGCGACTCGTTTACATCCGACGCTGCAATTACGTAAAATTGTATCAAAAATTATAATCACGTACTACTCAAACGGTACCTTTGCAACAACACAGCAACTGACGCTGATTGCATCGTTGCCACATTATTTCTATATTTAATTAGTAGTGTAGCATCTTCGATACAAGTGCTGATATCGATTAACAAATTTCACATTCTATTGTGGATGTGTGTACACGTCTAGTAATGAGAGAGTAACACAGCAAGCTAGTTATTAAAATATTAATAACAATGCGTTCTAATAGTGATACGACTAACATTGAGTAATATTCCTATTAGGTTACGTAATATTGTTAGAAGTCCAGCTTGTTATGGTGTTCTCGGTGGTAAAACTGTAATAAGTGTTTCTTCATTCACTTTCTTTATGTAGGCTATAAAGTTATGTGTTATTACTTTAAAAAACCTACAAGTACATCTGTACATTAAGTAAGTATTCTTAATACCTCCCACATAGCTAAACAATTACATTGACGTCGGCTTTTGTCTGTAGTGTAGGGAGTCGAACCAGTAACCCATCGATTTTAAATCGTACATACATACATACATAAACTCACGCCTATATCCCCGAAGGGGTAGGCAGGGGTGCTAGCACCCACATTTCGCCCGCTTATGTTTAGGTCCCAATGTAATAGGTGGCGAGCCTATTGCCATTAACCGGGCACTTATAAACCTGCGATAAATACACACATAACTTCGAAAAGCATCGAAAAGTCATTGGTGTGTGCCATGATAAAACCTGGGATCGAACCCGAGACCTCGTCTCAGCAGTCCATTACCCATACCACTAGGCTACGGCGGTATGTTAAATCGTAATATATTAATATACATTATTGTACTTGAATGAATAATTATGTAAATGATAAAAGAGCACGTTGTTCATTTTTAGGGTTCCGTTGCCAAATGGCAAAAAACGGAACCCTTATAGATTCGTCATGTCTGTCTGTCTGTCCGTCCGTATGTCACAGTCACATTTTCCGAAACTATAAGAACTTTGCTGTTGAAACTTGGTAAGAAGGTGTATTCTGTGAACCGCATTAAGATTTTCACACAAAAATAGAAACAAACATTAAACTTTGGGGGTTCCGCATACTTAGAACTGAAACTCATAATTTTTTTTGTCAAACCCATATGTGTGTGGTATGTATGCATAGGTCATGACAAATGATATCGAGGTTTCTAATATATTTTTTTTTCTAAATTGAATATTTTGCAAGAGAGACACTTCCAAAGTGGTAAAATGTGTGCCCCCCCCCTGTAACTTGAGAGATATAATAGAGAGAGAAAGATATAATATGAGAATGATAAAACTAAAAAAAATATATGATTTACATTACCATGTAAACTTCCACCGAAAATTGGTTTGAACGATATCTAGTAAGTGTTTTTTTTTAAAACGTCATAAATCGTAAACTGCAATTTACCTTTCATTCAATCAACTCAAATATAAAAATTAAAAAATAAAACATTATTATTAGGTTACTTGCTGCTACGGAACCCTTCATGGGCGAGTCCGACTCGCACTTGGCCGCTTTTTTATATTTCAAGGATAGGAAAGATGACTTTAAGGTTTTTGTGAGTTAATGAATGTAGTGTATGGTGTGGTATGCTGTGTGGTGCCGGCCTAGAAGAGAATAGCACCACCCCAACTCTTCCCGTGGGTGTCGTAAGAGGCGACTAAGGGACATATCCGGGGGCGGGCAGCAGCGCCCCCGCAGAACAACCCTTCCACCAAACTGCGATCCCCAACCCGACTGCCCAGCGTGGGGATTATGGGCATTACCACCCATGAAGAAAACAGCCAATAGACGGCCCTTAGTTCCCGTCCACCTCGCTATCCCTGGTCATGGTAGCAGCCATGGTAACGGCGGGGCAGGGGATGCTAAGAATTCCCGGGCTACATTAGGCTACCACACGCTTCAGAAACTGACCCTGGCTACGTATAACGGACGCACTCTGAGGCTTGACCATCATCTAGCGCAGTTGGAACTGGAGTTATGGCATGTTCTCGGGTTATGAGGGTAGCGTACCTTTTTTTTTTTTTTTCGTGCGGAAATCCCCTCGGATACCCCCCCGACAGCCAGCGGGGGCGGTTATGTCGGGCTTGAACCGACTAAAACCGCACGCCGTCTCGGGTCTGCAGACGCCGGGGTGTAAGGTTGCCCATAGAGCATATCCCTCGCACCCCGACTGACCCTGGGCCATCTCCGGTTTCGAAATGGCCCCCTCGGGTTTGGGAACCAAGGGGTCCCCGTCTTGCCCCGGTTTGGGGGAGGGGCGCTAGTCGCCCCACCGTCCCGGCCTGCTTCTGCTGGGGTGACAGGTGGCCTCACCCGCCACCCCCAGGCCTGCGCTCATGGAGGACGGAGGTCGTTAAGCGACCTCCGGCGCCTGAGTCGCCTGCGACGCGCGGCGAGCAAGTTGCGGGCTCGGCGGACCGGGAGAGTTCTAAGTCTCTCCCGGGCGCGCTCCGCCACCTCCTTCGCGAGCATTACATGCTCGCAGAAGGAGGCGGCGGCGGCCCTTCAGCGTGTCGAACAGGGTAGCGTACCTGATCCTTCGGCTATCCAAGCGGTATAGGATGAAGGTAATTCAGGTGTACGCACACTCGGATAATGAAGTGGACGATATGTATGAAGACATATCCAAAGCCTTGCACAACACCACTAAGGCTCACTTCAACGTTGTTATGGGGGACTTTAACGGCAAGGTGGGTACCCAGTCTGGGTACGAATCCCGAATAGGCCCGTATGGTTATGGAGTTAGGACTCACAGGGGGCAAATGCTCGTCAACTTCCTTGAGAAAGAGGGACTATACTTAATGAATTCCTTCTTTAAGAAACAGCCTCAAAGGATGTGGACATGGCAAAGCCCCGACGCTGTGACAAAAAATGAGATCGATTTCATCATGATGGATAGCAAGCACATATTCAGAGATGTCTCAGTAATAAACAGGTGATGAAACCGTGTGATGATGTCCACGCTCCGACCTAACCCGCTTGGGTTAGGTCCCAACCCAAATCATGGCGGGCACCGAGAAGTTCCAGCAGCTTCTCGGGGAAAGATTTGTTGCCTTGGAACCCACTGATGACGCTGACGAGACCTTACACAATTTGGTCGAAAAGCTGAGAGACGAGGGCATCAAGGGCTGCAAAAAACAGCGTACTGGCAGGAAGCCCAAACTCTCGGATGAGAATCTGGGGCTGATGGCAAGAAGATGGGAAACCACCCAAGAGACTTCGTCAGACAGGTCAGACCTTAACAAGGAAATTGCGAAAATGGTACGGCGCGACCTTCGGAGCTCCAACACACACCTCATTGAAGAGGCGATAGAGCGAAACCGAGGGTCCAAAGTATTCACTCAGCAGCTTGGCAGGAGCCATCTCACGATACTCAAAACGCACGACGGGAGGACCGTATTGTCGAAGTCGGAGATCTCCGCCGAGATAGAGAATTTCTATGGCCGTCTGTACACTGCACATGCTCCCCGTCCTCAACGAGACAACCATGATTCCATGGCCACCCTGACACGCCCCTATACCGACGAACGGCCTGATATCAGTCAAGACGAGATCTTGTCAGCTCTGAGGCAGCTTAAAAATGGAAAAGCCCCCGGTGAGGACGGAATTCCTTCAGAGCTTCTGAAGGCAGGAGGAGCTCCTGTCATACAGGAGCTACAGAAACTCTTCAATGCCGTCCTTCACAGTGGTAGAACTCCTAAGGCGTGGAGCGGGAGTTTGGTTGTTCTCTTTTTTAAGAAGGGTGATAAGACCCTCCTTAAAAACTACAGGCCCATCACACTCCTGAGCCACGTCTATAAGCTGTTTTCACGAGTGGTCACGAATCGCCTCGCCAGGAGACTTGACGAGTTCCAGCCACCGGAACAGGCTGGGTTCCGAGGAGGATATGGCACCATAGACCATATTCACATAGTGAGGCAAATCATACAGAAGTCCGAAGAGTATAATCAGCCCCTGTGTCTCGCTTTAGTGGACTATGAAAAGGCCTTTGACTCCGTCGAAACTTGGGCTGTTCTGGAATCCTTACAGCGGTGCCAAGTAGACTATCGTTATGTCGAGGTGCTGAGATGCCTTTACGAAGCCACCACTATGAGTGTCCAAGTACAGGGTCAGCAGTCTAAACCCATCCAATTACGCAGAGGAGTGAGACAGGGGGATGTCATATCCCCGAAACTGTTCAGGAGCGCATTGGAAGATATGTTTAAGACGCTGGACTGGAAAGGTAAGGGCATAAATATAAACGGCGACTACATCTCACACCTGCGATTCGCTGATGATATAGTCTTAATGGCGGAGTCGCTAGAGGAGCTAACCCAGATGCTGGACGGCCTAGATTCAGCCTCGCGACGCATCGGTCTTGGCATGAATTTGGATAAAACCAAAGTCATGATCAACGGCCACATTGATCCGGGACCGGTCGTCGAGGATGGCCACCTTCTTGAAATTGTTTCTGAGTACACTTACCTCGAGCAGATTGTGCAGTTAGGTAAAAACAATTTTGAGAAGGAGGCCAAGAGGAGGATCCAGATAGGCTGGGCAGAGTTTGGGAAACTACGTCGGGTCTTCCAGTCATCCATACCGCAGTGTTCGAAAACGAAAGTTTTCAATCAGTGCGTCCTACCTGTAATGACCTACGGAGCTGAGACATGGACACTCACGGTAGGGCTGGTCCACCAGTTCAAAGTCGTAACGAATACATCCGACAGAGAACCAAGGTTATCGACATAGCTCAAAGAATCAGCAAGCTGAAGTGGCAGTGGGCCGGCCATATCTCGCGAAGAACCGACAACCTCTGGGGTAAACGTGTTCTTGAGTGGAGACCGCGACTCGGCAAACGTAGTATAGGACGCCCTCCGGCCAGGTGGGATGACGGTCTGCGAAAGACTGCGGGCAGATGTTGGATGCGGCAAGCTGAAGACGGCGCTATGGCGCTCATTAGGGGAGACCTATGTCCAGCAGTGAACTAGAATAGGTTGATGATGTGAGTTATTGAATGCGGCTTCGACCACGTGGACATTGATCCCGTGTCTATGACCCACAGGAGAATCATCCCGGAATAAAAGTAGCCCATGTGCTATTCCAAAATATAATCTATCTCTGTACCAATTTTATCGTGATTAGTTCAACCGTTCGGTTGTGATTGAGTAACAAATATCCATCTATCCATAACAACTGTTGCATTTATAATAGTAGTAAGGTTGCGTGCAGTCACATTTCAGTGAGTGACATAAACAAAATAAAGAGTTAGTTATTATTTAATATAGTTAGTTAGTAAAAGCTAGCCAATTAGTCTTCGTGATATCAGACCCATAGGTGGGAGAGGCGTTTTGATAGTGGATTGTTAGTTATTCAATATCTCATTACTTGTGACATCACATGTGACGACAGTAGATAGGTCTTCTTCTTCACTGTTGATAAGCGAGCGATAGACACGAGAGCAATACTCGTTCTGTTGATCACTGAACTGACTGAACAACAAGTCACCATCAAGTTATTTTTTTATATTCAATCCGTCAATGGACTGCACCTCGTGTTTAGACTAGAGTCTTATTCCATAAGACGAGTACAGGACACCATTCCTGATGCAGTCCATTCTTAAATAGTAGACCCTGCCTTGACCGCCTCCACAGATGCTTTCTCACGCTCCACTTCTAATTTCTCAAATACGTATAAAAATGTACACTAACGGGCCAATAAAAAAAACAATAAAAGGACTGATCAACCAATAACGTGAACTTTTAGTTTTATATATTTACTAGCTCCGCTCGCGGTTCTGCCCACGCGGCAGTCGGTTTTCGTTTTTTGGTCATATGTCCGGTTCTACTCAACCAATTGTTATCTTACATATAACAGATTTTAGGTCTGCCGAAGACCTTTCTAATAGAAAAAATCGCATCAAAATCTGTGTAGTAGTTTCTGCATCCATCGCGAACAAACAGATAAAAGTTTTTCTTTGTATTCAGAATCGTTCACATTTAACTAATTTTTTTTTATATCTACAATATACAGACACAACTCATTTAAAATTTTATAATAGTAGAGATGATAGTTTAACTTCATGCTCTCTGCTGATAACAACATTTTCACCTAGGTAAGAAGTTAACGTTTACCACAATAAAAATTAGCTTCACTTAATTCACTTAATGTGATGAATTCTAACCTCGGCATTGATTTTTTACTTGTTTGACTGGCTTATAGATAAGCGGATTTCAATTCTCTTATTTAAAACTATAGGTCGTTAACTACTGGTAATAAATTAATTATAAAACTATCAGTATGTATTGGTAATGAGTTGCACAGAGTACCTACAGGACCTCGATTCTGCTATTTTGTGTTAAAGCAAGGCATTGTCATTCCACTGCATGACACTCTAAATAATGCCATTTAATTTTATTGACCAACATTTATGTAACAAAAACTTCTAAAGTTAAAATAATTGTTATTATAATTGAAGATTATTAACAGATACAATTGAATTCATTACGATAATCAAACAATAATAATCGTTGCATAATAGGTTCCAAGCTTCAACTTAATGTTTGCTTACCTACTTATAAATTTATATTAGATTTATACTTATAAATCTAATATCTAAACGTTTTCCTCTTAATACTTGGCCAGATAGAGACGCTTTGTGACAATAACCGCTCTATTGTCACAAAGCGCCTCTGTTTTTACTTATGCAAGACACCACTTTTACTTTCATCGTGATGCTGAATAAGAAATAAAAAACTTAAGTATTTTTCATAGCTTTACAGGCTTCAAGACAAACAACGCAGGTTTACAATTGTCAAGATAAAAGGCTCGTCAAAATTGTTATATTTTGCATTAGTAACCAAAAGTTCCTATTGAAGGATTCGCATCTGATTCCTTTTTGAAATTATTATTACTTTCAGCTATAAGTTGTACCTATGTTAAAGGTAAAGTCTCAGGAATAAGGGTCACCAATAAAATAATAAACCAATAAAATAAAATAAAATAATATAAATAATATAATATGCCCAAAACTTCCTCATTCCATACGCGCCAGCCCTTCTCTAAATATCTTTAAAAAACAAAGGAGAGACTACTTTCTCTCTGAACAATAACATACATAATATGTATCTATATGTATCTATGTATTTGTACGTATGCTTATGTGTTTATATATACGTTTATATATTCTTATGTGTATTTTATGTATGTGTATGTAGGTTTATGATGGTAATATACTATGCATGTATTAGTAATGCCTTTTGTCAGGAGTATACATTTGGTATATCTCCTCATATTAATAAATGTACACAAGACTTAACCTCTCATTGGACTGCAATTCCTCTGTGCACTCCCGGGTTTGCTGGAAGAGAACTCAACCTTGAGTTAAGCTCGCCTTTGTACATATTATCTCTCTTATTTGTTTAAATGCCATGTAATATAATATATAATATAATAAAAATAAAACAGAATAACTAGGTCTGCAAGGCGAATCGCTGCTTGCAATGTTGAGCTGAGTGAGACATCGTGAATCAGATTTTGAAAATTTTGAACAGTGATCATTCCTCCGTGGCAAGTCCGATTTTGAAAATTCTTTTTGAAAGTCACAAGTCTGGATATGCTTTCTGAGCGTGTAAAGTTTGGTCACAGTGTCTCAAGCGGTTATTATGTAATTCCATCTGGAATTTTTTTAACGGTGATCATTCCTCTGTGGCAGCATTCATTTTTTCAAAATTTATCTATAAACCTTCCTCTGATTGACCTCTTTAATCATGCCAAATTTGGTTCTGATTGGATTAGTAGTTTAGGAGGAGACCTGTGACAAAGAAAATCCTGAAGTCTGGTATGAGGAGCTTTCGCTCGACTTCGTCTCACTCAGCTCAAAGAGACGTGAAGAGACGAAATGGAATGGCACCCAAATAACAACAGCTATATTCAAACTTCTTGTTGTTACCGAAAATTACTAACAAAAATCCAATAAAACTATGATCCACCCAGAAATAGAACCAAAAATTCATGATCTGAGTACCTACAAATACTCAAATTTTCTTGGTGTGACTACGTTATTAAAATATCAACATTCTACCAGCTTCTCTTTTCCAAATGTTTATCTTTCGCCACTGATTTGCATAGACTGACATTGACCCTGATATTATTATTTAAACCGTGGTTTATATTTATCAGTTATTTCGAGCGGATACGAGAATTGGCTGCGGTTATAATGGTAATTTTGTGGCTGTTAAGTTACACCCGTTTAGAGATTTCACGAGATTTTAAGTGGAACTGATGTCAGAATGTAGTTGATTATTTATCATAGCACTACCCACGTGATTGCCGCATAAGGGTTTACGGTACAAGGTTCTTTAAAATTCGTGCCGGGATCATTTTGGTTGGTAGTAATCTCAACATCTGGTTAGGCTAAAATGTGGTAAAGACAAAGTAACTAAGTTATTTTAGGTACCTAAAGATAATAATCTGGAAATGAGTTTATATGGGTAAAAGAAGTTTAGGAAGTAAAAAAACCTCATTCATGTAATATAATAAACTAGATCACAGCGCACGCGTAACACTTATGTATATGTATGCATTCATTAGCACTTAAATGATTATTTAATGAAATTTATACGTGCATAAACAGTGAAACCTTTTAAAATATATATATTTCAATTTTATCAATTTTGAATTTACTAGTATAGATAAAATAATAAACAATTGGAATAAAACTATTATTAACGGATTCTATCGCGATTTATTTGATGTTATTTTATATTTTAATAAACAATGTTAAAAGTGAGTGTTTTTCAATTTGTGTAGGTGCGCGTCTTAGGTTCTTATTATTTTTTTAAGGTACTGATTTGACATTTGAGTTTTTATATTATAATCCACGCTCTAAAATAGGGAAGTAATTTACATCAAAGAAGCGCCGCCGTCACTAATGCCTGACGTGTAGAAATCTGTCTGTAGAAGTAGTCTAGTTAGAAAGGAATAAAGTTATGTTATTACAGCTATAAAACATCCTAAATACAGAACTAAACCCTAGATTGAAGCTGCTCCAACTAAAAAAAAAAACTATTGAAAAAGCGGACCGCAATTCTCAGCATTATAAAATCCTGAGGACCGTGTTGAGAAGGGTGTTTTTAGATAAGGATTTTTCAAAAATGAGAAGTTCCTGTATTCTGAAAATCAAAAATGTCATTAAAGGCTATTTAAACTGGTATTTTCGGTTATCCGATACACGATGACTTAAACGGTCCTCGATATAATTTGCTGTCAAAGATTGGTCTAACCAAAAACGGATTTCAGTTTTATTTGAGTTGTGTTCAGGTTAGAAAAATGATACCAAAATGAAGGTCATTGATAAGAGAATGAAAAATTGTCATCAAAATTTACATAAATTCTGAATTATACCATGAAAATTTAAATTACCTACGTTTTCTACCTATATGACGCGTTCAGAGAGTCAGTCAGTCCCGAGCAGAACGTGTTTGGCAGGACGTGTGTCAGCTTGCGGCAGATGCACAGCGAAATCGTTAGATTTTTAAACTTTTGCGAATAAATTGCTAGTATTAGTACACTGTTTTCTGTAAAGTATAAGTTGTGTAAATAAGTAAGTAGTTAGTCAATGCACAAATAAAAAAAACTAAGCCAGGTAAGTATCGGCATTATAATAGCATTAAATGTCTTATGACATTACTCGATACACTACAAGAATTTGTAACGCTTGATATTGGTATTAATAGACGTATTTCGAATGGTGGTACTAAAAATATTTTGAACAGTACCTACCACCGACATAATTTAAACTGACATGAACCTTCAACACTACCAAATACTACTACTACCTGCCTCTGAATATCTATATAATGCATTCATTACTGATGAAGCTTTTACTTTGGGCCCATGAATCCAAGCTCCAATTCCGGTTGCGTCTAAGGCTTTCAGTTTGGAGCCCAGGGTACGTTCTTCTACTTCTCCTTTCTGTAACCTGGTTCATTTTACTTTTACGGGAGCGACTTTCTGATAGCTATATTACTATATTATAATTATTATAAGCCTTATTCCCTTTGTCTAAAGTGCAAATAGGATATCTTCTATGTAAATAACAGTTGCATCATTATTTGTGTTGATACCATTACACCACCTTAAGTTAACCTTCGTTCTTTTTCTGTATATTGACGCGAAACACTAGATGCGGACCGCCCGCCAGCGCCTCGCTTGGGCGTAAAGTGGCCACTTTACTATGCCAAAATTACCCAAAGTTGTCGAATACCCTCGCCTTAACAAGTCAAGTCAAGGTTCCTATCGGTGCAAGTTACCTAAAATATCACTTAAATTAAAGGTATTCGTACACGTACCTTGGCTTATATAAAATAGAGCAGCGCATGGTAAATGGAATTGGAAAAAAAAAAGATTAGCAACGTACATAATTTAATTTAATTCTAAAATAAAAACATAATTTATGTAAAATGTAAGCATAAATTACTAAGAATTAAGTAAGCTAACATTTCTTTAATAAATAAACATTACTTTTAGTTGTTGACGTCGCTTTGTCCTTGACATTTTGTTACACTTCTCCAGTCGCTTCATTCGTGGCACATCAACAGACCTTTAAACAAATGCCTACATAATTTATATTAATACGTTTTAACTAAATTATAATTAATTACATCTGTTATCTGGACTCGAAACTATACACGAGTATAGTAATTTGCAAAATGTCAATTTACATTTTAACATCGATCTGGCTATAAGATAGTGATACATTTCACAAAACATGAAAATTATTCATTCTGATCCAAGAAGTCGCATCAAGAAGTACCTAGATAAATTTGTAATGATTTCCAGAATCTAGAGCTAGTATTAATTTAATTATCCATCCGCCGCAGACTCGTCTACGCCCGGGACTACCGACCTCCATGATCGGGGCCTGAGGACGGCAGTTGGCCGCATGTCGTCCTTACAGAAGCAGGCAGTGGCGGAGGCGTGTCGTGTGTGTCCTACACACGCCTGCCCACCCACCGACGCGGGATAAAACCCGACCCCACCAGACGAGGCCAAAGTCCGCCGGTAACCCTGGCGTTATCCTTTCGAGGGCTTACCCGGGGTGCCCGGCAATGGACACTTGGGGAGGACACCGTGTGGTTTTAGTCGGAAGATTCCGACACGCCCACCCCATCATCGGCACCGATGGGGTGAAACCCGTGGGGGTTTCCATAGGCTAAAAAAAATCCATCATCCTTCGTATGGACCACATGGATCTATTATGTATTCTGTCGTATGGACTGTCATATGTTTTTTTTCTTATCATAGATGTACTAGTCTGAAAATGATTATTTATTGATATGTATATATGAACCTGGCTCTTTATTTGATCCCATTTCGTTTTATGGTCAAGTTGTCTTAGTCGAGACTTGGCAAGTTTTTACAGAATGTTTTTTTTTGGGATTATGTTAAAGAAAATTTATACCATCATGGAGTAGCGTATATAGTACTGCATACCTTTGAACTACCTAACCGTTTTCGATTAGAGTGCCTAGTGTTATTTTTTAAAGAATTTAATTGCGAGCGAGTAGGTGCCTTCCACATATGATGAAGTCGTTTGTGAAGTTTCATGAAACTCGCTCTCGGCCGTGGCCGTACATGTACGGTATAGTTATTTCTGTTCTCAAAATTTATACAAATGAATAGAATTGTAGTGTCTGTTTGTAACATTAAAATTACAGGTTTTAAATAAATGCATATGAGTGTATATAACGATGCGATACATATAAGAAAAATGCAATTTTTGAAAGAACTATGATAACTTTTCATACATCCATTGACCTATCAGTTTTGCGGTATAGCGGTACTGATATTATTTTTATATGATTTTTTTTTATATATTATATCTTGCGATCAGTCATACAATAACTATAAGCAGATGAGGTGTGGTACTGTTGGCGTTCAGGGCGTCGCTCCCAACGGAGCCTGCCGTTCCTTCCCCCAGCCCCACAACTGTATACCATATGTCCACATGGGTTTCAGGACCCACTTATATATGAGCAGTTTATTGTCCATGGATAGTTTTGAGTTGCGTCCTAGCAGCCAATAGAGACCCTTGTATTTTAGGTTGATTTCGTCTCGTTTTGTTTGGATATGTTTTCTCCAGGTAAGTCTGCGGTCCAAATGCATGCACATGACATAATGTGCTGACTAACGATTTAAACCATATTAATTTTATTGATTAAAAATCATCATTTTTGTATGTTTGTTGTTTTTGTATGTTGTTATTGTGTATTTTTAAGGTAGTATGAATGCGTTACGACTAGGTCAAAAGAGAGGGAAATAACAGAACAAGATGGAGAAGAAGAAGAAAAAGAACCAGCATTCTCACCTATCGTAATTACTTCTACCATATCTAATCTGTGCTTCTAATAACGGACTGCGCAGCGTCAAAAAGTAGCTAAAAACTTACCAAACACGATTGTGTCCTGAACACCTGAAAAACATTTATCATGTTGAAAATTATTTCATCATGACTATAATTGACAAGAAATAAGTAATGCACTCGCAGACTTTATTAGTTCAGTGAATACCAACAATGATATCGTTATTCAAACAATTCGACATACGGTTTGCTTTTAATTCTTGGTTTGCTTGTAATTCTTCGCTTTCAAGGATAACCAAATAATGAGCCCTTATCTTTATTCCTATAAGATAAATGACTAAATGATAAGACAAAAATGAATATAAATAATATATCTAGTATTATTACAATTTGTGGTACTTTTACCCTATCTACATTATTTTCAAAGTAATAATAATTTATAATTATAAAAATAATATATATAATACAGGAAAAGCCGCACGTCTATTATGAGCATGCGGAAGCTGCTTGAGGTAAGCTCCAGATGGATGCGTAATAATGACTCTTTTGCCACTTTTGACAGTTTACTCTGAATGCAGGACAATTTCGTAAATTGTAAATTATATATTCAATGTTTTTCAATTTATATTTATTTAATGTAAATTTTCGTAAACTATATATCTTCAATAGAAAAGAACATTCCGAAAAAAAAATGTTAGTTATTTTTCCTAAAAGTGTAATTGAATTATTCCTAATCATAAAATAATTAAGTTCAGTTTTTCGGGGAAGCATTAGTAACAATGCAGCCAAGCATTTGTAACTAATACTTCCCTACTTCACATTTTTTAAATTGAAAGATTAATTTTAAGCCGTCTATCGTGTTGTGTGATATAGAAAAGAGGCGTATTTACTCAAAGAGCCTACGTAAAGAAATAAAAATAACATCTATATATTCCATGAAAAAATAAGTGTTTCATAGATATTCACAACACTTATACTATTTATAAGAAATAAATTCCTATCAGGTGGGCCGTGTGCTTCTCTCTTATCTGCCACTTAAATGGCATAATAAAAATATTATAGTTCTCCGATAAACCCCTCCGAGCCACCTTACACTCTGAAGGTCTGAAGACCTCAGACGGCGTGCGGTTTTAGTCGGTTTGAATCCGACATAATCACCCCCGCTGGCCAGCGGAGGGGGCATCCGGGGGGATATCCACACGGATATAAAAAGATACTCAGTCTGTTTCCAATGCTCCCTTGGGGCTCGTAGGACTTAAAGAGTAATTTCCATCAAAGCGCTCTGGTTTAGAAACACTTTCCATTCTATTTATATTTAATTAAATTGGAATAATGTATTATTCCTGTAGGCAAAGCCGCAGAACATAACTCTAGGCTTAAATATTTTAATTATATTAATTAAATTAAAAATTATACGTACGGCATTGAAACCGTTAATGACAATCTCTGTAGTTTTTTTTTAATCAAAAGAATTAGAACATTTTCACGTATATTCCCGAATATTTACTTGTAATGAAACGTTCGAGTTTGACATAGTGGCTGCGTTCCTTTCCGACTAATATTACTGCTTTTCATTTTGATTTTTATTGGAAAATCTATATCTTTTTCCTGACAGTCGATTTCTTTGTAAGTTTATTTTTATAAATAGTTTAAATAACGCTATTTTATGAGGTAGTTTATGAGGCTATTCTATAATGTTGATTATTAATATTTGACAAGTCAAAAATTAACATTATTTTGTATATTTCTGTCTTTTTGAACTAGGTAATCTCTGGAACACTGGCTGATAGGTTATATTATAAGGCGTAACATAGGCTACTTTTATTTAAAAAAGCATCATTGTACCACGCTAAAAAATTGAAACCTTAAAATCTAAATCCATTCGAAGTCGCGGTACAGCTAGTTAAATAATTAAAAAACCATTTATATCCAATACCCAAAAATGCGACAAATTATGTATATATATTTTTGATATAATAAGTTAGTTATAAAAGTTTAATAAGTTGATTCAGCATCAATTTATTAAGTATTATAAGTATTAATATACTCAAATGAAAGGAATGTGGTGCTGCCATATCATCTTCAGAAAAAAAATGTTAAGTAATTTCAAGGCTGTCAGAACAATTTTGCTACCAATGCTGTCGGAGATTATATCTAAAGCACCTACGTACATTTCTTTTTATTTTTTATACTACGTTAGTATTTGGCAATGCTTCAGCACCTACTTTTGTAACATTAATTAAATGTAAAGATTTTACGTAGTTGCTTTTTTACCAAATAATAATTATTTGCATTGCACTATCGCATATGTAGTTATTATATGTTATTATAGTTATTTTCACGACTAATATGAAAGAATGGTTTTTACCAGTTCCAATGCGCTATACATAGCGCACTAAAAACCGCAAGAGACTACAGCCTCTTGATGTGAACTTTTCAAGTACACTACATAGCTGTTGTTATTTCCAAGGACCCCGAGTCAGGCGTGTATTTTATTTTATGTTTAAAACTTTCAAATTTGCATGTTACTTTTTTCTTGAACTATGTTTTTCGATCCCTGTTGTCTATGTTCCTGCTATCAAGTACATTTTCATGTGCTGTATGTTACTGCCAGATGGAAAACAACCCTATCCCTATGTTCCCTTGCTAAATACCCACAGGAATAGATGGTATAGTCCTTATATTGTACTTCACCAGAAACCAATTATACCATCGAATTTATATTCAAAATCAAATTCTTTATTTGAGGAAATGGCTACCCCATTTCCTCAAATAAAGAATTTGATTTGACATTACAAGATGTGACATTATTTTCGTTCAACATATTTACCATTTCATTTTATGGCATGCAAACATTAACATTAAACAATGTATTAGATTAAACCATTACAAAAAAATGTATTTAAATTGACCCATCTGAATTTAACTAAAATTATTATATATATTGAAATTATTAAATAATGTCATTATTTTGCTTAGTTAGAAATAGAAATAAAATTCAATTACATAATCGTTAATAAATTATTCATCAATTTTTTTTATAATGTGGGTTTAAATAGTTTATTTCTCATAAGAACCTAGATACAGTTCGCTTGAAATGAGATACAGAGTAATAGTTAATAGTATAAATATTATATATACCTCGGTGCACCAGAGGCGCACCAATATGTATTTTAAGTTTCTTTTTGAATATATTCGTACCATAACATTTCTTGACTTCATTTGGTAATCGATTGAACAGATGAACACCCTGAAACATTATAGTTCTTTTCCCGTAGCTAGTGCGTACTCTCGTTAGTTCAAGTTTATTACTGTTTCTTAAATTATGCGACATTGTTTTTTTTTTGTTTTTGTAAGTTAGTTTGAATTGATTTGGATGTTAGATTTTTTATAAATGTGCATGTGTTGTAAATATAAAGTTGTCTTAAGTTAAGTAGTTCTGTCTGTGTCTGTTTGTGTGTATAACGTTATTAAATATGTTTGGTAGGAGTAAGGTAGTAATGTTTAATTTATAGTTAAGATTCTTTAAACTAAATGATTCATTAATATTTTTATCAAAAACATACACTTCAAATATATAGATACACACGGGAGAGTCAATAGTGAGAGTTAGCGCAACAAAGGCTTACCCAGGAAGCTACATCGCAAATAGCGATACACACATTGTTTCTGAGCTATGAATGCTTTATATTTACCGATTTCCTCTAAAGTACTATGCCATATCTTAGAGTAGATACTACAAATGCATGATACGCCTTAGGTGATGTTTGTTTGCTGGATGTTTTTGTTAGTATCCACAAAGCATAGACAAACCTGTAAGTTTTACTCTGGACGTTGTGAGTGTGTGCCTTCCAGCTACATGTATCATCTATAGTTATACCCAGAAAGGAAATTCTGTTAGTTTCTAAAAGAGTTTCAACTCTGTAGTTTATATGTAGTTCCAATATTTTACCTCTTCTATTATGAAATTGTAAAATTGTATTTAGATTTATCAATATTGACACTCAAATTATTTTGATTTAACCAGTCTATCACTTTTCTAACAACACTATTTAGTAACTCATTGTAGTTCGATTCAGAGTTATTAGGTACTAGAATTGATATGTCGTCTGCATAGTGAATAAACTGGTATTCTATTATCAACGGGAGACGTTAATGTACTAGAGAAGAGAAACAGCAACGGTCCGAGTATGGTCCCCTGGGCTAAACCTACTCTACTATATCTCATATCAGATTTGAAGGTTACTTCTTCATTATTAGAGTTGAAGTACGTAATTTCAACATATTGCGTCGTATCAGCCAGATAGCTTTTAAGTCATTCTTGTGCAGAGCCACGTATACCATAGATATATCATTTCTCTATCAGTAGTTCATGTTTTACAAAATTAAATGCGCTACGCATATCAAAGCATATCGCCGTTATATGTTTTTATCCTTTCAATATTTCAGTATTTTGTTCGTGGGCTTGAATGTTGCTAACGTAGTAGATTTCCCATTAAGAAATCCATGTTGCTCTGGACATGTAATATTAAATTTACTCAAAAAGGACACTAATCTAGCATACACAATTTTTCGAATATTTTAGCTAACTTGGGAATTAAAGCAATTGGTATATAGTTGCTAATTACACTTTTTTGCGCAATGGCTTAGTTACAGTTGTTTTCAGCATGTTGGAAGATTTGCCTTGACTGAGCGGCAGGTTAATTATGTATGTTAGAATTGGAGCAATTGATTTAGTACATGCCGTTAGGATCTTCGTAGGTCCAAAAAGTAAAATACTTACTATAAAGTCAGAGTCTTAAATAAATAGTCTTCTATGTAAAATTATGTAATTATAATTGTAGATTATTTAATAGATAGTAAATATTAAGGACGGTGCAGTATATGTGTGAGTTCCGGTAGCAGACACAATCGAGCCTTCAAGGCCGTGCCATTCGCGCCTGCTGTTTTGTTACCTACCTGTCAATCTTGTTACACACTCGTACAAAACAACTTACACTGTGTTTGTAACAATATTATCAAGTAGTTTGTTTTATTGGTATATGGTCCAATAGCGATATAATGGAAGGAATATATGATGGATAAGATAATATGATGGAAGGAATATTCTGAAAGTCTATTTGAGAAAGAGGATGCAAGCCCAAGTCCCTCCCTGGGACGTGAATGAAGGTGTGTATATATGCTGCATGAAATCGGACAAGGCTGCAGGGGTGTGATAGGATTACGGTTGAGATGCTAAGAGGTGGACAAGGCGTGGTAGCGACTCAATTGTACATCCTTTTCAATTTTTGCTGGAGGAGTGGCAGTGTACCAGGTGACTGGTGCAAAGCCTTATCGTGCCGCTTTAAAACAAAAAAGGGTCACAGTAAGACTGCTAGAATTACCGAGGCATTAGCTTACTCAGCATCATCGGCAAATTGTATGCGAAAGTCTTGTTTAAAAGAGTGATTAATGAAACTGAAGAAAAGTTGTAGGATGTTTAAGCAGGATTAAGGATAGGAAGGGGATGTATAGATCAGCTTTTTTGCTTACGAAACATAGCCGAAAAATTATTGACTCAGAGGTAAAGGGTCTATCACACCTTTTTCGCTGCGTGGTAGATAAATACAAAAGCCCGCCATCTGCTTCTAGGCTTACTCACTTCACGAGCTTCTTCTACCGTCATCACTCAACCTTTTATACAAGCCCGCCGGTTTCGAGTGCTTTTGACCTGCCCTTTTTCAATACATCATCAAATTTATCAGTGTATGTTGTGTCGCATTTTTTACAGATAAGATTGTAAGAGAAACTATGAGAGTAAACGAGTTCGAATCTTTTCAATTTTCACGAATAAAAATAACTAAGAATGAGTTAAGCTGATAAAATAATATACCCTTGTGGGTTCCTTCAATTCGAACTGACAAACATTCAATACTCACTCTAATCATAGCACAGACCATATAATCTAATTCTAAATCAATTTTATATCTTTTAAGTATGTATATCCTTTTATTATATATAAACTATCGTATACTATAATAATATATTAAAATTAGAATGATAAACGGGATATTTACCATGTTTAGTATCTTTTTCGAGAAACCGATATTTCGGCACTGTTACAAGTACCATGATCATGATCCGTGATCATGGTACTTGTAACAGTGCCGAAATATCGGATTCTCGAAAAAGATACTAAACATGGTAAACATCCCGTTTATCATTCTAATTTTAATGTAAATGACCATGTCAATCTAAAATCATATATAATAATATATATATACCTAGTCCAGCCATAAGTTTTGTTACAAATGAAAATGCATTTTTTAGGTAGATTTCGATGGCAATCCCGCCGCCGGCAGCCCCCCCTTGCCGTCGTTGCAAGGGGACCTGGCTGCGTGGCGGCGGTGGTTGGGGAAATAGCGGTCGTGGCTGCTTACTTCACGCCGAGCCGAGACATAGCTGCTGACTCGTATGAGCAATGGCTCCGTCAGCTGGCAGTCGTCGTCAATGCCTGCCACCCCTGCCCGGTCCTTGTGCTCGGGGACTTCAACGCCTGGTCGTTGGCGTGGGGTTCCCGTCACGATAGGGGCCCGGCGGGGGATAGCGGCAGGGCACTGGAGGACTGGGCCGAAGGACTCGACCTAGACCTCCTAAATCGGGGAGCCGTGGACACGTTCGTGACCTCGAGGGCCAGATCAATCGTGGACATCTCGTTCGCGAGCCCCTCGTTGACGCGACGTGTTCACGGCTGGCATGTCGTTTTGGGGGAGGAGACAAGCTCGGATCACCGATATATTCGGTTTGACGTCTCCGCCCCCGCGAGCGATTCGCCGGCCACACCGGCTCCACCCGAGCCACGTTGGGCACTTAAGCGATTAGATCGGGAGCTCCTCCTGGAAGCCGCCATCGTACAGGCCTGGGCCTCTGCGCCGGGCAGGCCTGTCAACGTAGACGATGAGGCGGAGTGGTTCCGGGAGGCCATGACCCGTGTCTGCGACGCGGGGATGCCTAGGGCTCCGCCCTATAATCCGAGGGGTCAGGTCTACTGGTGGTCATCGGAGATCGCGAGGCTCAGACGGGCCTGCGTGATCACGCACCGCCGGTGGGCCCGATTCCGTAGGAGGCGTCGCCGCCCCGCAGATGCGGAGGCCCGAGAGGCGGAGTTGTACGAGGGATACAGGGAGGCCAGAGTTGCCCTCCGAGCAGAGATAAGGCGGGCCAAAAAGGAGGCCCGCTGCTAACTGCTGGAGACGCTGGAGCGGGACCCTTGGGGGCGGCTCTACTTTTTTTTTTTTTTTTTTTTTTTTATCGTGCGGAAATCCCTTCGGATACCCCCCCGCCGGCCAGCGGGGGCGGTTATGTCGGGCTTGCACCGACTGAAACCGCACGCCGTCTCGGCTCTTCAGACGCCGGGGTGTAAGGTTACCCATAGAGCATATCCCTCGCACCTCGACTGACCCTGGGCCATCTCACCACTAACAGCATCGCTCATCCTGTCTCCTCTGAAAGCAGAGGAGACAGGATGAGGATGAGGTATTGGCCGACGATCAATGCCAACCCTATGAAGGGGTGAAGGGGAAGCCATTGACCGCCGCCCAGGGTGTACCGGCCGCTCCGATTCCGTTCCCCCCGGACTGCAGCGGGATCGGAATCGGAGCGACACTCGAGGAGGTTACCCAACACACACCCCAATGGTAAGGGGAAAACTGCGCCCCAAGGCCCCGCCGTTGACCCAGTGTCTCCAGCCGGAGCTGCTCGGAGGAGTTGTTAGCTCCCTGTTCCCAGCGCGGGCGGTGGAACATGTTCCACCGCAGATGACTCCGCCTCGGTTGCCAATGGTGCCCGACGTGGATGACGACGACGTGCCCGAGGTCACTTGGGTAGAACTAGAGCTGGCGGTGAGAAGGCTGAGAGCCAAACGCACCGCCCCGGGACTCGACGGCATTCCAGGCCGAGCGTGGGTCCTAGCTCTAGTCGACGACGCTCTCGAGCCCCGACTGAGAGGGCTTCTCAGCGCATGTTTGGAGCGGGGCCAGTTTCCGAAATTGTGGAAGACGGGGAAACTGGTCCTCAACCGAAAGGACTCGCCGTCCGCCTACCGGCCTATAGTGTTGCTCGACGAGGTGTGCAAGCTCTTTGAAAGAGTAATTGCGAAGCGCCTCGTCGAGCACCTCTCAAGAGTGGGGCCGGACCTGGCGGATGGCCAATATGGCTTCCGCCAGAGGCGCTCCACCGTGGATGCAATCATGCGCGTGAGGGCTCTGGCGGAGGATGTAGTAGCCCGGGGTGAGGTGATGTTGGCGGTGTCCCTGGACATCGCCAACGCGTTCAACACCTTGCTCTGGAGTTGCATTAGGGAGGCGCTCGTGTATCACGAAGTGCCTCTCTACCTCTGCCGCATAGTCGGGGCGTATTTGACGGAGAGAACCGTCTTCTACCCAACCGTGACCGGTCTCGGCCGGCGTGAGATGTCGTGCGGTGTTCCGCAGGGATCGGTCCTGGGGCCGCTCCTGTGGAACATCGGATACGACTGGGTGCTTCGCGGTGAGCTCGCAGACGGTGCCGCCGTCACGTGTTACGCGGACGACACGCTCGTGACGGCGTGCGGAGCGACGTACCGCGAAGCGACCCTGAAGGCCACGACCGCGGTTGCCCAAGTCGTGGAGCGGATCCGGCGGCTGGGTCTCGAGGTGGCTCTGCATAAAACCGAGGCCCTGTTCTTTCATTTGCCTCGGAGCAAGCCACCTGAGGGATCCAGTCTCATCGTGGGAGGTAATCGCATCGGCATCAAGCCCCAAATGAAATATTTGGGGCTCGTGCTCGACGGCCGATGGGACTTCGGAGAGCACATCCGAAGTCTGGCCCCCAAACTGAAGGGCACAGCTCTCGCTCAGGCACGGCTGCTGCCCAACATGAAGGGGCCCGATGACTCCTACAGGAGACTCTACGCGGGGATCGTGCGGTCCATGGCCCTGTATGGGTGCCCAATATGGGCGGAGACCCTGAAGACCGGAAGTGTGCGGATGCTGCGCGCTCCGCAGCGAGTGATGGCCATCAGGGTCATCCGCGGGTACCGCACGATCTCCTTCGAGGCGGCGAGTCTCCTTGCCGGAACTCCGCCATGGGACCTGGAGGCGAGAGCCCTTTCGCAACTGTACCAGTGGCGAAAGGAGGCGCGGGAACAGGGACTGAACCCCGAGCATCGAGAAATCGAGGCCGTGCAGTCCCAGCTCCGCCAGGCCATCGTGGTGGAGTGGAAGGAACGACTTGGGCGACCAAGCGCAGGGCACGCCGCAATAGCGGCGGTAAGGCCCATCATGGAGGATTGGCTAGAGAGGCGACACGGAAGCCTCTCGTACCGACTGACGCAGGTGATCTCCGGGAAGGGGTGCATGCATCGGATCAGGAAGGAGCCAATGCCTGAGTGTCACCACTGTGACGCGAGCGAGGACTCAGGGCTGCACACGCTGGCGGACTGCCCGGCGTGGGAGGCGCCGAGGCGTGACCTCGTGGCAGCCATCGGGGTGGGAGTCCTCTCACTCGGCAGCATGATTGCGGCAATAGTGCGGAGCGCGAGCGCGTGGGCCGCCGCCACCTCCTTCTGCGAGCATGTGATGCTCGCGAAGGAGATGGCGGAGCGCGCCCGGGAGAGGTTCAGAACCCTCCCGGCCCGCCGAGCCCGCAACATGAGCGCGTCGCAGGCGACACAGGCGCCGGAGTTCGCTTAACGGCCTCCGTCCTCCATGAGCGTAGGCCTGGGGGTGGCAGGTGAGGCCGCCTGTCACCCCAGCAGAAGCAGGCCGGGACGGTGGGGCGACTAGCGCCCCTCCCCCAAACCGGGGCAAGACGGGGACACCGTGGTTCCCAAACCCAAGGGGGCCATCTCGAAACCGGAGATGGCCCAGGGTCAGTCGGGGTGCGAGGGATATGCTCTATGGGCAACCTTACACCCCGGCGTCTGCAGACCCGAGACGGCGTGCGGTTTTAGTCGGTTCAAGCCCGATATAACCGCCCCCGCTGGCCGGCGGGGGGGTATCCGAGGGGATTTCCGCACGAAAAAATAAAAAAGGTAGATTTCGATGAAATCGATCTACCTATTGGTTTCTTGACTACTGTCGAATTTAAAAAAAAAAATCTTCATAGGAGGTCTAGTTATGTTCCCCTGAGTCCGAAATGACCACTGGTCAAAAAGTTTATATATATATATATATATATGTATGTATGGTTCCACTTTACAAAATTTGCGGCACTCTCACGGTCGCATTTTTGCCCCGATCGCTTTCAAACTGCGGTCAAAAATTGCTTGGGTGTAAACTTAGTTTAAGTTCGTGAACGGGTGGAATCCGGCCTAAGGGGACGGTAGGGCCTCACTTTTTGTGAAATCAGTTTTTCCTCAAAATTTCACGTTCCATGAAAGATATTCGAACCGTTCTAATTTTATCCCATAGTATATATGAATCCCAACAACTTTTAATTACAAACCTATAAGATTAAAACTTTAACTAAAAGTGGAGGGGGGAAAAACCAAAATTTTTCGGGAAAAAAATCATAACTTCTAACCGGTGAACATTCTTGACGTCGGAAACATTTTTAATCGATAGGCCATTTTTAACTCTAAAATAAATGTCTGAAAAGTTTTTCGCTAAAAGTTACCGTTTTCGAGAAAAAAAAATTAAACTGTTTAAAGTCCGTAGTTCTCTATATAAAATAATACCTGTGCGTTCCCCCTGCGGGAACGGATTTTTTTAAATGAAGTAATGTAATATTATTAAAATTTATACCTACATATTTATTAAAGTTTTATTCGAAATGGCCACCTTTGGCTTTTATACAGGCCTTTAATCTGTTTGGCTACGAATCTATGGATTTACGCACTGTTTCCAAGGGAAACTTTGCCACTCTTGCTCCAAAATTTTTTAAGAGACTCCATGGCGCCGTGTCATTTAGAGCAGGCCATGTCCTCTAAAACTGACCATAATTTTGTTGAGGTCTGGGCTAGATGAGGGCCAGTCTTCAGCTCTTATAAAGTCCGGAACCTAGACAGGATTGGGTAGTTCATGTCTTATGACCAGGAGCAAAGTCCTGCTGGAAAGTCCACGGTATATTTTTAAAAAGTGTATTGCTGAGAGGTTTCACAATATGATCCAAGACAGTATCTTGATACACTTTGGCTGAAGTTTTCACTCCTTTTTCACAAAAATGTAGCTTTGTGACTCCCTGATAAGACACGCCTCAGCAAACCATCTCTGACGCAGGATGATGACCACGTTGTACCTTTCCGACCACTTGAGCAGCTTCTAGAACTTTGAGCGTACACTTTATCATTTTGCTTATTGTAGTGTTCTTCAATCGTGAAAATTTTTTCATCGGTAAAGAGGATATTTCTGTGCCTTTCACCTGCGTATCGCGACAGAACGCGCTTTGATCGATCCACTCTCTTTAATCGTAAAGATTGATTAAGGGCATATCCTGTATTTCGACAATAAGCACCGAGCTTCAGGTGTTGTTTTATAATACGTGACAGAGTCCTAGCGGGAATCTTCATTTCTCGCGATAAGATTTTTTGCTTCTATAAAGGGTTTCAACGAATTCTGGCTTTAACAGCATTAATAGCCTTTGTAGTACTAACAGCACGCGGCCGCCCCGATCTTTTCTGGTCTTCGACAGACAAAGTGTGGTTGTATCTTTTGATAGTACAATATACGAAGATACGGCTGATACCAATATGTCTGGAATATGACCGACGGCTCCATGCCCACTTTGTACAAGGCGATCACTGCGATCCTATTTTCTTTAACACCCCATTCCATATTGTAATTCGATAATGAACACGAAAAAATATGTGAAATGGCGCGAAATCGAAAGAAGTTTTAAAAATAATATACGTGTTCCAAATTCAAAATAATTAAAAAGTTGAAAAAGAAAGAAAAGTTTTGATGTATGTAACAGTATTTATGACCAGACTAGTTATATAGAAAAAAAAGATAATTATCGCTCGCTTAGTATTGTGCCCGGTAGATGGCAATAGGCTCGCCCCCTACTACATTGGGACCTAAACATAACTGGCGAATCGTGGGTTTGTAATACACCTCAGCCTACCCCTTCGGGGATACAGGCGTGAAGTTATGTTCATTTATTCCTAGCAAAAAGAAGGTATACGAATTATCATGTTTCTATCTTCAAAAATGACGAACTTCGCATATAAACTTTCAACCCTTATTTCACCCTCTTAGCGTTAAGATTTTGAAAACGCTGATGCATGTGTTCATTCATTTCTAACCAAAAGCAGATGGTGTTGATTTATAACTACGCGTACGGTTTTCTTTATGGTATGCGGATACTGGATACCATATAAACATTCGCAAGTTTAAAAGTATCTATCAGTAACGTACTGCTAATTTTATTTCTATCTAGAAGAAGCTCATGCACGTAGAATATCATACTATACAGAATTATACTGTAGCTGGAAATTAAATATACTGTTTTATATACTGGTTTTTAGGTCACAAAATAGTTGAAAGATACAAGAAACTTCGAAGCGCAGTGTAGTGATATTAGAGCAGTACTTTTATATAAGGACATAGCTAAGCGATAGCGATGCACAAAATATAAGGTGTACTGCTATAATCTTGGTTGCATTCGAAGTTTTTACCTCGGAATCCGGGGACCGGTGATCGATGTTATATTTGGCTATTACGGAAGCGACTGTACCCGGTTAGCAGGTGAGGTTGTCTTGCCGCCATTAACCCTGCATACTGCTAGATGATAGCACAGTTTGTATAACAGTTTCATCAGTTATTGTTGCCGCTTACGGCTTCCGACTACGAACGCCAAAGAGTATCAGTACTGCATGACGGCCAAATAAGGGAAGAGGACCGACCACGTTGAATCTACTTGAATTTTGAACCTAGAAAATGAAAAGTTTAGTAGGTAATTCAAAAGCCCTAGAAGTTCGATTACTGACGTTGCAATATATTTCAGACTTCGAGGAACTTGTAAGTTTTGCAAAGCCTAAGAATGATTGAATGATTATGATAAAACAAGAGCCTAGAGGTATCTGATTTGGAACTAGACATCCAAATCAGAAACTTGTCTTTGAACTAAAGCCAATAAGGAACTTAAGTAATTTTGTTTAATATACAGATCCTACAATCTAACACACACACTGTGCGGAATAGCCAGACAGTTCAAGTAAGTCAGCCAACTGAATACTAGATGTGTTAGAAATTAGCACAAAGAAAGTATAGCGGGTCGGTACTAATATTGAGTTGTATGCACTCGGCATCGAGGTTAGGAAACGACTCGTTTGACCTCTGCGCGGACGCTTGTCGCCGGCGACCACATTACGCCCTACGGCGGTGTCGATAAATTTATTGATAAATTTATTTCGACAAACAAGTAGTCACTTGGGGTAATAATATTGTTGAGCTCCTTATTGACGTAAATAAAGAGCAATGAGTAATGTATTTGGTTGTAATATACGTAAATGGTAATATTGAATTATTATTACAGTTTATTTAAGAAAATAATGCATATTAAGAATCTAATCATGATAACATAATGATTCCGTGGCTGTATTCCCATTGGCTGCTGGTGGCATTAGTGGAGTGGAGCTACACTCTTCATTTGAACGCCAAATTTTGCAATGAATTTTGAACGGCAATACAGTTACGGAAACATTATGTTATTATGGTTAAATACTTACTGATATTAATGCTCTACCTATCTCGTGCGTTATATTAGTGTTGATCCCGGTTACGTCCGAGGCTTTCACCTCGGAGCCCCGGGTCCGCATGTTTTAAGATTTCGCTAAGTCGATCAATATTATTGGGAGCATGGCCCAACTCACCTGAGGAATACTTGATAACGTAATTTAGTTCAACATGCTAGCGGTTCCTGTTATTGGTTGGTATGGTGAAATTCGTGAATTTTATTATCGAAGAGACACAAGTTGTAATTTGCATACTTGCATTTTACCCAGGGGTCCGCTTTCCTACAACTCTATTATTCGGTTTACTTTAAATTTAATGAGAACAACTGCCGCCTTATCTCCCAACCCCGAAAGGAAAGCCTACACCAGAGCCTGTACCTAACTGCTGACTGATATACGAGACTCTGTAGCTTTGCAGGCAAGGTTGGCTTGGTCCCAAAGATGCTGGTGGAGCCCCATACATCCATCGTATCTAATATTTATATTATTTGAGTTCAATACCAAAGGCATCTGAAGTAAATAAAACAAAGTAAAAAGCTAAATATATGTTACGAGTCAGGGTAACGTGAGCGGCGTAAAAACGTAAAAATCAAAGCAGTCAATCAAAATCAATCACGTAGTTTAAAGAATTTCGAATTCACCCTGTATATGTTGCAAAAAGTAGGTTATTGGCACTTTTAGCACAGTGAAAGCATCGAGATAAGTATGTACGTCGAACACCTTGTATCAATTAGCTATATTAAATCTGGTTAAAGCCACCACTGAGCGGAATTGTTCGACAGGTGCAAGACAGACATGAAATGAGATAATATTTTTTTTTATAAATTATCAAAACAAAACTTACTTATTTACAAAACCATTTTATTCGGATATAAATCAAATTTAAGGATAGCACTAATGATAGTATTCGTTTTAAGTATTATACAATTTTGAAGCAACATCTTCTCAACGAAACAAACTCGTGAATGTAACATTAATAAAATTACACAAGTTGCTCTTTTTAATAAAGTTATTGGATCAGATTAATATTACTGTTAAATTCAAGACAGTGAAATTTATTGATTTGAATTTGTTGTATAGATATAGGCTGGTCTTCAGATACAAAACTTCACCCTCTCAAGACATAGTTAAGGTTCCGTTGCCGTAAGGTTTCTAGGACCCAAAACTTATACGCCTGACTTACGAAAACTTATAAATTAAATCTAACCGAAATCGCAATCAACTCTTCTGAAGGTTTACCTCACGAAAACGTAAGGTTAGTTAGGTTTGTTTTCACCGACAATACTGAATACTTTGGTTTACGTTTTTCTTTCTAATTGCATTGAAATCACGCGTTTTATAAACGTGGCGTTACCGAATCATGCCCCTGGTCAGAAAAAGGATTGCATATAATATGTATATATATTATGTATAAAGAGTTTTATTTCTCAGTAATTTTATGAAGGTGAAAGTTTCAAAAACTTTGTAGTTGTAGGGTAGGAGCAATATGCTTATGCCGCTGCAACTTGGGTCTGGTTTTAATTAAGTTATTCCGAGTAAATGAAAAATAAGTTTTAAGTTGACATAATTATGTTATAATAATATAATTTATTTTTTCAAGTAACTTGACTCATTGTGTTAGTTGTGTTAGTAACAATAATGGCTTATAAACTACGTTAGTGCTAATTGTTATTTAGTATGACATAATACAGTGCTCAGCGCAGCAATGTGACAGGCGCAGCTGAAACCTTGGTGCAGTGTGACATGTAGCAGCAATCCAGCCTGCTCCCTATCATGCTCAGGATGCTGTTGGCACTGGCGCGCACTCTGCGGACTAATGAGGAGCAACGCTTCCGCATCACTGTATAGAAGCAGTCTACGCGTGCCTCGGCAAACATACCCGATGCGCTGCAGAAGCTCGGCAGCGCCATCAGCACCCTGAACGCATTATTATACTGGACACGAAGGGCACTGTATGCCTTTTGAGTAAAATGAGCCCACAGGCTGCAGGTGTAGAATGTAGTGCAGTAAGCTCGAAACAGAGTAATCTTGGTCTCTTTCGAGGCACGCATGAACCTGCGGGCGATCATATTAGCTCTGACAGACAGCGCCCTCCGCTCCCTTTCTATGTCATCATCGTCTCTGAGGCCGTCAGTCAATACATGGCCTAGATATTTAAATTGCTGTACTCTCAACAGCGGTACATTATTTATTTTCACCGTCGGCACAGTTTCCGGGTATTTACTCCCAGCCTTAAAGACCACTATTACACTCTTCTTAACATAACATAACATAACTTCACGCCTGTATCCCCGAAGGGGTAGGCAGAGGTGTATTACACCCACGTTTCGCCAGTTATGTTTAGGTCCCAATGTAATAGGGGGCGAGCCTATTGCCATCTACCGGGCACATTACTAAGCGAGCGATAATCAACATTATTAATACACACATAACTTCGAAAAGTCAGAGGTGTGTACCCGGGGCGACTGGGGATCGAACTCGAGGCCTCTCTTAACATTATATAATAAGCCGTGTGACTCGGCATACTCCTCACAAGCACTTACGAGTCTCCTAAGACCACAGGCTGACGCACTCAGCAGCACCATGTCATCTGCGTAACTAACATTGTTTACGCAGACGCCATCAATATGACATCCGACACGCATGCTATTCAGTGTAGTAATTAATTGGTTGACATACAGGTTAAACAGTGTAGGCGAGCTCAAACCCCCCTGTCTCACTCCACACTCCAAACCATAGCTTTCGGAAAAAGCGCCAGCCCACTTACCATATGAACTTACCAATCGACTATAAAAATCATAATGTTTGTTTCAGCCTGTTCGCTGATTGTTAGATGTAATATTTTTATCTTCATAAGCAATAAGACGTCATTAGCGAGTGTTTCGGTTGCTTCTGAATCTTCAACCTCAGACCCCAGGGATAACTTTCCTACGTTTTGTTCTCCATTTTGCACAATATTCCGCGTCCCCGACAGTAAAAGCATTGGCACGCATGCCATCCCCTTACGACGCAACAAGTAATTATTTACACATATATAATTACTTGTCCCGACTGACTAACAAACTGACTGATAAACAGATTAACTGACAGACTGACTGATAGACGGATTGCCTGACTGACTGATTCATCAAAGCAGAGCCTAAACCGCTGGACCTACAAACTTGAAATTTTGGCGGTAGATGCCTTATATGTTGTAGGCATCCCCTAAGAATGGATTTTTGGAAATTTCACTTCGAAGGTGGTAAAATAAGGGATGGATGTTTGTATGAAATTCCTTCATTTTCAAAGTTAGAAATCAACACCATCTGCTTTTGGTTAGAAATGAAAGAACAGATGCATCAGCGTTTTTCAAAATCTTACCCCTAAGAGGGTGAAATACTGGATGAAAGTTTATATGGCAAGTTCGTCATTTTTAGGGTTCCGTTGCCAAATGACAAAATACCCCCTAACCCTTATAGATTCGTCATGTCGGTCTGTCTGTCCGTCCGTATGCCACAGCCAAAATAAAAAAAAACTATAAATTTTGGGGTTCCCGATACTTAGAACTGAAACTCAAAAAGATTTTTTTCATCAAACCCATACGTGTGGGATGTATCTATGGATAGGTCTTCAAAAATGATATTCAGTTTTCTAACATATATTTTTTTCTAAACTGAATACTTCGCGCGAGAGACACTTCCAAAGTGGTAAAATGTGTCCCCTCCCCTCACCCTGTAACTTCTAAAATAAGAGAAGGATAAACCTAAAAAAAATATATGATGTACATTACTATGTAAACTTCCACCGAAAATTGGTTTGAACGAGATCTAGTAAGTAGTTCTTTTTAATACGTCATAAATCGTAAACCGCAATTTACCTTTCATTCAATCAACTCAAATAAAAAATAATAAAAAATATTATTATGTTACTTGCTGCTACGGAACCCTTCATGTGCGAGCCCGACTCTCACTTGGCCGCTTTTTTTCATAAGGTTTTAAACACGTATTATTTACTAGTTTTGAGTATCAACAGGTATCACTATTTCTTACTTTTCTAGTCTTAAAAATGGATCAAAAATGACTACATAGGTTTTCTAAAACAAAGTCCTCCGCCACGTCTATTCGTCTGTCTTTCTGTCTGTTCACGATAAACTCAAAAACTACTATACCGATTTTCATGCTGATTTCACTAATCTATAGAGTGGATCTCGGGAAGGTGTTAGTATATAATTTGTCAAGTTTTCGTATACATTGGCTAAAATATACTGATATTTGATGGTGTCGGAAAAATAAGCCGTCTGGGAGCTTTCAACAAAAACGCTGCCTAAACCTTTTAAATATAACAAAATGATTTATGTTGGAATTGTGTATCTTATATAGGTTGCGATGGTGGAATAGGGTCCCAAGGGTAGCGGCAACGGGATCAGAATTCCGCGTAGGTGAAGCCGCTGACAACAGCTAGTATTAGATAATAAAAACATTGGAAAGAAAAGAACATCGGCTCTCTATAGGTGGGAAGATATTTGATCCTCACGAACAAGTCGAGGTCACCAACGCTGACGAACAGCGCTGGTTTTTTGGTTCTTCGGCAACACAGGCAGACGTGAAGAAATACTGTGCAGTTTTAGTTGATTTGAGTCCGACATCGTTAGTTCTAATAAGGTAAAGCTCGAATGGATATCCGCACGTAAAAAAAATAAATAGTTCCGTAACATGATCAAATTACATGACCTTTACAGAAATAATCTTATATATACTACTACAAATATGAATATGAATACTACTATAATTTAATTTAATGGGAATTAACGCGATCATTTATAGGTATCCATACATACCTTTGGATTGCCTGACGTTTCGACCAGGTTACACTGGGCGTGGTCAAAGGCTGATGAGGAGTATGATCGCGTTAATTCCCGTTAAATTAAATTATTGTATATTATGGAACGCGAAAGTTTAAAAATTAATATGAATACTACTATAATTATCTTAGGTATCTTCTTTATACAGAATGCCGAAACCTTGTACCTACTCTTCTAATAGTGGTAAACAGTAAATTGTTACATAGTAGGTACACAGTTAAAGATTTAAGGGAATGATAAACATTCTGATTAGATTCGAAGACATTCCATACAACATTCGTAGACAGCAAATGGTTCAGAACTGAGGCGCTAAATATATGGAATGCGCTGCTTCAATAAAAGATATAAAAGTTAAATAGACTAATTGACTAACTAGATAAGATATAATGTGCGTAAGTAGTAAGCTGGTATTGAAATAAGAAGAATCAAACCCGATTCACTAATAAATCCCGGCGGCGCAAGTAATACAAACAAACATCACATTCTGACTATAAGTGGGTCGTGACAATATGATTTTGAATGTCTGATGTTACCATTCGCGGCGCGTCATTAGCGATCATTCGTACATTGCGACCAGACATGATTGATGACTTTGATGAGTATCGATTGTAATAATATCACAATCATTTGCAATAGAATACAATTATTGTTTTGTTGTTATATGAACATTTAATAAGCGCAAGCGAAGCGTAACAGACAGCCTCTTACAAAATCCTTTGTATGCACTTGCTAACATTAAGGCATTGCTTTAAGAATATTTAGATATAATTAGACTTTACTTAGTATATTTAGATATAATTAGATTTATTTACATTTATTTTTAAATAGAAATATAAATAGCTAAGTTTGTTTGGGCACGTAGAATCAATGAGTACCTGAGCGAATGTCAAAAGCACTGGAAATCGGCGGGCTTGCATGAATGGTTTACTGACAGTATAAGAAGCTCGTGAAGTGTGTAAAGGTCAGAAACAAAAGGTGAGCCGTTATCTGTGCCTAACCCAGAGACAAAAATAGTTCTATACTTATAATATTCTAGTACATTGTACAGTATGCTATGTAGGCTCAAAGTACAGTATAAAATAAGCATAGTAAACTAGATTATAACACCAGACGGCAAAATACCTCCATCCTAAGAAAATCGCAGTTAGTTGTGTTTCTGTTTACAAGGAAGGTCAGCAGAGCTCAGTTACATGTGAGTGACATCTCTAGTATTGCAAGTTATTAAAAGCTTCGGCAACCACTTACCATGCGGTGGGTCATGTGCTGCTTTTCCATTTTAAAGTATAAAGAAGTCGGTTGAAATAGCAACAGTTAGTCTTTAGTAATCATTTCAATTTAAAATATACATTACGTCTTGCTTTACGAGAATACTGAAGAATAAATAGTAAGAGTAGTTATAATAATTGCCAACGTTCGTGTCTTACATAATAATATGTTTATATATATTGTTAGAGACTAAAAAGCAACGCAATTAGGCTTATAATGACGGCTTGTTCGCAGCATGGGTCTTATTAAGTGGATAATTTAACTACAATGTGAACTTAATACGTGACAAGTAAGAGGGTCAATAAGCAGCTACGCACATTATAAGTAATATACGTACATTATAATATAATATTGAATCGGTGTTATAATTTCACAAAACGTTACGTGCAGTGTTGTGACATTAGCTGGTAACGATTCAATTCACTTTAAATGGAAGTAAGGCCACTTGTTAGCGGGGTTTGCGGTATATCATGACGCTGGCGCATAGCGTCTGAACGCGTACAATGACTCGGCTTTAATTAATTCCATACATGGCGGACGTTCGCGTTATGGAGCATTACAGTGGAATGGTTCTTATCAAAAGACATTACTAAATGAAGTTAATTTTAGATCGGCGACGGCGCGACCGGCTCGTTGACCTATCAACTTGCAATCGCTACTTTCAGACGCAACATTCAATTTCGATGTAATTCAGTTAAACTCAATTACAGCTACTGATGGCATCTTTTCCTTATTTGTCTGAAAAATGGTGTAACATTGAAGTAATGAAGCACTCGTTAGCGTCTCGTAGGAAAATACTTCATAACTTGTGAGCGGTGCAGTCGTATAAAAACGTGACAAAGTTTGAATTTGTAAGCGCGGCAGGCCGTGCCGCAAACTCTCTCTAGATGTAATATCAATTTGTTCGATGGCCTTGGCATAAAAACATTTTAGAGTTTCTCTGAATGAAATGGGGGCAAAACAGGTCGATTGAGTATAAGATGAAAGCAAGAGTCGTTCGGCACATCCTAGACTCATCTTTTGTGTAACTTGTGGTAGGTTTATTTTACTTCTCGTTGCGTTTATCTTAAACATAACTGGTAGCATTTTCCTACGAAGTTATGATTGGGTATGATTGGTATGACGCCCGCAAGTTATTGCCAAATGGTGGTTTCAGCAGATTCGAATATTATGCTCTACAAATTATTATCATCTGTGTAAACATAAGTTGTGTAAGTACCATTTTTTTTTGTGCGGAAATCCCTTCGGATACCCCTCCGCCAGCCATATTGGAGTTTAGTTAGTTCTAACAAAGTACACCAAGGCAATGTGACATTTTTTCATTGTCACGAATATTGTGCTGTTACTAGCTCTGAAATGCGATCTATGAAAGTGTTCACTTGTAAATACTGTTCACAGTTAAATCATTCATTATTGACCTGTGAATATGGCTTTCGCGGAGTATAACACATTTTTGGATTTGGAATTTTTATTTGTAGCGACAAACTTGTACGCTGTTTTTAGTTTTGGCAAACTCCTACCAGCTACTACCGTGTTATAATATTATACGTGTTGAGACAGGACTTTAGACTTTAAATTACTGCGATTGTGTAGGGGTCCTAGGAGACCTTAGGAGTGACTTGAATAATTTATTCTATTAGCTATATCTGAATTGAGTAAATTTTGTAACGTCAGCAGCGCTTCTACTAGGCTTATTAGAATAGTCGTACCTGCGTTGAAGTTGCAAATTTTTCACATCTCTATATTTGTTTACATTAGTAAATGATTGATTTGTCAATATAACACGCTAAAACAAATGGGTGGATACCTATTTGCTTACTAGTTGACATAAGATTGACGCAATTTACGAGCGTCTTCTGGCCAGAATCAAAATTTTATTAAAATTAAAATCTCTGTATAGGTACATACTTACTACAAGGCTCAACATAGCCGGAACTAAAAAAAATACCACAAAGTTGCGATCAAATGTCCATAACCCCTATTTATCGACTGATAGCTTTATTTTACAAAAAATATCACATAATTCATAATGTACTTCTATAAAAATATAAGTATGGTATACTAATTTGTAATGTTACAAAAATATTTTTTATAATTTGTTTTTATTATTAGATAATATATGTTTATTGTTTATATTCCAGCGTTATGCACATATATGGATGGAAGCGCGGCGGGCGGCGGTGGCACCGTGTTTTAGTTTAAATGTTACAGTTTTACATGCTTGAGATGTGTAAGAGCTGTAAAAATCTCTATCTTTTTGCTTTTGACATTCGAATCTTTGAGTTAGATGACAAAGTTATTGATGCACTGAATCAATAACTTTGTCATCTAACTTAAAGTTTTTCTTCTTAATATTATTTAGTAAAATCAACGAAAAAGTTGATTAACACTATAATAATTACAAACCGTTTTTACGTAGGAACTTATGTAGGTACCAATAATGGATGTACAAGTAGTTTTATAATCCCCAGAAGACAAAGTTAGTATCTTTCATGTTTTGTGTATTATTTTATGGAAGGTTTAAGAGCTAAGGTGAACAATAAATTAGAATTTGCTAAGCTACTTTTATCGTTGACTATACATACAAGTCCAGGAATAATGTCACCCCAACCATATTAATGGTTTAATTATTTGCAACTATTTATTTAATGCGTAATATATTAGAATGGACAGTAAAAAAAACAATATGACAATTTTATAATGTTATTCACCAGCTTTTTTGTATGGATTTGATAATGATTGCTTACCTCAATATCGGAACAAAAAGCGCAATGAGGCCGTGTCGGCTAGTCGATGGCAACTCGTGCGCCCGCCTGCATTGTGCGGTATCGCTTTCATCTCATAGCACTCGAATATGACACCGATACACCCGGCGATTCATGTCCTGGAACAAATATACAAGATAAATAAATGTGTCCCCATAATCATCGTGATATGTGTTAAAATATTATAAGTATTCCTTATAAACAAACAACAACTTAGTAGACAATAAATTACAAAAGGCTGGGATTACCTTCTATCAGTGCAGAAGAATGATTGGTAAAAAATGGGGGCTATCACCGAAAATCATCCTATGGCTTTACGAAACAGTAATCCGCCCCATGATAGCGTATGGTGCTATCGTCTGGTGGCCAAGGACCGAAAACAGCACAGTAGCGGCTAAACTACAACGGACCCAAAGACTAGCCTGCATGGCAACCACTGGATGCATGAAATCTACCCCCACCGCGGCAATGGAAGCCATGCTCGGACTCCCACCCTTGGATCTGTTCATCCGCCAAAAAGCAACAGCTGCGGCTATACGCCTAAGGGCACTCAACTTATGGAGCGAGAGAAACACGCGACACACCTCACTGCTCACAGATCTCATAAAGGAGATACCCATGATAGGAGCAATGAATGATCGTGTGCCCAAACAACACGTATTCGACAAAAAATACAAGATCCAACTTCATGAGGACCACCGCTGTGAGGCTTTATGCCCAACGGAACTACGCATCTTCACAGATGGATCAAAGACTGGTACAGGCACCGGGGCCGGCGTTTTCTCGGAGGACCTTAATATATCCATTTCAACACCGCTGGGGACCCACAACACAGTATTTCAAGCTGAATGCATGGGGATTACCCTGGCAGCTTCAGCGGTAATGGCCAGGAGAGTGGAAGGCCACTCAATACGCATACTCTCCGACAGCATGGCCGTGCTGCAAGCTTTAAACAGCCACACTATAAACTCGGGACTAATACTGGAGTGCCATCGTAAACTGAACCAAATAGGCCATTTCAATAACATAACCTTGCAATGGATTAAGGGCCACAGCGGCTCGCGCGGCAATGATGCAGCGGATGAGCTTGCCAGGAGAGGATCTGACATGGTGGTAATGGGACCTGAGCCCATAATACCGATCCCCTTTGCATACCTACGAACCATGGTAAACAAACGAACGAGAGATCAACACAACAGCTATTGGATAAATCTGGAAGTTTGCAGACAGGCGAGGGAAGCACTCCCCGTGCTTGAAAATAGACTGACCAGGCGTCTTCGACAACTGACCAAACAGCAACTGCGCACGGCCACAGCTGCCATCACGGAGCACGGCTCCTTCAATAAACACCTTTATATTTTAGGAATCACCGACAGCCCTCTCTGCAGAGCCTGCATGAAAGAGGAAGAAACAGCGGCACACGTGCTCCTACACTGCCCTGTAACCGCCAAATACAAGGTAAAGTACTTCGGAAATACAGGTACGCTCCGGGAGATCGCCAGCAGCGTGAATAGCCTGCTGGCGTTCTTCAATGAGTTGGGGTGGATCGAGTGAAATGCCCACCCTCACGCAAAAACCGCGCCTTGTCGTGGAGTTGCGGATACCAGCTCGCGAAACCATACCATACCATTTCTTATAAAGAAAAAAATTGCAGTAAGATATCGATAATAAATCATCTTTTTTGCATACTAGTAGGTATCTATCTGTGTCGGTCCTTTAAGCGGGGCGTGAAAAAACATCCGATGAGGCCGCCAAGCTGCGGTCGACCATTGTACCATCGGTGTCTGAAATGATGACGCCCATTCCTGAGACTACCTTAAGCTTACGATCGGGCGAGGTGAAGTCATATTGACGTGAACATTATAAAAAAAAAATGAAATTGAATCTCGTAGTAGGTACAATATAGTCAATATTGCAAATGTCTCCCTTAAAACCAATCACCTTAGCTGACCTTACACAAAATCATAAACTAAAAGTTAAAAAAAGACAACACATTAAAACTGTCATTTGAAAAATATAAAAGTACTTTCATTCCAATTTTATTTATTGATTTAATTCAATGCTATTGCAATTCGTTTGTTAATCTTATAGTGTTTTAGCAATTTTGGAGGGCGAAGGTACTTACTGCTGGAGTCAATTAAATTCATAACATAAGCTATAAATTCATAACATAAGCTAAAATCTATTCAGTTACACTCGTACTATATTGAGTAGATATGTACAACTATGAGAATTTTAGAGTACATGACAATTTTAAAGCGTGAATGCTCTTCAAACTTTTTCCTGTAAATTTTAATTGGAAAAGTTTTACATTAGGGTCAATATTCAACCAAAGTAATTAAAACTGTCATTCTTAGAAATTGCACAGCACGTTGAAAATGAATTCACGAAATATCAGGAAAGCCAATCTTTGCGTGTTTTTGTTCTGTACCTCTACCGTTTAGTGGAAATTTTAGTCTCTACCTTTGTAAAGACTAAAATATCTAGTTAGAGAGAGAACTCTTTATTTTGTTTTCCCTGGATTCACCATGGGTTTCGGGTCCAATATGGTAAATAGAGTAAACACATTTGCTACGGTGACTAGGACTTGCGACGTTACCCATATCACAGCTAATATTATAAATGCAAATGGTTCGAACGGATCTGGGTGAAATTTAGTACATAGATAGATTATATTCTGGAATAGCACATAAGTTACTTTTTATCCTGGTAAAAGTTCCTGTGAGTCGTTCCTTTGGGACAATGTTAGTATTTCACGCAGGCCGAACCGCAGCCACAAATTTAATTTAAAGCTGCAAGGTCGAAATAATTTCAGATTTAGTTTGTCAATTATAAACCTACGCTATGGGAAACCATTATATTCGTCGATGTCAAGGTTATTAGGTAGTAAATCTATCTTCTTTAGTCATTGATTCGAACGGAAAACAATAGAACTAATAGAGAAAGTTCGTTGTAATTGTCCAATTTCTAAAAATGTTCGATACAGTTCTTTGATAATGCGTTGTTAATAAAACCATGTATCATTATACGTTGCTCGGTAAATATATTTACGAAAGATAAACTAAGCACCATATTATACTGATACCAAACAAGTTTTTTTAAATAAGCAAAAGTTGTTGATATCATCTCGTTTATAGTTCACCGTCACTCTCCTACTAGGGTCTGTTACAGTTTTCCAGTTCTTAGAGTATTTTATTTAATACCAGATATTGTACCATATCATACGAACATTTGTGGCATTCATTAAGGGTAATTGGAACCCTAGCTACAGACCTTCGATATTGCCAGTTGTTGCAGGGTTGTGGAGGTCAGATGGCAGTCGCTTCTCGGAAAATATCGAAATTCGGCCGTTTCGTAGTTGGACTGGATTCTGACCCCAACTTAGTTGAGAAAGGGCTCGGAGAATGATGAGTAAGATTAAATGTCTTAAGTTCGCAAGAAATATGTAAAATAGAAAAGTAGAACTTTTACAAAATATTAACTGCACCTACTTCAACTGTGTTAATCCATAGTTAGCTAATTACTTGTTGATCAACAAGTTTAACATAAATATTAAAGAGGAATGCGCTAAGCAATTACTAAGTTTGACCAAGATCCGCCGATATTTATAAACCATGACGAGACCGATCAGTTTCCTTTTAATTACAGAAGTTATCGACAGTGGTACCTATGAAAGCATTCGTAATTTTACTCAGTATTCGGTAAACGGAAGGTAGGATGTCCCCCAGGACGTACGACCTGAAAAAGGTAGCTGGGATAGACTGGATGCGCAAGGCGCAGGATCGGGTGCTATGGCGTAAAATGGGAGAGGCCTATGTCCAGCAGTGGACTGCAATAGGCTAATTGATTGATTGATTAGAGCTGTTTAAAGTAACAAGGTTTTATAATTCCATTGCTTAGCACATGGCATCCACCTAAGTACGATTTCTCATCCAAAAGATTAAGAGTACCCGGTGTTTGTTTTGGCATACAGGGAAGAAGAGAGAGCGTCCCCTCCGGTTAAGACTGGCTTGCTTCGGTTTTGTGAACAGCGCATATATACAATTTGAATGCTTGATATCTTTTTGGAATAGCTAGAATCGAAGCTATAGTTTTAGTATATTAAAAACGCAAACGATTGTACTTATATAGAGGTATCAAACTGTCAGTCCGATGTACGATAGAGAAATCACTTACAAAACCGAAACAAGTCAGTCTTAGTCGGACATTCACTTTTCTTCCAGCCTTACTAAATCAAAAGCTAGGTACTCTACTTTTGGTGGTGGCGTGTGCGTTGACTGGACCCTTTCCTTTGAGATAGTAAGGGATTCCATAACGGACTCATGCGTCATGCTTGTGAATGAATGCTGTTTGTGGTGACTGGTTGAACTTGATATATTGATCTTATAGATTGAATGAATATTGTTTCACTAATCTATCTACCCATCTGTTCTAATATTAGAAACATTTGTTTGTTTGTAATCTAATGAAACTACTAAACCGATTTCAAAAAGTCTTTCACCATTAGAATATTACATTATCCCTAAGTAACAAGGGTTACTTTTTATCCCGATATTACTATAGAATTAGAACTCCACGCGGGCGTTGCCGCAGGCAACAGCTAGTATTAACTAATGTAATATTAGTCCACTATAGATATAATTTTCTACGTTTCACAATTATATTATTATATACTTTAATACCACGAATTAGGAGCATTACTTTCGCTTTTATCAGTGTATTTCCTGTGGCTCTATTGTTTGTCTTCTTCTTTTTTGTAAGGAGGAATAAAATATTTATTATTCATTATTATACTGTTTGTTGCAACACCCAAATGGTTTTGTGCTTCGCGGTTTCACCTGTTGTACTTACGCGATTTCACCGGCCGTTCTTACGCAGAGCTCCTAGGAGCATATGTTAAATAGCCTATAACTCTCTAAGAACTGGACTATCAAGTACAAATAGAATTCCTGAAATCGCACGAGTAGTTCCAGAGATAGACAAGCAAACTCTTCAGTTTTATTATGAGTATAGATGTAGATAGATGCATCGTGAAATATATGAATAAAATATTCCGCTGTTGACAAGCTTGTTGGCAAATTGACTCTGACTTTTCTAATTTGATTTTAAGAAGTAGAACCCGCTTTATGATTCATAAAGTTTTCTAAAAAGATTTCTAGAGGTTACAGTATATTTATAGGGAAACATAGGTTATGCTAAACAGAGAATACGGAATATCGTATGAACGGTTTTGCTACGTGCTTATATGAGCAGTCAGTGGGTGTCGAAGAAAGCGCACCTAAATATAGTTTGTAGGTACAGTATAGTAAAGAGTTTAATGAAAGAGGAGTTTGTGGGGTACGTAAAGACCGAAGCTAATACATGATTTTGGTTGACTCAGCTGGTTCTAGGACCCGAAACTTATACGCCTGAAATCGCAATCAACTCTTCTGAAGGTTTGCCTCACGAAAACGTAGTTAGATTTGTTTTCACCGACAATACTGAATACCAAACTTCTTTTACGTTTTTCTTTCTAATTGAATTGAAATCAAGAAAGGAAATAAAAAAGAAAAGGTGTAAGTTTCAAAAACAGTAGTTGTAGGGTAAGAGCAATATGCTTATGCTGCTGCAACTTGCGTCTGGTTTTAATTAAGGTATTCCGAGTAAATGAAAAATAAGTTTTAAGTTGACATATTTATGCTATAAACTTACCAATCGACTATAAAAATTATAATGCTTGTTTCAGCCTGTTCGAGGATTTGTCGATGATGTTCTGATTGTTCGATGTAATATTTTTATCTTCGTAACCAATAAGACGTCATTAGCGAGTGTTCCGGTTGCTTCTGATTCTTCAACCTTAGACCCCAGGGATAACTTTCCTACGTTTTTTTCTCCATTTTGCACAATATTCCGCGTCCCTGACAATAAAAGCATTGGCACGCATGCCATCCCTTACGACGCAACAAGTAACAAACTGACTGATAAATAGATTGACTGACAGACTGACTGATAGACGGATTGACTGACTGACTGATTCATCAAAGCAGAGCCTAAACCACTGGACCTACAAACTTGAAATTTTGGCAGTAGATGCCTTTTATGTTGTAGGCATCCCCTCAAAATGGATTTTTGGAAATTTCACTTGTAAGGTGGCAAAATAAGGTATGAAATACCGTCATTTTCAAAGTTAAAAATCAACACCATTTGCTTTTGGTTAGAAATGAATCTACACATGCATCAGCGTTTTTCAAAATCTTACCCCTAAGAGGGTGAAATAAGGGTTGAAAGTTTATATGGGAAGTTCGTCATTTTTGAAGATAGAAGCATTATATTTTATACATACATACACATACATACATAAACTCACGCCTATATCCCCGAAGGGGTAGGCAGAGGTGCTAGCACCCACATTTCACCAGTTTATGTTTAGGTCCCAATGTAATAGGTGGCGAGCCTATTGCCATTAACCGGGCACTTATAAACCTGCAATAAATACACACATAACTTCGAAAAGCATCGAAAAGTCATTGGTGTGTGCCATGGTAATACCTGGGATCGAACCCGAGACCTCGTCTCAGCAGTCCTTTACCCATACCACTAGGCTACCGCGGTAGGTTTATATAGCTGATAAATGTACACGAGCTGTTTCCTACATGGTCAGTTTTATGTTGCATGCTCCAGAGTGAGCTCTCAAGTAGTTTAGTAATTTTAGCCCCAAAAGGAAACACCGCAAACGTCGTTTACAAAGAGGTACTGCGGTCGTTAAAACTAGAGACTGTGATTAGGTACTTTTAATAGTTTCATTTTATTTGAGTCATTATTTTAGAACAAAAAAGTAATATATATATATAGGCTTATTTACGGCCACGCCGTCGTTGGTACCCGAGACGGCGTGCGGTTTTAGTCGGTGCAAGCCCGACATAACCACCCCCGCTGGCTGGCGGGGGGGTATCCGAAGGGATTTCCGCACGAAAAAAAAAAAAAAAAAAAAAGGTGAAACTTTCGATGTATGACATGAATGTTTAGGTGTATTTGAGCTACATCGTTATATATCAGAAGGCCTGTGTAAACCAAATAATAATTTAACCAATTTAGGTCACTATACTATTTATTGAGCAAAATTACAAACATAATTATTATTAGTCTGTATTGTACCAATGCAGAGCAAAGGCCTCTCTTTCTACATTCTTACCATTTAACTTTTTTGACTACTTAAACTACGAGCCTAAATCTAATGTAGAAGCCAGCGAAGCGATTGCGATAAATCTTTGCCAACTTATAATTTTCAATTGCGCGAAGCCGGTACGGGTCAGCTGCAAATAAATATGCCTTAGAGCGTTTTCGAAATATCGACCTACGCGGGGATGAAATAGGGATCGCAATTATCGACATCCACGCGGACGGAGCTACGGGCATCAGCTAGTAACTAATAAGTCTTGAGTCATAAGGTTCACGCACGGTTAGCTGATAGATGAAATAAATATACCATACCATACCCTATACTTAAAACGTATCTATCTAAAATATGCAATGGTAGTGACGACGAAATTCTTTGAAAGGTCACACGAATTACGTAATAGGTCTGCTTGGACGACTATTAGGCAGGCGTTTGGCGGGAAATGCCAAATATTCAATATTATATATCTAATAGGACAAGTAGTGTGATTTGCAAAAATCAGGTTATTGTTAATGAGCAATGGCGAAAGAGGTTGGGTCATCTCATTAATGTGCTTGAGAATGTTAAAGTTGATAACTCGTCGAAACCGGTCAGATTTAATGTCGCCTGCGCTCGTGTGTACGCATCGAACACAATATGATTCACTGGCATTGACAATTTACTATTGATTTTTCAAATATAATTTGTAGGTACAGGAAAAACTATAATGGTCAATCCTACGAATGTTATAAATGTGAAAGTTTATGAAGATGTTTGGACGTAGGGTAGATGTTTGTTACTCAATCACGCTCAATGGATCTGGCTGAACATTTGGTATAGGGGTCTATGCCTGTAAAGAAGCATATGTGTTAGTTAGTAGGCTACTTTTTATCCCTGGAATAGGTTCTCCCTGGGGTAGGGTTGCAGAAACGGGATCACAATTCCCCGTTGGCGGACCCGCGGGCAATAGCAAGTGTGCAAAGTGCAAAGATTTCAGTGTCAAATTAAACTTTTATTCCTCCTTTCCTTTTTAATATGTCAAAATACAGGAACATAAATCTTTGGATTATGGGCGTTGTGTGATTTGTTTATTTTTATACCTTTTGAATTTTGGACCAATTTATACAATATTAGCTGACCTGGCAAACCTCGTTCTACTGTAGAACAAAGTTATGTTGGTTACCTTATCAGCTGGATTTATTTCGGGAATGTCTCATATTTTTAATTATCCTAATTGCTAGTATAGGTACAGTAGATGGCCCAGGGTCAGCTGAGGTGCGAGAAAATTGCCTTATTGGGGCAACTTACACACCCCGGCATTAGAGACTCGACACGGCGTGCGGTTTTAGTCGGTTCGAGTAAAAAAGCAAAGATAATAGGTAGAGACAAATCTAAGCAATCAAAGATCATGAAAATCGGTCCACCCGTTCTAGAGTTATAAATGGTATCACTAACACAACTTTGTTATTTATAGTTAGTTAGTTATAGATATAAAAACATCCAAAATACATTTAGATATAGATTTCAATAATCTAAATACGAAATCTTTTTATCAAACTTTGCCAACACAGTATGACAAACTATTATTTTTTTCCTTGTTATCACTAACCAAGTGGGAACACTTACAAAACTATACCTACATAAATACAAATACATTGCGTGTACCAGGCCATACTAAGGTCATCGCGGCCCAAGCCAACCTCATCTGCAAGCCAGTACACCTGCCGAATAATGAACGAGGAGAAGGGGTTCCTCGCGTCCAACAAAAATGGTTAAAAGGTGTAGGAAAATGGATCCTGGGCCTCACAGTTTATCATAAACAGTTTAGAGGTTTTGTGACAAACAGACTTACTTTTTTTTAAAGTGTCAAAACCTTTGGCTGTTGAAACTAGACCAGAAATGTGACTTACATATATTCAATAACGTGAATTGGCCTTAAGATTCTTGTCGAAATACTGATAGTTAGCCAAAATTTACCAAATTGAACAGGATTTTAATACAAAGGTCAATAAGATCGCCTGTAGCAGGGCGATCTTATTGACCTTTGTATTAATTATTTAATTTTGATAATTAATAGATAGATAGAGAGACAACTCTTTATTGTACACCAACGTTAGGTTTAAACACAATGTAGCATGAATAACAGTGATACAGTTAAATGTACAATGGGCGGCCTTATCGCTAAATGCGATCTCTTCCAGGCAACCTTAGGATGGAAAAAATATTTCTAGACATGCCCGTTAGACGGTGGTGTAGTTGTCAGGATGAAATTACACTAAGTAGTCAAACATAAATAAAGAGTAATAAGAAAAGAAAAAAAAAGAATAAACAAAAAACATAAATATAAATTACAATACTTCATACTAGAATATAAAATAAACTAAAAATCATATAGCTAAATTAAAATAAGTACAACCCATATCCCAGAGTTGAAGTATTTTACCTATGTAATTTTCACTCATGAATACTCATGATGGTTGGATAACACCTAAGTAGTGATTTTCTAACATACTTTTAAATATATAAATAGATTTTGCCTGCCTAATATTTAAGGGCAGTGCATTCCACAGGCGAATCGCACTAACGGTGAATGATTTCCCAGCATAGTTGGTGGAGTGCACTGGCATCTCTAGTTCCAAATTCTCAGAAGACATCAAAACTCTATTGTGTGTATCCTTGAGGTATCTAAATTATTATTATTTTATTTTATTTATTTTTATAATTCTAGACATTCTACACAGTGCTGGTTTAGCTAGTTGTACCTAGGTTAGTACATTGCAAGGCTAAACAATACTAACCAAGTCAGTTTTAGGATGGGTGACTTTTCTAAACATATTGTGACCCTTCCAAGCTTCGTAGAGTATGTTAAACCGTCGATCCAGGTTGCCATACGAACATCTATGGCATTCTTTATGTGTTGGAGCCTATATCACAGAGGTGGAAGAGGAACTAACAGTTGCCTTTCGTTCATAATCATTTTCACGGAAATCAGGTTCAAGGAGGTTAAGCAATTAAAAGATCTGTATCAAAATTATACCGTTGATCATTAAAAATGAAAGCAGGAATGTTTTTAGGTGACCAATCTATTGTTGAACAGTACATAAAGCTCAATTTTCAAGGTGTATCGCGGGGTCGCGCGCCTCACGTCTGCCTCGACCTCGTCTACTAAATAATAACCAATCAAATAATGCAATAATTGTTCACCCACCGTGATCGCAACAAATACAATAACAAAGAATCAGTTATTCATCTCGGCTCGTTTACCACGATCGACTTCACTATGGGGATATGTCTCAATCACAATTACAAAAAGTAGTAACGGCATCTAATGAAATCCATTGTTCGTGATCATTCGGTACGAAATTGATACTCTACATATTGTTACTATCACCTGGTGAAGCCTGTTGCGTCATCACTCTCTGTTCACTATAGTACCCGGCTTGTGATTTGGCACGTCGTCGGGAAGAAGAGTGAGATATATTTTTAAAGCAGTGAAATTCAAAGCTACACTTTTTTTTATTTTACTAGCGGCCCGGGTCCCGGCTTCACCCGTCAATAAATTCGTAAAAAAGTGCTATAACCCGATTGCACCACCACCTTCCGGGTCCAATTTTAGATGTAAATGCTTTTTACTTTAAAAGTTAATCACTTTCCATATGAGGAACTTCCATACAACTTTTGATCCCTTATTTGCCTCCTTACAAATTTCGAAAAACGTTGATACAAGTATACGTACATTTCTAACAAGAAGTAGAGCTATATGAAATGTCATACATTTTACTTCAAAAATGACGGAGTTTCCATGCAACCGTTCATCATCTAGTTTACCCTCTTAGTAATAAAATTTGAAAAACACTGTTACACGTGTACATTTATTTCTAACCAGAAGTAGGTATATAAAATTTCATGTTTCTATAATCAAAAGCGACGAACTTCCCATGTAAACTTTCAACCCCTATTTCAGCCTCTTAGGGGTAAAATTTTGAATAGGGTAATTTAGGGGTAAAGTAAAACGCTGATACATGTGTTCATTTATTTCCAACCAGAAGCAAGCGCATGAATATTCGTGCTTCTAACTTTGAAATTGACGGACTTCCATTCAAACGTTTATTCCTTACTTTGCCACCTTAGAAGTTAAATTTCCAAACATATAGTCACGCTTCTTTCCCATTGGGGTAGGCAGAGACAACATCTTTGCATTTGCTACGATCTTTGCATACGCCTTTTGCTTCTTCTACTTTCAAAATTGTTTTCGTACATGCACGCTGGTTACGGGTACTTCTAACCTGGGCTTCCTTCAAAATGTTCTCAATCTGATTGGTATACGTACGCCTAGATTGACCTTTACCGGGTTGCCCAGTAGCCCTCTCCTCATAAATCTGTTTCGTTGATCTCCTTTCATCCATCCTCTCTGCATGTTCGCACCGTCTAAGCATCCCTTTCTCTATCTTGGTCACTACATCTACTACCATACCACAACTTTCCCTTATCACGCTGTTCCACACTCGGTCCATCAGGGTCACTCCAGTAGGTCCAACGGTTAAGGCTCTGCGTTGATTAATCAGTCAGTCAGTCAGTCGGGATAAGTAATTATATATGTATAGATAAACACCAGCTTTCTTCTTGGGGTTGAGAGATAAATAATATCATAGGTAGGTATAAGTCAAACTAATAGGAGGAGAGAAAGCTTCGGATGCAACTGGGAACTACTCTAAGATGATGACGACTATAGTACAGTAAATACCATATAAAACGTTACAGTAAATATTAACGGATAGATATCCTATTTACTGTACCTATCTGTGGTAACGAGAAAAAGTAATAATATTTTACTACTTAATCTTTTACTCAGCTTTAAGAGTAAAAAAAATGCAAAACGTATCAATTCGTGATAAAGTATTTGGAGGACAGATAAATTGGATTGTTTGTGGTTAGCCATAAATAACTCCGTTGAATTATGTTGTGTGAGCTTATCGATTGCTAATAGTATGTGTGCATTCCATTAGCGAAACGAATCGTAATTCATCTTATTTGCACGTTTTATCCTCATTGTTAGTGGGCAAGGCCCACTAACAATGAAGCCGTGACGAAACAAGATTAAGGCTGTTCTTTACTCAATTCAGTAGGTGAGCTTCTATCTTCAAATTTCCGCATTTCAAAATCGAACAATAGCGTTTAATATAAGAAACACTAGTAGAAAATATGCATATAAAAATGCTTGTGCATCACACAGCATTTCAACCTGACTAAGATGATGGTGCGACAACTTTTTTATAAATACAAGCTTTAATAATGCAATGTGTTCAATCAAGTATCAGTCTTAAAAAGATGTTGTATATACTTATTACTTAATAATTATTGTGAATCTATTAAGAAATATTAGTATGGGCTGGGGATATTGAGAACTGCTCCAGCTATAAAAAGAAGAAATTGTAGTTGCATTAAATAATCTTATCTTTAATCTTCCGTTTAAAAAGGCAAATGCTAATAACCGTTATGTTCTCATCCTTGAAATTCTTTTGATGTGATAGCATGTACTTTTGTGATAGTGTCTGGAATTAACACTATCACATGTTCGGATATAAATGCGAACTTTTGGATGTTTGTTGCTGAATCACGCTAGAACGGCTGAACTGATCTAGATGAAACTTGGCACAGAAATAGATTATAGTCTTGAATAGCATATACACTCCTTTTTCCTGGAAATAGGTTTCCGTGGGTTACGGGAACAGGATCAATATTTCACATGTAGGTACTTTTGTAACATAAGCAATTTCGTTTATAACAAAACGATATACCTATAAAATGTATAAAACTATCTACTAGTATATTTGAAGCCACTACTAGATTAAGTATGCCATTATTAAAGATAGGTCTCTTCCAAACACTTACACAATAAGCGACCTTGTACAGATGGCTTGATGACCTACTCAAAGAGTAGAGGAGTCGGTCTGAGACAGTCAAGGTATACCATAGTACCCGGTTCTTCACCTTCCGTATCCAGTTTATCCACCGTCTGTCCAACAAGCTGGGCTGAGTCTCACCTTCTGTTCCCCGATTCGCTTCCGACCATCCAAAAATAAGTCATTAATTACAGAATGTGAGCCGATTTAAGATTACCTCATACTAAAAAACATATTAGTTTCTTATATCTACCGACAAATTATTACAAAAACCTGAAGTTACTTTTGATAACCCCATAACTAAAGGTAATAGGCCTTATTTTGCTGTCGTAGTCTATTAAACTAACTGGTTATCAAGTGTAGGTCAATTATTAAAATATATTTCGACAAATGTTAAATAACAGCTGTCGAAATGTTATATCCCATTAGATCCACAAAGTATGCGTGAGCATCTGCTGTAAATAGCAGACTTTATTGAACTAGACATACAATGGGCTCGGAAACGCTGAATGGTGACCGTGGGAACGTCGCGTCGTCGTCGCAACGTGGCGCGACGGGCGGTGGCATTTAGAGACGTTCTGAACGACGAGGCAAGTTGTGGACGTGCCCGACTATACCTGCATCTGTTACCTAACGATATTCAAAATATATAACCTTTACTCGCACCAACTTCAGCTAACGACGCAGATACTCAGCATCCGAGTGTCAATGCAAGGACTGCCTTGCCCGGGGTACGCTCTCCTACTTCTCTTTTCCGCGATTTTGTTTGTTTTGACAACTGGCACACCCCCCAACCCCGAAATGAGCAGGTATACCGGTTTACGGTACACCTGCCTTGCCTTGCCTTGGACCCCGTAGATCTTTGTGTGGATCCGTAAACATTTCTAATGCCTCCCTAATTAACCAATTAGAAATATATCTTTAAGATAGGGAAAAATAGGACTGATTAAGGTGATCTCATACAACACTGTACATTAAAATCGGTTCTAGTCGAGCAGCGGGCGGGAAGAGTAGCTAGCTAGCCTAGCTTGATGTTAATAGCCTTGCCCTTCCACGAGAACTGGTCACCAAATATAAATTATTGTTTTTTCAAAATACGCAGGTAGCGCGTTCAAAAAAGCAAGTAAACAAACTCTTCATTTTTATTATTAGGATAACCAACAGAGCTTGCCGTGATCGTGATATTCATTCACGTAATCCAAATATTAATCTTCGGTGATATCTAGATAGTTGACATCTGCATAACCAAGTAGGTATAGGATGCAAGCGCTATCTTCGTAGTAATTAGTAGAAAGTTACATAATCTATGTAGCAACTAAACTGAGGCAAACATTTTACGTATAATTCATGCATAAGAGGACGGATGCTATCTAAAAAAGTTATCCACATACCTAAATATCCAAGATTTCAACTTTTGAAGATTACCAGGCTATGAAGTATTATTTTGCAAAGGCATAGCAGGGAAGGGCAAACGTCACATTTATTTTAGAAACAACGGTGATATCTTGAGCTTAGATGTATTTCCGGGTGTACCCGGAAATGCACCTAAACTCATGAAAATATTTTTTTATATTTAATAAATATAAATAAATATAAATACTATGTTAACTGTATCGTCTCACCTGCGATAGTGATAGGTGCGAACAGTGATTTTACGCACTCATACTTCTTTATGAAGTCTGCCCTATACTCGAAAGAAGATGTCATCGCCCTTGTTGTCATGGTCATTATTGGAAACACTTTATCGTATATTCACCAATGGGCTGTACATTAGTATCTTGTAAGCTTCATCCGGTTTTTCATTCATACATACACATAATCACGCCTCTTGCACATTGGGGTAGCACTTGCTACGATCCATGGCACATTCATTTTCATTCATGGCCTCTCAAAAAATTGTAGTAATATAATATAGGTACAGCAAATGTTGTAGTGTTGTTGTCATTAAAACCGATTCAATTTATATTATTCGAACACTATGTTGTTTGCTGTTATCGTGAGGTCCTAGGTTCGATTTATGTTGCTGCCACGCTGTATGCAACGCCTGGCAACAGGGATAAACTTATTTGCCCTAAAGCGAGGATGCACAGGCGTGAGGATATATAAAAAATCTATTTTTGATTATGACATGGATGCAAATGTGATATGATTAGAAAAGTTAATAGTTGGTTGGTCTAACACAACAATTTGTGTAAGCTTAGGTGACTTTACAAATGCTTCTTCAGCCCAACACTCACATAGTGTGCTGACAGTACGCATTCCCTTTTGTACTAAAAAGCATCTATCCGCCCAAAAGCTACTGTAGCCCAATATTATAGAAGTGTTTTGCTAAAGAAGCATTTGTAAAGACGCAAAACTTAGCACACATTAGGAAGCTTTTACCTACAGTCACAGTTTACTGATAAGCACCACCCCGTATTACTTGCAATACTAAAAGTCGACATGTTTGTGGGATTTCTGGTGGTGACATTAAATATTATACAGATTTTAAATTTGTTTTAAGATAGCAAAATATATTTCATTTTTAACGATCGAAGATATTACAGCACGCCTATGCATATAATGATGGCTTTTCTTATACCAGCCTTGTACCTATTTTATGCCAATAAAATATTTTGATTTGATCGATTTTTAACGAAACAACTTCGTTAGAAATTTACTGTTGGTGCGGCAAGAAACATTAAATAATATAACCGGAAATTTGCGAAGAACAAAATATATTGTAAGACAACGGTTACAATATATTTTGTAATATACAAGAAGCAAAGATCCCTTTCCTGTATATATAATAGTTATAAGGTCAAGTCGATTCCTTACTAAGCGAAGCACCATATAGGATGCCATCAGTGTATAATCATAAAAAAAATCACATCCTGCTTAATAGGACCCGGCATTATAGTAAGCCTCCACAAAGTGTCGAAGAGTCGAAACTTTTGTACCTCACGCGCGCTTCTCAAGACGGGAAGGAAGGAAGAAAAAATTGATGCTGGGTCCGACGGGTGAGTTCTGTGGTGTCTGGGGTTTGACTTCACAGCTTCTTGTCGATAACTTGTGATATTTAAATTATAAGACAAGGATTTTATATGATTAATATATTTATTCTTAATTATATTTCTACTGAACGCGTTATTATGGGATTTACGCGAGGTTCTTTAAATTTACTGATACGAACAAGAGGATCGCGAAATCTGCTCAGTGATTGAGCCTAATACACTTTTCACTGCTTGATATTTTCTTCTCCCGGATCAAGGACGGATCCCTGATCGCTCACTGACTGGATCTGTCCGCCAACCTTTTGTATATTCTATGCTCTCAATTCAAATTGATTTATATGTTTTAATTTTAATATCGCTGACGCATGATGGCCAGGCAACTAACTATAGTGTTCGAAGGAGTCCGATCTTCATAACCAATTCGTTATGACTTTCCACATGAACCTTCAAGACCATAATGCAGAACTTTTTCACGATATTTACCTCCATAGAGAAAGAGTGTGGTAACTAATTTCTTATACGCACATAATCTTCAAAAAGTTAAAGATGGAACTTGGATTGCCCGCATTGTGACAGATAGGCTACTCTGCTATTTCATGTCTTTGGTTTTGAAATATACGTGGTGAAGACCATATTAGGACCATTCTAAGACTTAAAAAGCATTTTACATTATAATACAGTCTTGAAAAAGGTTAGTATTATCTAAAATACGTTAATGGTCCTAGGTACACATCGCTATTGAGCCCAATGACCCTTTCATCTTGAGTTTAATTAACTTCCCAATTATACAAAATAAAAATGTCGTAACGTATTGCAAAATTCTTACCAATTTGTCATACTAAAAGGTTATATCCAAAACAATTGAAAGCTTGAGGTTAAATGCAGAAATATTCTGGTGGCAAACTCGGTAATAGCATCTTGTCATACACGAATCGCCGAAAACGTAGACATAAAGTGGGTCTCAGTAAAACAGTGGCTCATCTCTATTGTCACGGTCACGTCAAGATAATGTCAAACATAATTTGTAATACTTCAAAATATTTTTACTAGACGTTACAAAATAGGTAAAGCCAACAATTTATGCGGCAGTTTGTAATGTTTCGCGCGGTGGCGTGGCGTTTGCGAAACATCGTCCGTTGATGGAATGTGTTTGATATAATTATGCTAAGTAAAATACCGCTTTATGCAAATAGTAATGGCCACATCTGTTGAGTACACATAACCTATTTTATAATAAAATTTAGGAATGGGAGGATTGACTAGTATATGTTTTTATAACTAGTTTTGCGTATATTGCGATGGTGATAATAAAATTACGAGAGGCATATCTAGCAGTGGGTTGAGATGGGTTGATCTATTGATACTCACACGCACATTTCAATTATTATTATTTATTTATTTTTTGCCACATAGAAGACAGCGTGCCGTGACCTTAACAGGTTGGCTTTCTTGCCTCAATGATCTACATGTTGCCACATAGAAGGCATAATCATTGTAATCTATGACGACACATACTGTAGTGGGTAATAGTGATTAATTTTAAGTGAGTTGAATCACTAATCTCAGGAAAGGTGTAATTCTAAGTTGAGACCTAGGACTAGGTTACCTTTTAACGGCTTTGAAAAATTTACTTGCGGGAAAGTAAAATGTGATATTTTAAAAACTAGCTGTGTCCGTGGACTAAGATCTGGGATTTAATTTTTTCCTAAAATTAAAGTAGCCTATGCTATGCCTTATTAAATTACCTATCTGCTAGTCCCGTCAAATCGGCACAGCCGCTTTAGAGATTACCTAATTCAAACAGACAGAAAGACAGGCAGACAGACAAAAAATTAAAAAATTGTATTTTATGGTATTATATGTTATTATATTATACAATCATTAAAAATTTGTTATTTTATTCGTACATACAGACAGATTTATAGAAAATGATTTTATTAATATCCATTTAGGCATATAATTCTCCTTCTTTCTTAGCAATTGGGGTATAAATTGTTGGCAATTTCAGTAGGTACATGTTATGGTAAGGTATGTTTTTTTAATGACCTTACTGAGATTCCTAGTTCAAAGTTTAATGCCTCTGATCGTGAGATCTGTGCAGTTGCGGTTTCATCACGGACATGAACCTAATGCAGTTTAATATGCCTTCACTTTTACATACAAATACTAGCTGATCCGGCAAACTTCGTTCCGTCTTAGAATCAAGTTTTGTTGGTTACCTTATCAGCTGAATTCATTTCGTGAATCTCTCGGAGGGGGGGGGGGGGGAGGAGGATAATCGTGACGATTCCCGTAACCAAAATCCGGCCAAGTGCGAGTCGAACTCCCCCATGAAAGGTTCCGTAGCAGCAAGTAACATAATATAAAAGTTCTTGTAGTTCGTTGTAACAATCAAAACTACTTACTAGATTTTTTATATTTAGGACACGTCAATTTGACTTCACCTCGCCTGATGGTAAGCTGAAGAAAAAGTCTTAGGAAAGAGGGTCACCATTACATACACGTACCATGTTAACAATGGTGGCACGCAGCTTGACGGCCTCATCAAAAGAGGATTGTCGTCGCAGTACCGCGTGACACCCACCGGTCCCACTAGTGCTGCGACCACAATACCCCTGCCCGGCTATGCACTTGCTGACCCCTGAACGCAATCAAACCGAAATTGGATTACTATGGAGGGTTTTTGGCAATCGTGCACCCACCCGGCCGAATTTTGTGACAAATTTGTGTTATCAAATTTCTACCACCAGTAAGAAGTTACTAGATCGTAGTAAGTAGTAAGTTACTAGATCTCGTTCAAACGAATTTTCGGTGGAAGTTTACATGGTAATGTACATCATATATTTTTTTTAGTTTTATCATTCTGTTATTTTAGAAGTTACAGGGGGGGGGGGCACATTTTAATCACTTTGGAAGTGTCTATTATGGCGCAAACTATTCAGTTTAGAAAAAAAATTACATTACAGACAGATATGACGAATCCATAACGGTTCCGTTTTTTGCCATTTGGCTACGGAACCCTAAAAAAGATACAAAATGACACAGTAGAGAGTATGGAGGTAAATCTAAAAAATCAAAGATCATGAAAATCGTTCCACCCGTTCTTGAGTTTAGTCCGGTCATCACTAATACGACTTTGTTTCTCATATACTCGTATAAAGATAACGTCAATCACGTTCCAGCCTACGACCCTTTAAAGATCATTATTTGTAAGAAGTTATATTTTGGTTATTGAATGATTGTAGGCGATAGAAAGAAAGAAGGAAAAAAGGAAAGCGAAAACAGTAACAAAAGGTAAATGGGAACGTAAGGATATGTTAGGTTTTTCCTTTTGCGGTTCAGGACTCAGATGTCAGTCGCTTATTTCAAGAGAGGAAGATTAGGAGAGTGAATTTCAGACTCCAAAGTGCAAGCTTTGGCTGCAACCAGCGACTACTACTTTAAGTTCATTCATGAAGGAGAGATATTTTTGTCAGTCTAGATTATATAGGCCTGCTGTATTGTCAAGAAAGTATATTTTTACACCACTGACCAAAAAAGGAGTTTAGCTGACGTTTTTAGGGTTCCAGTACGAGTATGTGAGTTTCTTTATTTCATCATAACTTTTAAATGTGTGAATAGATTTAGATATATGGAGAATCATTAGATTTCTTACATCAATCTAAGTGTCATTGACTACTTTAAAAAAAATTAAAATCAATATTGTGGCACCATGACTAAATTTCAAATGTGAAAAATATATTTTAAGAACCTTGTTACATTGAACCTTTGCCACTGCAAGACATTATTTATTGATTTGGCATCCTTATTTAATTGTTAATATTATTTCATGAAACTGAAGACAACAAGTTCAGATTGTGATTATTTTTTGAAAAAGTCTTCGTACCTAGCATGAAATGGCTGTGAACACTTGCCGTATCTATAGGCTACCTATTGCGAAAATAATCAACGTGTTACGGTAGTGAGCGAAGGGGTGGGATAGGAGTGATTATAATCACCGACCGGGTGTTTTATTTGTGGCACGCTGCTGCCATGTATTTAAAATGCGGGGCTATAATATTGTCTCGAATTTTAAATAATATAGTCCCGCATTTTAAATACCTGTAAACAACCAATGCCGCCCTACAAATCTATACTATTATAATATTTTGAATTATAGTTATGTCTGTACATTGGAGAAATTTAAAAAAATAAATTGGGATGTATTAAATGAACGATTACACCCAAACTAAGCAGAGTTTAGAATGCGGATAAACATACTTAGATACTTTTTTTGTAAATCAAAACATATTAACAGTCGAACTCAAACAAACATCAAAACATACTACCACTTCGCCCGCTTCGCAATATGCTTTGATTGATTCTCTCAACATGCAGTATTATATAGATCTTAACCGGAATTGAGAATATTATAAAAATGGTTGTGCAAAGTCCGCTGCAAAAGTAAACATAGTCAATTATTAGTTTCGCAGCAATTAACTGAACACGCAACAGGTTTCTATGCGATAAAACATCGGTTTCATCGGTATGTATTGCATTTTTAAAATTGATGTATAGTAAAATGGTTTTGTACTTGATACTGTCAGGTAAGCGATAATTATAATGTATTATTGTTTATGTTAGATTTCGTTTTTTTTTCACATTCTATGGAATTGTGTATAATAAACCGGTGCTTTTTGCAGTTTTTTTTTATTCTAGACTTCTAATGTTTCATTCTTGAGAGAAAGTTGTAGCTATTTTAGCATCTTTGTTATTATGATAGTGCAATAATGACCTAAAACTATTACTTTATGAATTACACTGAACATAATGTCTCTGAAATATCAATGCTTTCTTGCTTCAATGTGTGCAGTACTTTACTTATTTTCCTGTTACCAGTTTTTTGAAATTGTTACGTGATCGCTTACCTTAGTCTATGTACGCTTGCAATACCACTTGAGCGTTTCCTGCTTAGTGTAAAAAGGAAGGGAAATAGAAAGGGAACGGAGGGGAGGTTAAACCTCCAGTAGCTACTCTCACAAACCACAAAAATTGAGCATACTGTTACTTAATATCGAACTTAACTAAGAGGGTACTTCCCTAGACCAGCCGACCAATCGATGCCGAAATAATTATGACTCTGTCACCAATTGACCATCCGGAATGAGAGACTGGCAAGTACCGGTGTCCCATATCAACCGGGGAAGTCGAACCGGAAAGTAGTAGTTTACGTAGTGTAACTGATATAGGTGAATGTTTTCCAATAAATTTTGTATTGCAACTTCTATGCCCTTATTATTACGCTATCGCCGCTTTTAATACCACTATGTCTGTATTATTTCAACACATACTCAAAGCTGGTTTAAATAGTAGGTTAATTGTGTTTGGGTACATTCATTTTGCGAAAGAAACTAAGGGTTGACTAGTACGATAATCAGACAACTTAACTCGATGGCAGCCTATTATTTTATTTTTGTGTTCTTATTGAACACAAAAATAAAAGGTCTTTCACAAAGGTGGTCGTTACTCGTCCACAAAGGTCAAGTGTTTAAAAAAATATTCTTATATTTAAAATTACCTATTCATCGCATTTAAAGAGTACTGTCAATCAATTTATTTGACACGTCTACCGGGTTTTGTTCTTTAGACCAAGATTAAAACGGATTAAAATAAACGACACAAACAATACAGTAAGATTTAAAAATAGTCATCACGTTTAGTTCAGCCAGCATTAGAATTTCACTAGAAACTAGTCACGACTTCTTTTAACTTCTGTTTACCACTGAATTTTAAGTTTTTTTGTGACACCTGGCGGAAGCCTACCGTCACGGCATAGCTATTAAAACCGGCAGTCTAATAGTGCGGCATGTTGAATAACATTTTAGATACGCCTGTCTGTGTGGACGCGGGTGTTTATAAATATTATTTTTGGACAGTTCTTTTAGGTATCACTTTACATAGTTCGTTATCTCAGAGAATACTTTAAGAAATAATCTAGTGGGTGATGGCATCTCTACATAGTAAAAATTAAAAATAGGACAAAATTTCTACCGTGGCAGCCATCGGGGTGGGAGTCCTCTCGCTCGGCAGCATGATTGCGGCAATGGTGCGGAGCGCGAGCGCGCCCGGGAGAGACTTAGAACTCTCCCGGTCCGCCGAGCCCGCAACTTGCTCGCCGCGCGTCGCAGGCAACTCAGGCGCCGGAGGTCGCTTAACGACCTCCGTCCTCCATGAGCGCAGGCCTGGGGGTGGCGGGTGAGGCCACCTGTCACCCCAGCAGAAGCAGGCCGGGACGGTGGGGCGACTAGCGCCCCTCCCCCAAACCGGGGCAAGACGGGGACACCGTGGTTCCCAAACCCGAGGGGGCCATCTCGAAACCGGAGATGGCCCAGGGTCAGTCGGGGTGCGAGGGATATGCTCTATGGGCAACCTTACACCCCGGCGTCTGTAGACCCGAGACGGCGTGCGGTTTTAGTCGGTTCAAGCCCGACATAACCGCCCCCGCTGGCACGCGGGGGGGTATCCGAAGTTAAAAAAAAAAAAAAAAAAAAAAAAGGTATAGATCTTCCAAGGCAGAGCGAGATTTTTCAGTATCCGCCAATTTGTTCAAGGACAGTGAATTCGGTCTGATATAGACTACCAATCTATAACCTGATATATAGGGGTATAACATGATATATATAATCTATATAGGGGTAGTAGCTCTTTATGGCTGTGAGGCAGATAATCGGTCCGGTGATAGTGGGCCGGTCAGGCCATCACCCGAATATCGAATCAGTGGAAGCAGAGCGTTCGTATCTCGCTCGCACAAGTGGAGCAAGGGTTTTCTCTCCTATAGAAAGACACGAAACAGATGTTAGAGATACCGTGTACTTTTTTGGTCGGCTTGCGTCCGACACGACCGCTTTATTATATCCGGAGGTTCCAAACAAAAAAAGGCTCACGATGGGGTATGGTCTGCAGCCTACCGTGAGTCTTCAGTTGTGGATGTAAACTGGTAGACCATAACGGCTAAACGTATGACACGTTCTTATGCCATGTCATCATGTATTTATTGCTTCATTACAAAAATAGGGATACGTTTAGATGTTTCACATATACCGGACGTCCTAGAACGGCTTATTTCTTATTCAGTTACAGCTTGAGCTTCAATTTAACCATTACTGTTAAAACCTTTAATACTTTATTTATTTTCAAGTTTTACTATCAATACCAAATTAGATTCGAGGTTCTGCGGAAGGCGGAGGTATATGTATCTCGAAAATTCCAATGTGTAAAGTTTAAATGGAGGAACAATAGATCGGGTCGCGTGAATACCACGGCAACACACTATGGAATGCGGTGCTATTTTGAAAGGGGCACGTACAAGGTCAAAGGTGCAACTGACAGACAGCAGTTGTGTCAAACTAAATATCCGTTCGAACAGTCCAATCAGTCTTTTACAACAATCACTAATACCTATCGATGAGATCAGTTGATAATAGTTTATAGTACAAAATAGATTCAACTACGAATCATTTAATTGATATTCGTAATTATATTGTTATTCAGTTGTCTTGTAATGTCTGTACGTTAAGTTCATTGGTAGGTACAAGAATACCAAGAAGTCCTATCTCCAAATGAATGGTGATGGATTATATAGGCCTGCAAATGGCATTTGATGTTTGTACAAGTTGATGATAGAAAGTTAAAGATGTTAAATAATGAGCGTGGTCGTGACTGGTGCCAATTTCGATAACATATCACCTGGATGCATGAACAAGTAGCTCGCTGCGCAACGCTTTGCTATCGCCATGGAATTCACGGATCATGGGGCATGACGTATGTTACCTCTGCAACCGACTATATCCTATTGAAACATAATGAAAACAAGTTCAGCTTTGCTTGATTGATATAAAATTTAAAGAATAGAACCGAAACTGTTATGGATCTACAAATATTACTTATCTACACATTTAGTCATCCAAACCTGTATTCAGAAATATTAGAGTTGGGTAGATTTGCAGATTGAATAAGAATTCAGTAATTTATTGAGACCACGTGAAACGAACGTATAAGAACCATGATAGATTTGTGGTCATATCAGTTTTTATTTTAGTGAAAAATAATCACTACAACATTCACGCGACTGTAGCACGTGTAGCACGTGTGCACTAATAGCTTTTCATATAATTACTTTTTATACTAAATTCATTTCTTTTTTTCTTGTATCCCTTTTTTATCTTTCTAAAAAAATTGGTAGGAATGCACCAAGTCATTTCACTCAGTATATACCGGTAAATAATAACAGTTCTAAATGTAATAACATTCCTGATAAACTTTGAACTTTTAGATATTTCCAGATTTTTACCATAAAACGGCGACTAGTGAATTTCTAGAAAAGCCGAGGGTACTGATATTTTCTTAATGTTATTGAAAAAATAATAAGGATCCGGCCATAATAGGTACTTAGTAGGCCCAACCAAGATCTTCAGGGACGAGGCTCTGGTGCAAGCTTTCCTCTTCGTGTTGGAAGGTCAGACGGCACTCGCTCCCATAAAAGCTAAAATAAACCAACAAACGTTAAAGAGTTCGGTGCCGTGGAGCACTGTGGCATGGTGCCGTGCCGTCTACCTAGAACGGCAGTGGCGTCGTACCGGTTTTGATGTGGCTAAAATCTTAGTTTTCAATTCCACTGCAAAGTGAAAGAACTCTGTGAAATTCACTCCTCCCGTGTTCATAATATAAATAGGAATGTAACTAGTCTACCTGCTATTTACTTTTTCACAATAATTTACTCCTCAAAACCGATTGTAATGAAACTTGACAATGATTGGGTGTGGACAAAATTCTTTTAAGCCACTACTTCATTTGCGTCCTCGACGCGAAGCCGAAATAACTTTTTTTTTTTTTGTGCGGAAATTTTTTCGGATCCCCCCCCGCCGGCCAGCGGGGGCGGTTATGTCGGGCTTGAACCGAATAAAACCGCACGCCGTCTCGGGTCTACAGACGCCGGGGTGTAAGGTTACCCAGAGAGCATATCCCTCGCACTCCGACTGACCCTTTTTTTTTTCGTGCGGAAATCCCTTCGGATACCCCCCCGCGTGCCAGCGGGGGTGGTTATGTCGGGCTTGAACCGACTAAAACCGCACGCCGTCTCGGGTCTACAGACGCCGGGGTGTAAGGTTGCCCATAGAGTATATCCCTCGCACCCCGACTGACCCTGGGACTCCGACTGACCCTGGGCCATTAGCAGTGTCCCCTCTGATAACAGCAGAGGGGTACCTGGAGCGACAACGCACCCCCGCGGGCCTTGCAGGCCCGCCATACCCCGACCCCCTCGTGCAATGGGGTCAGCTGGCCCTGAAAAGGGCCGGTTGGTCAGACTCTTGGCCGTTGACGTTGACGCCAGCTACTCCAGGGGAGCAATCAATGATGCGTCATCGCCCACGTTGCCCAGGGTGCACCAAACTTGGAGGTGATCCAACCAGTCGCACCCCAAGCCGAAATACCTAATAATAAAATACTAACGGTTTAAAGATTACTTTTCGCATCTGTCACCCAGTTCGAAAACATGTTGGTATGTCTATGTCCTAAACACGCGTACGTAACTGCACCAACCAGTTTATTGACCCATGTGCCTTTGCGTATTGCTCATGTCCAGTTCAAGGTCAACTAATAACATAAGCTAAAAGTCTTTCGACCAATTTTTTGATAGGAGTTCTCTTCAAATAATAATTTGTAGAGATAAAGACTGGTGGTAGAAATTTGATGACACAAATTGGTCACAAAATTCGGCCGGGTATCCCACCGTGCACGATTGCGAAAAACCCTCCATAGTAATCCAATTTCGGTTTGATTGCGTTCAGGGGTCAGCAATTGCATAGCCGGGCAGGGGGGATTGTGGTCGCAGCACTAGTGGGACCGGTGGGTGTCACGCGGTGCTGCGACGACAATCCTCTTCTGATGAGTCCGTCAAGCTGAGTGCCACCATTGTTAACATGGTATGTGTATGTAATGGTGACCCTCTTTCCTGAGACTTTACCTTCAGGTTACCATCAGGCGAGGTGAAGTCAAATTGACGTGTCCTAAATATAAAAAAAAAAAAAAGAATTTAACAGTTTTATTGATTTGAGCAGTGTGTCGTTGGAATCGAGTCGTGAAAGGATCCGACTAAATAAATCGGCATACCTACTGAATTTTGTTTATAAAGCCACACATCTATTACTCTAGATTTAAATAAATTATTACAACGTTGAGGCTAGTCATCATCATCATCATCATCAACCTATTCTAGTCCATTGCTGGACATAGGTCTCCCCTAATAAGCGCCATATCGCCCTGTCTTCAGCTTGCCGCATCCAGCATCTGCCCGCAGTCTTTCGCAGATCGTCATCCCACCTGGCCGGAGGGCGTCCTACACTACGTTTGCCGAGTCGCAGTCTCCACTCAAGAATAGTAATTTAATAGGCTAGTAATTTCTTTCAAATATCTGTTTTGCTGTAAAGTGATAAGACACACACCAGGGGCCGTCTGAAGACCCATGACGGCGCGTGGTTTTAATCAGGTCAAGCCCGACACAACAAACCCCGCTGGCCGGCGCCGAAAAAAAAAAGAAAAAGAAGGGGCTGATGCAGTAACGTTTACAATATCAGAATTGATATCAATTCGATTCGAAAGAAAAATGTAAAGAATATTTTGGTATTCAGACTATTCAGTATCTGTGATATGTCTGTGTTTGAAAAAAAAACTTACGTATGTTTTCGTGAGGTTATTAAATCTTCAGAATCACTCATAGTTTGATTCCATTTTCATTTAGATTTTCACATTTTTTTATAAGTTTTTGTGACTTTTGAATTTCTTTCTTTTCTTTGAATCTTTCAAATTTATCTAATTATTGAACGTTTTATTAGTGTCATTTAAATTTGTGACACGAAATCAGGGTTTGTTTAGAAAGAGGCTTTATTTTCGAGTTCATTTTCTATTGATGGTGGCAAAGTTTTAATAAGGTATACAGGTGAAAGACGATCCGGTGATATTGCTTTTTGCCAGTGAGTCGAATATTCGAATACGAGTATTCGCAATTTGTGACGCAAATCATGGTACAAAATTGCGAAGCATGGCTTATTCACTCTCTCCACATGCTTATTTACACAGATACCGGCAAACATCTTGAACGTAAGTTGGTGTAGTGGAGCAAAGGAGCAAAGTACGAAACAATGTGGGCGGCAAAATCAGCACACGTCTTTTAGAGATATTAAAACTTGAACGATGAGAAATAAAAAAAGTACAGCTTATGTATGTGCGGACGCGCCAGACGGAATTTACAAATAAAGCGAAATTCTAGTAATGGTGATTAGGCAAAATAGACTTATTTGTAATGACTTTGGTTTTCAATTACAATGGTGTATATGAACGTGGCATGCAATCGGCGTCACCACTGGAGTATTTACACACGGTGTGGGTCGTCGACCCGCGCATCTCCGCCGTTGCCTGATTAAACCGCCCTGTGATTGCTTATCATTGCTGCACTGGCTATTAATAGTGAATAAATATAATTACATTTATGGCACTAAGTTCATGTATTGTGATGTGTATACTACTCATTTCTCTTTATAATACTATTACAGATCAATATAGATATATTATCGTTTTTATTTAGTTAAAATACGAAGTAACGAAGTGGTAATTTGGATGTACAAAGGAACTTCAAAATTCAAATCTAACTATCAATCACTATTGATTTTCAGACTTATTACTAAGTAAGCAGTGAAAATAATACTATTTTTAATCTGATTGTGCTGTGCATTCGTATCAAATTCATGAAGTTACATCTATGAGACACTCAGTAAATGGAAGAATGTCAAAACAAAAGTAATTAATGTTTACTGCTAGAAATAATAGCGAAGAGACGGGTATCATCCATTCCTCGTGGTTTCATTTCTACAACAGTATAATTACTGCAACTCGGGCTGGCGGTTGTGCCATCAAAAATAGGAGAGCAGATCACGAACAAACAACTGTTAAGTAGATATTTGTAATCTCAATTCTTCGCAACCTCGATTTATGATCAACTTTGATAACACATTACTATAATCAACAATTTCGGTAGATAAATTAGTTTTCTTATATAAGATTGCTTGTTCCGCTTTAAAACAGACGAATTATGTAAAAAAACGTTACGATCCAAGAACACGTTAGTTCCGAATCGATGGTCAAAAAATGCGAACAAATGCTTAAAATGGTAAGTGCGTTGTAGTTGTAGTATTTTAATGGAGGTCGGTGTTTCCGTATTATATTAGCCATGGGAAACTTGGAAGCTGAAAGTACCGCGTAATGTAATAGTAAAATTACTTTATATCTTAAATTAAAGTAAAAGGGCCAAGGCCTATGTTTACGTCACGACACTACTTTTTAAACGGGTTGTGCGTTAAATAGGTCGTCGTTCATAGCGGTAGCACGTACAAATACGTAACATTACAGTTGCTTCACAGCCTACCGGCGCTTGCGTCAGCCAGCTAATGTGGCGTGTGGCACGGTGTGGGCGCATCGCAGGGTGTCTTCCGCGACCTTCACGAACTACTAACTTTATGATGCTGTTCACATTCATGGATCTAATCGTTATTTAATATACAAAAAAATATTAGAAAGAAATCGTAACGTGTAGAGCTAAGTTAATAATAACTAGAAAAAAGTAAGAAGCAGGGTTATACTAATTCCTTTTATTAATACCACGAGGTTTCAATTCCAATTTATTTAATGCTGAATATAAAGGATATAAGAATATAAGAATTTAAGGTGTTGAGATACTCCACACGATAGTGTGGGAATCCACGTGGTCTCTAATTGTCTTTCTAGGTTCACTTACACGTAAAATCATACTTAGGGGATCAAGCTAGACAGACACTTATATAACTTGTGACAGAGAGAATTGAAACCGTAGCTAATGAAGAGCTTGAGAATAGAGCATACAAATGAGAATGTGACGAATGCTCCACAATCACTGATAATGAACTTATAAAAATGTTAAGGACTACAAAAATGTTCGCCACCAATCTCAAAATTTGCAAGTTTCCGGTATAAATTATTCATTACTAAATTAGGATTCTAGAGTATACAAATCACAATAAAAATTGTGATCCGAAACGTTTTGTTTTCTTACCGTGAATCGGTACCATACAACAATTTGATTAAATTTAAACAATTTGTGTTAGATATTAAACATTTAATTAACTAAAACCATTCAATTACGAATTTGACACGATGCTTCCAAATCAAATGTATTGCATAGAAAGGTTACTCAGAAAGTAATTTAAGATTTCAAAAAAATGAAGGCCAGGATGAGTCAAAGTCATAAGATATTAGAGAGCCAACGCGAGGTCGGCGTATTGATCGCATGCTAAACATCTGTTGAAACACCTCGTTATCCAATGTTGCTGTCAGAAAACACACATTGCCTTCTGGTGGACGTTAAAACGTATTGTGGTAATACGTAGTGTGAATATGTTATGTCCTTCTTAATACATTGAATAAATGTCAATTATGCACAGAATGAGATATATCTCATTCTTATTCACTAAAGTTAAGTAATTGAAATATAAACGCGTTCTCTTTTGATTACAGAATACAAGTTTAACCCTGGAAAAAATAAGATTGGGTACAATTTAAGTGCGCACCAGAATAATTTGTAGACCCTAAGATTATGTCAATCAATCAACCAATTAGCCTATCACAGTCCAATGCTAGACATAGGCTTCTTCCAATATGCGCCATACCACCCGATTTTCCGCCTTCCGCATCCAGTCTATCCCAGCTACCTTCTTCAGGTCGTACAGAAAACATAGAAAAATAAATCAGGTACAAGCCCATGATTCTCTGAACCCCACACTAGGATACCCTGTGTCGTGGAGTTGAGTTTCTTCCCAGGTAAGTTATATAGAAAAAAATACAGAATAAAGTACCGAACTAAAAATAAAATTGTTGCGAAAGAAAAATGAAATAAATAGGATGCATAATCAAGGCATACAGTCAAGATAAAAGAAAAAGAAACTAATTATTTGTGCACCAATGAAATGCATATATAGGTGTGTGTTTGTGTGTAAGTGCGTGTGTGCAGTGTGAGGGTATGTATATGTGCCAACCACCTAATTATAGTGCGTTTAACGTTTACGTAAGTCATATCCATTATATTATTATTTGTATTATAAAATTTGCTATATGAATAGGGTCCAAGGAACGCAAACGATCTACGTGCAAAAGAGGTGCGTACCCTTTTTTTTTTTTTCGTGCGGAAATCCCTTCGGATACCGCCCCCGCTGGAGAGCGGGGGGTCTCCAGCGGGGGCGGTTATGTCGGGCTTGAACCGACTAAAACCGCACGCCGTCTCGGGTCTTAAGACGCCGGGGTGTAAGGTTACCCATAGAGCATATCCCTCGCACCCCGACTGACCCTGGGCCATCTCCGGTTTCGAGATGGCCCCCTTACTTGCTCTCCACTATGCCATCTGCTAATCAGAGGGACACGTGGAAAGCTTCAGAACAGCCCTCAACAGGGCCGTCCTCGCCTCGGTCGGAGATGGCCGTAGGCGGCAGCGTCTCTCCCGCCCTAGGAGAGAGGCGCTGCCGCCTCCGTTGCCCAGGGTGCACCGCGTGGAGGTCCCCAACCAAGCACCCCAAGAGGTGCGTACCCGGGTCCGATCCCACTTCTAGGTTCTGTATGAAAAGCGCGCTAATTCCTTTGCGTTCCTGTGGAATCGGAGTAAGGTCGACGCGATAAATGATTGTCACGCGTAGAACATTACATTCAGCATAGAGCGAATCGGTCGGACAGCACCACAGCTTTTTATTACGTATTTTTACGTAGGCGTACTAACTTAAGTAGGTGTGTCTTAAGAGCTACTCTCCAAGCCGATACACAATAATTCAGTATTGACTGGCACTGAGTGAAATACACTGTTCGCATAAGTTCAGGTTTCGCTACATACTTGAGTTTTTAAATATATGTGATAGCTTCTTTACTCGTTTACATTACCTAGATATTTAATATATGGAACTTTTTCAATGAGTGTACACTGGCACAAGAAACCTTGATCAGTATCAGTATCACACGAATGGAGTTTTATTTTGAGTGGCTGGGCTTAAAAAAAAAAACACTGAGAACAGCCACAAAAAAAAAAAATTACCTACTGAAATACAGATTTAATTCAAAAGACAAAAATACGGGGTATTGCTCCGTCATACCCCTATTTTGTACCACTGGTAAAAACTGGTACATGGGTAAAACTGTTATGTTCCATGGTTCCCCTTAGGGTCACAATGGACAATATATCTATGACCCAACGTTCCAATCCTGAGCTCTTCACTTAAGGTGTATACACGGAGTATGTATAAAAATACACTAAATGTTTTAATCATACCTAGATTAAAACATTTAGCGTATTTAAGGAAAAAAATCCATACAATAAAAACAAATCACTCATAGGATGAAATGTAAGTATAGATTTTATTGGACATCTGGGAAATATAAATGTAGGTAGCAATGAATAAAATTATACTATCTATTGAACAGTTTTCTGTAGGTCTCCGCCAGGCCATCGTGGTGGAGTGGAAGGAACGACTTGGGCGACCAAGCGCAGGGCAATATGGGCAACCTTACACTCTGTAGACCCGAGACGGCGTGCGGTTTTTAGTCGGTTCAAGCCCGACATAACCGCCCCCGCTGGCTGGCGGGGGGATATCCGAAGGGACTTCCGCACGAAAAAAAAAGGTACATAGCATTAAAAAGCGGCCAAGTGTGGGTTGGGCTCGCCCACGAAGGGTTCCGTAGCAGCAAGTAAAATTATAACGTTTTTTTAATTATTATAGTTGAGTTGATTGAATGAAAGATAAATTGCTCTCATTCAAACCAATTTTCGGTGGAAGTTTACATGGTAATGTACATTTAACATCTATTTTAGATTTATCATTCTCTTATTTAAAAAGTTACAGGGAAGGGGGGCACACATTTTACCACTTTGGAAGTGTCTCTCACGCAAAATATTTATTTTCGAAAAAAATTAAATTAGGAACTTCTATATCATTTTTGAAGTCCTATCCACAAGTATGGGTTTGATGAAAACAACATTTATGACTTTCATTCCGAAGTACCCCGAAGAACCCCCAAAATTTCATTGTTCTTTTTCTATTTTTGTGTGAAAAGCTTAATGCTGTTCACAGAATATATCTATTTACCAAGTTTCAACAGCATAGTACTTATAGTTTCGGAAAAAATTGGCTGTGACATACGGACGGACAGACAGACATGACGAATCTATAAGGGTTCCGTTTTTTGCCATTTGGCTCCGGAACCCTAAAAATCGTGCATTTTATTGTTACTTACAAATATACAAATAGTTTTTCTACAAGCAACCGTTTATTATTAGTACATAAAATAAGCTAGCACCGACCTGTTTATCTGAATTATATAATGGATAAATGACCAGGTATTCGTCAGTAGACATACATTTGTTATACAGTAAAATCAAGGTTCTTTTTTATCATACTTTCGGGTAGTGTTTTTTAGCGTTTCTATTGCTAGGGGGTCGTGGAAAGTGCTCAGTGAAGCGGGTCGCAATGCGAGCGTTATTTGTTGCGCCACAGTCTAAATAGAGGTCGCAGGTATCAGAATTGATTTGATTGCGTTAATTAAAATTATTTTATTATGATCTACTAGCATCCTAGTGGTGATTAATACAATCAGACCAAGATTTAAAGTCATTAAAATATATGAGGATAAATGCAGAAACCAACCTGTAGCGGTATAAAATATATTCGTACGATTTTACGTACAGCGAGCACCGATTCCAGTTGCATCAAAATATTAAAAAGCTTGCAATTTATCGGCCCAGACCGCTCTTCTACTTTTCCTATGGAAATTTGTAGAGCTTTTTGCACTATGCGTAACGGAATTTTACCCGTTTAAATTTAAGACTGTATATGAGAAATATCTCTACTTTAAACATAAAATCAAACAAATAACGCTACCTTATTCTTTCTCCAGGGTTCTTATCAATAGGAACATCGCGGTAATACCTACTTGTTAGGTTGTCAGTAACGATCAGTAACCAACTTGTGTACATATATATAATCTGAATCTCGCAAACGATTACGATTTTCATGAAATTTAGTATACAGGGGGGTTTTTGAGGCGATAAATAGATCAAGCAAAGTTTTTTTCTTAGAAAACGTGAAAAAAAAAACCATCACCCAGATTTATTATGAACTTCGCAATGACTGTATTTAATATTATTACAATAAATTAGCCTTCATGGTGAACTCTATTTTTAAAAGAAAGTTATTACTCAAGGTGGTTTCACAAGTACGAATATTCACGGACACCGAGCGATCAGTAAGTAATTTAATTTTGTTTCCATTTATTATTCTATTCTATTCTATCAAACACATTAAAGCAATTCAAATTATTTCTTTTTCAAAGAATATTGTGATGAAAATGTTTACACAAAAGGGGGGGTATTTACATACTCCCTATGTACAGTTAAAACTAAAGTAAAAAGTATAGGCGTCATAGAATTCCTCCCTATCGATGACGACAGGTAACGTATACAAAAGGCTGGCGACATTACCCAGTTGGATGGCAATGCTAATTCTTTGCGCAAAAAAGAGGCCAGCCCTTTGGTCCCGCGAAGCGTCGAGCAGTCGCTTTGCGATTTCTTTATAAAACGACCGTGCACTCAGACCCCACGGACCTAGTGTTTCGAACTCAAACGGCTCAAAAATATAATAACTGATTACATTAGTATATTTGCGCCGTTCGAAGGTCTCGGCAGATGCCGCTTTGCTTTTTACTCTGTCTCTCTACCTATTACATCACACTCTAGGCATAACAGGTAAATGTGATTTTTTAATTTCACAAACTTTCTAAAGATTTAGATCGGAAAAAGAGAACATCTAGGACGGGACTTGAACTTTCGTTTATAAGTCTACATATCATCATGTAATACAAGTTTTTTAATGCGAGCAATATTGTTTTACGACTTCGACAGATCTTGTGAATGCAAATGCTAAGGAATGTTGGTATTGCGTATAAAATTTAAATGTTTTGTTTTGTTACGTGACCCGATTGCAGAATGCTCGAGTTGCACACGTATCTTCGAGAAAATTAGAACTTAATATGTTTCATATCCCTCCACATTACTCTTACAGTGCCAGTTCTGGGCATAGTTTTGTATAGGAGTGAGCCTACTCCTTGCAACAAAATGTGGTTACTGTTATTTAAAGGTGGATTGAATCCGTCAGAAATAAGCATAAAATGACTGTATACTTTTGTAGCTGAATAATAAAATGTCCTTTGAATGCAATTTTATTTCAGACATTAACTATATTTTTTGGTTATAATATAACTTATGAGGTCTATAATACGAATAATATTTATTCTGTTGTGAAGGACTGTATTAATAAATATATAATAAATATATAATTTGAGAGACACCACGGAGTTGAACCTCAACGTCTAGCTTGACCAACGGCAATGCCTCCAGGCCTCTCTTCCAATAAGATTTAGGGGTCTGTGACTCGTCGTGTAACGGATGTTGGCTTGCCGGCCTAGGAAGGCCTCATCGGCCTCATCGGCTCATGGGGTTACGGACCTGGTGGCTATCACACTTTCTTCCAATGGTGATCAGTTGAGCATACCCTACGTGTGCGAGGTGCTTTCGGCAAGGTCGGTCCTTAAACCAAACGAACCGTGTCCAATATAGGCACAGCGAGCTTGGGATGTTGGTGCAAGACGAGCAGTAAAGCAGACGTTGGATGGTGCAATGGGAGTCTAGTGGTGAGACTCAGGGCTGTATCGCAGCATGAATCAGGGGTATGATTGCACGCACTTCCGTCACCCCACTTGGGCACATTATTACACGATGACTCTTGGCATCTGGCAGTGGCGCTCCACTTTGGTTGTAAGGTATGTGAATCGCATAGATGCATCTGCGGTTCCATGGTGAAGGGGGACAGCGATCAGGCAGGCAAGTTTCCGCGCCACCATACTTTTAATGATATAGTTCATAGGGCTCTCATATCGGTCAATGTATCGTATCGTTTGTGTTCGAACCCCAGGGTCTAATTAGAACGCGGCCACAATTAGAACACAATTAGAATGACGTAATTGGCATTAAAAAAATGAGATTTTTTTCATATTATATTGATGAGTATATAGGTAGTATAAGTATAAAGGAAGCTTGATAGTAGCGCAAATCATAGAAACGTTACGAAGAAATTGCTTGTTTGTGGTTTGGTGAGGCCCCATATACCCTTACTAACAGTAGTATTGATGCTACATCCTTATTGGCAGGAATAACACCCAAATCAACTTTTAAATTGCTTAAGTCACGTGACTAAATCTACATGTGAATTTTGTCGCTATAAATCTAACAAAATGTCCTGGGACTTGAGTCATTGCTTATTTATAAGTGAAAATAATTCCAAAAACGGCTAAGCAGTTACATGTAGATTGTGTATCTATTGCATTTCAAATAGTCTGGAGAAAGCACAACTTCTATGTTGTTAACTTGTCTATGTGCAGTAAATACTTCGTGATTAAAATACGTATTACAAGAATAAGACATTTTTTCCTGATGACCGCTATACGAGTATATAAGTTTATTGTTTTTGTAATCATTTTTATACATAGTGATTTACAATAATATATAGGGGTATAACAGTAAACGTTAAAGAACAGTATGCTGCATTTCGCATTAGTGACAGCGCCGGAGAGTTTGCCTTTTCATATATTTTTTACCCTGGCCTTTCTTCTAAACAAGATGGAACGTTGCAAGCGATTATACATCAGACTAACCATTTATCATCATGTGGGTAATGAGTAGAGAGAGTTGTAGTCATAAAATATTTAGTATTTAAAAATATAAACAATTTAGGTATTCACAACAACAAACACATGTACGAATATTGGTTACCAATTGGTGCTTATATAAGCATCAGTCAGTAACAAAATTGACATGCAAGGGTTACATATAAATCAAAAGGCATTTGTGTCAATTACTTGAATATATTTGATGACACAAATGCATCTTGATTCATATGTAACTCTAGCATGTCAATTTTGTTACTAACCGTTGGTATTTGTATCTACTATAAACAGAAGTAAAAGAAAAGTGCGGATAACAGTTATTGTCATTGAAATGCATGAAATTCTTACGTTATAAGTATTAAGTTAACTAGAAGCATAAAAATATTTAAATGGGAAATAGTATCCCCGTTACGAGTTTACATACCTACTGCAAAATGAACGACAATTTTTGAGCAGTTCGAAAAGATCGACAGACGAACTTACGAAACACATGGCAATTAAATAAATAGGGATAGCAAAGTCCCTCAAGTATTGGATGATAATTAAAATATGAGCTTAGTGGTATGGGTAATGGACTGCTGAGACGAGGTCTCGGGTTCGATCCCAGGTTTAACCATGGCACACACCAATGACTTTTCGATGCTTTTCGAAGTTATGTGTGTATTTATCGCAGGTTTATAAGTGCCCGGTTAATGGCAATAGGCTCGCCACCTATTACATTGGGACCTAAACATAAACTGGCGAAATGTGGGTGCTAGCACCTCTGCCTACCTCTTCGGGGATATAGGCGTGAGTTTATCATATGCTTAGCACTTGAAAACTGGACTTAGTTCAATTTAAGAGTGATTGAAACATTTGACTTTTTATCAACCAGCTAACAACATAATTTGTTTCGATATAAGAAGAGTTCCTGAATGTAGATTGATACTAAACTCTTGTTGTAAAGCCCTTAGTGCCAGGTATATATCTTATGAGTTGGCCACCATCAGGTTACACGTATCTACAATAACTTTAAAACCAGTTCTATGATCCGATTTCAAGTTGATTTTAATCACTCGTTCACCGACTAGCCGGGTGACCACTTAGCAGCGGGTGGCGGAAAACGCACGACACCATAATATGTAACAATAACGTACGATTCAATATATATTATATATTAACAAAATAATATTCTTAAAAGTAGGTATATCAATGACTGCATAATCTAAGGAAAAAATCGTAAAATTATAAAATTAACAACCGATAAACTTAGAAGGCTAACATTTATTAGCCAAAATGTAAAAAAAATACTTACGTTCAAGTGAGCGTAACATCCAATATTGCCGGTAAGTACAACAACTACAAAATTTTTAAAATTTTCATTAACGTTATTGAACTTTTGCAATGTCATAAAATATTAGGTACACGAACGAATTAGCAAGTCACAGTAAATATTTTATTGAAATCACCGAAAGAATGTCCAGAACTTAACGCGTAACCGAATAACTTTTTTCGTAGTCGATAAAATATCACTTGCAACGGTTTCGATGTCCGAAAAAGTAAAAGAGCGATATGCAGTGCCGTGCGGCACGAATTGGCGAAACTGACGTACACAGCGCGCAAGCGCTGCCAAGGTATTGTTAAAAGTTACTTTTACTTACGAGACTTGCCGCGTGCTTGCGCCTGCGGCTCTAGTCACTTTGGTCGAGGGACCTTGCGTCCGTCGCACCACCCGTTTCACTCTTTACGCGACCAGGAAAGAGAAAAACAGAGGTCTCACTCTTCCACTGTGATACACCACGGCGGCGCCGTTCGGAAAATTTATTTTTACTGTGTGCCTAAGAATACACCAGAATATTTCTGCAAGATTGAATTATTGCTATGTAAAGTATCCGTCTCGGTTCATTGAAATTTTAGGTGAGTAGTGAGTATTGCCTTATTTCCTTGCGTGGCTCACCACGCAAATAGAGCCAACGGAAAAATTATGATTAGGTACCAGGTCTGCAAATATCAATTTCATATACGTTCATAAATTCATACACGTTGCGTGGAATGTAAGAATTACTACGAGCATACCAAAGTTGGATCGAACTACTGAATAACACTTTGATGAATAATCATAATCAAATATGTGAACACACAAATTTTGTGTCATAACTCTTAAGCTAAAAGTTAACAGTGATCAACTGGATATAAGTATATTTAAATGTGGATTGTGCAGTACAACCTGTGTTAGTGAGAAATTTATTAAAAATATTTGAATTATATGGAATTTTTAAAGTACATATTTGCATAATGACGACAATAATAAAGTAATAAAAATTCAGTTCTACAACGCCATAAATGGTTAACGTAAATACTTAAGTGATATCGTTGACATCTCATAGTGAGGTTAATCAAATTACAAAATCACATAATAATTTGTGTTTAGCGCCGCAATGTTAAAGAGTAGTGTGGCAATCTGTACTTGAGGATTTACATCAATTGTACTATCTATATAGGTGATAGAGTGGAGAAACTGGCGCAGTCGTGCTAACCATGGCCTTGCACGCTACGCACACTAGATACGCCCTCATCGATTATGAAACTGATAGATAAAACCGACTACATATATAAATCCATTCGAAATTTCACTATTACGTTTTATTTCATATACACGAACTGATAACTCATTAAATACTATAGTTTCGCATTTATAGATTGTACTTTATTACAGTTCAAAATTAAATAAATAACACGAAGGTAATCATTAGATATTGCTGATTAGTGACTGAACAGGATATCAAGGCAGGTAACTATTAGTAAAGGACACTACTACCTACATAATTATTTTACTAAATGTTATATGTCTGCAAAAATTTAATAGTTGTTATAAAAACTATGATTGGTCAGGATATCAGTGAAATAAAACAATGACAATAAAGACATGTGTAAATATAAATATCACACAAAAAGTTTTATAAGAATATCGATTTATGAAGTCTTATATTTGGTAACTTAAAACTTGCAATATTTACTGTCTTATTAACATTTCATCATCCTGGGCTCCTACTGTTAAATCGTGGAAATGTAAAATAAACAGATAAATAACAAATAAATTCGCGAGTTTTAATAGAATAAGAAATATAATAGGTTGGGGAAAAAGAAATCCATTATTTTTACGTGAACTTCAAGACTTTATTTAAAACTGTTTTGTGGTCGATCTTTAACTCCTGGGCGATGCTACGACTACTAACATGCCGGTCCACTTCGATGATTTCAGTGACTTTGTCGATATTTTCGACGACGGGCCTGCCTGTGCGAGGGGCATCCTTAACGTCAAAAATACCCGAACGGAATCGACGAAACCAAAATTGCGCGTAATTAGCTGTTACAGTATCGGGACCATAAACACTATTCACATTTTCAGCCGCCTGACTTGCATTTTCGCCCTTATCAAAGAAAAACTGTAAAATGTACCGAATTTTCTCTTTGTTGACTTCCATCTTTAACGCCGTGTAACTCAGAACTGAATGGACAAAACAAAAAACTGCAAACGAATTCTTTTAGTGCGAACTGTTACCTTGACAACGAGCATAAATTTGAAATTGTTTGATCGATAATTTACGAGATATCGATCACTACAGCCATCTACCGAAAAAATAATGGATTTCTTTTTCCCCAACCTGTTATTAGCTGGTGAACATTGGTAACACTGACATGAAAGTGAATGACAGTTAACTGTGAAATATACATTCAAAAATCGAGAATTAATTAGAAATTTAAATGTCATGTCAAAACTTACATGAATCACAACACATAACATAAAAAACATAACATAAACTCACGCCTATATCCCCGAAGGGGTAGGCAGAGGTGCTAGCACCCACATTTCGCCAGTTTATGTTTAGGTCCCAATGTAATAGGTGGCGAGCCTATTGCCATTAACCGGGCACTTATAAACCTGCGATAAATACACACATAACTTCGAAAAGTATCGAAAAGTCATTGGTGTGTGCCATGGTAAAACCTGGGATCGAACCCGAGACCTCGTCTCAGCAGTCCATTACCCATACCACTAGGCTACCGCGGTTTTTCACAATCACAACCCACAAATTTGAAAATTTGCCTTCTGATAGTAATAAATATAATAAATAGTAGATTTTAAAAATGTAATTCCAAACCTGTACCAAACTACCAACCTTCAAACTATCACCAATACTCGTGGAAAACTGAATGATTATACTTTGACTTTTATAAAGTGGAGACAGGAAATTATTTAATTCTGATAGTGATGAATTACACTAAACTGAAAATGTTCGACTCCAGTGACACGGCAAGTTAAGTAATAAAACGTGCTAGTTAACTGACTCACAGTTAGACCCGGGTCGATAATTTTTGAAACCAAAAAAAATTACAGTAGGATGAAACCCATTAGAAAAGGAGGGGAATATGATAAAAATGAATTACGGTCGATCCGAGTTCGGGAAGTGGGAGAGGTTAGTTTTTAATTTTTAAATATGAATTATCTCGATTTCCGGCAAAACTACAAGTCCTATGGAAAAAAGTAAAATGGCAAAGATGTAGGTAATAAAAAGATTTACAATTTTTTCACATAACCTCAAAATTTAGGTGAAAAATTCAAATAACCAAGTTTTTGTTTTTTTTTTGGTTTAACTTTTATCTTTTTCAAAACATTTTCTTTTTCTACGAAATTTGGTGAAAACTTATCTTATTATGCCCCAAATACACTGTAATTTATTTGATTTAAAATATTTATTTTTTCGCCTTTATTTTAACTTAATATCAAAAAAGCACCGTAATTTTCAATCGAAAATTCTGGCGTCAAAATATCAGCTTTTTCCAAAAAGTCGGGGGGCTTTTTGTTCGTCGAAATCTCTACTTTCTGATGGTGTTAAAAAAAATACATTACTGTAGTAAATGTTCTCAGAAAATGCAAAAAGTTGAAAAAAACTCAAATACACTATGTATAATTTCATCAAAAAAATGTGATTGCTGCAATTTTTTTTAGTTCAAAAGTTTATTTATTAATTTCGAATTACATTCATGTCATACAAAATCTCATAAAATATAAATATACATGTAAATCGTACTATTGAATTTAGATACTTAATTCTGATTACGTTATTCATTAAATTATTTTTTCAACAATAACGTTGTTTCTTGTTATTTATAAATACCTTATCTGAAATTCTAATTAGTCATTCATTTTCCATTTCTTCTTTTATTCATCGTTAGATTCGACAAACCTTTCGAACTCTTGATCGTCGAAATCTTCAAGACCATCATCTTCGTCTCCAATGTTATTTCCAGTCTGCATTGGTTCTTTATCCACAATTTTATCTGAAGCATTTACTTCCTCGTAGATTTTTTCTTCCATATTGGAGCAATTTTCAGAATATGACAATTAGTGCGTAAATTAGTGCATTTTAAACCATGTTTTTGGCAGCCACATTTTAAACTGTTACATCCAGTTTCACAGCTGCAGCAAATAGTTTTGAGCAATACTTCCGGAATACAATCCTTTTCTGTAAATTCATAATGCCATGTTGATGTTGCTTCCAGCCCCAAACTGTTGCTGTCAATTTGTTACCCAACCAAGTTTGAAGCTGATAATATGCTCTGTAACAATGTTGTTCTGCTGCTCCTTCTGTGGGTGGGAGGTTTGTCAAAATGAAGGATGATTTAATTTTTGCCAATTGATATTTTTGAAACCTTCTCCTAGGTCCGTCCCCACTTCTCTATGAAATACCTTACAATGGGCTAAAATTCACCGTAGGTCACTCAGGTATATAAATTATCTTAAAACAGCCATAAATAGGCATCTACAAATATTATTTAAAGAAGATTCTACAACTTTTTCAAAATATTGTAGGTGTCTTATTTAATATTAAATTTATAAACTTTTTTTTTTAATATTTAGGACACGTCAATTTGGCTTCACCTCGCCTGATGGTAAGCTGAAGGTAAAGTCTCAGGAAAGAGGGTCACCATTACATACACGTACCATGTTAACAATGGTGGCACTCAGCTTGACGGCCTCATCAGAAGAGGATTGTCGTCGCAGCACCGCGTGACACCCACCGGTCCCACTAGTGCTGCGACCACAATCCCGCTGCCCGGCTATGCACTTGCTGACCCCTGAACGCAATCAAACCGGAATTGGATTACTATGGAGGGTTTTTCGCAATCGTGCAAGGTGGTACCAACCCGGCCGAATTTTGTGACAAATTTGTGTCATCAAATTTCTACCACCAGTTAAACTTGTTTGTTTGTTAATTATAGTAGTATATTTCAATTTGCAATTTTTTCGTTTATCAATGTAACATGAAATCTTACGTTTTTTGAGTAATTAGAGTGTAAATTTTAATAAGTAGCTCAAAATTGTACATAATGATTAAAAAGAAATTTTCGAATTAGAGTTTTTTTCAATTTTATGCATTCTGAGAACATTTACTATGGTAATGTATTTTTTTTTATACCATCAGGAAGCAGAGATTTCAACGAACAAAAAGCCCCCGACTTTTTGGAAAAAGCTGATAATTTGCCGCGAGAATTTTCGATTGAAAATTAGGGTGCTTTTTTGATATTAAGTTAAAATAAGGCGAAAAAATAAATATTTTAAATCAAATAAATTACAGTGTATTTGGGACATAATAAGGTAAGTTTTCACCAAATTTCGTAGAAAAAGAAAATGTTTTGAAAAAGATAAAAGTAAAAATCCAAAAACTTGGTTATTTGAATTTTTCACCTAAATTTTGAGGTTATGTGAAAAAATTGTGAATACAAAAGTTGTAAATCTTTTTATTACCTACAACTTTGCCATTTAACTTTTTTCCATAAGACTTATAGTTTTGCCGGAAACCGAGATAAACCATTTTTACCCTTAAAAATTCACCCTTCCCACTTCCCGAACTCGGATCGACCGTAATTTATTTTTCCTTTCATTTTTATCATATTCCCCTCCTTTTCTATTGTATTTCATGCTACTGTAAATTTTTTTCATTTTTTATCATTTTTGAAGGCGCCCTGGTCTAAGTAGGAACTACATAGATCTACTTTTATTCGTAGTATCTATCCAAATTTGTTAGCTAAATACTAAGCTTAATGCTCTGTTCTGTATTTTAAGGAAGTTACAGAAAATAATCTTGTTTTAAAGTAAGTTCTAAAATTGTATATCTAGATATTGTAGGTACTTGGAGTGACTGAGTACGCTAATGCACGATTATATGTAAAGTTACTTGAGCTAAAAGCCTGTCAGAAAACATGTCTAATGTATAGGTACAGATAAAAGCATTTCAACACCTAACGGTAAGTGAAGACTTCGGTGACAGCTTACAAGGGTTGGATATCTTTTAAATATTACCTTCATAAAAACATAAATGTACGTAAAAGTCTATTGATTTATAATGCTCCGGTACAATAACAGTTTTGCCAGTGATAACAAGGATGTTTGTCCCTGAGTAGCAAAGAATTTACTGTCATCTAAAGAAGACCGTCTTTGTTCTTGAGGTAGAAGTTTAACAAGTTAGGTATACTTATAACTTCTATTTTATATTTTATTTAAGTATTTTTTAACGGCTTCTTTCGCGATTTATTTGACGTTATTTTATATTTTACATTGAACCCGACGTTTCGGTTGCTTTTCAGCAGCCATGGTTACGGGGAGACTAAAGATGGTTGTTGTCTTGTAGTTTGAAGTATAAGTTATCTTAAAGTATCCGAACTATGCTGAATTGTTGGTGTTACTATTTACACAGAATGAGCTCACAGTGTCATGAATTCTTGTTGTATTTTGATTTTTCTTGAAATTAATTAAGTGAATGACTGGGTCTCAATCTGGTGGTACATTCCAAACATCTTCTCAATTAAAATTAGGATGTTTTTTTTTTAATTTCAATAGCTTCGCGGAGCATCATATGTAGAAATCGATTTTCTTTTGCGAGTATCTGTAGTTTATCAAATCTTAAGTAATGTGTGGTCCACTGCTGCAAAATACAGCAGACTTTTTTGAACGTTGGTGTTTTATATCAGCTATGTGCTCATTGACGCGAGTGCCAATGCTTTGCTTGGTTTGACCAATATAAGAGAGCCCACAGTCACAATCTATTTTATAGACCCCTGCATCTTGTAGAGGCAACTGGCACTTGACAGATGGTATAAATTAACATATCTTCATTGGCGGCTTGTAGCCGCTTCAAGATGTGGCTAATCTTATCAGTAACCCCTCGTACGTATGGTAGGACTGCAGACTGGCGCTTGACTCTTTTTTATATTTATCAAAACTTATTTAAAATGATTTCATAAGATTGGAAAATGAGCACCCCGCAAAGTTAAAAGACGGACTGTGTGATATTTGGGGTAGGAAAGAGACTTAGGGAGGTCTCAGTGTAGGCCTCGAAGAATTCCGAGGTTGCTTTTAGTATAGTAGGTAGCATAAGGGCCAGCGATGCGGTGGCCAGTTCTACTTCGATCTTGTTTTAGGAAACTATAAATATATTGATGGTTCTCTCTCACAGGGTGGAGATTAAGTGACTTAAATTGAGCCTCATATAGTTGGCCGCCGGTCTATGGCCAACTGTTACACGGTCTCCATGCTAACGGGCTTTTAGATGGTCTTTAGAGTTGAGGTGCTTCCACAATCATTTCGAATAAGAGAACCTGTTGTCTTAATTTTATTTATCTTCTCTATGCTTATACTTTATAATGCCATTACAAACGCTCGTATTAGGGGACTTTTTGCTCACCTACACGAGTGATAGAATAAAAAATTGGGTCAATCAAAAGCTACATCGATCTATGGATTCACTGTTCGCGCGTATATGAGCTTATACTCGTAAGTGCGTCTATGTTTGTCAAAGACACTCATCTATGCGCATACAAACACAAGTGTTTGCGTGAAAAAAATACACAAAACTGATACCGTACTTATATTTAATTTTAGGTAATTGATTTTTTATAAATTACATTATTAAAACTAATGCCTGACTGTGTGATAACATTGTTAATGAAATTAATGATAAATATCTCATACTCTCAACAGTACCTAAGTGTTGAAACAAGCATTTGCTCGTAATCTAAAAAAAACTATCATGTCACATGGTACATCCAAGAAATTAAAAAAAAAACTATCTCGTAATTGGTAAGAAATTTAATCAAGAGTTAATTGGAGGGATGTTAAAATATCGGAATTCAAAATTGAAGCCACTGATTTTAGATTTATTTTATCGTTTGCTAGTTTGAAACCAAGCGTGCCTGTCTGTAATTTCCTGTCTGTGTTGTGCGAGTTTTTGTTGTTATAAAAGAGCTTCCTGATTATTATAAAATATGTATGATATTGTGCACGTAATTATAGTTTAGCAAGTTCATACTGGTATTAAATTGACTGTTCAAGTAACAGAATTAGATATTTTGATATATTCAGATATTGATTATATGAACAGGCTCGACTTCTATTACATAGGGACCTAAACATAACTGGTGAATCGTGAGTGTGTAATACACCTCTGCCTACCCCTACGGGGATACAGGCATGAAGTTATATTATGTAATGATTATATGTATCATAATATACGTTTCTTGACCAAGTTGGCTCATTTAGGACGTATATATTGTAACTCCTGAGGGCTCTAAAAACACTCTCACGTTCAAAAACTACCATTATCGTTAACTTAGGCTGTGAGGAAGAAAACCTCTATAAAATCACCACAACCTGGTCCTATGCCAGATTGACGACATAATAGGAAGTTGTATGGAGGAGAAGATCTGGCTTTACTCCAAAATGCGGTCACCGGCAAAGACCTGCTACAGGCTCGATGAACAAATTATGTAAAGGTAGTTTATATATAATGTTATTTTTACTCAGCGCTATCTAGACCATAGCATGCTTGCATAGCTTGTGTTATGGGTTCTAGGTTGCAGATAAACATACTTAAATACATACATATTATATACATGTAATAATATTTATGCATACAAATATTTACACTGAGCGGGAATCAAACTCGTGCCTCCTAACGTAGTAGTCGAATGCACTACCGCTCCGCCACAAAGCCCATATAATAATTTTATAAGTGCAACGATAGTTAGTATATATACATTCAATATGTATTATGAAAGTCGGAAACCTTAAAATACTAAAGATACGCTCTTTACTTGAAGATAATCAATCAACATGTACCAAATCAATGAGCGTTCAGTACTTGGTGAGTTAGTTCATACGAGATTGACAAACGTACGAGAAACAAGGAGTACATATAGTAACGGATGAATAATCAATTTGTTATTCCCACATTTGTTATACCATTTTTGATGAATTCATCAAAAGATAAAAAAAGTGTTTATAAATTCAGTGTAATAACTAATACTTCACAATCAATGAACAATCGAGTTAAGAATCTTTTTAAGAACTCTTTTAATAAAAAATCATTGATTAGAGTTTTTTAACAAAACCAATTAAAAAGAATCCTGTGAATTCCGAAGGTGGCGAGTCAGTTGCGCCAGCTGTCACAGCAAGCACGAACTAAAGCGCTCCCTGAGGTGTACACGTCGAGTGCCAAGCATTCACTGCAACTGACATTCGGTTCAATGTATCTAGTTTGTTTCTAGGTAAAAACTGTAATTGGGATTTGTGAAACAAAACAATGCGTTTTTCACTCAAAGAAGTGACTTAGGCTTACTATGGGTTTGGGTACCCTGGCGTTTGAAAGTCGCAGTTCTTATCTAAGTATATCTAACACCTTTAAACGAACAATTCTTGTATTAATAATCTAAATGTCGGAAATGGCTCCAACGATTTTCATGAAATTTAGTATTCTGGAAGTTTCGGGGACGATGAATTGATCTAGCTAGGTTTATTTTTAGAAAACGTCGAAAAAAAAAACCAGATATTTCCGTATTAATATCGCATTAATAAAAAAGATGTTTTTTACTGGATGACGGTATTATTATTTCCAATGGGGACGCCGATGACCTGGCGGGTGATCAACCCTTCTATAGTGGGTCATTTCACCCATTTCCCCTGTTCCTTCCTTTTGGGAAGGATGTAGTTACCCAGCAATCACGGCGTTCCGTCGAACCTACCTGTGTCCTTACAAAATCTTACGATCTGGTCCACCTTCAGATCCTCCAAGTCTTCTGTGTCCAATGTATCCAACCCCATTGTCTCCCATCTTATCAGTGAGTACATGGGGCATTCGGCGAGAAGGTGGAAACTGGTCTCGTCACCGTCCATGCACTCTGGGCATCTGGGGTCGGTTTTCACACCTATCAGTGTCAGGTGCCTGTTCAGTCGGCTGTGTCCTGTTAACACTTCTATGACGAGCCTCATGCTTACTCTAGAGAGTTTTATTAGTTGGCTCGTCCTTTTTTTGTCTAGGCCCTTTATGAATATCTTCGACTGTCTCATGCCTGTCGATGATTTCCATCTCCGGTTGGTCTCTGCTTCAATGCTTCGGCTGATGACTCCCTTGGTTATTTTGTGGGGGATTGGTAGCCGGGGCTCCGGGCCGACCTGGTTTTTATCAGCTCCTTTCCTGGCCAGTTCATCTGCTATTTCGTTGCCTGTGTTACCCTCGTGTCCGGGTACCCAGGCAATCGTCACGTCAGCTGTTCTGGACAACTTTTCCAATGACTTTTTGCACTCTTTGACAACAGCTGATGTTGTCTCTACTTTGCCAAGCGCCTTCAACGCTGCCTGGCTATCGCTGTAGATGGTGACCTTTCCCATGTTGTTTAGGTGGCCCGCCATTTCTGCGCATTCCATGATAGCGAAGATTTCTGCTTGGAAGACACTTGCAAACTTTCCTAGGGGTATTGACCTATTTTTCTCTGTGCCGTCTGAGGACTTGATGTGTACTCCGGAACCAGAGAGCTTGGTTGTTTCCTTTCTGGAGCCGTCTGTGTAGCAGATGGTGCCATTGGTGTTCGTCTGCCAGTCGTCTCTCGGTCCTATATGTATTCTGTACTTCTTATCAAAGGTCCTTTCTTTCTTTATCAGATCATTGTTTGAAAGGATCATTGATAGTTTTTCTTCGTAGTCTTGACTGATCATGGCATGGCCCTCATCAAATGTGTTGCCAGTCCATAGGCCAGTACTTTTCAGTTTGAACCATTGTTCAATCGCTCTCTTTTTCGTTTCCAGATCTAGGGGGTTCAGGCCCAGTATGATCTCAAGCGCGGCCGTGGGTGTAGTCCTCATCGCGCCGGTGGTCATTAGGGCCGCCAGTCTTTGGACTTTGTCTAATTCTTGTTTATTCCTTCCTATGTTGGCTTTATGCCACCATACTAGGGCACCATGTAGGATTCTCGGCATGATGATTGCCTTATAGATCCAGAGTACTGTGGCTGGCTTTATTCCCCAGCTTCTTCCTATTGCACTTATGCATTGCATCATGGCCATTTTCGCCTTTGAGCATGTGTTGCTTATATGAGTCTTGAAGGTCAGCTTGCTGTCCAGTGTGACTCCCAGATACTTGACTTCTTTCACTACTTCCAAGTCATGATTATCAAGTCGTACTGGTTCAGCACTTCCAATTTTCCTTTTGTTGGTGAAAAGAACTAGTTTGGTTTTGTCAGGGTTGAGGTTAAGGCCTTTGCTCCTGCACCACCCTAGTGCTTCTTTCAAACCTCTGTTCATGATATTGCATATGACACTGAGGACTTTGCCTGTGATTAGGAGCACACCGTCATCAGAATATACCTGTGTATATATGTGCATCCTGTTTATCTTGTTGACTAGCCCGTCTATTAGCAGGCACCACAGTAGTGGCGATAGACATCCACCTTGAGGGAAGCCTCTCCTAGCTATCACCGTGCGCCTTGTTCCTGCTATCTCTGCTTGTATCAATCGGTGTTTTAGCATGTTTTTCACCCATTCTGATATGTCTTTATCTATGCCTTCGCGGTTTAGGGTATCCTCTATTAAGGCCGGAGTTGCCTTGTCAAAGGCACCCTCAACATCGAAGAAGCAACCCAGTGCATATTCTTTGTTGCTTATGGATCTTTGCACTTTGTTCACCAGGTTGTGGAGTGCAGTCTCAGTTGACTTGCCTTCCATATACGCGTGTTGGTTATGGTGAAGTGGAGATCCGCTTTTGAGTATTTGTTCTCTTATTATTCTGTCTAATATTTTCTCTAATGTCTTAAGTAAGAATGAGGAAAGACTGATACATCTGAAGGCTTTTGCCTCTTGGTACGTAGCCTTTCCAGGTTTAGGTATGAAGACCGCTCTTACTTCTCTCCATTTCTTTGGGATGTATTTCATTCTGATGCTGCTATTGTATAGAGCCAGAAGATCGTCACTTATGTACTTGATGGCTATTTGCAGCATTTTTGGGAAGATCTCGTCCGGTCCAGCGGCTTTATAGGGCTGGAATGACCGGTGGTGATGGTGACCGGTGATGGATGACAGTATGCAATTTTAGGAAGTTAAAATAAAGGGAACCACAAAATTTTTGAATTTGATATTTGATGCATTGAAAATTATGAAATATTAAAATGTTCACACTGACATATCACAGATATTACGCGTGAAAAGGTAACGAATTTATAAAAGGATGAACACTTTCTAAGTGAAAATGTCGCAGTGACATTTAATGAATGACAGTATGTACCATGAGATCAAGATCTCATACATACTAATCGGTAAAACTCAAATAATACCAAATTTTTTATTCGAGCAATATGGTTTTATTTTATTGAAAAAATGAATAGCCTCATCGATAGAAAAGGTTGAGCTTTAACTGAGGATAAAGGATTTTGCTGGCGACCCGAAGACCTTGTCCTGACAATCTTAAAACTTCGTCTTACACTACACGAAATTCCATGAAATTGACTTTAGTGCAGTCACCGTAGATAAGGGCATAAATTTATAAACAAAGATAGGAAAAGTAAATAAATATTCAATAATATCAAAAGGTATGTACAGGTTGCTTTTGAGTGTTCTTCGATGAAGAAAATCTTTCCATTGGAGTGTCATAGGTGTTCAAGATAATCATCAAACTTCTTTGTTTCAAGAGGTATTTTGAAAGCTAAATTTAAGAACATCTACAGTTTTGTTACCGTGAAATTATTCAAAGCTTCTTCATTTTCTCAGCTAAAATTGCACATATTGCCTTTTACACTATAGCTACGGGCTTGATGAATGTATCAGTCACACTTTAAATAGCTTTTGTTATTAATAAGTTTGTACCATTATTAGTATTATCTTTAATGGCAGTATTGAAAGATAAATCATGTTCATTGCCATTGCATTCACGGTCATTAAGAAAGTCAAAACATTAATTTTATTACAATATAAATCATCAGCGTCATAGGTAAGTGTCATGCGCTTTAAGGTACATTGTATTTACCTATGCGTAATAAATTGGTTTGCTTTTGCTAGACTTTTGATAACTTTTTACCTATAACATAGTGGAACTTTTGATTGGAATATATTATTACTTTGAAGGTGGTTTTTACACACCGAAATTGCCATCGTAGATTTTTTTCTGATTGATATCAATCTTTGTACAAAACCAGTACAGATGCTGAAATATGGTACTACTATGTACCTACTCAAAATGACCATTGCGCTATCATGTCGTTTAAAGTATTAATTAAAGAAAATCAGTTTCTTAAAGTTGAATAAACTAAAACTTAAACCTATATTCTGATTGTTAATATGTTTACGGTTACTTGAGGCGACAATGCAATTCATAACAATATTTAGATACTTGATATGGTTCACAAACATAATATTTTCCTCGACCTCTGAGTAGCGGTAGTTGATATTTATATGACTGTACAATAGTGGGTTGGTACTCAATTGCTTTTAACAGAATCTGATGTTCTTCAAAAATTAGTTATATTAGTAGTCTTTAATATACTAAATACTAAATATGAATTATAAAGTTATTTAAGCAAAGATTTTTAAGTACATATAATATATACATAGTGACACTAATACGAGTACAAAAAATATTAACATTGTCACAACAAGTATCACTGAGATGTTGTGATGAATAACTAGACTTGATGCTTTTTAGTTAGTGTTCCTGACATTTGGGTTCGTTTGATTTATATATGTATTGTCTATCAAGCATGTTGTAACACGAACGCAAGTATTTGTAATATAAAACATGTGGAAGGCTGTTACTATATTATTTCCCGTTCATCTATCGTCACGCTGCAAAGGGTCAAACTATTCAAACTAAAGATATGCCATGTAGTCCATTGAAAAGTTACATTTGGGGTTGCGTTTTTTAGAGGACGCAATTATATTTTTTTTGATGTGTAGGGGGGGGGTCAGTGTAAAGCTAAAACCAAGTTTGTGGGATCGCCACCCTTGTCGAACGGCCGCCATCTTGAAAATAGGGGTTGAAATGGTTTTTACGATATATCTCTTAAACTATTTATCTGATAAAAAAAAATTATTACCATTTTTTGTTGCAAATTAAATTCTCTACAACTTTGGTACAGTAACTTTGTTTTTTTTTTATTTTGTTATTATAATTTTTTAAATTATTAATTTTGCAATATTATAAACAATTAATTATTGACTCTTTTCCCCACCACACACGAGGAAGAGTCTGGAGGCGCGTTTTTTTTACGTGGTATCCCCAATAGGCATAATCTACGGTGATTCACGGTGATCCTACGCAGTCTATCTCCTAACATAAGAAATTTCGCTTAGTTGGAGAGGTTAACTTGAAAATATTAGTTGAAATGTGTGATCACGTCACTATTTGATAAAAAATAACCTATTTTCCCTTCGTATTTGTGACAAAAGTGATAACATTTCCTTTATCTATATAAATATGAATGATCTCGGTGATCGAGATATATGTACGCGCATAACTTCCAAACGACTGCATCAAATTGGAAAATTCTTTTTTTGTGTTCATTAATGTCATGATTGTATGAAAGAAAAATTTAGGAAAGTCCGCGGGTAAGTCTATCGTGCACCGGGTGCAGCGGGGTGAAGCCAGGGCCCGCAGCTAGTAATATATAAGTACTACTAAAAATATGTATATGCTATAATAAAAGTTTTCCTTATAGCAAACTAAAACTACTACCAACAAAGAGCTACTGGTTCTATTCTGTCAACGGACGAATTTAAGAACGATCTTTAATTGAAATAAATCATTAAATAATTGATGTATAATTTTAAGAATAAGTTTTATTATTTTCAAAGGACTAGTTCAATATATTTCATCTTTTATTTATTAACTTAGAAAAGGATTTAGAGGTAAGGTGATCGGTAACTTGGAATGTGTACTATTTACTTGATTACGATGAAACTTTAGTAAGTTGATGTGCACATGCCCATGAAGGTTTTTACATAAAAGAAACATTGGAATGCATGCCAAGCATTAGTTAGTTTACTATGATATTAAATAAAAAATTCCAGTTTCAGTTTTTTTTCTATTGATTATAAAAATGTTGTATATTAATTATTGTATTGTTTTATATATTACCATACAGTAATGAATATTTATGAGTATTTGGATACTGGAATTAAATTGATAGTTACTGACACTGTATCGTAATAAACTCGTCAACAAATGGTTCGATAAACCTTGCACCTATTAAGGTACGTTTTAATGGACGTGGTTTATGTAGGCGCGATTTTGGTAATAGATAAATCGCTCAAGTGTACATTTTCACGAATTCGCATTCATTCATATGATCCTTTTAATTTATTGATGTAGAAAATTAGTTGTTGGTGAAAAGAACAGAATTATTAAGTAAATAAGCCTAGCGTTGTGCAAAATGAACTTGGTTGACACTTTTGTATAATTTTGACTTCTGCCTTAAACTATTTTAGATCGTATCAATTATAATATGAAACTGCTCAAGTTTTCAGTATTTGCAGTATATTTGAATCTGTTAATATAATTTACACTATAAATGTATTTTATTTTAATGTATTTTTATATTCGATGAGTCTTTCAAAAAATAGGTTTTTTATACCACTTAGTTGACAAACAAGCACACGGCCCACCTGATGGGAAGCGGTCACCGCGGCCCATCAACGTGTGCAACACCAGGATGTCACACTCTCGCTGCCGATTCTGTAAAAACCTTCTAAAGGCTATGTATAACTAACCGCATTTAAAAAAATTCTGAGTAACATTAATTTATTACGTTGAGTTTTAAGTGCCACTCGTACTTATAGTTTTGATTCCGGACGAAATCAAAGTGAACGTTAAACATCTTAAAACATAATTTAATTTACTTTTATGTAAAGAATTCAGAATTTCGAGGTAACGTTCTTGCTCAAGGTAACGCTCTGATAAGATATGAATATTGAAGATCCATCTTTAATATTGCTGTTATTGAAAATTTTAGTTATCAAAATGCTCTGCGTATTAAAAATTTACTAAGTGAGGAGGAGAATAAAAATAATACAACGCAATTCACAATTTGCCATTTAATAGTCATTGTCAAAACTAAACTCATGATTCACGTGTAATGACTCATAATATTAATATAAAATTACTAGCGCCGATTGAAATTGACGGCCTAGGCTTAGCTGACAGTTTATCATCAAGTGGAACATAATGCTTCTTAGTTATGATAGAAACACAGGACAAGAGGTAACATTCTCACTCTTCTAACTTCAGGTAGACTGTTTGAAGAGAAATTTGTATGCTGATTTATCATTAATTATGTAATATAAGTAGGTAAGTATATAGTATTAACATTTAATGACTTGAACAATGTTCGCCATTAAAGAATAATAGCATCTAGACGGCAATGTGAGTTGTTTCAAAGCAATAAATCGAGGCTATTTAAAAACCAAAATTGCATCAGTCTGACTTTGGCGTTTATTGTAATTTAGTGCTTAATACCTATATATTATTTTAGGCGGATAGAATAAATTAAACGTAATTCTAGCAGTAAAAATAGTATATTCAAATGTGAAAGACCGTTAACAGATCATTTTTTTTAGGAAAAGAAACATCTCCTTTCCAAGAAACTTTTGAACTTAAAAGTAGCCATAAATCTAAAAGCTGATCCGGCAGAAAACGTGTGATACGGACATTTAGCAATTGAAGTTACCATGAGCTAATGTTTGACATTACTTCATATATTATCGTACACAAGACTATAATCTCATCAACGTGTATAAGAGTAGAGAAGAAATACACAACAAGATTTGAGTGGAATGTCGTCATTGGTATCAACCTTTTTTTTTTTTCCGTGTGGAAATCCCTTTGGATATCCCCCCCCTCCGCCGGCCAGAGCGGAGGTGGTGGTGGTGTCCTGCCCCAGTGTCCATTGCCGGGCACCCAACCTTAGATTTCATCTTCCTATTTTATCAGTTCAGGGACGTTAAGGTGTTCCTTTGAAACCGTATAAGGTGATGCTTTTTGATTGCTGATTTTAGTTTTTATGAGTTTAAACATACTTTAGAACACTATTATCGTGGCCTGTCAAGTGAAATAAAATAAAAATCAAGTAGGTTCTATAGAAAAATTACGGCATCGTTACCTTACTTCTGTTAAGTAATTTATTCTTAGTCTTTGGTCGTTGGATAATTATAAGTATGCAAACTAAAAGAGTAATGGAGTGTATTCTTCCAAGGTCTTGTACTCGTGTACTTTCAATACAATATGGACTATTAAATATGTAAATGATTTTAACTGCTAGGAAAATACCCTATTTCATTTGAGGAAATATTTTTTTTTAATAAAATGGTAATTACAGACATTTTTTCTGAATAATTCATTGAACAGGTTCATTACTGCATAACCTTCAATCAAATATTTGGTGACTCCAGTAAAATTGAATACTATGTTCATAAAAGTATATATAGGATCCAAAATCAATCAAAATGAATTAGGTAATTAAAAATAAATTTAAATTTATAGCTCAGTTTAAATAAAAACCGGTCAAGTGCGAGTCGGACTTGCGTACCAAGGGTTCCCTAAAAAAATGGATTGAGGGGCGCACTTAACGTTGCAGTAGAGCTTCTTGGCAGATAGACGTACAGATATTTTTTGTGATGTGTGTAACTACATATTACCGGTTTTCGGTTTATTTTTCCCTTTACTTGTGCTACACGAAATCTGTAAAATATCATGATTCTAGATCAACGGGAAGTAACTCTATAGGTTATGATTCCCCTGCGATTATCTAAATATCTCTACATAATATAAAATTGTGAAGTGCATAGTGTAAAGATCGCTTTAGTCTTTACTGTGAATTGTTCTGCGCACACGAGCATAATATTGCAATATTTTATTTCCTTTCACAGAATAGCACAATTTTTTTTTAGCTTACCTTTTTTGAGGTTGGTGTAGCTAGTCCTCTAAATTGTATGAGCTGCCATACAACTCAGACGACTATCTTATTAATATTAGATATAGAAATATTAGATATATTATAGGCATATATGGTAGCAATGTGTGGCATGCAAATTTACAATAAGCTCAATTATTATCAACAATAGTTTAATTTTATAAATTCAAACATTATGATAGGTATACTTTGGTGCCCAAATATGTGATTGCAGGATTTGCGGTTGATTTGCTGGCATTTATTGAAGAGTTCCGTTGTTTGTCTCCGAAACTTACGAAATTTAAATCGGACCATTTCGAAATAAATTTCTATCTAACAAAATAAGAATTTTGCAAATCCATCGATATACGACTGAGCTATGCCCGAACATATAAAATAAAATCATAACTTCTCAACTTCACGCCTGTATCCCCGAAGGAGTAGGCAGAGGTGTATTACACACCTACAATTCGCCAGTTATGTTTCGGTCCCAATGTAATAGGGGGCGAGCCTATTGCCATCTACTGGGCTCATTACTAAGAGAGCGATAATCAACATATTTAATACACACATAACTACGAAAAGTCAGAAGTGTGTGCCCGGGGCGACTGGGGACCTCGTCTCGGCAGTTTGTTACGTTCAAAACTGGGCTATCGCCGCTTTTCAGACAAAAAACATCACAGAATTTTAAATTTTTGAAGACAGAGACAAAGGTTTTTGGGACGACAGCATATTAGGAGACTACCACTTATCTACTTCAGGAGAAGAATATAAAAACATATATAAAAAGAAGAAGTGAGTTTTTTATTTCCATTCTTTTTAACTTTCATGCCAAATATATGTATATACTAGACGTAATAGATTTTTGCAATATTTGACCGTACTCAGCGTACGAGAGTATATAAATAATCGATTCCGTACCATTATCTATACCATGGGAGCCCCTCTTAATTTATTTCTAAATATTCTGTGAATGTTTAAGCATCTACCTGTTACCGTTATCAACATCGAGTAAAAAACGGCAAAACGGCAAAATCACGGTTTTTATATGGGACCCCCCTTTTTTTTTTTAGGCCTCCTTACGCCACTGGTCCAGCAGCGCAAGGGCTCTCGCTTTCAGGTCCCATCGAGCAACGAACCGCGCAGCACCCAGTCGTATCCGATGTTCCACAGGAGTGGCCCTAGGACCGACCCCTGTGGAACACCGTACGACACTTCTCGCCGCCCTGGCCCTAGCCAGCTCGGGTAAACTATGGCCCTCTCGGATAGGTATGCCTCGACAATGCGGCGGAGGTAAGGAGGCACTCCGTGATACGCGAGCGCCTCCCTAACGCAGCTCCAGGGTAGGGTGTTGAAGGCGTTGGCGATGTCGAGTAACACCGCCACCACCAACCCACCCCGCGAGACTAGTTCCTCCGCCAGGCGCCTAACGCGCATGATCACTACCACGGTGGAGCGCCCCCGGCGGAAACCAAACTGGTTGTCCGCCAGATCTGGCCCCACATTCGTGAGATGCTCGACGAGGCGCTCTGCAATAATCCGCTCAAAGAGCTTGCACACCTCGTCGAGCAACACGATCGGCCGGTAACCGGATGGCTGGTCCGCCGGCCGCCCCGCCTTCCGGATAAGGACCAGTTTCCCCGTCTTCCAAGCCTTTGAAAACTGGCCCCTTTCGAGGCATGCGCTAAAGAGCGCCACCAGTCGAGGCCCTAGTTCCTCCAGGGCCAGGACCCATGCTCAGCCTGGAATGACGTCGGGTCCGGGGGCAGTGCATTTCCGGGCTTTAAGCCGGAGCACTGCTACCCCCAGTTCACTCTCCCTGACTTCGGGCACATCGCTCTCGCTATTATCAGCGTCAGGCGCCTGAGGCGGAGCCATACGCGAAGGGACATGCTCCTCCGCTCTCGCTGGGAGCAAGGAGCCCAGTATCCCCTCTAGCCGCCCCGGCTGGAGGCTCTGGGTCAGTAGGGGCGCCCTTGGGCGGATTTTGCCCCTGAACGCTTAGACATTATGTAGTATATTTAGTATCAGCATTGCACCCGTGCGGGTCACTAGTAAATAAGTATATATATAACATCACTCGAAAGGAATTACTAGATGTTGACTGGACTAAAACTTGAGCAATCATTGGGACGACCTTCACTCCATTAGAGTTGTTTAATGCATTAATTACTTTATAGATAGAATTACCTACAAAATAATTTTGGCCTATGACTAATTATAAAACTATTTCACCCAATTAAAACGAATTCATACTTGCTACAATTTAGCGTACATGCATTTACATATCCATCTCATTTTATCATATGCTCGTTATACACTTGAAATGTTACTAATATAATTATAAATATCATTTATGCAGATATGTGGTTTGCTAGTAACTGAAAATCACGGTTAACACGTTAGCTTTTGTATTTTTTTTGTTGATTACCAGGACAAGTATCTTCATAAATACTTTCTTATGTAAATTCAAATTAACACTCAATAATCAGGTCAGTCTTTAATGTTAATGCAACTCTTCGTGAAGTAGACTAACATTTTCAATAATTTATAGCAACAAAAAGTATATGAAAATAGATACAGAGGGACATAGAACCCTCCTCCTTTTTGAAGTCGGTTAAAAAGTACAAAACCTGCATGGTGGCTAAGGCTGATTCCTCAGAGAGTTTGTTGGCCATTTTGGCCAACAAAGTCTGTGATGCTTTTTAGATAGCAGGAGATTAAAGAGTGCCTTTAATCTCTAAACTCTAATCTGCCTTTATAGACTAGTCAGAAGGAGGTAGTCAGAATTTTATGATCGGGGATAGAAGAGAAACGCATTCTGGGTCTCTGTTCTACACGAGTTCCGTTATGGTGAAACCGGCACTACATCCCGTCGGAGACCACGGCCCTCACCATGACATGGTCTTCAACGAGAGAACGTCCAGCCGAGCGGAGCGGAGAGGAGCACCGTGTCTTCGCCAGAATTCTCGCAGTGCTGGCACTGCGGCGTTGTCTCCCGGTGGATGCGCCATAGATACTTACCGAAGCACCCGTGTCCGGTAAATATCTGGCACATCCGGTAGGAGAGGTCACCGTGGTGCCTCTCCAACCACTCCTTCATGATCGACCTCACCGCCGCAATGGTGGATTCCCCCCACCTTGGATGCTCAAGTCGCACTCTCCATGTCTCCATGAGTTCCCGGCGGAGCTGGGACCGCTGAGCCCTGTTTTCTCGGGGCTCCGGCCTATGGCCCCGCTCCAGCGCCTCCTACTCTACTAATATGTATTAACGAGAGTCAGTTCTCTTGTAGGGTTTTTGTAAGATTTTTTAGTGAAGTTGATACTTGTGCGAACTGCTAATCTACTGCGAAAAATTAGACCTTGTGAGTTGACTTTTCCATTGCATACAAATTGATTAGCGTTGTAAAGGTGGTTGTATTTTTCAGGATCAATAGTTTCCAAGGCTTGTCTGTGTCTTTGAATGGTATTGCCATAAATAAGTCATTATTTTATTTGCTTTGAATTAAATACCTAGACGGCCTGTTGCTTGTGGGCTGACCGTCTAAATTAAATATGACCTCAACGTTGAGTCTTGTTAAATAGAAGTTTATTCTTTAAATAAAACAAGCCCGCCATTTGCTTTGCATTAATAACTATTGAGAACAAATGCATAAATTACTACTAATCAGCAAAGTCATAACCATTTTTAAACGAAAGAAAATCCTTCGTGAAACAATAATATATGTGTCGATTAAAAAAGTTTTTGCGAAGTATTTAAAGTTATAAATACACAAATTTGTTATTGTTATTGGCGAAATGAACTCGGCCACTTGTTTCACATGTTATCGGGAAGGGAAAAATGATCAAAGTCAAAGTAAAAATTGTGGTGTAAATTAAAAATGATTATTTATCATTTTGAAACAATTTATGAACCTAGTGTTAATATTACCTAATCATCATTATGTTAAAATCCTAACTTTAGGCTAAATAAATCAACAAGAATGGGGCTAATGTCATGGTGAAATTTCAAAATAGTATAACTTCTCAGGCCTTACGCATTACTTTAACATAGATCTTTTGATACCCATGAATTTATGGATGAATTTGGGTGAAGGAAAAGAAGACATCGCGAGTCTGCTACGGCATATATTAGATTCCGCTTGACATCTATTAACTTTCGTATCGATTGTTATGCGAGTTAGGTCGAACTTAATTGAGTGGTGTTTGAAATTCGCTGTATAATTAAATGATTTAAGCTTTTTATATGCTAAGATCCAGATTTATGATAACTGCTTTTTTTATATATATCTACAAGGAAATCTAGTCTTAAATAAGTCTAGACCTACAAATCACCCAATTATGTGTAAATTACGTTTATTAAGCATACCCACAGTCCACCTAATAGTAATTGATTACAGTGGCCTATGAACGATTTCCGGTACCAGAGGTTTCATTAACGAGATGCCAACCCTATCCTCTCTTCCCAGTTAGTTCTAGTGACCCTCATGTTATTTTCTTATTCTTATTCTATATAAATGCTGTAGTGCAGTATGGTTTTCTGTAGAGTGTAGACATTTTCCAGCAGGCTATCGATAAGACGGAGTTATCAGATATGTCGTGTGTTTAATTTGGTTGGGTTATGTTGGCCACAAAATTATTTTCTAAACGTAGGTTTGGTAAATGCGGTTTTATTTAATTGAAAGCATTTAGAAATAGTTGATTCATTACTCGGGTAAGATTGTTGTAACGATTGTGTCATTCATAATAATAGCTGAAACGATAGTAACCATGTCTTCTTTTCATTAGTTCTTAGGATTGTTTCGAAAAACCGCATTTCGATTTATTCCAGGAACAGTATTGTATCATATTGACATTTGGATGTAAGTGGAGTCGATCATAAGAACATGTAGTGAACGGCAAGGTCGCTAGGGTATAAGTTTCTTTCCAATTTATATATATTACTAGCTGATGCCCGTCGGCTCCGCCCGCGCGTAGTTCTCTTTTTTGACCATATCTCCGGTTCTACTTCACCAATTGGAATCAAACACACGGCAGATATTAAGTCTGGCCAAGACATTTCTAATAGAAAAAAACACATCTTAAGGCTTTCACGGCCGGCGTTGCATGTAGCATATACTGCTTCCGGGACGTCTGGAACACAAGTTTCCGATGGACCACGGCCAAACAGCCCGGAAGCAGTATATGCTACATCATAATCCGTTCAGTAGTTTTTGCGTCCATCGCGAACATTGAAAAAATACTTATATTGTGTCATAATCGCTAACTTTTTTTAAATTTCTCCAATGTACAGACACACTTTTTACACACAATTTTATAATAGTAAAAATAGATTACGTTTTTATACTAGTTACTATGTATTTGATAGCAATGTTAGTAAATGTTCTAGAACTGGTATTTGTTTTTAGCATACAGACTGGTATGCGCGTAATACTTTATAGTAGATTTGTTTTTTTTTATATTACTGAGGTTCTACCTTAACACAGCCCACCTGATATCAATAGCCATGACCAATTGAAGGAAGGAAGGTGGGAGTATGGGGCAACACCAAGATCATCGGGGTTCAGACATCGGAGGTCGCTCAACGACCTCTGTCCTCCATGAGCGCAGGCCTTGGGGTGACAAGTGGAGTCACCTGTCACCTTAGCATTTGAAAAATGATTGCCGTGAGTGCTCGAAAATGACGGGCTCAACATACTGCAACACGTACTGTATTTACAAATATATAAGTATATTGCATTTAGTCACATAATAGAGAATTAATAAGTGACCTTACATTATTATTTAAAACTGATAAGTCGGTAGGTAAATTGAGTACGATTTATAAATGGACACTCTTTCCTAAGATACAGACAGAATTTCTGGCTAGTTTAGGAAAATGAGTCCACGACCCTTCTTTTGTTGTACGGGTTTTTCTATTCTTTATAAGCTTTAATTGTTGCGTTCCTAAACGAAGTAAAAAAAAAAAACATAATTTGCGTTGACAGATCTTCGACTGTCACTTGTTGTCAACTTGTTGAAAGAATTGTCTTGAGAAGAAGTTTTGGTTAAAATAAGTTTTGTTCGAATAAAGTATAATCCGCGAAAATCAATTTTGGCTCGCGTTGGATTGGTTATATTTTGGAATTATTAACGTAATCAGTTGGAAGTTATATTTGATGTGAAGGGCTCTACTTGTACCACGCGCTGTGCTGATCTGTCCACACAAACCATCATACATCCGTACACTTCATATACACTTGAATACAGACACAGACAGGTAAAAGCGTTGTGTTTCGGGCGCCTTCTAAGTTGGTAAGTGAAACCTATTTTGTTAACCTTAATTTGCTCTGTGAACCGCAGACTGCTCACTTCCCCATTGTAGCCAGGAGGGCTAACTTCCACTGCGCAATATACCTCCTGGCCCGGAATTGAACATTTGGTAGCAGAGCGTGGTTTAAATAAAACAATAAAACCTATTTTACTTACTGCTATTTGGTATAAAGTAGGTAAATTGACAATACTTTATAATAGTTGTTCAAACATACATAGTTCATAACCTATCAGTTTGAATTAATTGGCAATCTTTTTAAGGCATTTGATTTAATCAGTTGATGGTTGCCTGTCATGTTGTACACACATAACATTCTATAATTGAATGTTTATTTGTAAGCTATATTGAATTATATTTTTATTGGTGTTTCGCATCATTGTTGGATAAAATAAACTTGAACTTAAGTTTTTTTTTGCCATTAAATTGAACTAACATTGTTTAAATAATTTCTTTGTTTGGGTAATCTCTTTATCTGATTTGTTGAAGTTTGGTCATTGGAATGTCTCATTTAAGTGCAGCGAAGGAGGCCATAGCCGGTATAACCACACAAGTGAGGTGGTTTACTTCGGCTGCGGCCACTACTACTCGACCAGAGCTGGCAGAGACCACTCTTACCAGGTTCGGCAGTATGGAGAACAGGCTTGGGGCTGTAGATGCCCTGTTCACCCGCTTTAGCCACCTGGCTGAGGATCTTGGGTTGGATCAGCTGAGCCAGGCAGCGCGGGATAAGGTTGTTGGTGACTACGACCAGATCCTGGCGTTGGCAGACACGATTTCCCTACGTGCTAGGGAAATATTGAAGAGCCGGGAGTCTGTCCAGGTCAAGCCGGAGACCTCTGTCGCTTGCCCGGGACTTTTGAGCAAGCTGCCCACGCTTGAACTGCCACATTTTGATGGTCGGATGGACCACTGGCTGGGCTTTCAAAATTTATTTGTGAGTCTGGTGGACTCGCGCTCGGACCTTGGACCCGCCCAAAAGTTGGCCTACTTGATGTCCGTCCTCAAGGGAGAGGCCCGAGCCTTGGTGCAGCACTTACCGGTAACGGATGCGGCTTACCCTACTGCTCTGGAGCTGCTCTCCCGGCGGTACCACAACAAACGGTGTTTGGCTGACGCTCACATTAGCCATATTTTGGGGTTGCCCTTTATTACCAGAGTGTCAGCCTTGCGTACTGACCTTTTGAACCCGTTGTTGGCAGCGACCAATGCTTTGAGGCGACTGGAGTTGCCAGTCGACCATTGGTCGTACATCTTGGTGCATATAGTGCTGCAACGGCTGCCCGTGGACTTGAAGTCCCGTTTTGAGCAGAAATATGGTGGGGATAGTGCCACCCATCTCCCCCTTTTTGAGGACCTCGTCAAGTTCTTGGAGGACGAATGCCGGTTTCTAGACAACTCCAGTATTGCCATGGGGTCTCGCCCACCGTCTCCTCGGCCCAGAGGCCAGGGACTGCCTAGGGTTCGTGGGCCTGTTGAGAGTCGCCCCGCCCCCCGTTTTGCCGGCACCCAGATTCGTCCTGACTCCTCGTATTGTAAGGCGATGGGACATGGCATAGCAACTTGCGCGGCCTTTTTGGGAGAGCACGTGAGTGCCCGCCGCCGCATTGCCAGCGCACGCCGACTGTGCTACTCATGTTTGGGGGCACATTTCCAACGGGAATGCCCCAACCCACGGGGGTTGCAAGGACGGCCTTGCAGAGTTTGTGGGGGACCACATTTGGACATATTATGCGCGAACGCGAACCGCGTTGGCAGTCCAGCCTCTGTGGGGGGTTCGCGTACGGGGGGGTACGACGAAGACGGTCACGGGGTCCGCTCGCCAGTGCAGAACCAAGGCGAGATCCGCAGGTTTGAACGCCGCTCGTCACCCCCCGTGTCACGAGAGCCGCATGAGCGCCGTAGGGCTCCCTCACATGGAGACCGACTGCCCTCCCCTCCGTTGGCGGAGCGTCCCCGATTGGAGTCGCGCCCCCCGCCATTCAAGCATCCGGTGGGATACGCCCCTCCAGCGATGGCACGCGGCTCGGGACATCGCGCGGACGAGCGGGTTTGAACCCTATCCTCATCGCGAGAGACTACAGTCTGGGTGCGGCGATCGGTCACCGCCCAGACATTAGGAAGTCGGCGCCTGCCCCACTACTGCAGCCCCCCAGATTGACACGGTTTTGTTGCCTACGGCATCGGTCAGGGTCTGGGGACCAGCGGGGGCCTCTGTTGTGGTCCGTGCCATTTGGGACATGGGTTCCCAGGGCTGCATTTTGTCGTCTTGGTTAGTGGGACAGGTAGGCCTTGATGTACGTGGCTATTCAGACACGATTAGAGGAGTGGGCAACGCAGCTGTCACCACTGTTGAGGGCAGGCTCGGTTTGGGCTCACTCCTTTGCATTCATTGGGCCCTAAAATTGGTACCTCGGCCATTGTTATGAAGAACATTCTGGGAAGACATCCCCGGACACAGTTGTCTTCAGATATTGTTCGGTTGACGTTGGGTATGGAGTCGGCTGACCCCCGGTTTGATTCTCTTAGTACAGCGCATTTGTTGTTGGGTGCCGATGTACTAGGGAGAATATTTTTGGGTGGTATAAGGGTCTTGCAGCCAACCGGGTTGGTGGCTGTCTCGACCATCTTTGGCTCTGCATTGATGGGACCGGTATTTAAGGAACCCCCTCCACCTGAGCTTGATTGTGCATTGGTGTCCGGCTCCGCTCTCTCTGACGCCGTTCAGAGGTTTTGGGAGGTTGAGGAGCCCCCTCAGGTGGCCCGTTTGAACCCGGAACACCAGGATTGCGAATCGTTCTATCAGAACAACACGGGTCGACTCCGTTCCGGTCGGATTGTTACCAGGTTGCCCTTTGTCGCAGTGCGACCACCTCTCGGTGAATCTAGACCTACGGCCGAGAAGAGATTGTTGGCAATGGAGCGCCGCATGGGCAGGGACCCTGTGTTGAGGCAGAAGTACTTGGATTTCATACAGGAGTACGCGGATTTGGGACACATGTCGGTGTCAAGGTTGGATTGGCGCTCAGTTGAACATTACTTCCTGCCCCATCATGCGGTCCTCAAACCGTCCACTGGCAAGCTGCGCACGGTGTTTGATGGGTCTGCGCGAACTTCTTCGGGTGTCTCATTGAATGATTGCTTACATTCAGGCCCCAAATTGTTAAAGGACCTTTGTGACGTCATCACGTCTTTCCGTCGACATCAGGTAGTCTTTGTGGCCGACATCAAGATGATGTTCCGACAAACGGTCATTCACCAGGATGAGCTGGGCTTTCAAAATTTATTTGTGAGTCTGGTGGACTCGCGCTCGGACCTTGGACCCGCCCAAAAGTTGGCCTACTTGATCTTTGTGGCCGACATCAAGATGATGTTCCGACAAACGGTCATTCACCAGGATGACAGACGTTATCAGTTAATCCTGTGGCGCGAGAACCCCCAGGACCCCATGATTGTGTACGAGCTCAATACTTATACATACGGCCTTCGTTCTAGCCCCTTTGTTGCCATTCGTTCGCATTGGGAGCTCGCGGACCGAGAGCGTTTGAAGTTCCCTCGGGCGTCCGCCATCTTGAAAACGGACCTGTACGTTGATGACGTCTGTACTGGGGCTCCCACGGTTGGGGAAGCCATTTTATTGCGTGACGAGTTGATTGGGATCCTGGCTTCCGCTGGATACGAGTTGCGTAAATGGGTGTCCAACTCTCCAGCTCTATTGGAAGGTTTGCCGGAGGATCATAGACAGGACCCGCATTTGTTTGAAGACGTTGACAACCCCGCCATGATGGCCGTCCTCGGTGTTCAGTACAGACCTGTCCAAGACATCTTTACATACGATGTCAACCTAGAGTCGCCCCACACTTGGACTAAACGACTTGTGTTGTCTACTGTCGCAAGGACTTTAGATCCTAATGGTTGGATTTGTCCGGTACTGTTTTGGGCGAAATGCTTTCTCCAGCGCCTCTGGACCGCGGGACTTGGTTGGGACGAGCCGCTTCGGGAAACCCTGTTGAAGGATTGGATCCACTTTGTGTCCACACTCCCTGCGGTCAATGAGGTCGTGTTGCCCCGCGCCATCCTCCCCCCTGGGAGTTACACTGCTACCCTCCACGGGTTTTGTGACGCGTCGTCGCACGGTTACGCAGCCGTTGTTTATCTGCGCACCGTCAGCGCGACAGGCCAGGGGAAGCTGTCGCTGGTCATGGCCAAGAGCAAGGTGGCCCCTCTTCGAACAGTATTGACCATTCCCAAATTGGAGTTGTCAGGGGCAGCTCGTCTTGTGCGTCTATTGAATCACGTTGTTAATACCTTGGGTGAAACTGTGAACATTCGATCCTCTTACGCCTGGACGGACAGTCAAATTGTTTTGTGTTGGTTGAAGACGTTCGTCCACACTTTGGAGGTCTTTGTGGCGAACCGAGTGTCACAGATACAAAATTCTGCAACACCTTTAACTTGGAGGCATGTCCCTGGGGACCTGAACCCCGGCGACATGGCCTCACGTGGGTGCACGGCCCCTCACTTGATTGATCACCCCCTCTGGTGGGGGCCAGAATGGCTGACTCGGTCCGGGGATGCTTGGCCTCGAATGCCAGTCTTGATGACGGATCCTTTGCCCGGGCTAAGGGTGTTCGCTGTTGAGACGAAGGACCCGCCGTTTGATCCCGACCTTTTGTTGAATCGGTACAGCTCCCTCGATAAACTGTTGAATGTCACATCTTGGATCAGGCGCTTTCGTCACAATTGTAGGAACCGTGGGGACAAACGCCTGTCGCCGGTCCTTTCTCCTCAAGAGCTCCAGGAGTCTCTCCTCCTTTGGGTCCGCTCTGTGCAGGCTGCACACTTTGAGAAGGAGATTGAAATCTTGAAGTCCGGTATGGCTAAGTTGTCGGGAGCTATCAGTAAGCTGAGCCCCTTTTTGGATGATGCGGGTTTCTTTCGTGTTGGAGGACGTTTGAGGCACTCTAGCCTCCCCTACGGAGCTCGTCACCCCCTTTTGTTGCCCAAGGAAGGCCATTTGGTCAAGTTGTTGGTGACTGATCGTCACATTAAGAACTCGCATGCCGGTTGTAATGCGCTGTTGGCCATTCTGCAGCGAGACTTTTGGATTTTGTCGGCCCGTCGTACTATCCGCAGCATTGTCTTTCGTTGCATGCCATGCTACCGGACTAAGGCCCCCACTATGCAGCCCATGATGGGAGACTTGCCGGCTGATCGTGTCAATGAGGCAAGGCCTTTTGCAGGCGTCGGAACGGACTTTGTCCCTTTTTGGTGAAGACGTAACAGTAAAATCCTTAAGGCTTATTTGTGTGTGTTTGTCTGCCTGTCAACGAAGGCAGTACACTTGGAGCTAGTAACCTCGCTCTCGACGGAGGCCTTTGTAGCAACTTTGGATAGATTCGTGTCTCGCCGTGGGTTGCCTTCTTTAATTAGATCTGATTGCGGTACCAATTACAGAGGTACAAGTAACTATTTGAAGGAAGTTTACGCCTTCCTTGCGGAGAACCAGGTTGACATAGGCAACAAATTAGCCCGCAAGGGGGTCACTTGGCTGTTTGACCCGCCAGCCTGCCCCCATTGGGGGGGTATTTTTGAAGCCGCGGTGAAAGCGGCCAAGGGACTCTGGCGGAGATTATTGGGAGACACAGTTCTCACCTTTGAGGAATTAGCTACAGTATTTTGCCGCATTGAGGCCGTACTAAACTCGCGTCCATTGTGCCCGCTCTCTTCGGACCCTAATGATTTGGAGGCCCTAACCCCGGGCCATTTTTTGATTGGACAACCACTTGTCGCCCTGCCGGAGCACCCCTTTGTCGATGTGAGCCGAAATCGGCTATCACGGTTCCAGTTAGTGCAACAGCTCGCTCAGAGTTTAGGAAGCGTTGGAGCTTGGAGTACTTGCACATCCTCCAGCAGCGCGTCAAGTGGACGGATAAAACTCACCCTCCCAAGGTCGGAGACCTCGTCCTGATTAAGGATGCCAACCTAATGCCGTTGTATTGGCGCCGGGGGCGCATTCTCAATCTAGTGGCTGGCACCGATGGGGTTCCTCGATTTGCTGAGGTTTTGGTTGACGGATCGGTGATGAGGAGAGCGGTCGCAACCTTATCAAGATTGCCAATTGATTAGCGGACGGGAAGGCCCGTCCGGGGGGGGGGGGGGGGGGGGTAGATGTTGCGTTCCTAAACGAAGTAAAAAAAAAACATAATTTGCGTTGACAGATCTACGACTGTCACTTGTTGTCAACTTGTTGAAAGAATTGTCTTGAGAAAAAGTTTTGGTTAAAATAAGTTTTGTTCGAATAAAGTATAATCCGCGAAAATCAATTTTGGCTCGCATTGGATTGGTTATATTTTGGAATTATTAACGTAATCAGTTGGAAGATATATTTGATGTGAAGGGCTCCACTTGTACCACGCGCTGTGCTGATCTGTCCACACAAACCATCATACACCCGTACACTTCATATACACTTGAATACAGACACAGACAGGCAAAAGCGTTGTGTTTCGGGCGCCTTCTAAGTTGGTAAGTGAAACCTATTTTTGTTAACCTTAATTTGCTCTGTGAACCGCAGACTGCTCACTTCCCCATTTTAGCCAGGAGGGCTAACTTCCACTGTGCAATATACCTCCTGGCCCGGAATTGAACATTAATTATATAAGACAACTCTGTATGCCATGTACAAACTACTTATTAATAAATAAATTAATTATTTAATTATTTAAAATTAACACTTGCCATCTGTTATAATTAGTAGATGAACTGTATAAAGAATAGGTATGCTTAATGAATAAAAAGTTATTCACGTACGTAATTACAGTACATGTAACTGAAACTAATTTAGTCTATACAATTTTCGTTCAGCAAGAAAACTATGAAGTCATAAATCTAAAACCAAATAGTTTCTTTTGATACCTATGTAAATACTAAAACAAACTATTTGGTTTTAGATTTATGGAAAAGGAGTAGAGTGGTATATATAAAAGGTACAAAACTAAGAGAATGTAATTGAGGCCTTAACAAGTTCTTCGGGGTCCAAGCCAATGTCACCTGCAAGCTGGCACACCTGTTGATTGACTGACAAGGCTCTGGCGCAGAGCTGTATAAGCTAAACCAAAAGAAGGAGAATGAGTAAATATTGGTATTTTTCGTAATCATAAACAATATTTGCAGACGAGTAAAAGTGATGGTGACGGTATTCCACTCATTAACTAAATGTGTAATAAGGGTAAGGCTAAAATTTACTTTATTGCAAATTGGCATATAAATGTTTTGAAAGAAAGATAGGGTCTGTCTAATGTATGCCCCCGCTGGCCGGCGGGGGGGTATCCGAAGGGATTTCCGCACAAAAAAAAAAGTAACGACAGGCAGGACAACAGCCGTCGACACGGGAAGCCTTGCAGTAGAGACCCTGGCCATAATCGGCAGTGAGAGAGCGTTGAATATTGTCGCCTTCTATTGCGAGATGGTTATGCGCGTCAACGATGTGGTGGAAAAGGACACTCTCCCATGCTGCAAAAGGCGTACCGGACGGCAGCCATCCCAGTATGATCTCCGTCTTCCACGAGCGCGGGCATAGGGGTGACAGTTCGTCGAATGAAAATTACTAATCATATTTTACCAAAATTTAAATATATTTAATAGAGGCCACTGAGTAGTTAACAGCATTTTCATTAAGAAATATAATTCAGTAATTAGCTAACAAACGAAAGCTGAAAATCTAAAAATAATCATCTACTTTTGACACTGAATATACGTGCACAAAGTGCTATTATTATACAAAAACTTATTAGATAATAGAAACTAGGAAGCAGTCGTGAGTTATTTAATTAACTAAATGGTAATGACCCCGATTACTTTAAATGTTCCTATTGTTCTGTAATTTAGAATTAAAATAGTATATGATGTGATGAGTTATTACAAAATTATAACTTAGAAGACTAAATCTAGATTTAATTCCAAATTATACCTGCGTTTAATTCAATCTAAATTGAGTTTTCACATTATACTCAATGAATTTCAAGTTAAACGAATTTTCATTAGTGAAATTCAGCCTAAGACTTACCGCTTATTAAATAGCTAGTTTGAGTTACAATAAAGCGACCCAGACTTGCTTGAACCTATTGCTTGCTTACCTACCTACATTCCCAAATTTTACCAGAAAAGTGATAACTTTCACTTTCAATTGCAATATAATTACTCCTTACCTTCACAAGCTTTAATCCTGTGTCTAGTTGCCGCTATAACACTTCATCCCCCATAATGTAGGATCAAAATACGGCTTGTGAAATGAGGGCTTATAACATACCTCTGCTAATCCTTAGTAAAAGGTGTAATCCAAATAAAAGGTGAGAGTTAATGCGTGTTTGTCTAACATAAATCATTGAGAATTGACATTTAATTATGTATGGTTATATTTTTATTTAGAAAATCGTTTCTGGAATATGACAGCGCCATCTTTTGATATAAATCGTAAGTAATCACTTTCCTCTTACTCATTCGAATATAACACTCAGTTAGCACTTTGTGCACATTAAACCTAGAGGGCGGAACTAGCAAGCTTTCAAATTGCAATGGCTGAACCGAATAAAATATAGAGGGCGTATTACACGTATGTGTAAAAAAGTTAATATATATGAAATAAAATGTTGCATATAATGACTTGATACTGAATGTACATAAAATAACTTTGTGGAAGTAACAACCTGAATCACTGCTGTGAGAATGCACTTAAAACTAAGGTAGCTTCTTGCTTGTTTCATAAGATCAAATAGTCCTTATTTAAGATAATAAGGCTATGATATTGTGGCTATTATACCTACTGATAGGGCTTTTTACACCAGCTCAACCGGGGGAGTATTATACCCTCTCACTTAATATTGATATTAAGTACTAACCCACACATCGCACGATTTGTGAGAGTACTAGGGGACCTATTCTTTTTCTTCTTTATTCCTTTGCAAGGGGTATTTCAAGGTGCAACCCCAACGCTTAGTAGGTACGGTGAGCCACAGCAGTGACTGTTGCTTACCTTCGGATACCGTATATAGTTATTTGTAAGAGTACATAAACCTAAAAGATATTTTATATTTAACGAAATCAAAAATAAAATAAAAAATCTTGCTACTATCATAATTACGAAAGTTTTGAAGGACAAATGAATAGACGGAGGATGGATGTTTGTTACTCAATCTCAGGCCAGAACGGCTGAACAGATCTGGATGAAACTTAACACAGAGATAGACTATATCCTGAAATAGTATATAGGTTACTAGTATCCTTGGAATATGTTCCTGTCCGGAACGGGAACGGGATCAATACTTTACGCGGGCGGAACTGTCGGTAACCGCGAGTAAGGATATAATCACGAGTGTGCTAATATGTTGTAAATATTTGATGTGATTGGATTCCAGAATTACTACTACTATCGTAATAGTAACTTTTAAATGACAAGGCACAGAAATACTTTAGTACCTACTTATAGGAAGGTATATCGAATGGATTGGCTCGAGCCAGAAGTAGGTTCTATCTTTTTACGTTATGCATACGTTGTTATTAAGCAATTTATATTAAAATAAATGTATTCAATTACTAATTAAACTAATAATTGAGTAAATTGAAAGACCTTAATTTTAATAATGTCCTATTAATATTATAGATGTAAAAGTTTGTGAGGATAGATCTGTGTGAGGATGTTTGTTACTTTTGTTGACTGAACGGATCTGGATGAAATTTGGCAGAGGTAGATTATAGTTTGGAATGGCACATCTGCTACTTTTACCCCTGTTATAGGTTCCTGTGGGTAGCGGAAACGTGATCAGTATTTTAAGCGGACGGAACTGAGGGTAGCAACAAGTTTATTTGTAAAGCAATATAGCACGATATATATGTTATATTTAAAAGAGTTGGCGTTTTTTTATGGACTTAGCACACGCTTGTGAACTACTAAACAATTTTCCTTTTTAAGGTCTCTTGTAAGACAAAAACGTTCTATAATTAGTTACAAAGACGCTTTGGTGGTATTTTCTAGGAGCCAAGCTCTTTAAAACTATGTTTGTTTAATAGTTTTACCGCTTACAAAAAGGAAGTTGTAAAATCAAAATGTTTGGATAGCTAGTACTTATTGTCCTAGTATTTATTGTTTCGATTTCTAAAACACAAACATATGTTTGACAAACAGATATTCGCTAAAGTCTGGGTGGATAGCACGTATAATACGTATTTACAAAATATTTTGATAAATATGACTGAAAGTTTAGTTCGATATTATTTCTGAAGGAAAAATTTCTGTAGTGTTAGAAGTCTTATTAAAGAAATAAGAGGAGTAAAAACGGTTTTTGTACTGCTAACTTTGGTACTAGAATGGTAATCGCTTCACGGAAAATATTTATGTTCGGTTTCGTAGTCAGACTGAAAGCGAGCCAACTCAGGTGGGGTCGCAATTGAGTAGGGAAATGGCTGAATGGATCTGGTAGACATTTGACACACAGAGAGATTATTATATAGTCCGGAAATAGGCTCTTTTTTTTCGGGAATAGTTTCCTGTGGATCGTGGAAACGGGATCAGAATTTTATACGTGTGGTGCAGCGGGCAGCAGCTAGTAGATTGTAAGTGGCTATAGCGCTTTGGCTAGTGCACTACCTACCTACTCCTTTATAATAAAGGAAAAATAATGTTTTTTTACTAATTATTTTTTTATCAATTTTTTCGTTTCAGTAATATCGTATAGCACCAGAGTGCTGGTCAAGACAAGCCAAAGGAGCTCAAACACAATGGGTGTATCTTGTTTAGTTCTAGACCGACTATCGTTTCCATCTTCAGAACTCGGAAATCTTGTAGCATTAGAGTGTTTACCAAGACAAAACAAATGAGACCAAACTCGATAGGCTTAAACTTGTTTTGTTTAGGAGCTCCTATGACCTTCGTATTCAATCTTCAGACCCAGAAAATCATGTAAGACCAGAGAGTTTGTCAAGATAAAACACATGAGTGCAAACTAAATAGGGTTATTATGTTTAGCCTAGGGGTGGCCAACTAAAATCCGCCCAAGGGCGCCCCTACTGACCCAGAGCCTCCAGCCGGAGCGGCTGGAGGGGATACTGGGCTCCTTGTTCCCAGCGAGAGCGGAGGAGCATGCCCCTCCGCGTATGGCTCCGCCTCAGGCGCCTGACGCCCATAATAGCGAGAGCGATGTGCCCGAAGTCAGGGAGAGTGAACTGGGGGTAGCAGTGCTCCGGCTTAAAGCCCGGAAATGCACTGCCCCCGGACCCGACGGCATTCCAGGCCGAGCATGGGTCCTGGCCCTGGAGGAACTAGGGCCTCGACTGGTGGCGCTCTTTAGCGCATGCCTCGAAAGGGGCCAGTTTCCAAAGGCTTGGAAGATGGGGAAACTGGTCCTTATCCGGAAGGCGGGGCGGCCGGCGGACCAGCCATCCGGTTACCGGCCGATCGTGTTGCTCGACGAGGTGTGCAAGCTCTTTGAGCGGATTATTGCAGAGCGCCTCGTCGAGCATCTCACGAACGTGGGGCCAGATCTGGCGGACAACCAGTTTGGTTTCCGCCGGGGGCGCTCCACCGTGGAAGCGATCATGCGCGTTAGGCGCCTGGCGGAGGAAGTAGTCTCGCGGGGTGGGGTGGTGGTGGCGGCTAACGAGGGTGTCGTCAGCATAGTGTGCTATGCTGACGACACCCTCGTTATGGCGCGGGGAGCAACGTACCGAAGCGCAGCACTGAAGGCCACGGCAGGGGTTGCTCAAGTCGTGGGTCGAATACGGCGGCTGGGACTCGAGGTGGCTCTCCACAAATCCGAGGCTATGTGTTTTCACGGGCCTCGGAGGGGGCCACCTGCGGGAACCAGCATAACCGTAGGGGGCGTAAGCATCGGCATCGAGCCCACGATGAAGTACCTTGGGCTCGTACTCGATAGCCGATGGGACTTCGGACCTCATCTCCGAAGTCTGGTCCCGAAACTGAGGGGGGCTGCGGCCGCGCTATCGCGGCTGATGCCCAACGTTAAGGGACCCAGCGCCCCCACTAGGAGACGGTACCTGGGGATCGTGCGAAGCATGGCCCTATACGGGGCCCCCGTATGGGCGGAGACTCTGGCGGCCCGCAACGTGGCTGTTCTTAACAGTCCGTTAAAGGCGATGGCTGTCAGAGTCATCAGGGGGTATCGTACGATCTCCGTCGAGGCGGCATGTCTCCTAGCTGGGACCCCTCCATGGGACCTGGAAGCGAGAGCCCTTGCGCTGCTGTACCAGTGGCGCAAGGAGGCGCTGGAGCGGGGCCATAGGCCGGAGCCCCGAGAAATCAGGGCTCAGCGGTCCCTGCTCCGCCAGGAACTCATGGAGACATGGAGGGTGCGACTTGAGCACCCAAGGTGGGGGGAATCCACCATTGCGGCGGTGAGACCGATCATGAAGTAGTGGTTGGAGAGGGACCATGGGGACCTCTCCTACCGGATGTGCCAGATGGTTACCGGACACGGGTGTTTCGGTAAGTATCTGTGGCGCATCCACCGGGAGACAACGCCGCAGTGCCAGCACTGCGAGGATCCTGGCGAAGACACGGCGCTCCACACGTTGGTGGAGTGCCCTGCGTGGGCGAGTCAACGCCGGGATCTCGTTGCGGTCCTGGGCGTGGACGTTCTCTCGTTGGAGACCATGGTGAGGGCCGTGGTCTCCGACGGGAGCAAGTGGCACGCCGCCGCCTCTTTCTGCGAGCAGGTAATGCGCGCGAAAGAGACGGCGGAGAGGGAGCGGGAAAGAACCCTGCCCCCCGAGTTTCGCAGTCTGCGGCGAGGATGTCGCAGACTCATCTACGTCCGGGACTACCGACCTCCATGATCGGGGCCTGAGGACGGCAGTTGGCCGACTCGCCGTCCTTACAGAAGCAGGCCGTGGCGGAGGCGTGTCGTGTGTGCCCTACACACGCCTGCCAACTCACCGAAGCGGGATAAAACCCAACCCCATAACCCTGGGGTTATCCTTTCGAGGGCTTACCCGGGGTGCCCGGCAACGGACACTTGGGGAGGACACCGTGCGGTTTTAGTCGAGACACGACATAACCACCCCCGCTGGCCAGCGGGGGGGTATCCGAAGGGACTTCCGCACGTAAAAAAAAAAAAAAAAAAGGGGTGGCCAACTTCTTATTTCATCATCAGACCTTGAAAACCATATATGTAACACCAGAGAGTTTTTCAGGACAAAACAATAGAGCCCAAATTCGATAAATTTCATCTTGTTTCGATAAGGTGTTCCTATGGCTATACTTCATCATCAATAGGTTATCAAGATTTGTCTAATTAATTTGATATTGTAAGTTATTAGTTTAAATGTTTAAAGGATACCTATCAGTAGTAGTCATTTATCGCGAATATCTTTTTAATCCTTTCAGGTACTTACACGGCTTACTTGTTAGTCCATTGAAAAGTTATATTTGGGGTTGCGTTTTTTAGAAGACGCAATTTTATTTTTTTGATGTGTAGGGGGGGTCAGTGTAAAGCTAAAACCAAGTTTGTGGGGTCGCCGCCCTTGTCCCACGGCCGCCATCTTGAAAATAGGGGTAGAAATGGTTTTTATGATATATCTCTTAAAGTATTTATCTGATAAAGAAAAATTGTTAACATTCTCTACAACGTAGAACTATAAATAAATAGTTATAAGCGAAAATGTTCAGAAACGTTTTTTATCTCTTTATACGGTGGTAATTAAGATGATAATTTTCTTGGACGCCTAAGATACAAACTATTCGCCAAGGCAGTCACAAAAATTACATTTAACTTATCTTCACTTCCTCCAACACAAGACACAGCTCGCTTTCATACTTTCCGAGTCTACCATCAGGTCCAGTCGTGGCTTGGTAATAATAATGATCCTGAAGACTGGGGCTGAAAAAAAATGTGGAAAATTTTTGATTCCAGTACAGAGTTCCAAACCTCCAGCACCCTCCACACCTTCACACCTGAGCTTCTAAAATTGATCTTTTGCAAATGCAAAAGAAACTGTGGAGCGATGTGTGGATGTCGAAAAGCAGGGCTGAAATGTTCTGCAGTGTGCTTCCATTGTTCTGGAGAGACTTGCAGCAACGTAATGGGGCACTCAGAATTAATAAATGAAAATGACTTTGATGATGAACCGCCGACATTAACACCCCTTCCTTCTCCAGTTCTCCCACTGATTTTTAATTCAGAAAGCCGATCAGATGCTGAGCCGCAGCATGGTCCATCGAACAGACTGAGGAGGGAGTAGTTCAAATTTAGAAAATCACCGTGGATTATGCCCATTGGGGATACCACGTAAAAAAAAACGCGCCTCCAGACTCTACCTTGTGGGTGGTGGGGAAAAGAGTCAATAATTAATTATTAATAATATTGCAAATATATCATTAAAAAATTATAATAACAAAAAAAAGTTACCAACAGGACCAAAGTTGTAAAGAATTTAATTTGCAACAAAAAATGTTAACAATTTTTTTTTATCAGATAAATAGTTTAAGAGATATATCGTAAAAACCATTTAAATCCCTATTTTCAAGATGGCGGCCGTTCGACAAGGGTGGCGACCCCACAAACTTGGTTTTAGCTTTACACTGACCCCCCCTACACATCAAAAAAACAAAATTGCGTCCTCTAAAAAACGCAAGGTTAGGCCTAAAAAATGTAACATTTCAATGGACTATGTGTTCTTTTAGTAACTAAAAATAAAAGTTTATCATGACATTCTTTGCAGGCATAGAATAAATAACATAATGTATTGAAACATTTTATGAAGTTATTTATAAAAAAATCAATACATGATCTTTATTTAATTTGTAGTTACTATGTCTAAAAACAAAGGTGTTCGACCAGTGCGTCCTACCAGTCATGACTTACGGTGCCGAAACGTGGATATTGATAGTGAAGCTAGTCCACAACTTAAAAGTCGCGCACAGGGCTATGGAGCAAGCTATGCTTGGGGTTTCTTTGAAGGATAAAATTCGAAATGAGGTCATCCGACAAAGAACTAAAGTCACCGACATAGCTCGCAGAATATTACTACTTTACTTTATTTGGTGTGAATTTCCAAATTATTAAGTTTGGAACCACGGAACGGAACATAGGACGTCCCCCAGCAAGATGGACGGACGACCTGAAAAAGGTAGCTGGGATAGAGGATCGGGTGCTATGGCGTTCAATGGGAGAGGCCTATGTCCAGCAGTGGACTGCAATAGGCTAATTGATTGATTGATTTGATTGATTGATTTGATTGATTGATTTGATTGATTGATTTGATTGATTGATTTGATTGATTGATTTGATGGATTGATTTGATTGATTGATTTGATTGATTGATTTGATTGATTGATTTGATTGATTGATTTGATTGATTGATTTGATTGATTGATTTGATTGATTTGATTGATTGATTTGATTGATTGATTTGATTGATTGATTTGGTTGATTGATTTGATTGATTTGATTGATTTGATTGATTTGATTGATTTGATTGATTTGATTGATTTGATTGATTTGATTGATTTGATTGATTTGATTGATTTGATTGATTGATTTGATTGACTGATTTGATTGATTGATTTGATTATTTGAATTGATTGATTGATTTGATTGATTGATTTGATTGATTGATTTGATTGATTGATTTGATTGATTTGATTGATACCATATACGGTTTTACCTTTAAAACGCAAACGGTGAAAAATTTAGATTTGCGAGTTAGCGTTGGTCTTAATTGCTGCTGTCGATGTGATGCAAAAAGAAAATATACGTACACGAATGTCCTGGGGTGTGTGTTGGGTAACCTCGAGTGTCGCTCCGATTCCGATCCCGCTGCAGTCCGGGGGGAACGGAATCGGAGCGGCCGGTACACCCTGGGCGGCGGTCAATGGCTTCCCCTTCACCCCTTCATAGGGTTGGCATTGATCGTCGGCCAATACCCAACGTGGCGGGAACACATCGCTCTCCGTACTCCTCTGCTTTCATAGGAGACAGGATGAGCGATGCTGTTAGTGGTGAGATGGCCCAGGGTCAGCCGGGGTGCGAGGGATATGCTCTATGGGTAACCTTACACCCCGGCGTCTGAAGACCCGAGACGGCGTGCAGTTTTGGTCGGTGCAAGCCCGACATAACCGCCCCCGCTGGCCGGCGGGGGGGGTATCCGAAGGGATTTCCGCACGACAAAAAAAAAAAAAAAGGTACACGAATGTCATTTGCAGAAGACAAGAAACCCAAATCTTCTTCAAAAGACGAATGCGAGACTACATAAATTATAATAGTTACTGTAGAGTAATGTTGTCAGTTGTTAACGTTGATAAAGAACAATTAAAGCCGCTTTGAGCATTCTGTTTGCACATTGTTTCAGCGTCAACATACTATAACTTTCACAAACTCATATGTGAAAGTGTAACAATATTTGTAATTTATTAAGTTAACCCTGCCTTGAGTATTATATTCAACCAGCTTTTACACACGATAATGTTGTATAGCGTCAAACACAAGAATTGAAAATTTGATTTTTGATTGATTATATCATAGCATATATATATTTTTTTGGAAGTACGTTTATGTACTTCAAAGTATACACTATGCCGACATTTCCTTCATCACTCAGTTGGAAATAGGAATGCGCAAGAATCTCATTCGATGGTCTGTTGAAATTTCGTCTAACGAACGAGGTGGTTATTTCGGAGTCGAACCGACTTTACCAAAATATAGGGTATATCTACAGATTCTTATAGTAATGGGGGTTGGTAAATATTGTTTTCTGCAGACATACCGTATCCTCAGTAGCGGTAGTTGTTAGTTACCACTATTGCTGCCAACCGCGTCTGCATAAAACAGGGCGATCGAATAGAGGTTTCTCCATTATTCCCTCAGTTAATCACTAATACAAGCGGTGATACCGAACCAAATTAACCGAAAACGTAGGACACTCCCGCCGACATTAAACGGAATTAGTAACACCTAAGAGTAAAAAGAACTTTCGTTACCTATGGTGCACCACGATGAGTTTTTATACGTAAGGATTACGGAGAAATGAAAATTATTTTTCATACTTTTCGTGTTTGATGAACATCATATTTATTATTTCCTTTATTTCGTTCAATATAATATAAATAATCGTTCAATTTATTCAATTTAATTCAAGACTTTGTAATTTATTCCAAACAAATAAAATAAATCATTTATGTTCGTCTTAACAAAGATAAATATACCCGGCTATACCTGGCCGAATTACCTATATTTAATTTAATAACTAACATTTCAATACACAGTTTATAATATTCCGGTACGCATACATACTACTTTATTATACAATTTCAAAACATGCATGTGTATTGTGTAAGTTACCAATAGTGAGATCTAGTAAAATACAAATATATATAGAGTTTGGAAAGTGTAAGTCTTTGATCGATCATCTCCTAGCGTCAAGTTCCACGAAAGATATTAAACTTTTACGAGACGCATTCACACTCACTATCACTTCATTCTTTTTTTAATTCAGTAGAAAGGGTCAGTCACCTTATTGTGTCTGGGTAAGGTTGAAAATAAGAGTATCTTTTATACTGGTTGAATATTTCACAGGTTTATTTCATTCCATATAAGGTAAGTATGTTATAACTGTAGGCTGACTTTATCTTAAATCCTTTTCAGTTTTAGACTCGTTTGTGAGACTTAATATCGTCAAGATCGATGCCACCGGGAGTTGCGGCTTAATGTGTCTTTCGAGAATATGTGAGACGTACACGTCTACTGGTATTATATGGATACATATCTTCTTTATCTTTATTTGATCGTTTGAGAAGAAACTTGTAATGTTAACACGCATTATGGAGAGTTCCTAACTAATTGAAATAAAGAATAAATTAGAAACTGAATGTAACGAAAAAATATATATAGACCAAAGGAAAATGACTTGCACGTCCTAGATGCAACAAAGGTGTACCATCACTTATTCCTTTGTAGCATCTATAGTACAGTAAGATAGTAATAACTGCGTTATAAATAACACAGGTCATCTACAGTACACAGCCAATTTTCAGTGGTAACACCCAAAATCATCATACGTTTGCGATACCTGAAACGAACAACATTTACACATTCGTAGTTGGGTACTTACTGAAACACTGCTATTATGATTGTTATATAAAATTAATAGCAACGTGTTTTGCGCTTGAGAGATCTATTCGATCAAGAAAACTTTGTTCCGTACTGATTTTTGTAGACGATTTACAATTTATTTGAGAGCAGCCGCCCAGGTTGCGAATAGCACAGTTGTATACGTGAGCTGCATTGTTATTGGAATTCAGTGCTAATCGTTCTAAGTTTGGGTGAACTATGTTGTTTCGTTAATTCTTGTTTGTAAAGTTCCCGTGACGGAGGGATTTCCTGGTGTGGTAATAGTCTTTTAAAATAATATGCCTTCATGTAACACTGACAGATGTGAAACTTCTTAACCGTTTTTTTTACGTGCGGAAATCCCTTCGGATACCCCCCCGCCGGCCAGCGGGGGTGGTTATGTCGTGTATCGACTTAACCTTACTTATTACTCATATTGTAAGTAGGAAAGTTTGTAATGAGTTAGATTATAGTCATAGTCTAGAATAGTATATAGACTATTTTTGGTTACCTATCTTAATCCCGAATTTTAATATTCCGAATATCATAATCCCGAAAACGTTGTGCCATATTTTCATAATCCCGTTTTTTCAAATTTCGAAGTTTTATTTGCCATATAATCGCAACTACCAATTTCATTTGCCCATTTATTCATTTGTACGACGTTTTATAATCCAGACGAACGAGTTCCAGACACACGAAATCTAAATGCACCAAATCCAGATGACCGTAATCCATCTGCACGAAAACCGAATTTTTTAAACACAACTTTTTGAAATGTAGTTAATTGATATCCAGACAAACAATATCCAGATTTTTTAAATTAAAATAAACGATATCCAGAAAAACTAAATCCTTTTATTTATATATTTTATATATTTATATATATTATCATAGATAATAAATTTATATAAATTTAAATTTAAAATAATGTTGCTTTCAAGAAAATAAAAATGTTATATTACCTATACTTGATGAATTATGTTGATTACTAAATGATTATACGACACAGATTTTTTATTCACAATTAAACCTAAAACTAAACCTCATATGGCGTCTACTAACTAAGCTCGACGGAGCCCCGCTTTGCGGGGCTCCTACTTCTGGGTGGTTTAAAAAAAAAACCACGAAGACTAAGGCGGTAGCTCAGCTTCGCTTCGCTCCCGCCTTAATCTTCTAACCTAACCTATCCGAGTCGCATTGCACTGAGTCGGGGTGTTAACGATAATTATTTTCGACCTAAGAATATTACGTATTATTTTCATAATATATCAAATTTTGATTATGTCAAAATAGCAGTCCAGCAAAATATAATCCTGAGTTTTGGAGTTGCGAAATAGTAAATAGAATGGAAATTCTCCGAACTCAAAATTCAGCAGAAGCATGGCACCATCATATAAATCAAGTAATAGACAAGAAAAAGCCAGGTTTTTACCTGCTTCTCCGTGAATTAATTAAAGAAACGATTATAATAGAATCTGAAATAGAAAAAATTATACTAGGTGAACCACAAGTGAAAAGGAGGAAAGAGTACATACAAAAGGAGGGAAAACTGCAGAAACTTATAAAAATAAAAGAAAATTTAAGTGAAATTAAATATAAAAAAAAGAAATTTCTAAATTAATGTAAATTTCTAAATTACTTACTGTACCTTTTTTTTTTTTTTTTTATCGTGCGGAAATCCCTTCGGATACCCCCCCGCGTGCCAGCGGGGGCGGTTATGTCGGGCTTGAACCGACTTAAACCGCACGCCATCTCGGGTCTACAGACGCCGGGGTGTAAGGTTGCCCATAGAGCATATCCCTCGCACCCCGAGCATATCCCTCGCACCCCGAGCATATCCCTCGCACCCCGAGCATATCCCTCGCACCCCGAAATTACTTACTGTACCTAATAAATGAATCGTATAAATTTACTGAGTTTTACTATACCTTTTTTTTTTATCGTGCGGAAATCCCTTCGGATACCCCCCCGCGTGCCAGCGGGGGCGGTTATGTCGGGCTTGAACCGACTAAAACCGCACGCCGTCTCGGGTCTACAGACGCCGGGGTGTAAGGTTGCCCATAGAGCATATCCCTCGCACCCCGACTGACCCTGGGCCATCTCCGGTTTCGAGATGGCCCCCTCGTTTGGGAACCACGGTGTCCCCGTCCTGCCCCGGTTTGGGGGAGGGGCGCTAGTCGCCCCACCGTCCCGGCCTGCTTCTGCTGGGGTGACAGGTGGCCTCACCCGCCACCACCAGGCCTGCGCTCATGGAGGACGGAGGTCGTTAAGCGACCTCCGTCGCCTGAGTCGCCTGCGACGCGCGGCGAGCAAGTTGCGGGCTCGGCGGTCCGGGAGAGTTCTAAGTCTCTCTCGCGCTCCGCACCATTGCCGCAATCATGCTGCCGAGCGAGAGGACTCCCACCCCGATGGCTGCCACGAGGTCACGCCTCGGCGCCTCCCACGCCGGGCAGTCCGCCAGCGTGTGCAGCCCTGAGTCCTCGCTCGCGTCGCAGTGATGACACTCAGGCGTTGGCTCCTTCCTGATCCGATGCAGGTGGTCCCCGAAGCACCCCTTCCCGGAGATCACCTGCGTCAGTCGGTATGAGAGGCTTCCGTGTCGCCTCTCCAGCCAATCCTCCATGATGGGCCTTACCGCCGCTATTGCGGCGTGCCCTGCGGTTGGTCGCCCAAGTCGTTCCTTCCACTCCACCACGATGGCCTGGTGGAGCTGGGACTGCACGGCCTCGATTTCTCGAGGCTCGGGGTTCCATCCCTGCTCCCGCGCCTCCTTTCGCCACTGGTACAGTTGCGAAAGGGCTCTCGCTTCCAGGTCCCATGGCGGAGTTCCGGCAAGGAGACTCGCCGCCTCGAAGGAGATCGTGCGGTATCCGCGGATGACCCTGATGGCCATAACTCGCTGCGGAGCGCGCAGCATCTGCACAGTTCTGGTCCTCAGGGCCTCCGCCCATATTGGGCACCCATACAGGGCCATGGACCGCACGATCCCCGCGTAGAGTCTCCTGCAGGAGTCATCGGGCCCCCTCATGTTGGGCAACAGCCGAGCCAGAGCAAGAGCTGTGCCCTTCAATTTGGGGGCCAGACTTCGGATGTGCTCTCCGAAGTCCCATCGGCCGTCGAGCACCAGCCCCAAATATTTCATTTGGGGCTTGATCCCGATGCGATTTCCTCCCACGATGAGACTGGATCCCTCGGGTGGCTTGCTCCGAGGCCCATGGAAGAAAAGGGCCTCGGTTTTATGCAGAGCCACCTCGAGACCCAGCCGCCGGATCCGCTTAACGACTTGGGCAACCGCGGTCGTGGCCTTTCGGGTCGCTTCGCGGTACGTCGCCCCGCACGCCGTCACGAGCGTGTCGTCCGCGTAGCACGTGACGGCGGCACCGCCTACGAGCTCACCGCGAAGCACCCATTCGTATCCGATGTTCCACAGGAGCGGCCCCAGGACCGATCCCTGTGGAACACCGCACGACATTTCACGCCGACCGAGACCGGTCACGGTTGGGTAGATGCCGGCTCTCTTCGTCAAATACGCCCCGACTATGCGGCGGAGGTAGAGAGGCACTTCGTGATACACGAGCGCCTCCCTAATGCAACTCCAGGGCAAGGTGTTGAACGCGTTGGCGATGTCCAGGGACACCCTTGCCCTTCGGATACCCCCCCGCCGGCTAGCGGGGGCGGTTATGTCGGGCTTGCACCGACTAAAACCACACGCCGTCTCGGGTCTTCAGACGCCGGGGTGTAAGGTTACCCATAGAGCATATCCCTCGCACCCCGGCTGACCCTGGGCCATCTCACCACTAACAGCATCGCTCATCCTGTCTCTTCTGAAAGCAGAGGAGTACGGAGAGCGATGTGTTCCCGCCACGTTGGGTATTGGCCGACGATCAATGCCAACCCTATGAAGGGGTGAAGGGGAAGCCATTGACCGCCGCCCAGGGTGTACCGGCCGCTCCGATTCCGTTCCCCCCGGACTGCAGCGGGATCGGAATCGGAGCGACACTCGAGGAGGTTACCCAACACACCCCAATAAGACTGCACCTAATCGGATTAGCGCGGTAGTGATTCGTTGACAATAGAAGTACCTATATAAATTGACATTTGATGCTTTTTATGTGCTAAAAATTAAATAACTAAGCGCTTGATCATTCATTTAAATATTTTAATAACACTAGGCATACTACCTCATCATATTACGATAAATAACTACTCTGCGACATTCTGCACAGCGCTATCTAGACCCAAAATACAAATAGCTTAACTAGCTTGTGTTATGAGTTCTAGAATGCGGATAAACATACTTCGTACATTTAAATTTTACTTTCTTGGTGGCAGATAATTCTAAATAGGTATGATACGTAGGTACCAGAAAATTATCAGAAGGTTACTTAAAATATAAGTGCAGTTAGAGTATTCTAGAGTATCCGGTTATGATAAGCTGAGCTTTCTAAAAATACTATATGTGTAACATTTTTACAAAGCTCAGCTTATCATAACCGGATACTCTAGAATACTCTAACTTTAGAAGAAAAAAATTTCAAGATAGAATAGAATTAAAATTTACGAATTTATCTTAAACTCTTCTTCAAAAGGCTCCTGCTTTATTTTTATCTCGTCTTTCTCTTCGCACCTAAAGTCGGTAGCTTAACAGAAATGGTCGGCGATTTCATTTCAGGGATACTTCCCATTTCATGAAATTTTAATCAGCCTGACACGAGTGTAACCTTCTATTACCAACAGGTTACTCAGTTTTAGTTCACCATGTCGTTACAAATGAAACTCAATCGAATTCTTGAGAAGTAAAAGTTTAAATCGAACTGAAAACGAAGTTTTCTTCTTGACGCTAAATAAAACAAATTATTTCTTTAGCAGGCGGAGCGCGAGATTAACTATTTAATTACAAAGTTTGATAATTATCTGCTTGGATTGTTATGTCACTGGCACACTAGTATAGGAAGGTCGTGTTTTAGACGCATTATATGAATTTATAGGTTAAATAAATGTTGTGTTTAAACGTCACTTCGGTACTATTCAGTTTATTAGCCCGGTACGGTTAAGTTGCTTTTAATATAGTGTGTTGCTAATGTTGTTTAAACTTAACTGTAAGTAAGTACTATTTCACTGGTACGAGGTTTTATACCGCGAACTGATCGAAATTTTCAAGAGTTGAGGTCATGAAAATGTAAACCAACTGCTTAGTTTCTGTTTACTTCTGATCCATACAAGCAAGCTTTTGTTACTTTTTTGATTTATGCATAAGCAAAATTCTTGAAAACTGTGATCATGTATTGAAAAAAGATAGCTCACGTCGTTATAACTTTATTATTTTTGGCTACAGTACTATATGTGATGAGTGATGATAGTAAGTACTTTTGGTATCGAGCAGTTCTGATTTAATCATAAATTTTGCTGTATCTCTAATATGCATAATCTTGAAGATTAGTTACACCAACTTGACATTAAACATTGATCATTTATGTCACTTCGAGGGGTAACTTGGATGTAGAGCATAGTAGTAGAACATTAGAAGAACAAAAAGTGTAGCTGTTAAGTTTATATAATGTAAAGTCAACGACAAAAGTAGCTTGACAATTACTTGACTACCTGAGCTTTCATAAAATAATAAATAAATCCTGAAATATATTAATTTTGTCCTCTGAGGACTATTAAACTACTTGTGCATCAATTTATTGATACACGTATTCCAACATAAGAAAGGTATGTACATATTTCAGTGATAAACAACTGTTGTCGATGAATGTATATCGATGAACTGAAAGAAAAAAAGAACATATAAATACAAAATAAAATTGAAGTAAAATATTTAAATCATAAAAAAGGGGAGTATGTAAGAGGTAAAAAGTTTAGGTGTCGATGAATTCCTTCCCAGCATAAAAGCATGAAATGGTGAATATTCTGGTCAACTTATGAGAAGCACTGGCTTCAAGTGCCGTCGACTAGTTTAAAACACAACTCACCTTGTTTAACAAGACACCACAGCACAAGCTGCAAACAAATACTGAGATGCGGGGACAATCAATGAAACGTGTTACAGAGGTTTGAATTATCAGATCTTTGTCCAGTTGCATTTGATTATTATTAGAGAGAAGTTCGATATTTCAAAAGTGGCGAAACTTATTAATCTACTTAGTGCCATCTATTAAAGAATGCCGAACTACTTCGAAGCTACTGCTCCTAAATCTTGCTTTGGCAATTCTCTTACTGAGTAACATAATTATGCCACATTTTAACATGAACAGAACAAGTAGAACCGCGGCTAAGCAGCCGTGAGCACCAAGCCTGGTAGCCTAGATGAACCTCATACATACTCTATTCCTCCAGACAATCTAGAGGGTAAATAAATAAATAAATATTCCAGGACGTTCTACACAAGGCTATCCGTTATCGATTTAATATAAAGTTAAATCTGGTTCCATTAGTAATATAATAATGACTATCGCTGCTCAGTCTGTAAGCATATATGTTGGTAGAGTAAGTACACTTCTACCAATTTCTCTCGGGAATATTAGAGCTAGCGCGCAATGCCATATAAAGTTATTTGAAATTTGTGGAAATGCTTTTGAGTTACAAAACTAGAAACGTTAGAGACACAATTTCAAAATAAATACGATATACGAAAAAATACTAGTAATGTGTATTCCTCGATAGTATATCGAGGAGTACACATTACTAGTGCTAGAAGAAAGTGTGAAATAGTGTACACTTCAATTTTGCGTGTTAATTTTGTAACGTATGTTGTAATTTTGTTAAGTTTCTTTTTGTAGGTAAAGATTTCCTGCTGCAAAATATAGGTATTGAATGATTACATAACTTGAGAATTGCTATAATTTTAGCGAAGGCGTTTGTTATAATTTGATGTATAGTAACATTACATATATTATTTATTAGAGCTTAAATTATAGATACATCTCTGCCATTTCTGCAAAGGTATGCTGGAAGGAATCGGCTTATTGGGACCCTACGCCACTGATGAAATATCGGAAGTTGGTGATTGTGTGGTGTGTGCCATCACGAATCTAAGGGGAAGTCATAGTCTTCTTTCTGACCTAGCATATCTAGTTATTATTTTGCAAGGTTCTTTTCAACAAGTTTTTGAAATCTTCACTATCTAGCAGGTTTTCGGAATATATACGCGAAAGTGACTAGTACCAAATACCTACTAAAAATGCACTAGCTATCAATAGTGAAGCGAATCCAGATAACATTTGTGATTGTTCTTGCCGCTACTAATCATCTGATAATTGATTATTGAGTATTGTTACGAACAACAATGTTCCCAAATAGACCAATATTCGCATCCCTAGAGGGTTGCGAACGTCGGATAGGAAATGCACTATAAAAAATAGATTAAAGTAACTGTATTACCAATTTCAATACGTCTGGAAATAATACGGTGAAATATATTGGGTACTAGCGTATTTCTCATTTTGCAATCACACAACACGAGTTTTATTACTTACTCACTAGTACTTCTATTTAGACCTACTAGTAGACTGGCGAAAATTTGGTTTACCATTGCCATCAACTAACATACTACTTTTTGTAGCTATCAAAGAATGACACTACAAAAAGGCGTACTATGCCTATATAATATGGCGGCAAAATTAATTAACTCTGCGTCCCGTATCCATCCCCGTTGTTCCGCCTCACCCCTTGAACCGCGGCACAATTTTTATTCTGAATAGCTTCATCATCATCATCTGAGCATTGTTCCCAATTGCATGACCTCCCTAAATTGAAGGAGAAATAAATATATGGACCTGATTATGTTAGATGGAAACCGTAAATGTTCATCGTTGTGGTCATCATATCGGTAAACACCTTGAAATAATAAATAATTATATTAATGTTTATTTATTTATACAGGCATATCAACAGTGTATACACGTACATTGTTTTATAGGTTACATTGGTAAAATATTTTTAGGTAGTACTACACCAATTATAGATATGCACAGCATTGGCTGAATGTCATACAAAAATAATAATTGAGAGTACATAACAAAAATAATTATAAAAAATGTCAAAATAGTGCTTTCAAACATGTCAACATAGTTTTAAAGAATTTAAAAAAAATATATATATAATTAGTCAAGTACCTATTGCATGACAAGTTTTAAATAACTACTAAAAATTGAGAAAAATAAAACAAATCAATAAAATGTACAAAAGTAATTCAAAACTAATTCTAAAATAACATGCCGACAAATATAGATTATAATTATTCCGATTTATTCTGTTTCGGCTGTTGAGTCCACTTAGCCTTGAAGCGCCTGGGATGGTCGTGGAAAATGTCGAGCTTAAGGTGTCTCCAGCTGCCATTATAAGTGGCAGTTTACCTGGCCAAGGGAGCCTGTGCACCCAAGTTGGTCTTCAATGTCACAATGGGACTTAATTTACACAGCCTAATTAGTTACTTCAAAAATTAAGCTATTAGGTCTCGGAACACATATTCTACGACTTACTACAGTACATAGCGCTATCTAGACTTAACGTAAACAAGTTCTAGAATGTGGATAAACTTACTTGGATACATTTCAATTCGTAAATACATTGAAACACCCAGACCAACGCAAATAGACATATTCATGGATACAAATACTTGCACTAAGCGGGCGAAAGAAAAAAGAAGGAGAAAGTAAATAAGATAAAGCCAAGTTTATTTGCTAAATGTCACAATGGAACTTAATTTACACAACCTAATTAGTTACTTCAAAAATAAATACACTTATTTCCATAAGTCTTCATCATCTTTGCCCTTAATCCATCTCCTTTCAGTAAGCTCTCTTATAAACATTTTAATTTCCCATTCGAGATGTGGAACATTTGATGGATGTGAAAATGTCAGCGTAATGATATTAACGCAGATATTATAATCTCAAAGTATTCATGGCAACTTTATGCTGTATATATGATAGATATATCATATTACGATATGTAGATAGGTAAATATTATTAATTTTACAGGCGTGTTACAGAATATAAATTTCGACTCCTTTCAGATGCTTTTAACCTTTTGTATATAACACTTTATAGAATTCTACAATTGAACTATCACCGAATTCCTGACTTCTTAACAAATTATGTCAAGTCAGTAACTAAACTTAGGTACTAACTGAAAAGAATGAAATAATAAAACTGAGGAATAAAAGAATCGATAACAAAATAAAAGATTAGCGATGTAAAAATGGAATAGGTATGAGTATATATAATACACCGCACTCTATAGCTTAGGAGTTCCTATGGCCACCTTCCTTCTCCATCATAAGACCAGCTCCATGGTACCAAATTAATGCATTGTCATCCAAACTAAACGTGTAGGCAAAATTTCATCTTAATCGGTTAAGGATAACTGCTTCAAAATGCAGTTACGAGATTTGATCCGCACTAACATACAAACATATATAGAACACACATACAGAGCAACTTAAATAAAAGCTTGTAAAAAAGAAGTACATACCTTTTTTTTTTTTTTTTTTATCGTGCGGAAATCCCTTCGGATACCCCCCCGCCGGCCAGCGGGGGCGGTTATGTCGGGCTTGCACCGACTAAAACCGCACGCCGTCTCGGGTCTTCAGACGCTGGGGTGTAAGGTTACCCATAGAGCATATCCCTCGCACCCCGGCTGACCCTGGGCCATCTCACCACTAACAGCATCGCTCATCCTGTCTCCTCTGAAAGCAGAGGAGTACGGAGAGCGATGTGTTCCCGCCACGTTGGGCATTGGCCGACGATCAATGCCAACCCTATGAAGGGTGAAGGGGAAGCCATTGACCGCCGCCCAGGGTGTACTGGCCGCTCCGATTCCGTTCCCCCCGGACTGCAGCGGGATCGGAATCGGAACGACACTCGAGGAGGTTACCCAACACACACCCCAAGAAGTACATACCTCCCGAATAAATATTTCTTTATCATACTTTAAAATGCAGAAGTTTAAGGATTAGATGAATTTGTCACATAATTTGTTGTTACATAATGTAACCCTAAAATATATTCAGCCCAAATCACAATTTCATCATCATCTGATGATAATTCCTTTGTAGGAAGAAAATACATCATTTATGTATACATATATTATACTTTACATACCTACCCACATTTTTATGCCTTCGATGCAGAGACAGAAGCCCACTATTCTGTCCTTACACATTTCATAAGGTTCCTCTAATGTCATTAGACCTTTCATGCACGCCTGCCGGTTTAGAGTGCTTTTGACCCTTCTACTAAAATCCATAAATGAACAACGAAAAAGTATAAATAAACGTGATAAAATAAAATAAATGGCAAGAGATAAACAAATGTGAAAAGGTATAAGAATAAACAAGGTTTTAATGAAGTAAAATTTATTTTTCTGACCTCCAAAAAAAGTAAACGCCAAAACGTTTCTTTACGAAAAAAAACTGTTGAAATTCCAAAATTAACTTTAAAAAATATTTAAGAATTAAGAAACCGTGTAACGTATTATAACTCAAAACGTTTTATCTATTTATCATCCTTTAATACAATATTCAACCTAATAAATTTCGAGGCATTTTAGCATTTAGTTTATTAACTTTATTAAATCACATTTGCTCGTAAAGGGTCTCTAATTTTACCAATTTCAATATTGGATTGTATCTCATTACGTAATTGTGCGTTCTTGTAATGTAAAACGCACAAGTTTTTTTTAATAAGGTAAAACTCACTGTTTATCAAGATACTCCGTCTAAAACGAACGGTACTTATTTAAATCTAAGCAAAGAGGTCAACATTTTATGAATAAAATTAACTTTAGCAGATAAAATATAATAAATAAACATTTAATTCTATAATTAAATTAATTTTGACAGTAAATTACAACCAACCAAAATATTAAATTATTTTAGTAGTAAAGTTAAAGACAAAAAACAGCCACCTAAATTACTTGCTGTTTTTTGGGTCTTTGCCTTAAAAAAAGTGCTAATGCGCGCGCATCGCTAAATTAGTGAACAAGTAAAACTTATTCCGCACGCTTTTTCTTTTCGCTGTATAGTTTTTATTTGAAAATATCGTCAGGTAGTGATGAACTTATTAATTCGACCGCCAGAAGTCTCATAGGCAGTGAAAAAGGCTATTCTAAGCCTCTTACCCGAAAAATCGACCGATAGATACTTGCAAGCGTTGGGCCGCCGCCACCTCCTTCTGCGAGCATGTAATGCTCGCGAAGGAGATGGTTTGGAGATGGGAACCTATTGGTTTCTTGACTACTGTCGAATTTTAAAAAAATTCTTCATAGGAGGTCTAGTTATGACCCCCTGAGTCCGAAATGACCACTGGTCAAAAAGTTTATATATATATATATATATGTATGTATGTAACTTCTAACCGGTGAACATTCTTGCTGTAGGAAACATTTTTAATCGATAGGCCATTTTTAAGTCTAAAATAAATGTCTGAAAAGTTTTTCGCTAAAAGTTACCGTTTTCGAGATAAAAATAATTAAACATGTTAATAAAATAATATTAATTGATTCACGAAATCTACCTGTGCGTTCCCCCTGCGGGAACGGATTTTTTTATTTTCACTAGCTTCCATTACTTTTAATATTAGGCAGAGATGGCATAACGACAAAATACGAAAGTTAATCTAATTTCTTTAGTATTACAAAGGCTATTTACTTTGTTGACTAGGTTTACAGAGAGCGATGGTTGATTAGTTTAGAATCACAAACAAAATAATTTTGTTAGTATCTATCTCTAAAAGAAAATTGATATATTAACCTACGCCTTTGATAGTTAGTACTTTATCATACAATAAACTAAGTATACATAAATAAATTCGTCACACTGTTATTCATCTATGAGTAAAAGAGGTTAAAAAATCGTATCTTAGATCTTATTGTCGGCAGTGTACGCAAAGCCCCATATTTAAATAAAACTATTTCAACGAATTCTATCGCGGTTCATCAAATAAATCGCGATAGTTCCATATATACACCGAACCCGACGTTTCGGTTGCTTTTCAGTAGCCGTTTCTTGTTACAGATCCCATGGGCTCTCTGAAACAAATACATACCCACTGTACCTAACTGCATTCTTAATATACCTTAATTCTATTAATAACAACATACAATTCAGAATTCACTATTGAATTACAGGTATAGGAAAAAGACCCATACTGAAAGGTACTTAAATGGTGAATCTCACCACCAACCTAAACAGTTAGATACCGTAGGGATGTATTTTTTTCAGTGTGTCCGTGGGTTCTGTGACAAGAAGCACATAGACGCTGAGCTACAAGAAAGTCCAATAAACCGCGATGTATTTGTATTGCCTTGAAAAATAGTTTTATTTCTATATTTATGCATATTTCGATTTAAATATTACTTCATCTACACTAATATTATGAAGAGGAAAAATTTGTATTTTTGTATGTTACGAATAAACTTGAAAGGTACTAGACCGATTTCAAAAATTCGTTTACCGTTAGAAAGCTACATTATCACTGAGTAACATAGGCTATATTTATTACTAGAAAAAATCATCTACGCGGGCGGAGCCGCCGGCAACATATAGTTAGTATTATAAATTCATATCTAACGTTTACTTTGTAAAGTACCTAATGGTATCAAAACTATGGTAATAAATGGTATTTTCTACGATTAAATTCTGCAATTAGCACTAGTATCAGTATTAGTGTCTCGGAGAAATATTTTCGAAAAACTTAAAAATGATACATAGTCATACTTTTGGTAAAATAAATTAATTTAATTGATAAAAAAAAAATATTACTATCAAAATTATTTCAAATGCAAATATTATGTAGTCAAAACTCAGAAGCTTCGTAAAGAAATATTGTTTTCATAATAAGAAAGTGAGTATTGAGCCCTTCCATTGCTTGTCTAGATTGTTCACATTTTCAGTGAAAGCGTTTTACGCGTGGTATTAAAAGACTTGTCTCACAGTAGTGTTAGCCATTGAGTCAAGAAGCGAGCGGCTGCAGAGCACAGACGAGCAAAACGTGTTAAATGAGGGTTTCGAGGCCGGGTTCTGTGTCGGGCGGCAGTGTGGCGGATCTCGTGTGACGTCAGCGTCCGGGCGCTGATGTCGGATAGCGCCTGCGCTCCAGGACGGCCCCGCCAGACCCGCGGCCCGCCCACTCCCTTGCCCGCCACTTCTCGGGCGGCGTGCGATACCGATACTCGCTCGCCCGCCCGCTGCAACTTTCGTCTACCCGCGGCGATGCAATAAAATAAACTTTCCTTCTCGGTAAAAGTGTGTGTACCTAGTCTTATTACCGCGAACTCGAACCAAAATGACTTTTCAGTGACATTGATGCACGTCGCTTCTTCAGTGTTTTGTTAAAAGTTCGGATGTATAAAGTTCAGGTAAGTAATACTTGGTAATACGTAATATTTATTTTTTCTGTTTAATTCGATGTAAATTTAGCGAATACATGTTGTAAAAAATGTTCAGATGTCGAAACAAAGTAATCCATGTGATGAGTTATAGGTATATGTATCCAAAGACTATTAAGAGAGTTATGCATTTATAGGGGGTTAAAATGTGCTTTATTTGGTATTCTGTTGAAAGCAAATGGCATTTAAACACGGTAAGTGTCGTGGAATAGATAAACAAACCTTATTGGGTACTAATGTCAAGTGCATGGAGTGCGGTGTGGTTGCGTAACTATCTGCGCTGAAACTAAATGTATCATCTCCCTGTTAATCCTAAAAGCACTAGTGTTATTTGACGGTCATAGTGAAGACAGCTAACATTTCTATTACAATTTTCAAAATCAATTGTATCCTGCGTGACGTATCTAATATGGCGGCTACGACAGTTTAGAACTTACTTTAATTTTTTTTGTTAATTCACGGCATTTATCTCAAGTACATAGCGCCGGAATTGGCAACGACCGCTATCGGTGGAACTGTTTTATTGCCAACTTCTGGAACCTCTGTTAAATAAAGTGTTGTACAAGTGGAATATATTGTGCTGACATGTAGTTAAGTCGATAATAGTAACGGCGCGTAACAGACACAAATCCAATGGCGACACACAAGTTCCGCGCTAACTTACTTAGTGGTGTCTCTATTTACCTACTTCACTTCAAATAAGAGTGAAAACAAATCTAGCGTTACGATACCAAATACAGATGAAAAGATTAAATGCAGGTATCCTGTGATTTATAAAAGAAATAAGAGAACTTGCGTGATCATTTATCCTAATCCTATGCCTATTATCACCATAGTTGAGGTATTTTTCAAGATAACGTTCTAGTTTTACCAATAAGTTAAAGTACTATATATATATATATATATAAATATATTACTTTAACTTTTATATATATATGTGTGCCCGGGGCGACTGGGGATCGAACTCGAGACCAAATCTCAGCAGTCCGTTACGTACGCCACGAGGCTATCGCCGCTTGAAAAAATATAATAATATAAAAATATATATATATATATATATATACACGTACGTAACGGACTGCTGAGACGAGGTCTCGAGTTCGATCCCCAGTCGCCCCGGGCACACACCTCTGACTTTTCAAAGTTATGTGTGCATTAATAAATGTTAATTATCGCTCGCTTAATAATGTGCCCGGTAGATGGTAATAGGCTCGCCCCCTATTACATTGGGACCTTAACATAACTGGCGAATCGTGGGTGTGTAATACACCTCTGCCTACCCCTTCGGGGATACAGCGTGATTTAAAATAATTCTCATCATCTTGAGCGTTATTCCCGGTTACATCCCATGCTTTCACCTTGGAGCCCGGGGTCTACTTACCTCCACTTTTGACTCCACTGATTTGGCTTCTATGACTTTTATGGAAGCGAGTGCCGCAGGAGTCCCGTCAATCAGCAGGTGTACCGTCTTGCAAGTGATCTTCTAACTTCAAAGGTTATGTGTGGAGCCCCACAGACGCGAGACTTAAAATAAAATTATTAATATTAATAAAAAATTACGAGAGACAAAATGCAGTAGCTTCCGTGAATGCGAAGATAATGCAAATCAAAATAAATAGTAAGAGAGCAGATACAAAGTAGAATGTGTGAATGCAACCCGGACAAACGCTGCGATTGTGAGAATGTAGTGTGACATTTATAGTTGCATAAAATACAGTAAATAAAATGATAATTTGATGAAAAAATATTTAGGACTCTGCTATGCAATGCAAGCTTATTAGTGAAAATTCTTCACCAAGAGAAGAAAGAAAATATATTTTACTAGCTTTTACCAGCCCGCTTCCCATTGGTACCTATTCCAGGGATAAAATTAAAGCCTATGTCCAGATGATAATCTATTCCTGTACCAAATTTCAACCAGATCCGTTCAGCCGTTTTTGTGTGAAAGAGTAACAAACATCCATACATCCATACATCCTAAGAAACTTTCGCGTTTATTATATTAGTAGAATGGCGAAAGCACAACGTAGAGAAGCAAGCAATAGTTAAAAAATCTACCAAATTGTAATACTCTGAAAATAAATATTCATGAGAATGTAAAATGTCGCTGGTATCCGTATCTATGTTTTGCAGAAAGTGATAACAAAACCTCATTAATTTTAATTTGAGTCCATTTCACCACCAGAATTATAATACAATAAGCAGGTATACCCGAAATAAGCAAAGAAAAAACACAGTCGCAGACTGTTGGATATAACTCGTATATTTCGGGGTGCGAGGGAAATGCCTTATGGGCAACCTTACACCCCGGCGTCTGAAGACCCGAGACAGTGTGCGGTTTAAGTCGGTTCAAGCCCGACATAACCGCCCCCGCTGGCCGGCGGAGGGAGGGGGATGGTATCCGAGGTGCTTTTCCCACGCAAAAAAAAAATGTCCTCGTATATTCTTAACAAATGCTGTGTACGTTTTGCGAAAAAAAATCACTTTAATTCACGCACAAAATAGTAAAATACGTGTCAGGTACGATTTTGCATAGTAATTACGTTGTTATCCTAATATTTTGCGAATTCTCGGAAAGCCGTTATGTGTACAATTAGATCGGTGAAGGCGATGTAGATGCATTACTGTTTCAACTTATAATAATATAATGAAAAATAATCTTGAGGTTTAAATAAAATCGTCGATAAAACTACATAGCTCCAAAACCAGGAAATCTTCATTCTGATTCGATTATCTGACACTATCTGACTTGCTAACTTCAAAGACTGCCACTACAAAATATATAGACAGGCATTATGAAAATAAAATTTCTCACCAATTTTGCGATATCCAATATTCCGAAACTTACGTTTTTATTGTGGCAAGCTCTAGGATATTTACTGAAAAGGTGACCCGACACTTTTTATTGTACGTCAATTTGTCAAATAATTTGATCAAACGCCGCGCTGTCGCGAATAATTGTAAGGGAGCTTGGTGTTTAAAGTGGCAAATTGTTAGGTAGGTATATAAATAAACAAGATAATGAATTCCAATGAAAATTTGGATGCGCAGCCGTATCTATTAAATTGATCCGTTTCGTAACACCACTCCTATATAGGATGTACAGTCAACGACAAAAGTTGCTTTGCAAATTCTAATTTATGATTAATACCTTAACTTTAGCTCTTAATCCTTTCATAAAATAATAAAGAAAACATAAAATATAATAACTTATATATATTCATTATTAGGTCACTTATTCCAATGTAAAAAACGTTTATAAATATTTGAGCTTTAATCCACTTTTGTCGTTGACTGCACTTAAGGGTAATCCAGTTCTGTATAAACTCATTAGCAGAATTCATTACCCCTTCTACAGTTTGTAAATGTGATCATATATGATTACAGTAAAATTATTAGCATGAAACCATTTTCGCTATTTTCAAGACGTTTATTAACTACTTACCAAATTTTACAAAGGAGATGGAGATTATTTGTTATATACAATACTGGGCTTCAATCGTAGTGAGATGAAAATAGTGTGAAATAAATAGATTCAATGTTAAGTTCCTTACAGAAATTTCGTAATTTTTGACAATCGGTAAGCTGAGTTTTTGATTTTTGCAAAGGTGTTATGTTACTTTGACTAATAGCTGGCTCTTGAAACATAAAATTGTTATTTACCCACTAATATTTTATAATATTTACTTAGTAGAGATTATTTGAAAAAGGTATATGAATGGACATCAATACATTAATTTATAGTCTCAGATTCAGAATTGAGGTGATTCAGATATTTAGTTTGGTACGCTCTGCAGCCTGAACGGCTCGATGGATTTTACCTTGAGAGGTGTCATTAGATTTGTATTTACTGTGAGAGTGCTACTGTGTATATAAAAATAAAAAAATAAAAAATGGCGGATTTTTGGGGCTAAAGTATAATTTCATATACCTTTCTTTTTTTCTTTTTTTTTCGTGCGGTAATCCCTTCGGATACCCCCCCGCCGGCCAGCAGGGGCGGTTATGTCGGGCTTGAACCGACTAACTATACCTACCATTTTCATCTTCTGTAATACTTTTTCGTGTACAAATGTTTTATGAATCAATCCACCGTATATCGTTATTCTTAGTTCTTGTTTTAAGAATAACTTATTTATAAAAATACTTAGAAAAAATCACAATAAATATCTTCAAATAAATAAATGAATAAATATTCTACGATATTCTAAAATCTATTATTATTTACAAATATAACGAACATTTAGAAACAAGGAAGCATTTGGACGTCACACTGTTTTGCGAGAGAATTGGATTTAAAATTACGCTTTAGTAGTGCCGAGACTTTAATATACTAATTTTTGTTAAGTTGGTTTTTGTACGACGTTGCATAAAACGCCACAGGACCATGAAGGTGGCCAATTGTATTATTCAAAGTATGTTATTAACATCTGTCGTTATCATCATAGTATTCTACATTTACTAGATGCTTTGATTATCAAAGTAACAATAAAATTACTTTCATGGCAATGTACAGGGCCCTCAAAGAGCCTCGAGACTAAGCTTTCCTCTCCTGCAAGCTGGTACACCTCTCATCTCGGCGTTGGGTCGTCAGACGTCAAGATGATGAGAGATATGTTATACGAGATACAACACAACTATCATGCTCTTAAAAAATATGTCTATAGTTATGTACGCACCTAAGAACTTATACGTCTTGAAAGCAACATTTATGTTTTGATAAATGAAAGCAGTAATCTTAGTCGGAACGAAACACAACCATTATGTTAAAATAACCAAAGGAAAAGTTCCATTACAAGTTAATATAAATAGATGATATGATACTCTTTTGTGAAACGTTCTACTCTTTTGATAGACTTTTCATAAAAAAACAATGACAGAATGTCATCAATGTCAGTTTCTATGTTAGTATATGGTAGTGTTAGTTTGTCTAATAAATGTTAAATAGGTTAAATGCTTAGGTTAAATGTTATTAATAAATACTGACCGAATGTGTACAAAGCTAAAACGGCGCCGTACTCTGCTTACATGTACATATGGTTGACTATATCATAGTTTTTATTTTCAATTAAATCTCTTTCTTACTTTATTATCATCATTTACCCACGCCTGTTCATTCCGTATAACCGTAACGCTAAATTTATATTCTCACTTAATAGGGGGTGAGCCTTTTGCCGTCACTCAGGCATCGAACTCCTACCTCGTATCGCTTAATAGAAAAATCTTTATCACACTTCGCGGGCATTGAACCCAGTAGGTACCATATATCAAACTTACAGCGAGCAAGTCGTCATATTACCTTAAAATTTGAAACAATTCTATTATATTTATTCCCACGTTATTGTTCTTCTTTATCATAGTACTAATGGGGTTGTAAATGTTTTCATTGCAAGACTATAAGCCTTTTATTGTGATGTAACAGTAGTGCTGAAACGTGCCATAATTCTGAAAGATAGTTGCAATAAACTTTAAGATTTTTATATGAAAAACAGAGGATATAATTTTTTTGAAATTTCTTTTTCATATTATCCATACATATTATAAATGCGAAAGTAACTCTGTCTGCCTGTCTGTTACGCTTTTATACCTTTTAAAGGAAATTTGGTACAGGGATGAACTAGAGCTTGGAAAAGGACCCTTTTATCACGAAAAAATTCTCGAAAGGTTTCAATAGAGAATGAAAGCTTGTATGAAAGTTCATTATTTTAGAAGATAACACCACGAAACTTTGTATTATTATAGGCATTTGATAATAAATGAATATGCCTTATAGCGTTTTTGAAATTTAAATCTTTGTGGGTATGAAATAGGGAATGATAGGCCGATATAATCTACGTGGGCAGAGCCGCGGGCAACAGCTAGTTAGGATATAAGCTACAGCCAAAGAACGATCTTCAGCCAGTTACATTATTGTAACTTCTTTCTTATTTACTTTTTTTTTAACACCAATCACCAATCTAAATTTAATTATGGCCAACACAAAATGATAGTTTTAGTATTAACTGACCGAAGACGTTACATGGCGTAATGTAAAATGTTATAAGTATTATCTATATGGATTTTCGTGATTATTGGTACACGGCGTAATGTTCGCTGCGAACATAAATATACGCCCCGTACCACCAGTTAGTACTAACACTACTTTACTGGAAACTATTTAAAAATGTAAACGTTATTAACATTGTAAGTTTTCTAACACTGCAGTCTATTTCTATTGTCAAATCAACCGTATTTTGTATGTCTACGAATTTTCATTCACCTTTTTCAAAATCTGTTTTCAGGCCCACCGTGATGCGATTTGAACTATCGTGAAACTGACTAAAAAGATGTCCATAATTTTAGACCAATTAACAGGAGAGGTGATTTGTTATAGGGATTCCTTGCAGCCTCAAAATGGCCAGGTTAAAGTTTGATTGGACCGTGATCTGTATAATACGTTATCCATCCATCTTTTAACGAATTTTAAACCACATGCCTGGGGTGAATTTATATGGAGGATTTCTTTTTCGCAGTTCATTTCTGTTGCTCAAGGTGTACTAAGGAGAAGGAGGAGATTTTCTAGCTCTCATAGAATTACCTGGTATTAGTTCTTCTTCTTGCTATGGGCTAGCAATGTAACAGGCTCTATATTTTCTATTATATTTTTTCTTTCTTTCTTAGATCGAGGTTCTTAACAGTACATTGCTTTCCACTTATTGAAATAATTTTCACCAGCCCCATAACAACGTTGTACGGTTTTGTCATTCGTCTATTTCAATATTTTTCTAAGAATTACATAAAGTGAGTTTCTTCAAATTGCTTTAGTTACGACAGTCCTGAATAGAATACATTCGAACATTCGTTTGTACTTTTAGTTTACTATTCCAATAATATATATACTGAAAATATTCTATCCTCTGCCTGTTATGGGCACAGTTGACAAGGTGACTTATTATTTGACTACATGATCTGTACAATCATAAAATATAGAGGTACAAGCCAAGATAAGCTATACTAGACTAGTAATTACATTACATATTCCGTTACCCAGTAGGTACCTACTAGACCCGAGACGGCGTCCGGTTTTAGTCGGTTCAAGCCCGACATAACCACCACCGCTGGCCGGCGGGGGGTATCCGAAGGGATTTCCGCACGAAAAAAAAAATGGTACCTACTATAACGTAGTTAGGATATGTATTAATAGATACTATGTAAATTAGCCCTTTTTGATTATACCCTCAGTAAAGCGAAAGCCAAAAAAGGCTATGAGGACACTTTCATGAAGGTTTTGCGAAGCTAATTGCACCAGTAGATGAAAATCCACATTTAATCATATTTAGTCAGACGGCTGTTCATTCAAGAGACCGATATCCTTAGCAATCCATGGATTCTCCGTGCGGGTGCCGGGTTCATCGCGTTGCTGAGTTGGGAACTCGGGACAGTGCCTGGGACTTGCGACCCAAGTGTAGGTGTGAACCCCTTTCGCAGTTATATTAACCGTAAATTCGTGTACTTTGAATTACGATTCGTATTTTATAAAATACCCTCATATCGAAGGCTATGATTAGTTTTCATTAATTATGTAACACAATATCATATGTACCAATCATATCAATTTTAGATCAAACAAACAAAGAAAGGAACCAAAATCGGATCAGATTCTAGATAAATATTTTAACATGAATTAAAGTCGGGCAAATTTGTAATTTTTCCTCAGACTTTAAAAACAGATTCGCTGTGAAATTCTTGACTATTTAATCAAATAACGTTTAACATGTAACGATTTCTCGTTTAGATATTTTTACCAGGAAAGCTGGTAGGAAAAATTTATAACCTCCTCATGCATATTGATACCGTTAAATATAAAATTTAAATTTACTGTTGACACAGTCGATGTTATTCTAGTTAAAAGCTAAAAAAATCGTTTATCTTCTACTTTAGGATTTGCTCTTCACAGGTCTCACTATTCAACTGTCAAGGAATATCTCAGAAATCTAAAAGTAGGTGGTTGTAGTTTATCCGTCTGGAGCAAACTGTAAGAAAGCAATTCCACTGTGAAGCCCTTTCGCAGTTTTGTGTTTCTTATCTGATTTAAACTTTTATAATGTCATCCTCATACTTTTATCTTGAGTCGTTTGGATTTATTTGTTATTCGCAAATGTTGTAGACTACATTTGAATAATGTACCACGATCGTATCTCATTTTACTGTAATATATTCCAGTCTAAGTGGATTAAAAGTTGCGAAAAGTTATAAATGTTTGAACTGGATAATTTTGAAAGCATGATGTGTGAATGATAAGTACATGCAAATCAAATTGGAAACAAATCCATGTATTTGCTAAAATGGGATAATATAATATGTTGCTAAGCATTTTTCGGTAAAAAATACCTTTTTTTTTTTTTTTTTCGTGCGGAAATCCCTTCGGATACCGCCCCCGCTGGAGAGCGGGGGTCTCCAGCGGGGCGGTTATGTCGGGCTTGAACCGACTAAAACCGCACGCCGTCCCCAACCAAGCACCCCTCGGTAAAAAATACCTGATGTAATTCATTACTAGGTTTACCAAATACTAACTCCAATATATAGTTTCATTCAGATATAAGAGATCAAAAATGTTCGTCAAAATTTGCGGCTAATGCCCTTTAATATATTCTGAGCTGTTGATATTACTTATCTGAAGTGTGTGTCGCGTAGGGTCATATTTTAGTCAAAGTCTGTGATGCGTGTCATGTTTGATATCATTTGTAACGGCACTCGCGGTCATTATCTCATTTCATTTATACTCTGTGAACAATACTTCATTAGATGTCTAGAACAGACATTCCTGGAATTAATGATTAGCACATCCTCAATTCAATCATATAGCTTTAACTCGTAGGGATATTTTGCTGCATAGTTTTCATCGAACTGCTGTAGAAATTGAAATGAATTTACATCTTGTATATGACTATCAGTACAATACTTTGAGACATAAGGTCTACCATGGCTACCATATAAGGCACACCATGTTTTTAAGAAAGAAAAAGAAACCCCATTATCGAAACCAAACGCTTCTCTGTCTGTAACATTAATGTTGCTACGAACAAAATTAACTACCCCTATAGCTTTATTTGAATTAATTTCTTGTTAGTAATGACATAGCATAGCACTGGTTGTAGAAATTTGTTGACACTAATTTGTCACAAAATTCGGCCGGGTAGGTAGCACCGTGCACGATTGCGAAAAACCCTCCATAGTAATCCAATTTCAGTTTGATTGCGTTCAGGGGTCAGCAAGTGCATAGCCGGGCAGTGGGATTGTGGTCGCAGCACTAGTGGGACCGGTGGGTGTCACGCGGTGCTGCGACGACAATCCTCTTCTGATGAGGCCGTCAAGCTGAGTGCCACCATTGTTAACATGGTACGTGTATGTAATGGTGACGCTCTTGCCATTCTTTAACCTTCAGCTTACCATCACGCGAGGTGAAGTCAAATTGACGTGTCCTAAATAGCAGTGGACTGCAATAGGCTAATTGATTGATTGATAGTAATGACACCTAACTTAAGTCCGCTGGCCGGCGGGGGGGGGGGGGGGAATCCGAAGGGATTTCCACACGAAAAATAAGCTAAAAATGAGCTAAATAAGTTAAAAATAAGCTTGGTATGTCTATACATAAATTTCTGTATAAAGCAAAATATTGTAGGTTTACGCGCGTCAATATGACGTTCATGTAAAATACCTTTTTTTTTTCACTCGCCGAAATCCCCTCGGATGGCCATACGCCGGCCAGCGGGGGCGGTAATGTCGGGCTTGAACCGACTGAAACCGCACGCCGTCTCGGGCGAGCATATCCCTCGTACCCCGACTGACATGAAAAATACCTATACATTTTAAGTGACCTATGGGAGTACAGCCAAGCTATACGGGGCTATTATCTGAACGGAGGCACTCACACAGAGACAGTAAGTTATAATTATTTGCAAACTAAGGCAATAAAAAAAAATGTATTTAAAACTCCATTCATTACGAAAAATAAAGGCTTTTAAAACCGTTGTCAGCCGACCAGCGTGGAGATATATTTTTTCATTAATTTGAGAAGAGAAAAACTTTCGGTAAAATTAAAATATGCCCCGATCTCGTGGATGAATAAGTACTGAGGGAAGTGCGAGAATACGCAAGACCATTGTAATTTATACGCCTCAGAGTATTGCTGCTTTAGTGAGTTGGAATTAGGTAGAAAACTACGAACTAGCAGAGTAAGTATGTAAAAATAAGTATGTCTTTAGTTACTAACAAAAAGTCTCGTTGACCAAGTCTAAAGTAGATAAATTTATGTGCGGTCTCTTTGTGTGCAAATAGCCCGTTTTGCTAAGGCCGTGAAATGCGTCGTCTAGTCAAGTGGCTCTGTTAAGATTTCCACAGGGTTGAAGAGTAGTTAGGTGTAACTACTCAGTGTTATAAGCTACCTGCTTTATGTTGAATGCACTGTGCAGCGTTTGGCCTGAAATTGCCTCGTGTCGGTTAACTCGTGTCTACATAGGTACGAACACAGCGCGTAAATTATTTCAGTACATGTACATGCTTTAAGTATGATTATTTTGAAATGGAGAAAACGTTGGATGTGTAATGTGTATCCGTTTTAACAATAAAATAATGTTAATTAATTACTGAGGTAAAAGTTACAACATAAATGCACGTTAGTATAACATCCTATACCTGTTATATTTGTCAATTAGCTGCGACGCTCGGGGGTCGGTTATCGTTGTTGTTTAGTCATATCTCCGGTTCTACTTATAACTTATTTAACCAATTGCAATCAAACAGACGGCAGATTTCACGTCTGACCAAGACCTTTCTAATAAAAAACCGCACCAAAATCCGGTCTCTAGTTTTTGCATCCATCGCGAACAAACAGACAAGACTTCCAAAAGAAATAACTCTGTGGTTAAATGTATAACCCAAGTATTTTTTTAAATATCTCCAATGTACAGATACAACTTATATGGATAAATAGGTATACTATATTTTTAAATATAAGTGTCATTTCTATACTGTTATAAAATTGTAAATGTGTTTATTCCGTTAAATATTTAACAATATGACATTGAAAATTAGACATTGTAAATAATTTATTGGGGTTAGTATAAAGTAGAACCGAAGATATGAGTATAACCAAAAAACTATTACCGACCTTCAGCGACCTTTGCGAGCTTCAGCTAGTAGAATAATAAAAATATATGAAGTATAGTATAGATAAAGTTAATAATAAATAGCCTACAATTTTATTCAGTTCAATACAATTTAGCTGTGAATATGAACTGGATACCTGAGGATCTTTAGCGAGAGGCCTTCTGCAAAAACATAGGATCCCCGTAGTTAGCCCCCATGCTGACATAAGCAACGAACGACATATCCTATATATATTCTTTCAATTTATAGTGGGATGTATATTAATATATATCTAATATAATAGGTATCTCCTATTAAGGTGGTGTTTATCCATGCAGCCTTTTAAAATGTATATAATCAGGGAGGCGTGTTTAACGATACTTCTTTGATAACAAGTAGCTACCTATTTGTAATAAATGCGACTATGGATTTCGTATTCTGCGAGGCACGTGAGCAAACTTGTCTCATTTCCCTGTTTCGGTATGAATATTTATGTACCAGCAAGCTGAACTTGAATGAATTGAGTGTCACGCGCTCGCTATGTCTCACGTCTACGTGCATACTTGCGCACTCTTTTCTACTTATGTAACTATTAATCTTATTATCACCTAGTCAGCTTTATAATTCCTCACGCTATAGACAAAGTGATCTATATACTAAAATGTTTAAATAATACCAAACCTGTTTAAATAGTATAATATTTATTTACCTGTGATAGGGATTTGGTGATGTGGGCCCCAACTAAGATCTTTGGGGCCCAGGCCAACCTCACTTGCAAACCGGTACACCTGGTGATTGAAAAACGAGGCTTAGATACAGGTTTCCCTCACGGTTAGGAAGTTAGACGGAAGTCGCTTTCATAAAAACCGAAACAAATCAAAAGATGGAAACGACGGAGCGCGACCCCTTTTTTTCGTGCGGAAATCCTCCCAGAAACCACCCTGATGGCCAGTGGGGGTAGTTACGTCGGATTCGAACCGACTAAAGCCGCACGACGTCTCGGGTCTTCAGACGCCGGGGTGTGAGGGGGCCATCAGGCATTTCCCTCGCACCCCGACTGACCCAGGGCCATCTCCAGGACCGCGAATCCTGGGCTCCAAAGTGGAAGCTTTGAATGCGACTGGGATTGGCGTTCGGATAGAGAAGAAGGGGATCTTGTGATCTGTTATACAGGAATTAACCTACTTCAGACAGCAGACTGCTGCTACCAGCCAGTCTACCAGAATTTTAAAGTACCTTATATAAAAATTCCTTTCAAAGAAACAAATGCAAGACGGAAATGAATAGGCGTTAAAAGGCGTTTGATTTTAATACATATCGTACTTAGCAGACGCGTGAGCGGCGAAGTGACGTTGGTCGATAGAAGTTCAAAGTTTCAGGCTCTGAAGAACGCGGCCTTAACAAAGTTTTCATATTTTCACGCAACGTGAACATTTAGATACGCGTATTTCGTAGTATATAACATACAGTGTCGTTTACAACTGTGAACTTATGACGTTAACCTGTGACTTTTACTCGGCTGTGTTTCTTAACAGTCGAGCAAAGAATGTAACGTTATGATAAAATACCTTTTACGTGTATCAAATTTCATTTTTCACCTTGTTTTATACAGAATTTTGCACGTATAAAAATTATGTGTAGCCGTAATGCTTAAAATGTCGGTTGTTCATAAAAAGGTGTCACAAGATTGTATGGTATACTGGATGTCAAATTTTTATCTTATAGTTAACTTCTACAGGTCGAGCTTCCACAACATACATTATTTCTACATCCATCGGTTTTCAAACACATCTGCATTATCTTCAGAATCGAATTTCTATTCGGTTGAAAAGTCATATTTGCAAATCCAAATTTTACTTTTTTTAAGAGAACCTAATTATAATTATATACAATTTTAATAAATTAACCTTATTAATAAACCATAAAAATGTAACATTTCAATGGCCTATGCCTATCTGGAGTTCCATGTAAATGTTATTCACATAGTCATGAATATGGACAAAATTTGAAGTTATGATCTATGAGTATAGTTTAATTTGTGGAATAGATTAAAAACTGGGTTTTCTATTTGTGCGCTCGGTTTACTAACCAATATTTTTCAATTCCACATCCAGCTGTAAATTGTCTAGGTTTCATCATCATAAAATGCAATGTTTTATACCTTAATCTGTTAACCTAATCTATCCAAGTCGGACTTGAATCAGTTAGTCAAAAGCGCCATTCGTCTGTAGTTGAAATTTCAGTCTAAAGTAGGTAGGTACTATAGACAAGAGCCTGCGATCGATTAAGAATATTGACTTTAACATAAATTATATCAACTTAGTTAATTTAAGGTCCATAATAATATATAGAATCAATCAATCAATTAGCTTAATGACGGTCTCTGTGGCGTAGCGGTAATGCATTCGACTGCTACGACAGGGGGCGCGGGGGCGCGGCCAAAGTCCGCCGGCAACCCTGGGGTTATCCTTTCGAGGGCTTACCCGGGGTGCCCGGCAACGGACACTTGGTGAGGACACCGTGCGGTTTTAGTCGAGACACGACATAACCACCCCCGCTGGCCAGGGATCCGAAGGGATTTCCGCACGTAAAAAAAAAAAAAAGGGGGCGCGGGTTTGATTCCCGCTCAGTGCAAATATTTGTATGCATGAATATGTCTATTTGCATTGGTCTGGGTGTTTCTATGTATAATATGTATATATTTACAAAAAAGTATAAAGTATGTTTATCCGCATTTTAGAACCCATAACACTAATAGTTAAAGTATGCTTTGGAGACCCAAAGTCCAGCAGTGTACAGCATTAAATAAAATATAAAATATTCTACGACATTCTACACAGCGTTTTCTCTAGAATATTTATATTTTATTTGATGCAGTAACCTGCTTTATATAGGTATAATAATAAGGCATTTTATATAATAATTGGTCTTATTGCCGAAATAGCCGAAATTTTCTTACAAATTCATGAGTTCGTTATTCCTGTAATTTAATAGCTATTTCCATTATTTATATTTTGTTTGAAAATTGATTTCAAGATTTTACAACTCTGTAATAAAAGTTGCTTTTTGTTAGCTTAATGTTGTCTCATTCAAACACAAAAAAAAACATTAAATTTGGATTTGTCATTCCTAAAAAAATGCAAAAATGTTAGTACTGAAAATTGGGTTTCCTCCAATGTCTTCAAGAAAAACGGCAATTTCATGTGTAACGACCTAATATTATGTCACCGGTATAACGAATTACAAATTTTGTAGGTACATAGGCAAACAAAAGTGGGCAAACCGGTTGCGGCCGTCCTCAAATAACATACGCCGACCAATTTGGATGTTATGAAATCCCCGGGGAAAGAATTACTTGGGTGTAATATGTGTACCTTTGTTTAGTAGGTATATATACAATGTATTATCCTGTTGTAAACAAAAACTGTTTGGAAAGTCAGTACCTACCTGTCTGATCCTCAAAGTTCATAGGTGTGTAAGCTTCTACTTGATGATGTTCAAAGGCTTACGTAACCCGTAAATGGAAACGGTACCAACTTTTACTTCATACAGGATTACAGTCTTATCAGGAACAAGTGGGATAACAATATCAAGGACTTGTTAACAACAATTTATATCAAGTGTCAGTTACCTTGTTATCTTAATTGATTAATCTATCCCCTGATTTATGGTAATAAATTGACTCACCCTGTAAGGTTTATTCATCTATAAGTACAAAGATCTTTTGTCTGTTTAAGGTTTTTTTAGTCTATTTAATAAATGTATTTTTATTAAAGTTAATTTTTTGTGTGTTCAGTACAAAGCTTTGCATTCGATTTATATTATCAACATACTTTACTGTGAGATGATGAAGGCTTCCATCATAAAACAATACTTAATGATAATACAGTGACAGATAAAATTGAAATTGCATAACATTTCAGACACGCAATACAAGAAGCAATAAATAAAAATATTATTCATATACCATAAACCACATGATTAAACCCATTTTTTTAGTAGACTTGATAGTATTAAAAACGATGACGAGACGATCGTAATATGATTACATTTTTTTTATTTATTTTTTATACCACTCAGGTGGCAGACCAGCTCACGGCCCACCTGATGGGAAGCGGTCACCGTGGCCTATGGACGTGTGCAACACCAGCGGCGTCACACTGGCGCTGCCTACCCTAAAAAAAAGAAATTGCAAAGCAGGAATAGCCTTTAGTCTTCCGGGAAGACCAAAGGCTACTCCCGCCTCTCCCTTCTTTTTTAGTTTTAGTGCTGTCAGAAGGAAGACTCTTCCCTCTGACAGCACAAAAACTCTCAGTGAGCTCTGGCTACCCTACTCACCGCCGGGAACACAACACGAGGTTATTATGGCCGCGGTATTCTGTAGGGCGGAGGTACTTCCCCAGTCGGACTGCTCAATTGGACGGGAATACCGTCATGTCCTACCTCTCTTAATTCAGCTATCGACAAATTATTTATTAGTGACTAGTACTAATATAAAATATAAATAGCCAATAAACAATATTGAAGTCACTGAACGATTTTAAATATAAGAACATTGGAGGAATGGTATGCCTATTCGGCGAAATACCATTCCATCGCCTATTATATGAATTGGCTGCGGTTTCCTAGTATGCGGACGTGTGGACCATTTGATTTTCTCAAACGTAATCGGCATCACGGACTAGGTATATCAAAAAGAATCTTTGCAAGAAATCGAATCTTTCATCTAAGTGAGTTTTGTACTGGGATCTCACTAAGATCTTCGGGGCCCAAACTAACCTCACTTCCTAGTCTGTACACCTGCTGACTAATGGGCGAGGCTTTGGCGCAGGCTTTCCTCTCGGGTTAGGCGGTCAGACGACAGTCGCTTCCGCAAAAGTTAAGATAAACAAAATCAAAAGAAAGACTCGGCCTCTATATTTCAAGAAATCGAAGTCAATACAGCACAATAAATTCATATATTGGTAAGTAATAATAAAAAGATAAATTTTACGTCGTTTAAAATTGTACATATACAAATTGTTTTTGTTAAGAGCGCAATGGTAAATGCCATGATAAAATAAAAGGTCTCTCGTATAAAATTATGTATTGAGGGTGTTGCAAATAAGCCAACGAAATAAAACAACAAAGTAGATTTGGTATCAGCAATAACAAAGGACCGTAAGAAGAGCGTAAGACTCTTAGATTAATGACAAGGAAATTTCTGCCTCGTGATTATTTTGAAGTATTTTCGGGCGAGTCTTATACTTAGAAAAAATATCAAGAGCGGTGATTAAATATATTTGTGCCAAATAAATTAAAATTTCAGATGAAATAATATTAAATTCGAATGAAATACGCCTTACGTAGAAAAAAAGTAGCTACCCATTATGTTTATTTGTACAATCAGGTTCCGATAAATCGACATTGTTACAAGCCCCGTTATCATAGATCCCGTCCAATCTAACATCCTATAAAGTTAGTATACTCGAAGTTCCACCGAATGGGTATGTAATAGTAATAAAAACATCAAATGTTATGTGCTGTTCTGTAAAATTAGGTAATAGTACTGACGTATCTGTATTGTCAGTCGTAATTCTTTCCTTCCGCTACCAGAATATAAAGTTATTTTGTAATTTATTAGCTAAGGATTATAATTCCCTTTTCTCATTTTTTTCCTGTTAGGCACCTTCACAACCAGCGTCAAAACAAATTTCATTTCAACGGTATGATAGCATAGCTGGATAAACAAAGACACTTTTATTTCGATCATTTTTTTACAGGATTGGCATCGCTCTAGATATTTGTTGCAAGCGTCCATAAGTTGTTGTTCAACATATATACATATATTCACGCCTTGTTCCCTCCGGGATGGACAGAGACAATACCCCGCCATCTGTTTCTGTCCTTACATCATCACGAGATTCCTCTACTGTCATTAAATCTTACATGCAAACCCGGCGGTTTCGAGTGCTATTGCCCTTTGCTTTTTTCAATATCTCATTAATTCGATCAGTGTATGTTCTTTGCTTCAGCTTGCTTTGGCTTTGCTTTCAGTGCATGTTTGTATGGCTTGCCTGCCCACCTACACATATATGTATGTATGTTAGGCATAAGACTTACATACTTGTTTTGTCATTCGCTCAGTACTCATTCGTTCTAAGTGCCCAAACCACCTTAGCATACTCGTTACAACAATATTCTCTTTCAGGCCACACTATTCTCGTATATCGTTATTTCTGTTCCTATCAGCCAACCTTACTCCACGCATACTGTGCAATGACCGCATCTCAATTGCATTTACTCTACTATATGTTATTCTCTCTCCAAATTAATGTAATCATTTATTCACACTTCGCAATTATGAAAGTTAAAGCAGATATTTCATGGATTCGATTCATGCGATTTGAATTTTTGGTGTAAAAGTAAACGCCAATCAATTCGCGGCACGTTTAATCGAAATATTGGATTTCAATAGCAATTCATTGGCGACGGAGATGAATTAATATAATATAAGTGGAATGCATTACCAATATCACAGCTTCACCGATATTTCATTGAAAACATAAATTACGCTATTGAATCGAAGTAAATTCTGCAATAACTATTTATTTGATTAATTTTAGTTTTACTGTAAGGTGATAAAAACCACTATATGATAATAATATACCCTATATATTCCTACAATATCCTATGGTTAAAATGTTTTTTCTCGCCAACCTTATTAAATAATTAATAGTATAACAGCTGTAAACATTACTTCCGTTCCTATTTTCTCATTTTTATTGGTTTTTAAGCATCTACCTAACCATTAATAGTAAATTAATAATTAATTAAAAGCTCAAAAAGTCGGCTGTGAACACGTGCAACAGAGGGCCAAACATTACTTAAGATTTGATAAACCACAGATACTCGCCAAAGAAAATAGATTCCTACCTAGGTTGCTCCGCGAAGCTATTGAAATTAAAAAACATCCTAATTTTAATAGAGAAGATGGTTGGAACGTACCACCAGCTTAGGACCCAATCATTCACTTAATTAATTCCAAGAAAAATCAAAATACAACAAGACTTCATGACACTGTGAGCTCATACTGCGTAAATAGTAACACCAACAATTCAACATAGTTCGAGTACTTTGAGATAACTTACACTTCAAACTACAAGACAAAAATCATCTTTAGTCTCCCCGTGACCATGGCTGCTGAAAAGCAGCCGAAACACCGGGATCAATGTAAAATAGAAAATAACATCAAATAAATCGCGATAGAATCTGTTAAAAATAGTTTTATTTCAATGTGTAACATTTGCGTAAACTTCAGACAATATCAAATTACTAACTGTTAACCGCGGCTTCGACAACGTGGAATTCTGCTTCCGTTTCCGTTACCCATGGAAACCTATTCCCAGGATAAAAAGCCCTTAGCCTTTGTGTTTTATTCCATGCAGACCTCATGCCAAAATTAAATTTTCAAGCAATTTTCAGCCAGATCTGTTCAGCCGCTGGAGCGTGATTAAGTAACAAACATACAAACATCTTCATAAAGTTTCACATATATATTATTAAGTAGGATTTGACAATAAACAGTGTGTCGCTATGCCGTGTTATTCTGATCCCGTTCCGTTATCCATAGGAATCTGTTCCTGGGATAAAATTAGCCTGTAGGTATGCTAAATTTAATTGATATCCGTTTAACTGTTCTGGCAGGATTGAGTAATAAACATACATCCAAACTTTTGCATTTAACATGGTAGGTAGTAATACTCTAATCGCATCTAAAATGAAGATATTATGTGTTCGGCGCAATAAAAGTTTAGGAATCTCTGTTCGGTAGGAGGAAGATGTGATTCATTTTCCCATATAAGCGACTCATCTCAAATCGGAGAGAGAATTCTTTGCTTCCTTTTTGTGTATTTAGGTACTTAGAAATTTATTGCGAGTTTTTTTGTGCGGAAGATCAACTTGTCGAGTCAATATGACTTGGCAAAATGACTTCCGGTAGCCGACCATAGCGTGACCTAAAACTCACACAACATAAGAATGAATACCGTGTTAGCTTTTAGTCAGATCACGCTATACTGACCCCACATGCGAGGCTGCGAAGGCGACCAAAGTCCGCCGGTTACTCTGGGGTTATCCTTTCGAGGGCTTACCCGGGGTGCCCGGCAACAGACACTTGGGGAGGACACTGTGAGGTTTTAATTGGTCCGATTAAGACATACTCATCGTTGGCACCGATGGGGTGGAGTCTGTGGTGGTATCCATATGAAAAAAAGAAAAGAAAAGGTCAAGCTGTACCTCATAGTAAGAGGTTACATCTTACTGTAACTGTTGCCTTTATTCCCAGTAGACCTTTAACTAACCGTCAACCTCTGTAGTATTGTTTGGGAAGTATTATACTCCGTTCTTATTGAAATGAACGTGGAACTTGTCGCGCCATCGTCGCGTCTTTCGATTCAAGTACTGTGAACATCATTAAAAGTGATAAATCGATACATAGCTCTTTGTGATTTCTGGAGTAAGTTTATTGTTGAACAGTTGCGATTTAGTTTATTGATGGATAGTCTACGGACCGAAATTAGTGAAGATATAAAAATGTGTTGATCAGACCGAGGACGGTTTAAGGTTAAGGTAAGGCCAGTGCCCTAATTAATAAACGACAATCCGACAATTTTGTCACTTTTCGGCAAAAAAGTTGAATCGTCGCGATAAGTGCCGTTTAATGAAGATTACAATTACGTCTAAATGCGACTGGTACAAATGTACAAAATTTTCGGTTTTTATATAGTTTAATAAAGACAAATGTCAGGTTTTACCTTTCAAGGCTCTAAGAATATATAATTCGACTTATTTGTTATGGTAATTGACATATTTATCACATCATAATATCGAGGAATGAATATGACAGAACATGAGGTAATATTAAAAAAGTATAATTATTTTATTTTTGTATTTCACTTGAACTTTTGCTTGTGTGTTAATTGAAATGGATGCCAAATTAACGATTTTAAGCCTCATATATATGAAAACAAAGAGTTGTTATTTGGCAAATTTGGTGATATTCTAACGCATGAATATTATTTATTAAGACATTAATAAGATTAAGAAATGGAAGCACATCACAGAAAAATTGAGAGGATACGGGAACAATATCAGCATTTTCAAAATATTGCAAATATCTTCGTGACACAACGTGAGACAGTGGCAACCACATCCCATCCTGTGCAATGCGCATAAAATTTGTTGAAGTTGCGTTTGTGATATATTCCTCCTTGTTGTGTGCTGAAGTTGCTATCTAATTTTATTTTTAAGCATTCAACGATAGCTTTACTCACTCGAACAGTTCTATGAAAGTTCTACAATACGACAAATATACCCACCTAATTTCATCCTCATACCCACTACTGTAATTCCTGTACACCAGGATCAACAGTACTGACTCACGAACACACCTAGTTAACACCACGTCACCACCATGACACTCGGGAAGTCCCAGGGAAAATTAAACAGTCTTTGAACCCGCATCGAAGTTAATCAGAAGTAAATTGGAGGAGTTAGAAATATAATAAATCCACTTCCCTCCTTAGCAAACAGGAGACAATAGATACAAATAGGCCAACTACCTATAAAAAAGATAAGCACCCAGGACACAAATATTATGGCTCCTAAGTGAGCTATATTTGATTCCAATAACATGTATGGCAGAAACGCATAAATGCAAGGAAATTCACCCCAGTTGATACGAGATCGGTCTGTAAACTATTCAACATAACAATATATTCATTTTGCAAAATACTGCATTCCCAAAGTATATGATAGGCAGTTTGCTCATATTTAGAATAAGGTGATGGACACTGAAAAAGCGGTGATTCGATTAGCTTAAAGGAATGCAATGAAAGTCACATGCCAGACCGACTACAACCGCACGCCGTCTCGGGTCTTCAGATGCTAGGGTGTAAAGTGGCCCATAAGGCATTTCCCTTGCACCCCGACTGACCCAGGGCCAATCCGATTTCGATCCACCTGTCACCACCAGGCCTGCGCTTATGGAGGACGGAGATCGTTGAGCGACCTTCGACGTCTGAGTCGCCTTCGCGCAAACAAATTCTCACCTGTCAAGAGAAATTGTTTATTAAACAGAAATAATGTGTCAAATTGATAGGGCAAGTCAAGCACTGTGATAAATTTGTCAGTAATGATCTAATACCTTTAAACGAGCAATTCTTGCATATATATAATCTGAATCTCGACATAATAATAATAATTTCACGTATACTAAATACCTTGTACCTTTTTTTTTTTTTTTTTTTCCGTGCGGAAATCCCTTCGGATACCCCCCCGCGTGCCAGCGGGGGCGGTTATGTCGGGCTTGAACCGACTAAAACCGCACGCCGTCTCGGGTCTACAGACGCCGGGGTGTAAGGTTGCCCATAGAGCATATCCCTCGCACCCCGACTGACCCTGGGCCATCTCCGGTTTCGAGATGGCCCCCTCGGGTTTGGGAACCACGGTGTCCCCGTCTTGCCCCGGTTTGGGGGAGGGGCGCTAGTCGCCCCACCGTCCCGGCCTGCTTCTGCTGGGGTGACAGGTGGCCTCACCCGCCACCCCCAGGCCTGCGCTCATGGAGGACGGAGGTCGTTAAGCGACCTCCGGCGCCTGAGTTGCCTGCGACGCGCGGCGAGCAAGTTGCGGGCTCGGCGGACCGGGAGAGTTCTAAGTCTCTCCCGGGCGCGCTCCGCCACCTTTTTCGCGAGCATTACATGCTCGCAGAAGGAGGCGGCGGCGGCCCACGCGCTCGCGCTCCGCACCATTGCCGCAATCGTGCTGCCGAGCGAGAGGACTCCCACCCCGATGGCTGCCACGAGGTCACGCCTCGGCGCCTCCCACGAAGGGCAGTCCGCCAGCGTGTGCAGCCCTGAGTCCTCGCTCGCGTCGCAGTGATGACACTCAGGCGTTGGCTCCTACCTGATCCGATGCAGGTGGTCCCCGAAGCACCCCTTCCCTGAGATCACCTGCGACAGTCGGTAGGAGAGGCTTCCGTGTCGCCTCTCCAGCCAATCCTCCATGATGGGCCTTACCGCCGCTATTGCGGCGTGCCCTGCGCTTGGTTGCCCAAGTCGTTCCTTCCACTCCACCACGATGGCCTGGCGGAGCTGGGACTGCACGGCCTCGATTTCTCGAGGCTCGGGGTTCCATCCCTGCTCCCGCGCCTCCTTTCGCCACTGGTACAGTTGCGAAAGGGCTCTCGCTTCCAGGTCCCATGGCGGAGTTCCGGCAAGGAGACTCGCCGCCTCGAAGGAGATCGTGCGGTACCCTCGGATGACCCTGATGGCCAGAACTCGCTGCGGAGCGCGCAGCATCCGCACAGTTCTGGTCCTCAGGGCCTCCGCCCATATTGGGCACCCATACAGGGCCATGGACCGCACGATCCCCGCGTAGAGTCTCCTGCAGGAGTCATCGGGCCCCCTCATGTTGGGCAACAGCCGAGCCAGAGCAAGAGCTGTGCCCTTCAATTTGGGGGCCAGACTTCGGATGTGCTCTCCGAAGTCCCATCGGCCATCGAGCACGAGCCCCAAATATTTCATTTGGGGCTTGATGCCGATGCGATTTCCTCCCACGATGAGACTGGATCCCTCGGGTGGCTTGCTCCGAGGCCCATGGAAGAACAGGGCCTCGGTTTTATGCAGGGCCACCTCGAGACCCAGCCGCCGGATCCGCCTAACGACTTGGGCAACCGCGGTCGTGGCCTTCCGGGTCGCTTCGCGGTACGTCGCCCCGCACGCCGTCACGAGCGTGTCGTCCGCGTAGCACGTGACGGCGGCACCGCCTACGAGCTCACCGCGAAGCACCCAGTCGTATCCGATGTTCCACAGGAGCGGCCCCAGGACCGATCCCTGTGGAACACCGCACGACATTTCACGCCGACCGAGACCGGTCACGGTTGGGTAGATGACGGCTCTCTCCGTCAAATACGCCCCGACTATGCGGCGGAGGTAGAGAGGCACTTCGTGATACACGAGCGCCTCCCTAATGCAACTCCAGGGCAAGGTGTTGAACGCGTTGGCGATGTCCAGGGACACCGCCAACATCACCTCACCCCGGGCTACTGCATCCTCCGCCAGAGCCCTCACACGCATGATGGCATCCACGGTGGAGCGCCTCTGGCGGAAGCCATATTGGCCATCCGCCAGGTCCGGCCCCACTCTTGAGAGGTGCTCGACGAGGCGCTTCGTAATGACTCTTTCAAAGAGCTTGCACACCTCGTCGAGCAACACTATGGGCCGGTAGGCGGACGGCGAGTCCGCCAGGCGCCCCTCCTTTCGGATGAGGACCAGTTTCCCCGTCTTCCACAATTTCGGAAACTGGCCCCGCTCCAAACATGCGCTGAGAAGCCCTCTCAGTCGGGGCTCGAGAGCGTCGTCGACTAGAGCTAGGACCCACGCTCGGCCTGGAATGCCGTCGGGTCCCGGGGCGGTGTGTTTGGCTCTTAGCCTTCTCACCGCCAGCTCTAGTTCTACCCAAGTGACCTCGGGCACGTCGTCGTCTTCCACGTCGGGCGCCATGCGCAACCGAGGCGGAGTCATCTGCGGTGGAACATGTTCCACCGCCCGCGCTGGGAACAGGGAGCCAACAACTCCTCCGAGCAGATCCGGCTGGAGACACCGGGTTAACGGCGGGGCCTTGGGGCGCAGCTTGCCCCTCACCATCCGGTAGGGCCGCCCCCAAGGGTCCCGCTCCAGCGTCTCCAGCAGCTCGCGGAAGGCGTCCTGTTTGGAACGCCTTATCTCCACTCGGAGGGCTCGTCTGGCCTCCCTGTATCCCTCGTACAACTCCGCCTCTCGGGCCTCCGCATCTGCGGGGCGGCGACGCCTCCTACGGAATCGGGCCCACCGGCGGTGCGTGATCACGCAGCCCCGTCTGAGCTGCGCGATCTCCGACGACCACCAGTAGACCTGACCCCTCGGATTATAGGGCGGAGCCCTAGGCATCGCCGCGTCACAGACACGGGTCATGGCCTCCCGGAACCACTCCGCCTCATCGTCTATGCAGACAGGCCTGTCCGGCGCAGGGGCCCAGGCCTGTACGATGGCGGCTTCCAGGATTAGCTCCCGATCAAGTCGCTTAAGCGCCCAACGTGGCTCGGCTGGAGTCGGTGCAGCCGGCGCGTCGCTATCAGGGGGGGACACGTCAAACCGAATGTATCGGTGATCCGAACTTGTGTCCTCCCCCAAAACGACGCGCCAGCCCTGAACACGTCGCGCCAACGAGGGGCTCGCGAACGATAGGTCCACGATGGAGCTACCCCTCGAGGTCACGAACGTGTCCACGGCTCCCCGATTTAGGAGGACTAGGCCGAGTCGTGCGGCCCAGTCCACCAGTGCCCTGCCTCTATGCCCCGTCGCGCCCCTTTCGTGTCGGGAACCCCAGGCATACGACCAGGCGTTGAAGTCCCCGAGCACAAGGACCGGACGGGACTGGCAGGCATTGACGACGACGGCCAGCTGACGGAGCCATTGCTCATATGCAGCTTGGTCTCGGTTCGGCGTGATATAAGCGGCCACGACCGCTATGTCACCAACCGCTGCCGCCACGCAGCCGGGTCCCCTTGCAACGACGGCAAGAGGGGGGCTGCCGGCGGCAGGGTTGTGCACCAGTGCCGCCGACCCATCCAGCGTGGTTTCCCAGGTAGGCCCGAGGAACCGGTGGGTGTATGGGTCGGCGACAGCGGCGACATTTATGGCCCACTGTGCCATGCTCTGGCGCAGAAGGTCCTGAGCATGGGCACCGTGGCCAACGTTCACCTGCAGGATGCGGAGTTGAGGATCCATTATGGAACCCCCATCTCCGCATCCCGCTGTGAACTGGAGGCGGAAGGCCGGCCTCCCGGCTTCGGCTCCCCTCCGGCGCAGGCCTTGCTGCCAACCCTATGGTCAGCCGGCTTGCCCCCCGCTGCACATCTGAAACAGTGCAACGGGGCGCTACACGTGCCGGCCTTATGACCGGGCTGGCCACAGCGGAAGCAGCGGTCGCCCGCCGTTACCTCCGCCGTGCAGTGCACCCCCACATGGCCCACCGACAGGCACCTGAAGCACCTGGCCGGTCGGGCCTGCAGGAGCCGTGCCTGCGCCCTCAGGAAGCCTCCCACCAGGAGGCTCCGCCCGTCTGCGACCCTTTGGGCCGCCGCGATAGGGCAGCCGACAACTGCTGCCCCCTGTCCACCGTGGCCGAAGCGTATAGCTCCGGCCTTCACTGTGTCCGGGGAGCAGCCTCCGGCCTCCGCCACGGCGAGCCTAAGCTCCTCAGCCGTGACGGAGTCGTCCAGGCCCGTGATGCGCACTTCTGCGCATTTAATGGGCCTGGACACCCGGACGTCGGCTGCATCCAGCGACTCCCTCAGCCTAGCCGCTAGGGCGTCAGCCTTGGGGCCACTGGCGGCGCCGGGGACCTCGAGAAGCCGGGCTCCCGTCCGTGTGCTCTTGCACCGGACGCCCGGGATCTCGAGGGCCTTGAGGTCGACGTTGGCCTTCACCTTGGCCAACACCTCGGCATACCCCATGCCTCTACCCGCTGCCTCCGCCGTCAGGGTGACGACGACGGCCGTAGTGCGGGGGGCACGGAGCTTCCCCGGCGCTGCTTTCGCGGCGGCCGCGGCCCTCCTGGCCTTTTTAGCGGCCTTTTTTGCGGCCTTCCGCCTCTTCTTGCTGGCTCCAGCCACCTCCCAGCCCCCTTCCAATGGGGTGGAGGTAGCCGGAACCACGGTTGGGGCTGGGGCTGGGGCCGGGGCTGGGGACGTCTTCCCCTTGCCCTTCCCCTTCCCCTTACCCTGAGTGGGAGGGGGCTGAGGAGCCGGGACCGGCAGAGTCGCACCCGCACCCGCGGCCGGGTGGGTAGGGCCCCTTTGGGCTACAGCCGCGTAGCCGGCCGCTGGTGGCGCCAGAGGCGGACGGCGGATGGAGTCCATTAGGGCCTCCATCCGACACATCATCCTCTCCTCCAGCGCCTCCATATAGGGGAGCCAGGACTCCGCCGGCGGTGCCCTCGGCTGCTGGACCGGTTGCACCGGCCGCGCCGACACCGCTGGCTGCGCTGACCGACTCGCGGACGAGCGAGTCACGCGTGTCTGCTCCGCCGGCTGCGCCCTTTGCGCCGTTTGGGCCGAGCTCGCCATCCCCCTCTTGAGCTCCTCGACGGCTGCAGCTAGTCGAGCCGTCTCTCGACGGGACTCGGCCAGCTGCACCGCCAGGCCCTCATTCTCGGAGGCGATGTCGAGCACAATGCTCAACATCGCCTCCTGCTCAGGGTTTAGGGACCCCTGGAATGACGCGGTCACCTTCTGGAGTCTCTCCAAAAGAGACCGCGTCCTCCCGCTCGGTTCCGTCACCGCCGAGGTGGAAGGCCTCGGCGGCGATTTTTCCGCGGACCTCCCAGTGGCCGAGGGGGCCCTGCTGGGTTGCCCACCCCTCAACCCTCCTCGCGCCCGGCTAACTGCAGCCACCTTAGGCGCCCACATTATCGCCTCGTCGCTGGAGGAGGCCGTCCCGGTGAGGGTGTAATCCTCATCCGACACGCCCTCCCCTGGTCGCTGCTTCTTTGGGCGCCGTTTGCGCTTCTGCGCCTTGACGCCCAATCCTAACGGGCTTGCCACCCTACTCCTTTCGCTGGCGGTGTCAAACCTCTCCGACACCGCCGAGGTGTTTGGCGTCACCTCTACGCCCGCCTGCTGCGCGACCTCCGCGCAGACTCCGTCCTTTTCTGTGTCCATATTCTTGCCATTGTCGTTTGTATTTGTTTTCCTGTCCGGTTTTTCCTTGATATAAAGATTACAATCCATAGTATATCCCACGAGTATGGGGGAAAGGTGGTCCATCCAGGTGGTGCCCCCTGCACCTGGATAAGCCTATATACTATGGAGGTCGGCTGGTATCCATAGGTTTTTACGACTTAGCTGTCGGGTGTTATAGACTTTTCCTTGTCGTGGGCCGGCCAATAAAGGCAAGCCCTCCGGTCAGCAAGTTCACGGCGTACCCTTCTGGAGCCACCAGTCAGGTCGTTGCTGATCACCTGCCGATTACGGAACGCGAGAGGATGGCTAGTCCTCTCTCACCGGCGGCGGCACAAGTGCCCGTCGGCCCCTGCGTTAGCAGTGGGCCAACCCGCCCCTGGATCCCCCAGGACCCTATGGTGGCCTCAGCCACAAACACCATCGCTCATCCTGTCTCCTCTGAAAGCAGAGGAGTACGGAGAGCGATGTGTTCCCGCCACGTTGGGTATTCGCCGACGATCAATGCCAACCCCATGAAGGGGAAGCCATTGACCGCCGCCCAGGGTGTACCGGCCGCTCCGGTTCCATTCCCCCCGGACTGCTGCGGGATCGGAATCGAAACGACACTCGAGGAGGTTACCCAACACACACCCCAAATACCTTGTACCTATACTAAATTTAATGAAAACCGTGGGAGATTTACATGAAATTTCCTTTTATTTTATTATCATTACTGATATGTTCTCTGTATCCTTTCACACACTATTTATGTAATTATTTTTATTGTATTATACTATAATACCCCGCAATACTTTTGTAGTTATTCCTGATAGTGGATGGAAACTCGTGCTGTTGCTTTGGTTTTTTGTAGTTAAATAAATAAACATTGTAGGACAAAGTACACAACGCCATCTAGACCCAAACTAAGCGGAGCTTGTCATATGGGTTCTAGAATGCGGATAAACATACTTAAATACTTTTTTTTTGGAAATACCTATATACATATTATACATAGAACCCGCGACCTTTGGCTTAGCAGTCGAATGCACTACCGCTACGCCACAAAGGTTGTTATTGAGCTGAGTGAGACGAAGTCGAGCGAAAGCTCCTCATACAAGACTTCAGGATTTTCTTTGTCTCACATTTCTCCTCCTAAACTACTAATCCAATCAGAACCAAATTTGGCATGATTAAAGAGGTCAATCAGAGCAAGGTTTATGGATATATTTAAAAAAATTAATGGTACCACAGAGGAATGATCACCGTTAAAAAAATTCAAGATGGAATTACATAATAACCGCTCGAGACACTGTGACCAAACTTTACACGCACAGAAAGCATGTCCAGAGCTGTGACTTTCAAAAAAATAATTCTAAATCGGACTTGCCACGGAGGAATGATCACTGTTCAAAATTTTCAAAATCTGATTCCACAATAGCGGTCAAACCTATGGGACAAGAATCACGATGTCTCACTCAGCTCAACATTGCAAGCAGCGATTCGCCTTGCAGACCTAGTTATGTGATTTGCCTGTTTTGGTTCATGGCTGCGTGAAATATGTCATATTTTTTGGTGCGCCAAAGTTCACCTAAATTTTCAACTCCGAAAATTGGAACTCCGAAAATGTTCTTCCTAACATTTTTCATCCTAACAATCACAATTCCTAACTACTCTGTCTCTAATGTTTTAATTCCGAATCATTCAACTTCATAATGTCGGTAGCAATAAACATCTATTATACTATTATTTCTTTTCCTATATTTTGTCAACATAACCATCTTTTACACTATTATTGAAAGTCATACATTTTTTGTTTAGATTTATTTTTATTAATAATAATCAGTATTATATACATTAATTTTGCGTAACTTTTCCAGTTTCAGTTATTTAGTTATTTTCACATAACATGTATAACATATAAGTATAACAGTACCATGGTACAAGTAGCACTTTACCCACCTTATACCACGGTACTATTTATAGTCGTTGGTTTAGGTAAGGTTAGAACTGTGACCACAACGCACGAGCCGAGCGAGCGAAGCGAGCGTGCCGCGGCAGCGGCCGGCGAAGTGCCAATTACTCGGTAAATATTTCTTTCCGAGTATTAATGACAATATTATGGTAGTTATGTTTAGGGATAAAAACGTTAGGATAAAAAACAGTAGGAGCTTTAATATTGTATGTTAACGATTTTATTGATAACAATTTTCGGAAACATGAGTGTTATGAACATCGACGGTAGCACTACAAATAGTATTAATAAAAAATTTTGGAATAAAAATTTTAGGAGGAGTGATCATTCGGATTACAAATCGTTAGGAAGAACAATTTCGGATAAAGAACTTTAGGTGAGTCAATATGGACCCCATATTTTCTCACTATAGATGTGTGTCCTATTTTACTTACCTACCGATTTGTAGTACAGCAAGTTGTGATGTATTTGTTTGTGTTCTTGTTTACAATTTGATAATTTAATTCACTCTACTCTATTAATTACACGGAATTACAGAACTCTAGCTATGGTGAACCGAACCACAGTCCACAAGAGAGCTGAACTGTTATCCTCAGCCAGTCCGGGCTACAGATTTCTCAAACCATAGTTTATTATACGATCTTTATAAGTTCATAGTTTCTGCCTTCGGGGTGACGGCGGAGAACGGTTAGAATCAGCATGTTTCGACGATTTCCTTAAGCATGGTTGTTTTTGTTGTTATGTTCTTTATTTTATTTTTGGTTCTCTTTATGTTTTGTGTTTTTTATGCTTCTTCTATTACTGTAAATTTAATATCTTTTTATATATGTCAATGTCATCCACATAGGAGCTAGTCGATTACCAGTGCCAGATACTTGACCTGTCATAATGCTGAACTGGCTTCTTTTTTATTGCAACGCGGAGAATATCCAGATTGACTCTACTATTGTGCTTGTCATTATGTGTGTAATTTGTGTTGCACAGTAATATAATTATTTTTCTTTCTTTTTGTATTTCTTTCTAGTTAGAACTATTTGTGTCTATAAAATATTAAAACTATAGCTTCAAGGTGTAGACATGCGCTGTATGAAAGAGAGAATGCTTTACAGAACAGAAGTAATCCAATTTAGTTACAAGTGCCTAATCAAAAGTATAAATAATTTGCCACCTCTAATAGTAGTAACATACAGCCAAATAAATAAGTACCTATACATCTTTACATGTGAATGTGTATGTAAACCTGTGTATGTGTACCTATACTTATTTCTTTGGCCGTGAGTAGAAAACATTAGTATAGAATAACTTCATGTCATTTAGAAACATAACAAGAGGATTGTTTTTTCTAAATAAGTTTTTATTATTTTCTTGTTAATAAAAAAACACTAAAAATTTAAAATCAATCGAGCCGGAGCTCGATGGGATGGCGTCGTTCCATTAGAGAGTTCCTATGACCACCTTCAAGTTCCTTCATCAGATCCTGGTTACCATTGAAAGACAAACATCTCGTTAAGACAAATCAAACAAGCCCAAACTCGATGAGGTTGTGCCATTTCATTGCGAAATTCCTATGGCCACCATCCAGCGCCATTAGCAGATCAGCGCCATGTCATGATATAATTTACGCAATTTACACATGCATGCAAAATTTCAGCGCAATCGATAACTGAGAAGTGAATCAAATTTAATTAGCAAAATTTGATGTCAAACATCGGGCCAGGTGAAGCTAAATAAAAGCTTATAAAAAACACCAAATGAGTCAATGATATTATAAAAAAAAAACTTTGAACTCGGCTGGACACGCTGCCGAGAGTCTAAATAATACCCCAGGTGATTCTGAAACTTTCCGAAAGTTTCAATTGTGAATGTTGATTTGTAGGAGTTTCTAGAAAGAAAGTTCTTAAGGTCAAAACTTTTTTATTTATCGGTACAGTCACCACGCCATTACTGTAAATAGCTTTTACACGGTTCTCCTATCGCCAAATATATTTTACATGGAAACTTTTGTATAGTCGCGATAGAACTGAACCAAAAAATCGAACCTATAAAGATGTCATGCTGATTGATAAGTTTATATGAAAGAAATTGCTGTAATTTATTTTTTACTTTCATTAGGACATTAAGAGTTTGTTGTCACAGGTGTTGTATAAACCAAATACTTTTATTCTACATAATTAAATACAATTAGTTTGTAACACACGCGTTTCGTTCTTCGAAGCCTTCAAGCTGAGGGCAACCATAGTAACAATATTGGTATCTACAATGGTGACCCTAATTCTTGTGACATCACCTTCAGCTTACTATCAAATGAGATACAGTCATATTTACGTGCCCTACATAACAAAAAAATTACCTTACTATGACTATATAAGAGAAAAAGTCAAAGTTCAAAACTAGTTGTTGCCCGCGGCTCCACCCTCATGGAAATCTGAATCCATTCCCGCTTCCCATGGGAAGCTATTCCAGGAATAAAACCCTGTGTATTTTTCCAGACTATAATCAATCCCTATACCAAATTTCAGCCAGATCCATTTAGCTCCTTTTGCACGAGAGTAACAAACATCCATGCTTACCGTTGGTAAGCATGGATGTTTTCACGTTTATAATATTAGTAGGGTACGAAGGAAGTAGGATTCAATTATGTACTCAGTATCAATAAATACCGTCATGATCATATGAATTATACTATTACTATAGATTCAGCAACAACTGCTATAGTACTGTTTTGGAATAAAAATTTTAGGAGGAGTGATCATTCGGATTACAAATCGTTAGGAAGAACAATTTCGGATATAGAACTTTAGGTGAGTCAATATGGACCCCATATTTTCTCACTATAGATGTGTGTCCTATTTTACTTACCTACCGATTTGTAGTACAGCAAGTTGTGATGTATTTGTTTGTGTTCTTGTTTACAATTTGATAATTTAATTCACTCTACTCTATTAATTACACGGAATTACATAACTCTAGCTATGGTGAACCGAACCACAGTCCACAAGAGAGCTGAACTGTTATCCTCAGCCAGTCCGGGCTACAGATTTCTCAAACCATAGTTTATTATACGATCTTTATAAGTTCATAGTTTCTGCCTTCGGGGTGACGGCGGAGAACGGTTAGAATCAGCATGTTTCGACGATTTCCTTAAGCATGGTTGTTTTTGTTGTTATGTTCTTTATTTTATTTTTGGTTCTCTTTATGTTTTGTGTTTTTTATGCTTCTTCTATTACTGTAAATTTAATATCTTTTTATATATGTCAATGTCATCCACATAGGAGCTAGTCGATTACCAGTGCCAGATACTTGACCTGTCATAATGCTGAACTGGCTTCTTTTTTATTGCAACGCGGAGAATATCCAGATTGACTCTACTATTGTGCTTGTCATTATGTGTGTAATTTGTGTTGCACAGTAATATAATTATTTTTCTTTCTTTTTGTATTTCTTTCTAGTTAGAACTATTTGTGTCTATAAAATATTAAAACTATAGCTTCAAGGTGTAGACATGCGCTGTATGAAAGAGAGAATGCTTTACAGAACAGAAGTAATCCAATTTAGTTACAAGTGCCTAATCAAAAGTATAAATAATTTGCCACCTCTAATAGTAGTAACATACAGCCAAATAAATAAGTACCTATACATCTTTACATGTGAATGTGTATGTAAACCTGTGTATGTGTACCTATACTTATTTCTTTGGCCGTGAGTAGAAAACATTAGTATAGAATAACTTCATGTCATTTAGAAACATAACAAGAGGATTGTTTTTTCTAAATAAGTTTTTATTATTTTCTTGTTAATAAAAAAACACTAAAAATTTAAAATCAATCGAGCAGGAGCTCGATGGGATGGCGCCGTTCCATTACAGAGTTCCTATGACCACCTTCAAGTTCCTTCATCAGACCCTGGTTACCATTGAAAGACAAACATCTCGTTAAGACAAATCAAACAAGCCCAAACTCGATGAGGTTGTGCCATTTCATTGCGAAATTCCTATGGCCACCATCCAGCGCCATTAGCAGATCAGCGCCATGTCATGATATAATTTACGCAATTTACACATGCATGCAAAATTTCAGCGCAATCGATAACTGAGAAGTGAATCAAATTTAATTAGCAAAATTTGATGTCATACATCGGGCCAGGTGAAGCTAAATAAAAGCTTATAAAAAACACCAAATGAGTCAATGATATTATAAAAAAAAAACTTTGAACTCGGCTGGACACGCTGCCGAGAGTCTAAATAATACCCCAGTGTGATTCTGAAACTTTCCGAAAGTTTCAATTGTGAATGTTGATTTGTAGGAGTTTCTAGAAACAAAGTTCTTAAGGTCAAAACTTTTTTATTTATCGATACAGTCACCACGCCATTACTGTAAATAGCTTTTACACGGTTCTCCTATCGCCAAATATATTTTACATGGAAACTTTTGTATAGTCGCGATAGAACTGAACCAAAAAATCGAACCTATAAAGATGTCATGCTGATTGATAAGTTTATATGAAAGAAATTGCTGTAATTTATTTTTTACTTTCATTAGGACATTAAGAGTTTGTTGTCACAGGTGTTGTATAAACCAAATACTTTTATTCTACATAATTAAATACAATTAGTTTGTAACACACGCGTTTCGTTCTTCGAAGCCTTCAAGCTGAGGGCAACCATAGTAACAATATTGGTATCTACAATGGTGACCCTAATTCTTGTGACATCACCTTCAGCTTACTATCAAATGAGATACAGTCATATTTACGTGCCCTACATAACAAAAAAATTACCTTACTATGACTATATAAGAGAAAAAGTCAAAGTTCAAAACTAGTTGTTGCCCGCGGCTCCACCCTCATGGAAATCTGAATCCATTCCCGCTTCCCATGGGAAGCTATTCCAGGAATAAAACCCTGTGTATTTTTCCAGACTATAATCAATCCCTATACCAAATTTCAGCCAGATCCATTTAGCTCCTTTTGCACGAGAGTAACAAACATCCATGCTTACCGTTGGTAAGCATGGATGTTTTCACGTTTATAATATTAGTAGGGTACGAAGGAAGTAGGATTCAATTATGTACTCAGTATCAATAAATACCGTCATGATCATATGAATTATACTATTACTATAGATTCAGCAACAACTGCTATAGTACTGTTTTATAACAGTGATGAACCTCAAATAAATTAATGTGTTAATTAACCATTTCACTTCATTTCCAATTTCAATTAAATTCACTTTATCCTCTAACAATCATTACTCATATAATAACTTTGCTATATAAGGCGATGTTCAACAGACTGCTAAAATGAGTATTTGCAAACTAAGCTCGAAGTGGTAATTATTTAAAATATGTTGTTGAAAACACAAATGTTCTGTTTTATAAACTGTGTACTGAGTGTAATTGCAGGTTTTTGAATTACAACTTTAAAGTGCGATAATTTTATACTTTTATTAATTGGAGGCTTCAAATACCCCATATACCCCCTCCCAGGGGGTATATGGGGTATTTGAAGCCCCATTAGGATCGTTGGGATCGAAGTCAGCGTCACCTGTAAGCTGACAGACACACTTGCTGATTCACGGATGAGGCTCTGATGCATTCTTAGATACAATAGTTGAGTTTTAGGAGAGCGGATCCCGGGCTTCCAAGTGCAAGTTTTATATACATCTGAAGATATGTTATCCTGCTTCTTAAGATGTATTTATATCGTTTCTACATACTTTACGAGGATATTCATTGAAATTTACTTTCCAAAGTTGTTTCCAATATATTCAACCAGCGTCTTCAACCAAATTAATAGTTTCAAAAAGCAATTAAAATGTATATAGATGAGTATGTGAGTGAGACCAGACGAGTCGTGTTGGTTATCGATAACATTTATGAATTCAATTTCAGATAGCTGCTAATAACACGACCCGAATTCACTTCGTTAGGCGTTGTTAATTCAGCATAATACGGTAGGTATTTATTTATATTTGGTATATGTCATCGCTCTGTAGATTACACGCGTTAAGGCTTTGTTGTGGTTTTGTAAGTTTTTTAAGAGTATTTAATTGCACCTACTTGTTGTGTAACTACCACACACCTAATTGTGTAAAAATCCAACGAGCTAGTGTAAATCTACACTATATAATATTATAAAGAGGAAAGATTTGTATGGAAGTATGTTTGTAACGAATTGGCTCAAAAAGTACTGGAGCGATTTCAAAAATTCTTTCACTATTTGAATGCTACATTAACCTTGAGTAACATAGGCTACTTTTTATTCCGATATTCCCACGGGATCAAGACTTGAGCGCGTGAAACCGCGTGGCGATGCTAGTATTATAATAAAATAACGCCAAATAAATCCCGATATGATCCGAATATTATTAGTTATAATAGTTTTATTTCAACACTTTATAAACATTAAAATTACTGTACGGACAGACGAAAATAATCGTAATCTTCATGCTAAGACTTTCGTTCCATCCAAAATATGTATACCGTAACCGTACCATACGTTTATGGTATAGTGTAGAGTATTAAGTGAATCCACTATACTATAAGACTAAGACAACCCACTGCCTAGTACTAGCCTTGGAGACAGATAATGCCTAGAAAGAGATGTTGTTGCGACAAAACTAGTAAAGTGAGATAGAGAGGCTTGCTGGCAGTGTAAACAGACAGTGATCAACTTTAATGTACATTTCTCTCATTCACACGCGATCTTTATCTACTGCATGTTTCTTAAGCGACCAAATAATCAATAGTCAATCGTTTTCTTGTCAATGGTGGGATGAGTGCAGAAAAGGGAATGGTTTTATTCCCTGTGCTTGACAGCCTCCAGCCACTATGAACGATTTTAAGAGCAGAAACAAGCTCAAGACTCTTTGCTTACTCACTTAAGAAGTGCAAGGCTTTAAAAACACAGTTATTGATATAGAAAACCTAAAATTAACATGAAAATAAATTTGCTTTATATTTTAATTTAAAAAAAAAAACAAAGTTGCACATAATATTGATCATTCAGCATTAAAGAAAAAAATTTAATAAACAAACATTAGATGTCTTTGCTAAAAAAGGGACTGCCAAAACAGGGTACCTTTTTTTTTTATCGTGCGGAAATCCCTTCGGATACCCCCCCGCCGGCCAGCCGGGGTGCGAGGGATATGCCAAAACAGGGTACCTCGCTCGTTTTGTTAGAGGAAAAAGTGCAAGTAATATATTTTTGTCTGTGGAATAGCAAGAAATTTTATGATTATCTTACCATAGAATAAAAAAGTAACATCTTAATGGCTTTTAGATTTCTAGCCGTATCAGATTATAAAGAGATATCATCACAAAACATATTGATGTTTATGGGTTGAGTGAAATAAAACGTAAACGTAAAGTAACGTAAACTATATACTATTGGCACGTAGCGGGTTTATTCGGGGTCTTTTATAATGTTTGGCATAATGTACGGTGAGGCTTAGAAAAATTCGAAACCAACGTTATGTTACTAACAATACAATAAATAAAACTAGCTATTGCCCGCGGATGTGCCCGCGTGAAATTCTGGTCGCGTTCATCTAGGGGTATAAAAAGAGCCTACAACCTAACCTACCAAATATACACAAAACAATTACTAAGAATCGGTCAAGCCGTTTCGGAGGAGTTCGATAGCAAACACAGTGACACGAGATTTTTATATAATAGACTAGCTGTTCTTCCTCGTAAATACTTTACATGCTTGGTAACACCTGCTAAAGTGGTAACAACTTCTCAATAAGAATAAACCTATTCGTGCTGAGAAAAACATGGGTCAACCACGTATTTGGCTTTATCTCTCTTATACAAATATTTCATAATTTACACCTGTTGCTCTATGATACAGTAACTGTTGCCCACGGCTCCGAACACGCGGAACTCTGATCCCGTTCCCGCAACCTATACCACGGATAAAAGTAGCCTATGTGTTATTACAGGCTATATTATAAATATATAATATAATTAAATTAATTTCCGCTTAGGTGTACTAGCCGACCCTATGTGGGTAGTGCACCGCCAGGTACAGGCGGCCTGCAACTCTCGCCAGTGGCTCCAAGAAGCTGCAGTGCTTGCAGCGGCCACATCCCGGTAAACCGCGTCGGCTCGCGGGCTAAACCTGGTCGAGGGGGATCTTTTGTGCTTTGGCAGAAAGGTCTTTTGCGGACGCCTCCCGCATAAAAGCACAGAGTCTGTCTCGGCGCAGAAGGCAACCCACGCTGATAAGCAACGGATCTAAGCGGATGCTGCGAGACAGCAAGGCATTGTGAAAGGCCGAGGGCGACGATAGAGGTCAAGACTAGAGCAATCGTCGGCCAGACACTGCATCCGTGCCTTCTCCAGTCGTAGCGGTTCTCCGTTCCACTGGATCAAGGAGGGTAAGGACGATAGAGTGCGTCTGTGTTTGCGCGTACACTTGTGCACTGAAATATATCCTGCGCACTTGACCGCTTCCGAAAAATGGACTCCGAAGACGTCAAGTCCTGTGGCGATGGGCAGAAGTAGAGAGGTCCGGTTTGATGCAAGCCGGGTTTTGTCTGATGCCTGCACGCAGGCGGCTCCGGGGGTGTGAGTACACGCCGTGGTCGTTTTTGCACTGCAATGGGGTGACAGTGTGAGCTCGGCAGCACCCGGGGTGACAGAGCAGCCCTTTTCAGGGAGGCACTGCTTTCCCCGCTCAGACGGGGGAGGGGCTAGAAAAGGTGCCCTAAAAAAATGCTCATCCCTCCCAAAGAGGATGGTAGTAACCACGGCTGCCTCCGCATCTATTAATTCGTGGTCGACGTCGCAAAGAAAGTAATAAAAATACTAAAACATCTACTATGACATTCGGCGCATGGAACGTGCGAACACTTCTAGACCGTGACTCTAATGCTTGTCCTGAGCGAAAAACTGCCATCTTATCGAGGGAACTTTGTCGCTATAATGTAGATGTAGCTGCACTAAGCGAAACACATCTTGCTGATGAAGGTGAACTGGTAGAGCACGGCGGTGGATATACTTTCTTCTGGAAAGGTACCGCTGCCTCAGAGCCGAGACGGTCAGGTGTCGGGTTCGCGATCAAAACCCAACTTGTGAAGTGTCTAGACGAATATCCTGTCCACATATCTGACCGCGTGACCACTTTGCGCCTTCACTTGCATAATGACAACTATCTTAATGTCATCAGTATTTATGCACCAACGTTGGATAAATCTGATGACATTAAAGATCAGTTCTACGAGCACAAAACCACATGGATGCACCCAAGGTCCAAACACTGGCATCTTATCGACTATGCAATTGTTCGGCAAAATAACGTTTCCCAAGTCCAAGATACGCGCGCCATGCGCGGTGCGCACTGTTGGACAGATCATAGACTTGTTATCATTAAGCTATGCCTTCGCTTGTTCCCGCCTCGGAGATCGAAACGTATAAAACCTGCGTCCCTGGACGTGGAGAAGCTCAAAAACGAAGAGGTGCGAAATAACTATGTTTCAGGCTTAGCAAGTACCCTACCGCGTGACCAAACAGGGGACATTGAAGCTGACTGGAAGACTCTGTCTACTCATGTTTTAGATACAGCTGCTAATATCTTAGGTCGAAAAGTCCGGAGAAATGAAGACTGGTACGATGAGAATGACAGAGTATTGACAGAAGCTATATCGGATCACCGCAAATTATTACGCAAAAACGGTGGAAAGCAAACTAGCGGAAACGCTGCCGTTGACATCAAGCAAAGTGAACAAGCTCTACGAAAACTATCTCGGGAAATAAAAGACAACTGGTGGCAGAAAAAAGCTGAGTCCATACAGTTTCTCGAAGACACGAACCAGCTTGGTGAGTTTTATAGTGAGGTTAGAAACCTGCTGGGAAGTACTATCCGAGCAAAGGTGCCCCTTAAGTCACTTGATGGTGAGCATCTTATTAAAACTAAGGATAATGTGTTAAATAGGTGGGCAGAATACTTCAACAATCTGCTCAATGTAGATCGATCAGCTGATTTGCAACACATTAGCCTGATACCTCAACTCCCATTTGCTGATGAATTAGACGAGCCACTAAAGCTGGACGAAGTGGTCGTTGCCATCAAACAGCAGCAAAACAAGCGTGCGGTTGGTATTGACTTAATACCGGGAGAACTACTTAAGTGCGGCGGGAAGGAGTTGTACTCGTCCTTATATGAACTTTTTGTTCGCATGTGGGATGAAGAACGGGTCCCAAATGACTTCAAAGTCTCACGCATCAGCGCCCTTTACAAGAACAAGGGTGACCGTTCGGACTGCGGCTCCTACCGTGGTATTTCGCTTCTATCTGTCCCGGGAAAAGTCTTTGCCAGAATACTTTTAAACCGCCTTAGGACACTTTCTGAACAACTACTGCCGGAGACCCAGTTTGGCTTCCGACCTGACCGGGGAACCTGTGAAGCCATATTCTCTGTGCGTCAACTACAGGAAAAAAGTAGAGAACAAGGTCGTAAGTTGTACCTTTGCTTCGTTGACCTCGAGAAGGCCTTTGACAGTGTTCCCCGTGAAGCCCTATGGCTTGTACTTAAGAGAATGGGTTGCACGGAGAAATTTGTAAAGCTTCTACTGCACTGCACTGACTACTGCATGATGACATGGAGTGTTGTGTGACAGTGGAAGGAGAGCAGTCGAGTTTCTTTCCCGTCACCTGTGGGGTAAAACAAGGCTGTGTACTCGCACCCACACTCTTTGCTTTATACTTCGCTGCTGTGGTCAGGGAGGTTTTACAGAATTCTCTTGAAGGTGTACGCATCCGCTTTCGAACAGACGGCAAACTGTTTAATCTCGCTAGATTTAAGGCAAATACCAAAGTGTCATACGCCATGATCAGTGAGATTATGTACGCTGACGATCTTTGCTTCTTGGCAGAATCCCCGGAGGGCCTGCAAAGGCTGATGTCTGACCTGCACCAATCTTGTTGCAAGTATGGCCTTAAGATCAGTGTTAAAAAGACGGAAGTGCTATCCTTGGATACTAATGGTCGTGAGACACTATCCGTAAAGATTGGTGACGACGTGCTGAAGCAGGTTGACAGGTTTAGATACCTGGGGAGCACTATAACAGCTAAGTGCGACTTGGACTCAGAGATAAGCAGTAGGATAAGTGCTGCCGCGGCAGCTTTCGGCAAACTCAACTCCAAGGTCTTCTGCTCACATGATCTGAAACTGACCACGAAAGTGTCCGTATACATGGCCATTGTGCTGCCAAATCTACTCTATTCCGCTGAGACGTGGTGCTTGTACCGACACCATATTCGTACACTAGACCGATTCCACCTGAAATGTCTGAGAAATATCATGAAGAGAAGTTGGTCTGACCGTGTACGTAACACTGAAGTGCTGCGACGAGCCAATGTTGGTGGCATTGAAGCTTACCTGATGCGGCGACAACTTCGGTGGTGTGGACACGTGTCGCGGATGGCGGAGGATCGAGTGGCGAAACGCGTCTTTTACTCAGAGCGAAAGCAGGGCGGTCAACTCCTCAGATACAAAGACGTTCTGAAAAGACATTTGAAAAGATGCGAGATAGAGCCGTCGAAATGGGAGGATCTGGCAGCACAGCGACAAGAATGGAGACATATGGTCAAAACAAAAACTGACAATTTCGAAAAGCGTCGCATACTGGAGCTAGACGCTAAGCGTGACGAACTTAAAGCCCGACCACCAGCGGCCATAACTTACAATTATTTCAACGGTGTTCTTTCATGCCCGCACTGTGCGCGAAAATTCACCGCAAAAATTGGCTACGTAAGCCACATAAGGGCGCATGAACGCCGAAACTTAACGTAGGAGTCAACAGCGGTCGCCATGACCGAAAACGGTCGGAGGAGATTATTATTATTCTCTTTATTACAATTAAAATACATATAAATTATATTTTTAAATACATTCTATATAAATAAAAAACAAATATATTTAAAAATATAAAAAATAGTGGCCCACCGGCATCGGGTACAGGGACCAAGCTACCGGTGGTTAGGGCTCCAGGGAGAGGAACCTCCTCACAATACGTGCCGTATCGAGGAGCACTGCCTTCTGCATCAAGCCCTTGACCCAACTGCCTAACGCGAGCCTCTGGAGATGTTTATCGAGGCTCTTGGCAATCAGTCCGTGAACCGATACGACTATCGGAACAATAATTGCTGAATCCACATCCCACATGTCGACAATCTCGTGAGCCAAGTCCAAATATTTTATTTGTTTGTCTTTTTCGGCTTTCACGAGATTGTCATCATGGGGGATGGTGATGTCAACAATTATTGCGAGACGCTCTGATCGATCAATCACCACTATATCAGGCTTATTGGCTACAATAGTCCTGTCAGTGATGATTGATCGATCCCAGTACAACGTGACACGACCATTTTCAAGAACTGGGTCGGGCACATACCTGTAATACGGTACCTCCGAATCTACAAGATCATACTTTAGAGCAAGTTGTTGATGAACGATTCTGGCCACTTGGTTGTGTCTATGCAAATATTCTCCGTTGGCAAGACGAGAACAACCAGAGATAATATGTCTTAGGGATTCTCCGGGACGGTGACACGCCCGACATATGTCAATCGTGCCGTCCTTAAGGATATACCTCCGATAATTATTCGTCATGACAACTTCATCTGTAATTGCACAGACAAAACCTTCGGTTTCTCCAAAGAGATCACCGAAGCGTAGCCAGAACACTGATGCTTTTATATCTACGTCGGGCCCATTTAAGGCCCGATAAAAACGTCCATGCAGCTCTTTGCTCTTCCATATTTCCTTGCGATCAGCGATGCTAAGTATTACCGGTTTGTGCCAGTTCTCTTTTGCCAGAGCGAGAGGGGTTAGTCCGTTGTCTATTGCCACTACATCTCGGTGCACACCCACGTCAACGTGTAGGAAATATTCCCTAAGGTTGCATATCTCACGGTTGTGGAGAGTCTTGGCGTTTAAAAAACCACGACCCCCACATTTCCGTGGGATATACAACCTCATTACTGACGAGCGTGGGTGGTGCATACGATTTGCAGTTAGCAACGTACGGACTTTCCTATCCAGGGCATCTAATTCGGTCTGAGTCCATCTTAGTATGCCAAAGGAGTATACTAAGACTGGCATGACCCAGCCGTTGTAGGCTCGCACTTTGTTACCGCCCGATAAAAGACTCTGAAGTACTTTTTTCAGGCGCCCAAAGAAACGATCCCGCAACGTCTGTTTCATGGCAGTCTCAGTAATACCTAGCGCTTGTGACATACCAAGATATTTATAGGTTTCAGTTGCCGAGAGAGATTTCAGTTGTGTAGAATCTGAAAGTTCAATTCTTTCAGATTCCACAACCCCACCCTTCTTAACATGCATGACTGCACATTTGTCTACACCAAACTCCATTCTGATAGAATTACTAAAGGCTTCAGTTACCTTAAGTAATTCTACCAGCTGGGAGTCGGTGGGGGCAAATAATTTCAAGTCATCCATGTAAAGAAGATGGGATATAACTTGACCTCCTCTCCGCAACTGATAGCCTAGTCCTGAATTCTCCAGTATTGTACTGAGAGGATTCAGTGCTAGGCAAAACCATAACGGACTCAGGCTATCACCCTGGAATATACCCCTCTCGATCTTTATCGGTACACCATCCCCCAGGACCTGACCACACCCTGGAGAAAGAAGAACCGTCCTCCATTGCCTCATACATTCCTTTAAGAAGGTGCATAGAGTTGTATCAATTTTATACAACTCCAGCACCCTCAACAGCCAATCCAGTTGTAGTCAATCCAGCATGTCGTCAGATTCTTTCGGTTACGGCGGACCTGTTGGCTAATGGCCATATCAAAAATAAGGAGCTCCTTCGTACCACGTGCCCCACTTCTACATCCATTCTGACAGATAGACATTATAGAGTTACTCTCTATGTGAGCTGACAATTTAGCTGTCAGAATGGATGTAAGAAGTTTATATATTGTTGGTAAACAGGTAATTGGTCTATAATTTTTGGGGTCCGTGGTACTACCTGATTTGTAGAGTAGGTGGGTTATGCCTGTAGTCATAAAAGCTGGGAGCGATCCTGATTCGAGTGATGACTGGAACTGTGATGCCAAACAGGCATGTGAGCTGTGGAGCCATTTTAGCCAGAAATTGTGCAGTCCGTCCGGTCCCGCTGATTTCCAGTTTGATAACGAACGGACTGCACTGGCGACATCATTTTCACTGATAACTATTGGCTCCATTGCTTGTATTGACTCACATGACTGCCTGACATCCCGTATCCATTCACCCTCTGTATGACTAACAGGCACCGACCAAATGCTACGCCAGAATGAACTGGTGTCTTTAGCATTGGGTCGGCACATATTAGCCACATCTGAATTAGGTTGCTCCCATCTTCTATAAACCCACCTCTCATCTTTTTGGAACGAACGATTCAAGGTGTATCTATCCACTCTCTTCTTGTAACGTCGTATACGGTTTGCCCACGCATAAACTTTCTGCTTCAGGAAGTCAATGCGCTCTGTGACTCGTAGCAAATATTCACGAGGATTAACATTAGTCCCTGAAAATGCTCGAGTTACAAAGCGCATTACTCTCGGGCGTGTATTGCCAGACCTGAAGCAGCACAGCTTGCCAATGAGTGCCCTAGTCTCGGCGATACGACGCTCAATTCTGCATTGCCAGCCAGGCACGGTGGATTTAGGTCGAGTAGCTGTCTCAGTACCTGAGAATTTCACGCCAGCTACTCGACATACCGTGACCGCCGCACAATACAGAATTGAATGTGTATCAGTAAGATCGACACTGGACTCGAAATATTTTGGTAACATCGAGTCTAGAGCACACACTAGCGCTATGTTTTTTCTATGCGTAGGCAAACGCGGTAGCCGCGGTCTGTTACTGCTACAAGTGGATCGAAATTCATGAATCGCAAGCTCCAAAGCGCTCCTTAATTTATCATTGTACTTACGGTTATAGATCCGTCATCCGTTACTTCATCATCAGGGGTAGCCTGTGGTGTTTCACTAGTATTAGTATGACCCACAGGTCGTGACGAAGAAGGGGTGACGAGGCTACACTGCACGTCTGAGCGAAGTCTCTCAAGTACGGCGTCATCCAACAAGCGACAGCGTTGTATGGCCCGCACCTGATCCGACAGGCGTTGTGCCGAAACGTTGATAGATGGTTCAAGTTCCTGAAACAGAGGCAACATACGAACACGGTACGCAGTGAGGTTATTTCCTCCCTCTGTAGCCACAAAATATGCCCGCATGACATTTTCATTTATGGAGTTAGTCCATCGCATGCGGTGCACATCACCACCGGTAGCGGGGGCCCTACCCCTAACCTAGCCGGTGGGCGTCGGGGTCCTAAGCCATTCGGTGGCCGGCCTCTCCTCGGCCGACGTTCAGGTGTTGGCGACGTCGGCGGAGAGAAGAACTCGTCGCTTGAACTAGAGCTCGACGCCTCTGCAATACCCGTTGTCGGAGATGCCGCTGCACGGGGATGGGAGGCGGAGCTGGGCGACGAGTCCGGAGGTGTAATTTGTGCTTCTCGTGCCCTGGATCTGGTCAATATAATTTTATCTTGTTTGTCTTGTATCTTTCCATAGTCCGGGTTTGACACTAGCTGTCAGAAGCGTATATTCTTGATTTTTTGGTATTGTGTGTAATATTAGACTTAAACATTTTATTTTCTTGATTAAACGGTAAATGGTATATTTGGGTCTTTTTATTGTAGTAGTGTATTTATTAAAAACGTGAAAAAAATGAATTTAGGTACGGAGCAAGATAAAAATGGCCTTGTTATTATTATTATTATTATTATAAATATCCCTGTACTAAATTTCAGCCAGAGTCTTTTAGCCGTTTGAGCGTGATTGAGTAAATAAAACCGGTCAAGTGCGAGTCGGACTCGCCCATGAAGGGTTCCGTAGCAGCAAGTAAATTTTTTACATGTGAGTTGATTAAATGAAAGGTAAAAAACCGGCCAAGTGCGAGTCGGACTCGCCAATGAAGGGTTCCGTAGCAGCAAGTAACATAATAATGTTTTTTTTTAATTTTTATATTTATGTTGATTGAATGAAAGGTATATTGCGGTTTACGATTTATGATTCATAGTAATGTACATCATATATTTTTTTTAGTCTTATCATTCTCTTATTTTAGAAGTTACAGGGGGGGGGGGGGCACACATTTTACCACTTTGGAAGTGTCTCTCTTGCAAACTATTTAGTTTAGAAAAAAATGATATTAGAAACCTCAATATCATTTTTGAAGACTTACCCATAGATACCACACGTATGGTTTGATGAAAAAAATTTTTTTTGAGTTTCAGTTCTATGGAGCCCCCAAAATGTAATGTATTTTTCTATTTTTGTGTGAAAATCTTAATGCGGTTCACAGAATACATCTACTTACCAAGTTTCAACAGCATAGTTCTTATAGTTTCGGGAAAAAGTGGCTGTGACATACGGAGGGACAGACCGTTCCGTTTTTTGCCATTTGGCAACGGAACCCTAAAAATGAGCAGTCAAAACCCAAGATTATCACCTATTGATTTTAACCCACTCAGAGCCAACGATATTGAAGCAAGTCTACGTGCAATTAAGTAATTAATAAAGGAATACCTAGTCCAGCCATAAGTTTTGTTACAAATGAAAATGCTTTTTTTTTAAATAAAGTAATGTAATATTATTAAAATTTATACCTACATATTTATTAAAGTTATAGCAAAAAATAAAAATATCTTTTATTCGAAATGGCCACCTTTGGCTTTTATACAGGCCTTTAATCTGTTTGGCCACAAATCTATGGATTTACTGTTTCCAAGAGAAATTTGGCCACTGCTTGCTCCAAAGATTTTTTAAGAGACTCAATGTCGCCGTGTCGTTTAGAGCAGGCCATGTCCTCTAAAACTGACCATAAATTGTAGTCTAAAGGGTTGAGGTCTGGGCTAGATGAGAGCCAGTCTTCAGCTCTTCTAAAGTCCGGAACGTTGGTTTCTAGTCAGGCTTGGGTAGTTCGTGCCTTGTGACCAGGAGCAGAGTCCTGCTGGAAAGTCCACGGTATATTTTTAAAAAGTGTATTGCTGAGAGGTTTCACAACATGATCCAAGACAGTGTCTTGATACACTTCGGCTGAAGTTTTCACTCCTTTTTCACAAAAATGTAGCTTTGTGACTCCCTGATAAGACACGCCCCACCAAACCATCACTGACGCAGGATGATGACCACGTTGTACCTTTCCGACCACTTAAGCAGCTTCCTTAGAACTGTGAGCGTACACTTTATCATTTTGCTTATTGCAGTGTTTTAATTTTTTCATCGGTAAAGAGGATATTTCTCTGTCTTTCACATGCGTATCGCGACAGAAGGTGCTTTGTTCGATCCACTCTCTTTAATCGTAAATATTGATTTAGGGCATGTCCTGTATATCGACGATAAGCACCGATCAGGTCTTGTTTTATAATACGTAACAGAGTCCTAACGGGAATCTTCATTTGTCGCGATAAGATTTTTTGCTTCCTTATGGGGTTTCGACGAATTCTGGCTTTAACAGCATTAATAGCCTTTGTAGTTCTAACAGCACGTGGCCGCCCCGATTTTCTGGTCTTCGACAGACGAAGTGTTGTTGTATCTATTGATAGTACAATATACGAACATACGGCTGATACCAAGTTTTTGAAGTGTCTGAAATATGACGTCGGTCATACCCGGCTCCATACCCACTTTGTGCAAGGCGATCGATCACCTATTACTATTTTCATTGGTGTTCGGAACACGAAAAAATAGGTGATATAGCGCGAAATCGATAGACCTTTTAAAAATAATATACGTATTCCAAATTCAAAATAATTAAAAATTTGAAATAGAAAGAAAAGTTTTGATGTAACAGTATTTATGGCCAGACTAGTTATATATGTAATTTATTTCAAATAATATTATTTTGATATAAATACTTCTAACAGATTCGCAGAATTTTTCATTAAAAAGCGTAAAATACAAAATAACACAGCGTCAATTTTCTTGTAGTTATAGTGAAGTCTCCATTGATTTCAGCCTAATTGTACCAATAGGCACTTGTTAAAACATCAATCATATTAATTTGAAAACTAAACACTACATCATGATTATGTTGAAATCTTTTTATTAAATTTCTTAGGTCAATATTTTCATGGACGATATAAGGATAGTTAAGATTTATTATAACATTCTATGAATCTGCTAAGTGTCCAAAAATTGACATAGAGTACTTTAGACTGACATCGAGCTCCATGAAAACGACATAAACACTGAGCGAGAAATTGTGATACTCAAATTAAGGAAACAATGTAATAAAAGGGGCATCCCTTAACGATCTATTATTTCATTTAATGAATTAGTAAAATATTCTAATAGTTCGTGTCATTAGATTTAATTTTATCGCCAATATTATAGCTTTTCAGTTCCTCTTGCTTCACAATGTTTAGGTACCGCGGTTTCATTGGAACCGAAATTAATAAATCATCGCCGTGTAACATGGCTTTTTGTATATTAGGTGGAGAATAACGCCAAGGATACGAATACGCTGCCGTTTCATCAACATCAATGGGCGAAGGACTGATTTGTCATAATTATCGCCTAGGTGATTTATCTTAATCTTCTTAAAACAATTAAATAGCTATTAACGTATATTATGGTCAAGACTCTGGGATGCTCAGACTAGATAGATTGTACTTACCGAATCCACCGTCTTTAAATTACTCACTAACTGAAACTCGTAACTATAGCGGGTTCTCGAGTCGGGTAATCTGGGACTCTCAACTAAATTACATTCTATTAGCGATTAAACCAGTGCAAACGTTCAGTAATGGGACTGTGTATGGGATTGACATAGTCATTGATATGATATGATATTTTAGTTTATTATAATTATTTAGTTACTTATTATATTTTAAGGAAACTTACAGCTAATGGCTAGTTTACAAACAGATGGATACTAGAAGAGTGCCAATTACAAGTTTCCACTTATATATTAGTTTGATGGTAATGTATTTAGTATATAGTAGACAGGCTATTAATATGGACGGGAATATTAAATCTAAGATTATATAAAAGACAACAAAAATAAAACAAATTATAGGTATAACAAGAAAAAAACAGTTAATTTTCAAAAAAACACGAGCTAAGTACGCTTTTCATCTTCGCAATACTGGTTCCAAACAAGTCAAGATCAACCTTACGACACTCCGTATTAAATGAGCGATATGCTCTTATAAGAAATGAGTTCTGTCTATACGTATTTGTAACAACCGGTATATCTAGGAGATTTGCTCTTCGCAGAAATGCGGAAGGCATGCGGAGGCTAATCTTGCTTACCAATTCAGGAACGTCAGTATGCCCATTCATAATATCGAATAAGAATGTTAAATTCGCAATTTTCCTTCTCTCATAGAGCGGTAGTATATGGAATCTTCTACATCGAGCTAAATAGTTAGGTAAGTATATATTAGAACGATATTGAATGTACCTTAGAAATCTTCTTTATATACCTCCAAGGCGATTATCGTAGTATCACGTGATCTATTGAAAACAAATGGAAACATTCGGTTTGAAACGATTCCACTAATAGAATGTCATTTCGTCTACGACCCTGAATGATAACCGCTAAGAAAGTACCCTTTCCTATTCATTACAATTTGACCTACTTGCAGATGAATTACATTGCTACATTGCAAATAATTTACCCATAAAGGAGAATGCCGAGATTTTCTATTGAACTACGTCAGAATCGGCACGAAATATTAAAGGAACAAAAAGTGTCGAATTAGATAATAAAAGGTGTTTTCATATAATACATGCTCGCCAAATCGTTTAAACCGGGGTCTTTAAAGCACGTCTCTGAATTTCATGAAACTTCCTCTCTTTCCTTTAATTTTTTAACCTATAAACTGAATAAGAAAATAAATGTGTTACGAATGGTTCGTACGTTATGTAGTACCACAGGAACATAAATCATTCACAAATGATGAACATAAAATAGATTGCTCCTTTTGTGTCCAGAACTGGTCAGGCGTCCCGGATTTTATTACTGTATACTTACTATATTTTTACACCAAGTATAGCAATTTTTCCTTGTATACTTCTAATAATCATGAATATTGAAGTCATAGAAAAAATCTTACATTTTATATATAAGCTTATGTTTGGGAGCCCCTTATTTCGCAGAAAGAAATTTCATAGAATTTCGTTTCACAGAAAATGTTTCATATAATATTTGGCCCTTATATTTTTATTTCGAATATTATTGTTTCAAAAACAATTTACTACAATGAAACATATTTCACAGAAACACAATTGAATGAATTTTTAATCACATTTTTTTGTTTAACAAGCTTATCAAACTGTAGAATTATTTTAAAAAGAATATTAAACCACCTTTATAATTTTCCAAATCATATTTATTTTTAACTGTAACATTTACAATTTTAAATTTTTTCCGATTGCTTGTAGTAATTTAATTTCTGAATAATTTCATATCAATATAGAATTTTTTATCTTTCGCATATTTTGTTGCAAATTTGCTTGCTTGAATTCTTATGTAAAATAAAATAAGATCAATTTGTTATTAAATTGTTAATAAAACGTTATTATAGTTAACACCCCGACTCAGATTACCCCGACTCGGATAGGTTAGGTTAGAAGGCTGAGGCGGGAGCGAAGCGGAGCGGAGCTCCCGCCTTAGCCTTCGTGGTTATTTTTTTTTAATCACCCAGAAATATTACCACCCAGAATCGTTTATTGTATTAACTTATCCTTATATTTAAAAAAAGTATAGCTTCACCTGTAAATTATTTGACTGAAATGAACGGTATGAATTGAAATGTTTAGAAACTCTCACTTTGATAATATGTTATTCTTGGTAATAAGTTTTATATTAAATAAACAATATAATGATAAAGAATATTTGATTTGTTATTCTATGATATGATTATTATAATGTTAAACTTTATGTGAAACAAAAATCAATGATTTAAAAATCTTTAAAGTAAGTAAGTATTCTGTATATTGATTATTCTATGAAACGAAATTATGCGAAACATTTTCTGTAAAACGAAATTATTCAAAACAATTGTCTATAAAACAACGCACACCCCTTATGTTTAGCTTCACCTGTCCCGGAGTTTGTCATTAAATCTCGCAAATTAAATTTGATCCACATTCCGATTACCGCTTGAGCTGAAATTTTGCTTGTTTGAAGTTTTGAAGAATAGTTTGTCTATCAATGGTAACAGGGTCAGATGATGGAGCTGGAAGGTGGTCACAGGAGCTCTATAATGAAACGACGCAACCTCATTGAGTTTCGGCTCGTTGGGTTTTAAATTTTTAGTTCTTTTTATTAAGTAAACCATAATAAAAGCTTATTTAAAAAAGTTTTTTTTAATTCCTCTTGTTACAAGCTTTTATTTAACTAGCTCTCTGTGTATGTTAGTGCGGGTCAAATCTTGCAAATGAATTTTGAAGAAGTTATCCTAACCCGATTGACATACAATTTTGCATGCATGTTTAGTCTGCATGCAAAAATATGCATATATTGCAATGCATTAATATCTGAGCTGGTCTGATGATGGAGTAGGAAGGTGATCATAGCACCTCCAAAACTAATGAAGATAAGTCTATGTAATTTGGGCTAATTTATTATTTCAGAGAAGTCCACTAGCCGCAAATACTTAAAAATAACATTAATAAGTAAATAATTATTCTACCACATTCTAAACTGCTCTTTCCAGACCCAAAGTAAGCATAGTTTGACTAGCTTGTGTTACGGGTTCTAAAATGAGGATAAACATACTTGCATTCTATTTTTTGTTAATACATACATATTATACATATAAACACCCAGACCAATGCAAATAGACATACTCATACATACAAATATTTGCACTGAACGGGAATCGAAACCGCACCCTCTTTCGTAGCAGTCGAATGCACTATCACTACGCTATTTGATACAATGTGGTTAAACCTAAACCTATAAAACACAAATGGGTCAAACATAGGAAGTTTGGAGAGGACGAACAAAAACAGTTCCGTTACAAAAAGTAAAATGTTATTCTACGTTTCGATTCTTTTTTCCTCAATATACTGTTTTTCATGAGTAGGTATTAGAAACCGTGCCGGAGGAATTTGAACATTGGACTTTTAATTAGGTTTGCATTCATAATTTTTTAATTGGATACTCACTGTGATCAAGAACTTGTATTTCCTTTAATATAATATGTAATGATACACTGACTAAAATTTCGCTTATTGATTCCAATTCAGAACTACATGCTCTTGAAAATAATACCCTTTGAAATTACATTTACAGCAACACTAAACATCCTTAATGTTGTACAAAAACAATATTATGTAAATAAATAATTAATATTCTATGATTTTTGGATTCTACATTAGATTTTATAATATATGATTAAATAACATTTTTAATACGATGTAAAACAATAATATTCATACAAACACGGAAAATCCTAATGTTCTTTTATGTAGTTTATGTAGTTTTTTTTACATGCAGAAATCCCCCCGCTGGCCAGCCGGGGTGGTTATGTCGGACTTGAACCGACTAAAACCGCACGCCAGCTCGGGTCTCTATTTATTAAATTGATCTGATACATATTAAATTGTAATAAGTATATTGATTAGAATAGCCATGCCATGCCAGCCATGAAGTTAGTGGTTGATTACCTATACATAGTTCCAGTAGGAAACTATTATTCTAGAACCCATATGACAAGCTCTGCTTAGTTTGGGTCTAGATGGCGTTGTGTAATTTGTCGTACAATATTTATTTATTAATTATTATATTATAGTTTCCTAGCTCGCAGGTTTATAAGTGCCCGGTTAATGGCAATAGGCTCGCCACCTATTACATTGGGACCTAAAACATAAACTGGCGAAACGTGGGTGCTAGCACCTCTGCCTACCCCTTCGGGGATATAGGCGTGAGTTTATGTTATGTTATGTTATGTTCCTAGCTCTTAACCCTCTTAGCCCTGTTACCATTGAAAGACAAAGTCTAGCGTCTATCGTCAGTAGCTTAGTGACCTTACGGTCGAGAGGTCCCAGGTTAATCCTGGCCATTACACTACCAACGTGAGCCCACTCCTAACACAAGCAATTTAGTGTTTCCCCTAACCCCTCCGGTTAGGGGAAACACTAATAATTTTCGACCAATATTCTTATTAAAAAAAGTAGTTAATTTTCTTCAGATGACTACAATATAGAGCGCCCGGCTTTTGATTTTGCACATCGTGTCGTCGGGATTATTCCCGAGTGATAGTCCGGTTAAGATCGGCTTATTTGTTTATCTGACACAAAATTAGATCAAGAAAATATATCCTAGCCGATAAACGACACTTTCGTTTTTTCATTCACTGCGGTTTCTATTATAAAGGTCTTGGTCAGACCTAAAATCTGCCGTTTACGGCCGAGCCACACGGTGCGGCACCGCACCGCACCGCATTACTCTGCACCGCACTGGCGGCCACACGAGAAGTGCGGCGTCGCAATGTTCTTACGGCGCCGCTGCGGCATATAGAATCAACGAGCGTGCACTCTTCCCTATGCCGTACAAACAATGGAGCGGTGCTGCTGCGGTACCGTACTGCTTGCACCCCTCCCCGCCTCGTCTGCCTCGTTCCCAAGTCCGGTGCGCCAGCGGTGCGGAGCAGGGCGCGCCGTGTGTAAAGTAGAACCGGATATATGACCAAAAAACCATAACCAACCTCCGCACGGGCATCAGCTATTTAGGCCATAAAAACTAACACGAATTGAGGCGATACCTTCTAACATGTTTGAAATCAATAGTAAGCCAGTAACTGATCATACCCAGTCCTGTCCTATTCAAAACAATTCACACACGTTTGTTTCGCTTTTAACGGGCCGATTAATACAGCCACATTGCGGGCTGCCAGAGTCTCCGCCCATACGGGGGCCCCGTACAGGGCCATGCTTCGCACGATCCCCAGGTACAGTCTCCTAGTTGGAGCGTTGGTTCCCTTAACGTTGGGCATCAGCCGCGATAGCGCAGCCGCAGCCCCCCTCAGTTTCGGGACCAGACTTCGGAGATGAGGTCCGAAGTCCCATCGAGTACGAGCCCAAGGTACTTCATCATGGGCTCGACGCCGATGCTGACGCCCCCTACGGTTATGCTGGTTCCCGCAGGTGGCCCCCTCCGAGGCCCCTGGAAACACATAGCCTCGGATTTGTGGAGAGCCACCTCAAGTCCCAGCCGCCGTATTCGACCCACGACTTGAGCAACCCCTGCCGTGGCCTTTAGTGCCGCTCTTCGGTGCGTTGCTCCCCGCGCCATAACGAGGGTGTCGTCAGCATAACATATTATGCTGACGCCCTCGAGCAACGAACCGCGCAGCACCCAATTGTATCCAATGTTCCACAGGAGTGGCCCTAGGATCGACCCCTGCGGAACACCGCACGATACTTCCCGCCGCCCTGGCCCTAGCCGGCTCGGGAATGTCTAATCTCGACATATATCGAGATACAAGCTATCTATATATCGAGATACATCCAAACAAGCTATGAATATCAGTCTATTTTTTTTTTATCTAGAAAATACTTCAGTATTTCTTTATGAAAATAATCTTTTATGTTTTTTTTTCGTAGAGAAATATTTGAGTTTTAGGTTTATGATTGTGGTCAATAATAAAGCTCCCGGCTGAGTCTATAAAAACTCTTAAATCGACCTAAAGAAAGCTAGAACAACACTACTTACATAATAAAGTCAAAATTGTTGTCAAAATATGTCATTGAACTAATTGCTTTCTCTAAACTAATTGTTTGTAGTACATTGATATGCATTAACATTCAAATCCGAAATGGTTTGGTATAGTTGGAACTTATTACAAAAATACTACTGATTAACAAACATAACAGTTTTCTTTTAAGAAACTCTTTCTTTTTTATGAGCGATCATGCAAAAATAATTCACAGAGTGAACTATATTATTATGGATTAGCTGTTTCCGCACGGTAGGGTCGTGCAGCAATCTTTTTTATAGAGGCAACAATCATCCATTATGTCTTGTCAGTTTTCCTCGCATCTGATGCTTTTTACAGGCCCGCTATACAGAATAGTCAAGGGTTTTCTTTACTACTTTGTCCTATTTTTTCTAATCGATTGAAGTATTTGTAGGTTATTTAAGTGCGGATCAAAGTAATACACGTAGGCACAGGTAAACTTATATTGCGACTGGCGTTAACAAAACAATGATAGACGTATGAAATAAATCTATAACCTAGCTCACCGCTTAAAATCTTAATTATAACTAATTTTGAATTAAACATGTTTAGTTACCGATCTGACATGAGAGTACTTATACATCACAAATAAAAGGAGTATAATATTTATTGTTTAATAATAAATTAATCAATTGCTAACAGTTATTGTATTTGGTATCTAACCACAGGTTTATGGATCCGTTTGGATCGAGCCACCGGCGATGACTAGGGATACAAAGTTTCACTTTGCTGAGGGATCTCCTCCGAGCATCCTCCCTCTTTTTCGCCTCTACTGGAGTCAGTGCCACCCCCTATCTCTATTTTGGCCTGCGGTGTTAAGACGGCATCCTCGACTCCTCGACTCCCCCTATAGATTGTGGTGGTGGAATAGGGTCCCATGGGTAGCGAGAACGGGATCAGAACTCCAGGCGTATGCCAGGATCGTAGCAAGTTTAAAGATGTTATCTCTGCCTTTCCTGATCGGAAACAGGCGTGACTATATTATGTGTGTAAGTAATATAGAAAACATGTCAAATGTAATACTTAGTACGAAATTGTATGTATTGAAGAAGTGACTTGTAATTAGTTCAATCTTGAAACAGTCGATAGCTCCGCCACCACACGGTACCAATTTTTTTTTCATGCAGATATCCCCTCGGGTACCCCCCTGCCGGTCAGCGGGGACGATTATGTCTGGTTTAGAAGGTTGAGTCTACTTAGTTGCGTGGGAGTATTCAATGAAAGATTCTTTGCACTTTGAATATTTATTACATAACATAATAACTTCACGCCTGTATCCCCGAAGGGGTAGGCAGAGGTGTATTATACACCCACGATTCGACAGTTATGTTGAGGTGCCAATGTAATAGGGGGCGAGCCTATTGCCATCTACCGGGCACATTATTAAGCGAGCGATAATTATCATTTATTAATGCACACATAACTACGAAAAGTTAAACCCGGGCCCGGGCAACTGGGGATCGAACTCGAGACCTCGTCTCAGCAGTCCGTTACGTATGCCACTGGGCTATCGCCGCATATTTATTACTGATCCCAATATTACGCGGTATATTAAAACAGACTAAATAGTACACTACTTGGGACTTGAACCGACTAAAACCGCACGCCGTCTCGGGTCTTCAGACGCCGGGGTGTATGGTGCCCATAAGGCATATCCCTCGCATCACGACTGACTCAGGGCCATCTCCGGTTTCGAGATGGCTCCCTCTGGTTTGGGAATCACGGTGTCCCCGTCTTGCCCCGGTTTGGGGGGGGGGGGCGCTATGATGCGACGCGAAAAGCGGCTGCTTGAATAGAACCGAGTACCTTTTTTTTATTTTTTTATTTTTCGTGCGGAAATCCCTTACTGCAGATGAAACCACGGGGCACAGACCACAGTGAGTGTAGTATATGTTTATGTTCTTCGAGGAGTATTTACACAGTGCAGCGGCGGCGGGCGCGGCTCCAACGCGGAACTCGTTCATAATGTTAATATTACGATGCAGCTTTCCTTCAAGGCGGTATACGCACGAGTGTATGTGTATGTCTGTACGTACTCTGCCTCTATTAATAGATGTAACTTCATGATACTGCGCATGATTTGATATACTGATAAGCAGATATTAGTTCAGCTCCAGTTATAGCCGACTGCGGTGACGCCAAGAAAAGAGGGTTGTACCTTGGACCTGGGGCTGATTTAGTAACACCACATTTTCAAAACATGTGTTTTCTATTCGATTAGTAAAGCTGAAAAATAGCTTACGGAAGCTTCAGTTTAATCTGTCAGAACAAAACCTACCTATGTTATTGTAAGATTCATAATCAATCCTAGTTACTTCATTTTTCTTTTTAAATTCATTCCGTCAATTAACTGCACTCCGCTAGATGCTAAGAAGCTGTGAAGTCCAGAAGATATGGACCACCATCCCAGATGCTGACGATCCTAAAATGGTAGTCACCCCTACCTTGAATTTAATCAGTTATAGTTAGACTGCGTTTTCAATTAGAATTTGAAATTTTAATTTATTAAATTTTCTGGAGTTTTGTAATCATATGTTTCAAAGACGTAATTTCACTGAATCGGGCCCCTGCATGTATTTACATATATTACGCAATGATCGACGCTGCAACAACATTGCAAGTATTTGACCAGTTGTACACTGAACAGTATTTCTATAATGCAGCAATAATGATTGTAAGGCCGCATCTAATATCCTTATTCTCCCTATAAGCTTGTTTAATAGCTGACTTGCATAATTTAACGGCATTCTCAGCAGCCCCATTTGAAGATGGATGGTATGCCGGTGAAAAGCTTTGACGTATACCGTTAACCTTCAAGAATTGGCTAAATTCTGTACTTGTAAAAGGCGGACCTTGATCCGAAACTAGTTCTACCGGAAGCCCGAATCATGTAAAGGTAGTGCGTAAAGCTCCGATTATTTGATTTGCGTTTGTACGTCGCATTTCAAAAACCTCCAAGCATTTCGAACATGCATCTATTAAAATCATAAATGTACTACTTACTACCCTGATATGGGCTTAAAAAATCTATGTGTACTCGGGTCCACGGTTGTGTGGCGTAAGGCCAAGGCTACGGTAGTGCTCGCGGCGTTGCAGCACCGACCACTGCACAAGTGTCAGAATTTTGACATGCTGCTTCTACCTCCCTATCAATATTAGGCCACCATACGTAACTACGCGCTAATGCCTTTGTTTTAACGATTGCCATATGGCTAATGTGTAATTGTTTCAGTATATCCTTCCGTAATGTTTGTGGGATTATCATTCGGTATCCCCACATTAAACAACCACTATCTACATATATTTCACTACGTCTAGAATAATAAGGTTTAACCTGTTCGTCTGGATACGACAAAGGCCAACCTAACAGCACATATAGTAGTATTCTGTTCAATAAAATATCTTACGCTGTTTATTTCCTAACTTCTATATTGGTTACCGGTAGGAAATCTTCTACAAAATTCAAGTACGTGATCTTCGTACCCCCACTTAATGGTTTACCCTGTGGCAACCTTGATAAGGTATCTGCACAATTTTTCTTCGATGTAACATATTTTATCTCATAATTGTAGCCTGACAGTAAAATCGCCCACCGTTGTAACCGTGACGCTGTCATTTACTGGAAAGAAAAAAAATGTACGTTAATGGTTTGTGATCTGTCCTTAATACAAAATTACGTCCATAAAGATATCGGTGATATTAAATTTCCTTATACCAAAAACTATCGCAAGTGCCTCTCTGTCTATTTATCCACTAAGCTACCGAGGCTTCAAAGCTACCAACACATTACTCGAGGTTAATTGTCACTTCACCTGCTCAAAAGCTCTTTCACACTCAGTACATCAGTTGAAAGGTACATTTACTCTATGCTCTATGGGCAACCTTACACCCCGGCGTCTGCAGACCCGAGACGGCGTGCGGTTTTAGTCGGTTCAATCCCGACATAACCGCCCCCGCTGGCCGGCGGGGGGGTATCCGAGGGGATTTCCGCACGAAAAAAAAAAAAAAAGGTACATTTACTCTAAGCAAGCTATACAACGGTGCCAGAACTGTGCTGTCATTCTTAAGAAATTTGGCATAATACATAGTCATACCTATAAATGCTCTCATTCCTGACACATAGACCTGACACAGGGAGCAGGTGTACCTATTAGTTATGGCATTTACCTTATTCTTCCTTACTAATAATGTGGCCCAAATATTTTATTTTTTAACTGCGGCGTTGTCTCGCGGTGGATGCGCCACAGATACTTACCAAAACACCTGTGTCCGATAACTATCTGGCACATCCGGTAGGAGAGGTCACCGTGGTACCTCTCCAACCACTCCTTCATGATCGGCCTCAACGCGGCTATGGTGGATTCCCCTCACCTTGGATGCTCAAGTCGCACCCTCCATGTCTCCATGAGTTCCTGGCGGAGCTGAGACCACTTAGCCCTGATTTCTCGGGGCTCCGGCCTATGGCCCCGCTCCAGCGCCTCCTTGCGCCATAGTCACAAAGTATTGAGATTACCACCTTATCATACCGATTTTAACCCCATTGAGAACATTTGGACTCAAGTCAAGGGTTACATAAGTGAGCACAACGTCAACATGAACGTCACTCAAATAATCCAGCTATTAAATGATTTTTTTTTTCAATTGATATAGAAACGTGGCGTCGTGTGGTTGATCATGCCGTTAACTGCGAAGACGAGTTTCTCACGTTTGAGGAATTAATTGATGATCGAATGGACCAATTTGTCATCAACACTGGTGATTCGTCATCATCCTCATGATCTTCAGATGATGGTAATAATGATAGCAATGATAATGGAATCGAACGAGTAAATAACATAACATAAACACACGCCTATATCCCCGAAGGGGTAGGGCAGAGGTGCTAGCACCCACATTTCGCCAATTTATGTTTAGTTCCCAATAAGGTAATAGGTGGCGAGCCTATTGCCATTAACCGGGCACTTATAAACCTGCGATAAATGCACACATAACTTCGAAAAGCATCGAAAAGTCATTGGTGTGTGCCATGGTAAAACCTGGGATCGAACCCCAGACCTCGTCTCAGCAGTCCATTACCCATACCACTAGGCTATCCGCTAACTTAAAAAACAGTTGATGTTCTATTTTTAATCTGCCCCTCAAAAAACCAACGGAAATGGGCACCATATTTTTTTTATATTCTAAGATACCCATTTTATGTCTGCATTATGTAAAAACTGTTTCATTAAAATAATAATGTCAGATTAAAATATTGGTACTGTTTATTTGCTTGCAAGTGAGCTACTATGAGCGAGATAGCACTACTCTGTGGATTTATTGAATTATAATTTTAACGTAACGCAATAAAGTCTGTATTTCAACAGCGTTCGCAATCGTAATCAATCGGCTTCCACGTGCTCTCTTCTGCGTAGACGAATTTTGTCGATGCTACTTATAAACGTGGTACACCTGTTACGGTCGACTTCCAAAACCTTATTTAAAGTTAATTTATAATTAGCACAAATTCTAATAGTACCATCTTTTTTTACTACGGGTACAATTGGCGTGGCCCAGTCCTCGCGGTCCACGACTGCACCCCCGGTGAATCGACCCAGGACATCCGCAAATACCTCAGAGTATCTGGAACTGAAATCTGACATGTTTAATTCCTTATGATGTAAACTGTTCACAGTTACTACCCCCCCCCCCCCCATTCAAATCCGCCAATAACTTTAATTTTAACTCAGCCAACCATTGCCGACCGATTAATATGGTTTTGCCACCCTTTATTATGCACAATTTCAATTTTGTACACTCATTTTTATAGCTAACAACTGGCTCAATTACCGCAACATATCATGCTCATTTACCATTTCTCCTGTATAATATCTTAGCACAATACTACACGGCTTAATTTGTGAATCGCTAAACATATTTTTATATAAATCATAATTATTGCAAGATATGGCACTTTCCGTGTCACACTCCATTTTTAACTCTCTGCCATGCATTTTTAATGACATATATTGGTGGGTAATTAGCTAAATATAAGTAATTAATGTTGGTAATGATTACCTCATCGCTTTCTTCACCATCCGATTCACCTGTGACGGCTTCCATTCCCACCAGATGATGATTATTTACCTCCAAAGGACATACGCGGCGCAAAAATGTCCTTGCTGGTTACATATTCGACATACATATCGTATGAATTTACACCACGTAGCTGCGTTCACCTATCATATCTTTCTTTTTATATCGAGTGCCCACCGCTCGTCACTGCCACCGCTAGGCAATCACTCGGTGTGCTCGCGCTATCCGTGGACTTTGTACCGCCTTCGACAACTGCTGCATTTTTCTCGGCCGCTTCCATAGTCATAGCCATACTATAAGCCTTTGTGTAATTCAATGTATCTTCGGCAAACAAACGTTGACGTATGACTTCCCTGCTTAACCCTTTTTTTTCTTGCGGAAATCCCTTCGGATACCCCCCGCCGGCCAGTGGTTATGTCGGGCTTGAACCGACTAAAACCGCACACGAATTGGTCCCGAATACTTTCTTCGACCCATGTTCCGAACTCGCAAGATTTCGTCAATTTTTTCAATACCGCATATATACTCAGCTATACTTTCGTTGGATTTTTGTTTCCGTTGACGAAATAAATCGCTAATGCTAAAATGCTTTTGCATGATGTTCGTTAAATATTAAAATGTTTTAGTATTGGGTTTATTAGGCGTACACAAATTTACTAACAATTCGTAACTCTCGGCTCCCATCACGCTTATCAACGTTGCCACACGTTAATTCAGACTTGACCCCGTTGACCTCAAAAAAACTTTCGAGGCGCTCCACGTATAGTTTCCAGTCATCCGTTTGCACTTTGAATTCGCTAATTTTTCCGATAGTCATATTGCCGTTGTGGTTTCACACCCACAATCACATCTTACCACGCACGCGCTGATGGTTTTTATGTTTTTTTTTCTCGTCACCACTGAAGTATTGGTAGGTTATTTAAGTGCGGAGCACAGGAAAACACGTAGGCACAGGTGAACGTATATTGCGACTGGCGTTAACAAAACGATGACAGACGTATGAAATAAATCTATACCTACCTACATGATTATACATAATGCACATACATCACAGTTTACTAGTTTACATAAGTTCGGCCGACCTTCAAATAGCATATATTATGAATGTGATGAGATGACGAGTGCATCTGAATCAAAATGTCTGAAATCGAATATTACGTCAAATTTGGCTAAAAGAGTGATACATATACGGCACATTATACTGTGTGTAAAAAATCTAATAATTTTTTCTTAGACATTCACTGCGATAGAAATTTAAGAAAAATTAAAATAATGTTAGCAGCTTAGTGTTACTATGCAATTAACTACATAATTATGTTATATACACTATATATTTTTCCGTTAAATTAAAGAGTTAATATTTGCGATACAATTAAATACAAACCTAATTTAAAGAGGACATAAACTGTCCCTAACTTGTCTTAACATAGCTTGCCTAGACATAAATTCTAACAAAATGAAATAAGTTAACAACATACAACTTCGTATAGTAATAAAACGATGTAGTGGGTAGATTCATTTATAATAAAACCAGCAGTTCTGTTAATTTCTCCCTCAAGGTATCTAATGCGAGCCTCGACTTCACTACATTAGCCAGAAAACTATAACGTTGGGGTTTCACACTTAATGGTGTGCTTTATTATATAAGAGTAAGTAATAACAATAAAGCTGCAAATAACATTGTTACGTACATCTTATTGGACGCCAACCATAGAATACTGGACACCAAAAAGAGATCATAAAACACACTAAATTATAAAAAAATCTTCTATTTTCCAAAAATTGCGTTTTGTTTCTCCGTGCGGAAATCCTCTCGGATACCCCCACGCTGGCCAGCGTTATGTTAGGCTTAAACCGACTAAAACCGCACATAATCTCGGAGGCGGAAACGGCCCATAAGTTATTTTCGTCGCATACTGACTGACCCAGGGCCATCTCCGGTTTTCAGATAGATTCCTCGAGTTTGAGAACCACGGTGTCCCCATCTTGACCCCGGATAAAAAGGGGGCGCGCAACGTGCCGTCGCCCCGGCTCCAAAATTTGCATGTACTAGATTTGAAGCGAATTTTGTCTTCGTATTATTTACTGGTAAAATGGCGTAGGTAAAGTGGAAAAATATGTCAGGTGGGATAAAAGCTTCCGATTAATAGGTCTTTTTGAATGTCTTAATCAATACTTAATCGTGGGTAATGTGCTATCAATTCAAAAATGGTCTCATAAAAAACTACAGGTAAGACTTTCTTATGACATATGCATAAGTCCGTACTAGACCGGTGTCGTATTCAACTCACAGCATAAGCCGAAATTGATTGAATGGTTCTGAATTCATCGAGCCGAGTTTTCACTTTAAACTTAAAGCATGGGAAATTCATTTCTAGAAGAGTTCACGATCGCCTCACTATACGGGAAGTTACTTGATTTTGTCTCTGGACAAAATGAGATTATTTATAAAATCTAAACATATTTTCGGTGTATACAACAAATTCGAAAACTTGGACACTGAAATGAAAATTATACCGTAAATATAAATACCTAACTAAAGACTCACGAATGCATGATTGCCACAAAGACTCTCGGAGCCAAGCCCACTTCACCTGCAAACCGGTACACCTACTGATTCACGGACAATGTTCTCGGTCAGACTTTCTTCTCAGCATTGAGGAGTAAGCTCCCGTAAAAGTCCTGACAAGCCAAATCCAATGAAAGAATAAGAGACCTCGAGCTTTGAATGCAATCAGAACTAACGCTTCAGATGATTAGGTATTATGAGTTTTAAAATATTTAGTTTTTACTTATTGAGTTTTTACAAATCATGAACATGGTTAATATGCCTAAATGTGATAAGCACTTTTACTTCGTTACATTATCTGTAGGTCTTTTATAGACTTTGCATCATTAGAGATGACGCTAATCAGCCTGACTTGCGATGAAAGTATATCAACGGGGATTAGAAGAGGCGATAAATTGCTATCACTGATCCTCTCATTTTCCCTGATACCTAATGCTCATATCAAAACACAAGCCATTGAGCTAACCAAGAGATTAATGAAATAATATATTAGATTAATGTACTTATCACAATTACAAAGAATTTTACTTACAAATTTGAGAGGATTTGATAGCCTTGACACAATACAATAAGAAAGTTCATTTTCTATGACTTTTCTTGGGTGATTCTCAGTCATTTAGGTTTTAGAAATGTATTACAAATATAATAGTTTTAACAGATTCTTTTTTAGTGTTATATTTTCATCTTCGTTGTTTAAGTACTAAAATGCATAACTAATTGCATTTTTAATATCAGTAAAGTGTACAGCCACTGTACTTAACAACCTTGGTGGCGCGTTCGTCTAATGAGTGGTCGTTGACTTCGTCAAGACTGAGATCGATTCCGACCGAGGCCCAAGAAACACTTTTTGTCATCATATAACTTTTTGTAATATTTATTCTATTTTGTGCCATAAATCTATTGATAGAAAATGGAAATTAAACAAATACATCTATTAATGAAAAAAGTGACGAAAAAATAGTGAAAGAAAATGAGTGAGTACTTTATATATAAATATATTGGCGATGATGGTTCTGGTAATAATGACCGTGAAAAAGTCGTTGAAATTATGGATGGAAGTTGATTTTTCTGAGAGATAAACTTTTTAATGTAAAATAATTGTAATAGTTCTGAAGTGTTAAATTTTTTATGTAATATAAATTGTCATGTTTGTGTACGATAGCGCAATAATTAAAGCATTTTGTGCAAAATTATTCCCTAACCATTCCAAAATATCAAAAATGCACAACGTTAATATTCAAGTTTTCACTTCTGCCGGCACTCCCGGAATGCAACCCGTCGTTTTTTTAATGTATAACAGTGAAAACTATACAAGAAGTGAGAGCACTCCTGTGAATAAATTCCTTTATAACCGCTGAGTACGAGATTCTGATTATAAATAAATAAATAAATAATAAATAAATATTCTACGACATTCTACACAGCGCTTTCAAGACCCAAGGTAAGCATAGTTTAACTAGCTTGTGTTATGGGTTCCAGAATGCGGATAAACATACTTATATACTTTTTTTTTGTAAATACATACATATTATACATAGAAACAATTATAAATTCTGAAGGTTAACTAGTTTTTTTTTTCAATTTTGTTTTATTATTCTTACAATATTTACACATATTTATGTAGATATTGTGTAGATATTGTGACGTCTGGGGTCTGACCTCACAGCTTCTTTTGACGATAAAATTATAACACGTATTTCAAGGAAATATATTATTTATTTAAATCATGCACTTTTATTCAGATTATTTAGGGGACTTTTGCGCGGGGTTATTTAGCTTTTAATATACGGACTGGGGAAGGAACGCGGACTCTGCTCTGCGGGATAGGGCTTACAGCGGAACTCTCCTCAGGATACTTTTTCACAGCTCGATTCAAGGACGGGTCCTCCGGTCCGTTCCAACTTGATCTGTCCCGGCTCCTTTGCTTTTTTCCTAACTTCTAAATAAAAATTTAAATTATTACAACAGTTTTATTTTTATATCGCTGACGCATGATGGCCAGGGAATTAACTGTAGTGTTCGAAGGAGTCCGAACACTACATCAGCTACGCCCACGGGACCTCATGCGACAGCACCTATCTAAGCTAAAGGCCCTAGGTATACTAAGCTGGCGCAAAAAAAGATGTTACGTGTGTTGTCTCTTACAATGGGAAAAACGAAGCAATCTTTATTTACCACTTAATGAAGTTATAGCAATTAGACTGTAATAAATACTGAAAAATACTATTCTTGGACGGGCAAAACACCAGCAAAAAAAATCCGACCACAACACACCTGTCCAAAACAAATTAAATTGGTATCTCTTGCCGACACATTTTAATGTTTGTCCGTAAGGGACCTAAAGCACAATGTACTTTTAAGACCTACCTAACTAATAAACAAAAGATGATATAAAGTGATTTATCCTTACACACCTTACATATGTAATTATAAACCTCTTACATCGCCTACGAACTCATAAATTACTTTTTAATCAATATTAAGGAGAAAAAAAAACTTCACCCCATAATGAATGTGGTGCAAACCAACTTTCACCATCGCAGGCAACTATGTCCTTAGCGATTTGACCCACTTACAAAGTTTAGATTTCCACTCCCAACATAAATATAAACAAATACAAAATAATTGGTTGCGTTCTATCTCAGATAATTAAAAAAAAACTAAAAAAACTATTATGATAATTACAGTATTATTTGTGTGATATTATGTAAGTATTTTTATATCCTTTGTATTTCTGTTGGTGGCTGTGGCTATATAAGGATATAGCCACAGCCACCAACATACATTTCGTTGTTACATACCTTATAAGGATAAGGTATGTAACAACGAAATGTATACTTGTAAAGTGTTCATTGGGCATTTACTCAAACAATAAGCTATTCTTATGTAATTATTATAAACTGACGACACTGATTTCAACATATTATAATGCACAAATAAATATTATGGTGTATAATTTCTCGCTACTGACTTTCAAATGGGCACAAGTTGTATTACAATACTTTCTTAGTTTGTTGTCCAATAATAATGGATAAATTATCAGTTTATTATCAAAACTGTCAAGGGATACGGACTAAACTGCATACCTTGTACATGAATACACTGGCACATAACTATGACATAATTGTATTGACGGAGCCATGGTTGCATTCAGATATACATGACAATGAGTTCATGGATCCGTGTTTCGATGTGACCGTGACCGTGCGGCTACCGGTCGGGATGACGGTGGTGGAGTACTCGTAGCCGTGCGGACTGAACTGAGCGCGACGCGAGTCGCGGTGCCTATCGGCGCGCCTTACTCGTCCTCACCGCTCGCCGACCACGTCCTCATCGAGATACGAACGCGTGATTATTGTTGTGTAATTAGTGCGGTGTACATACCGCCCGCTACGAGTGCAGACGTTTATGCGATGCATTTCGAATACATGACGTTTATATTGCATTTAAATAATGTAAAAAATTATATCTAGCTAGGTGATTACAATTTACCTAAAATGAAATGGAAGGAATGTGGTACGTACTTATTACCTGAAGTCTCAAATAACATAGCGTCGTGTCGAGTCTCATCTAATTTTATGAACCTGTTCAACTCGTTTCAGTATAACAAAATAAAAAATAAAAAGGGACGTGTATGAGATTTATGTATAACGGATATTACTTATTGTAACTCCGCTCAACCTGCAGTTGCACTCGTACGTCCTAATGAAAACCATTCCCTTTTACACAATATTTCCGATTAGTAAGAATTTTCATAATAGAATAATTCAACCGAGGACTCAATTCATATTTAAAAATGCAGACTATTCACTGATAAACAGGGACATAACCAACATTAACCGGATTGAATTATTTTTTGATAAGGATGCGGAATCAATTGTGTCAATTTTTTATGAGCAAATATATGAAATAATTAGAAAATATGTACCAAAGAAAGTTGTAAAATCATCTCGATTTCCTATTTGGTTCTCACCTGCTCTAATTCATATATAAAAATAAAAACAACTATTGGAAAAAATATGGCAATAAATCTGATTATGAACAGTTCTCAATTTTTAGACATAGATTTAAGAATGAATCGCATAAGTGTTAAAAGGAGTATATGGCTAAGGTTGAGAGCAGTATACAAAATAATATAAAATACTTTTGGACATATATAAATAATAGAAAAAACAAAGTAGACATACCTCGTTCGATGTCCTATAAAAATGTAGTTAGCAATAAACCTAAGGAAGTATGTTATCTGTTCTCATCATTTATTGAATCAGTTTTTGAGCCCTCGGATGTAAGTAATGATTTTGATATAGATCGTGTCCCTGATTGCAACAGTGTCTCCGATGTATTTTTCAGTCAGATTAAACTTTCCGAAGACGCAGTACTCCGGGAATTAAGATGCCTTGATACGTCAAAAGCTTCTGGAGTGGACAATATCCCACCTATTTTTCTGAAAGCCACGGCTCAAACAATTCATCGGCCTGTACACTATATGTTCAATGCATGTCTTATGGAGGGCGTTTTCCCAGCCATTTTTAAATCAGCCCGTATAGTGCCAGTTTTTAAAAGTGGTGACAAAACCAGTATAGAGAATTACCGGCCTATCTCAATTTTGCCCACCCTGTCAAAGACTTTCGAACGTTTGGTCCACAAATATATTTATCCTTCACTTCATAATCAAATCATTGAACAACAACACGGCTTCATACAAAAACGTTCCACAAATACCAACCTCTTAACATATACAACTTATCTATTTGAATGTATAGATGATAATAAACAAACAGACAGTATTTATACCGATTTTCGAAAGGCTTTTGATACAGTGGATCACAAAATCCTTTTGGAGAAGCTAGCTTTTAACGGAATTCGCGGTAACTTATGGCGCTGGTTCAAGTCTTACATCACCAACCGTACACAGAAAGAAGTGTTAAACGGACTTTATTTCTATCAGTTCTGGAGTCCCACAAGGTTCCATATTGGGGCCGCTCTTGTTTATTATATTTATAAATGATATTAACACATTTTAGAGTGGTAGAGTCAAGCAACAGTCATTTTGGCCGTTGCATGAATGGGCCGACTCGACCGGGGAAGCACCACCCTCTCACAGAACTGTTGCGTTCCGTTTGGTGAGTGAGAGTGCCGGAGCCCAAATTCCTTTCCCATCCCCTCCCAAAATCCTTTGTATAAATAAAAAGTAAAAGTAAAAAAATAAAATGTATTCTACTTAAGTACTAGTTTTCTACAAAACCCCTAGAAATAAATACTTGTATTAGCTAATATGTGGTAAATGTTGCTGGTGTCACAATTTTTACTATAATTGTTATACCTCATATTTTAATATGTATTGTGTCACTGTTTATTTACCTCAATAAATAGAAAAAAAAACATTAGACGAAAAAATAAATATTTATCTTCGACACCGCTCCAACATAGAATAAACCAGAAAAAAAACAATGTTATTACACATTAAACCACACCTTATTATTTAAATATATCACAACTTTATTAAAAGTTATGGTCGCGCAGATAGGCATCTGTAAAATAATCATAGGATACAACTTGCAATTTATTTGCTCGAATTTGAACTTTAAAACGTCAATAAAGTTATATGAAACCATTGATAATACATTCGAACTTTGTTTGTCAAACTTTTTGGTTAGCACCGCACATACAATATAAAAAAAACTATCTATGTCAACACAAACAGTCAAAGTCAAATAAATATAATAACACACAACTTTCACTTAAATCACGGATCTTCTGTTGACGAATGGTTTCAGAAAATTAGTATGTATAATATCTTGCCAACCTGGATTGTTTATCTTCCCCACAACATAACATAACGAACGGTCCTTTATTAGGCTTACAAAGCTTCTTACTTCTTCCAGAAATACGTCTTGGCCTGTATATTAGAACTAATTGACCTGGTTGGTATACTACGTATTTCACCTTCTTGTCGTAGTAAGCTTTCTGTCTCCTTTGTGCATTTCTAATATTCACTTTCGCTCGTAGTACGAGATAATTTGCTCTTGTATGTCTCGACGCGTATGACTCGTTTGTAATCTCTTCATTGACTTCAAAGTTTGATTGCAGAATCGGCTCTCGTGCGAATAACAACATATGTGCGGACATACCTGTAGATGTATGTGTCGTGGCATTATATGCAAATGTCACCATATTAACAAAACTGCACCAATTCTTCTGATCCGTCGACACGTACATGGATAACACTGTGTTAGTGTAGCATTGAAAATCTCACAAAGGCCATTTGATGATGCCTTGAAGGCTGTGGTGTGCCGTAATTTGAACCCGAAGAAGTCAGCTGTTTCCTTGAGTAAGTTTGGCGTAAACACCGACCCTCTGTCAGTAATAATCACCTCCTAGTCTGCATATAATCTCATGGGTTACGAACTCGCATACTTCTTGAGCTGTAATGTAACCCTGGGTAAAGGTTTACAAATAACCACTACCGACATATTTGGACATATATTCAATAGCTACTAAAATATATTTATTTCCTCTATTGGATTTAAATGGTCCGAGAATATCCATTCCCACTCTTTCTAATAACCCTTCCGTGGTCATCGGATATAAAGGGGCTCGCTGTCTAAATTTCTTTCTTTGTTGGCATGTTAGGCAACTTCTAATATAATTCTCAATTTCTTTTTCAGCTTTGGGAAAGAAAAATCGGTTCTTGAATTTTGACAACGTCTTTGCGATTCCGAAGTGACCTCCAGACCATGGATGATCATGCAGTTCTTAGAGAGTTGTCTTCAATAGTTCTCTCGGCAGCACAACAACATTTTTTCTTAGACCATTTCTTAGCGCTTCCTTTACTAATATGTCATTTCTTAATAAAAATCATTTGTAGTTTGTTATATTATTATTTGTTAAAACATTCCTTAGTGGTCTACAGACCCTGTAGGTTGTCCTGTCCTGGGGTTATCCTTTCGAGAGCTTACCCGGGGTGCCCGGCAACGGCCACTTGGGGAGGACACCGTGCGGTTTTAGTCGAGACACGACATAACCACCCCCGCTGGCCGGCGGGGGGGTATCCGAAGGGATTTCCGCACGTTAAAAAAAAAAAAAAAAGTGGTCTACAGAATAGGTCTGCGCACTGTTTCACTACCATTGTATCGGTGCTGATGCTATACATCTCTATGTCATCCGTTACTGGTGTTCACATCCTCGTCCTGTCTTTAGAGGATTACGACTTAGGTAATCGGCAACAATATTACTCTTGCCGGAACAATGATCAAATACAAGATGTGAATTTCGACATCGTACTGTCGAAATTCACATCTTGTATTTGATCATTCACAATGTTTACTTGTTTCGCAACTAAACTGTACGGAGCTATATTCACAGATATTTCATCTTTCGATTCGCATCCATCCATGCTTCCATTGTCGAACGCAACTCCATCCTCGCAGTCTTGTACTGCTCTCACCAAACAACTCCTTTTGTTTGCTGGGATGCCCCCAATGATTTATTTCTTGGATTCTTTTGACTTAAATATCACTTTATTAAAGCTACGGTTGAGGTAATCATCATTGGTTTAATTTATTTCTTTATAATTAAACAACATATTATTTGTATTTATAATATTTAACGTTGTGCAATTTGAAACCTTACTCACGGTTTTATTGTCGTATCTGCGCGTCCAATTTACTTTGAAGCCTTTTATCCATAAGCAGTTTTTTCTGAAATCAATTGATACAGCATTAGCAAACATGAACGATTGTTCTAAGACTAAATCTAATTCAATGTCATCTATTACAATGAAATTCACCCTAACTAAAATGTTCGCTGTAATTATGTTCACGTCGACTTCACCGCAGATAGTTGCAGTAGACCCAGTTATGCTTTTGATGTGCGTTAACGACGTTGACGGTTTTATTTGTAGATTCAAGCTTCTAGCTAAAGCTTCGCTCATAGCATTCACGGTTGCTCCAGTATCAAGTAACGCTTCGATGTCAGAATTATTAATTGTAACTTTAATAAACGGAGTAAACTGACCCGAAAAATTGTTTTCGTCGTGAAGCTGATCTGCATTCGTAGACTCGGAATGCTCCACGCTCATTATATTCCTCTCTAGAATCCTCGAAGTTGGAGTATCTTGTCTGTTAGATCCCGATGAATTCGGGTTACTGGGGAAAACATTAGTATTAGCAACATTCCGAGGTCTTAGGTTGTATCTCGAAGTGTGGAAATTGTCCCCTTCATCTCGTGGACTTGACGATGATGGAGCCTGACGTGCATCGTAAGATGTCGCGTCTCCTCTATTCCCGTAACGGTTTCGAAATCCGACTTGACGGTTATATCCTTGGGGAGGATTTGTAGATAAGTTTTGCATTCTTCCTCCCTGTATGTCGGGTTGTACTTCTGCTAATTGCAACAGAGCGTCACGAAGTTCTTTTTTATCATTATACACCCTTGCCGCTAAGATATTTCGAAATCTTGGAGACATTGATTTCAGGAATCTATTTATTACTTTTTTGTCATCGGTAACCTTAGCTTTGTTAGCCAAGTTGCATAATCTATACCAATAGTTAATTGTTTTTTCCTCTTTGGCTTGATATGCTGAATAAAACAACTCTAAATCATCGCCATGGGAAGGGAATTCCTCTTCCAATTGTGAGCAAACTTGTTCGAAGGTTAATTCTTCGTTAAAAATAGATTTATAGAAATGTAAAGCTGCGCCCTCGAGGTAGGCAGCTAATATTGTGGCTTTGTCAGCTATCATGAACTTATTTATGACGAATATGACATTAAAATCTCTTATAAAATTTTGGAATGAGACACCGTCAGTGCCGCTAAACTTCTGTGTCTCAGCCATTTTATGGTAGCAATAATATATATAATAAAAGTGAAAATTTGTTATCTGATCAGTGCGTCGCTCCAATGTCATGTCGATCAATCCACTACAAACTGCAGAACGTTGGCGTTTCCACCAAATCTGCGGAGACTGCAGAATGCTAGCGCTTCCAACTAGCGCGTCCACCAAGACCTGTGGAAACCGGCGCTCCACCCACTCTGAGGATAAGGCGCCTCCACCAACTCTGTGACGTCTGGGGTCTGACCTCACAGCTTCTTTTGACGATAAAATTATAACACGTATTTCAAGGAAATATATTATTTATTTAAATCATGCACTTTTATTCAGATTATTTAGGGGACTTTTGCGCGGGGTTATTTAGCTTTAATATACGGGCTGGGGAAGGAACGCGGACTCTGGTCTGCGGGATCGGGCTTACAGCGGAACTCTCCTCAGGATACTTTTTCACAGCTCGATTCAAGGACGGGTCCTCCGGTCCGTTAACTTGATCTGTCCCGGCTCCTTTCTTTTTTCCTAACTTCTAAATACAAATTTAAATTATTACAACAGTTTTATTTTTATATCGCTGACGCATGATGGCCAGGGAATTAACTGTAGTGTTCGAAGGAGTCCGTTTAAGTCAAAAGAATCCAAGAAATTAATCATTGGGGGCATCCCAGCAAACAAAAGGAGTTGTTTGGTGAGAGCAGTACAAGACTGCGAGGATGGAGTTGCGTTCGACAATGGAAGCATGGATGGATGTGAATCGAAAGATGAAATACCTGTACATACAGCTCCGTACAGGTCCACCGAGAATTCCATCATGCACGTGAGGGCTCTGGCGGAGGATGCAGTAGCCCAGGGTGAGGTGATATTGGCGGTTGCCCTGGACATCGCCAACGCGTTCAACACCTTGCCCTGAAGTTGCATTAGGGAGGCGCTCGTGTATCACGAAGTGCCTCTCTACCTTCGCCGCATAGTCGGGGCGTATTTGACGGAGAGAGCCGTCACCTACCCAACCGTGACCGGTCTCGGTCGGCGTGAGATGTCGTGCGGTGTTTCACAGGGATCGGTCCTGGGGCCGCTCCTGTGAAACATCGGATACGACTGGGTGCTTCGCGGTGAGCTCGTAGACGGTGCCGCCGTCACGTGCTACGCGGACGACATGCTCGTGACGGCGTGCGGGGCGACGTACCGCGAAGCGACCCAGAAGGCCAAAACCGCGGTTGCCCAAGTCGTGGAGCGGATCCGGCGGCTGGGTCTCGAGGTGGCTCTGCATAAAACCGAGGCCCTGTTCTTTCATGGGCCTCGGAGCAAGCCACCCGAAGGATCCAGTCTCATCGTGGGAGGAAATCGCATCAGCATCAAGCCCCAAATGAAATATTTTGGGGCTCGTGCTCGACGGCCGATGAGACTTCTTAGAGCACATCTGAAATCTGGCCCCCAAACTGAAGGGCACAGCTCTCGCTCTGGCGCGGCTGCTGCCCAACATGAGGGGGCCCGATGACTCCTGCAGGAGACTCTACGCGGGGATCGTGTGGTCCATGGCCCTGTATGGGTGCCCAATATGGACGGAGGCCCTGAAGGCCAGAAGTGTGCGGATGCTGCGCGCTCCGCAGCGGGTGATGGTCATCAGGGTCATCCGCGGGTACCGCACGATCTCCTTCGAGGCGGTGAGTCTCCTTGCCGGGCGAGAGCCCTTTCGCAACTGTACCAGGCGCGGGAGCAGGGACGGAACCCCGAGCCTTGAGGAATCGAGGCCGTGCAGTCCCAGCTCCATCAGGCCCTCGTGGTGGAGTGGAAGGAACGACGTAGGCGACCAAGCGCAGGGCATGTCGCAATAGCCGCGGTAAGGCCCATCATGGAGGATTGGCTAGAGAGGCGACACGGAAGCCTCTCGTACTGACTGACGCAGGTGATCTCCGGTAGCTTCGGAGACCACCTGCATCGGATCAGGAAGGAGCCAACGCCTGAGTGCCATCACTGCGACGCGAGCGAGGACTCAAGGCTGCACACGCTGGTCCGAGGCGCCGAGGCGTGACCTCGTGGCAGCCACCGGGGTGGGAGTCCTCTCGTTCGGCAGCATGATTGCGGCAATGGTGCGCAGCGCGAGCGCGTGGGCCGCCACCACCTCTTCTGCGAGCATGTAATGCTCGCGAAAGAGATGGCGGAGCGCTTCTGGGAGAGATATAGAACTCTACCGGCCCACCGAAACCGCAAAATGCTCGCCACGCGTCGCAGGCGACTCAGGCGCCGGAGGTCGTTTAACGACCTCCGTCCTCCATGAGCGCAGGCCTTGGGGTGGCAGGTGAGGCCGCCTGTCACCCCAGCAGAAGCCCCTTCCCCAAACCGGGGCAAGACGGGGACACCGTGGTTCCCAAACCCAAGGGGGCCATCTCGAAACTGGAGATGGCCCAGGGTCAGTCGGGGTGCGAGGGATATGCTCTATGGGCAAGCTTACACCCCGACGTTTTAAGACCCGAGACGGCGTGCGATTTTAGTCGGTTCAAGCCCGACATAACCGCCCTCGCTGGCCGGCGGGGAGGTATCCGAAGGGATTTCCGCACGGGAAAAAAAGGTACTTACTTTGAACCATTATTATGTAATAGTTGAGAGTAAGTACCTTTTAATTTTATTTTTAAACCTATTCTTGTCTGGTTCTCGCCTTATGTCTTTAGCTAAACTGTTTATTAGGAACGGTATATGGTTTTTTGCCGACCATTGTTATAAAAAGCAGTTTTTCCCATTTTAAACATTCCGAAAGTGTTAAGATACCTGCTCGTTTGTTATCACATGACACAATACGCAATTTTAAGTTCTATTTTGTGTTTTAATTTTGATAATTTACCTTCTGCTGACTCGTTCTTGCTTCGCATGGAAAAAATTGAAATCACTTTACGAGATATCGTAAATTATAGTGATCGTTAGCAATTCAAGCCCCTAAAATTATATATTTTTCCAAAACATTTTCTTCCTTGTATATTTTCACAATAGCAAGTTTGTGAAACTTATATTGTCCACAATTCCTTAAGGCATTTGGGTACCCGTCACGCTTTTAACCAACCGCTTTGATTTATATAGAATTTATAAAAATATGAACCGATTATTTTGCATTTTTAAGTCCTTTCTTTTTAAAAAGCTTTCTTTTCTTAAAGACTTTTCATTTTGTGAGTCTAAAAGTACTTTTCCATGGAACCATATTATGACCTTTCTATATTGCTATATAGAAAGGTATTATAATATTATATTAAGATATTATATCACCTCGATACCTTTTTTTTTGTGCGGAATTCCCTGATGGATACCCCCCGCTGGCCAGCCGGGGCGGTTATGTCGGGCTTGAACCGACTAAAACCGCATGCCGTCTCGTGTCTACAGACGTCGGGGTGTAAGGTTACCCATAGAGCATATCCCTCGCACTCCGACTGACCCTGGGCCATTCGCAGTGTCCCCTCTGATAACAGCAGAGGGGTACCTGGAGCGACCACCCTCCCCGCGGGCCTTGCAGGCCCGTCATACCCCGACCCCCTCGTGCAATGGGGTCAGCTGGCCCTGAAAAGGGCCGGTTGGTCAGACTCTTGGCCGTTGACGTTGACGCCAGCTACTCCAGAGGAGCAATCAATGATGCGTCATCGCACACGTTGCCCAGGGTGCACCAAACTTGGAGGTGATCCAACCAGTCGCACCCCTCACCTCGATACCTAAACAGCATGTATATTTAATACTCACACCTTCTTTCCTTTGGGGTAGGCAGGTACAATAGCCCGCCATCTATACGATATGTATATTGATAGCGGTTCAAGTTGACCCCACCTCGCCTGATGGAAGGCTGTGAGTCCAAAATAAAGGCAACCATTTTAAACGCTTATCAATTCTAAAACGGTGAACCCTCGTTACCAATACTCTTTTAATAATAAATCACATTGTAAGCTAATACTGGCACTTTTGCAATAATGATCATTGCAAAAGTGCTGCACACGTAATTTTTTTATTTTGATCTATTATTTCAAATTTTAATTTAATATTTGAGTAGTTTGTTAAGCTAAAGTATGAAATCCATTTCCTTATTTTGTATTCTGAACATTTCTTTATAATGATGATGATATGATATTATGATGTTATTATATTATATTTATGTAAATAATAAAATAAGGTGGCAATGCTGTCAGTCTTCTGGGAACATTACCAGTCGGTGATGATGCGGAGGAATTCTATGACGCATGTATGTAAATATTTTTCTATCTTTTAGGTTTAGTTCTCTTTACATTTATTTATAAATAGCTTTTTCAGTGCTTATTGACACCTCGTGCGATTAGAACGCATTCTCGGTAGCTAATAAGTAGTAAACAAATAACCGGTTTCTTATCGGCCGGCGCATCGCCCGCGACGCCCGGTTGTCTATTGTGTGAAAAGAATATGAGCCTTATTCTGAATGGATAGTGAACGTATTCAGAATGTACGTGATGATACAAATAATTTAGAAGTGGCCGTAGGAGATGAAGATGACCTGACAAATATGGATACAAATGAGAATATGAATACCAATGACGAACTAACAAATAAACGAGCAAGAAAAAATGATAGCGAAGAGGGTTGGCAGAAGGTTACAAGGAAAAGAAAATCTATAGATTATAGCAGTATGCAATCCGAAGAAATTACGTGGCAGATTTGCGTCTACTCTAAAGAAAAGTTTCCGAAACAATTCGCTATGGCAAAATTGTTAAACGAATATAAAATAACCGGTGTCACAAAAGTTAAGTATGTTAATCCGTATAAACTAGTAATAACTTTCGACAAAGAAATTAATGCCGAGAAATTTATTTCGTGCTCTGGCCTGAATGAACTTGGATGGCGACGTCAAAAAACTTGGGAGGTGGGTTTATGCTATGGAATCATTAAGGATATAGATGTAGACTTGTCGGAGGAGGAACTCTTGAAATATATTCATGCTGATACAGAGGTGGTTATCGCTAAGCGGCTGAATAGAAGGAACGAGCAGGGGTGGACACCGAGTGAAACTGTTAGAATAGGTTTTAAGGGTACTTATTTACCTAATTATGTTTATTTGATGGACTTACGACTTGTTGTTGCGCCATTTGTGTTTCCCGTGACACAATGCTCGAGATGCTGGAGATACGGACATACATCGAAGATGTGTCCCTCAAACAAGCCTGTCTGTCCGAAATGCGGTAAGAACGACCATGCAAATTGCGATATATCTATATATAAGTGTGTAAACTGTTCTGCGAATCATATATCATTATCAAGGGACTGCCCGATGTACGGAAAAGAAAAACGCATTCGAGAGATTATGTCACAGCTGAAATGTACATACCAAAAAGCCTTGACTCATTACACCCCTCCTCCACGTCGCATAGCCGATGTAAATAAGCCATCGATTAATATCAGTCAGAGTACCTCCCAAGGAGCGCCTAGTACCAGACCACCGAGTTGCGACACATTGATAAGAAACGAACAATTAATTGAAGACAACGTGCGTCCAAACATAACTTCACAACAGGCTCGCAAAAAGAAGAAAAAAGTACCATTCCGTTTAGCAGATAATGTTGTGGCAGATATGTCTGTAACTGACTCCGAAGGTTCAGCCGAACCAGAAACTTCGTTGACGAACGAAACTAATGATGTTAGAAGTCATCGCGAAACATCGTCACTCCGGCGCTTATGGGAAAAGATCAAAGAAACGATAGAAAACATAAAACAACAGATACAGACACAATTTAAGGACGGGTTAAAAATATTCGTAGATTGGCTTAACATATTTTTAAGTAATTTAATACCTGACATGTCTTTAATTAAAAATATATTTACATCAGTTAATGGATAACGTCCCCAATGAAGCTATTAAGCTGAACATCATACAGTGGAATGCTAGAAGTATTAAGCCGAAATTAAATTTATTTGCACAATTATTAATCCAAGAACATGTACACATCGCGGTGGTAAGTGAAACATGGCTTGAACCAGATTCCCTTATCAGTATTCAAAATTATAATCTTTTCCGCCAGGATAGGAACGGGCATGGGGGTGTGGCAATTATAGTTCACAATTCCATTCAGGCACAACGGGTTGAAATACAAAGAACTATTCGTTCCTTAGAAATAATTCATATCCAATTATTTAACTGTGATCAATTGGAACATATAATCGCTGTCTACTGTTCTCCGGATTCGTCAACAAACCCTCAGACTTGGGATTATTTGTTCTCCATAGAAAATAGGAAGTCTCTAATTTTAGGTGATTTCAATGGCCACCACACGAACTGGTCTTACAAGACAGATACAAGGGGAAATCAAATTTTAGATTCTATATTAGATTATAACTATATTATATTAAATGATGGCAGCCATACTCGTTTCCAGCTTGTAAATAACGTGTGTAGAAAATCTTCCCCTGATCTATCAATAGCATCTTCTGACATCTCTTTGGCTATGAACTGGACGGTAACGAATGAAACCTTAGGTAGTGATCATATGATTATTAAACTATCGACCACATTCTACTCAAGCGCACGTTATCAAAAGAAAAGAAATTTCAAAAGGGCTGACTGGCAAGGCTACGAGAGCCACCTTAATGAAAAATTTGATAGTTATGATACATCTATTTTTAATGATCCACAGATAGCTTATGATACGTTTTTAATATATTTAAATGAGGCGGCTGAGAAATATATCCCCTACATAAGATTTAATCCCAATCCTACAGGAAAGTTTCGGCCTAAGCCATATTGGAGCCCGGAATTGTCAAAATCAGTGGCAGAACGGCGACTGGCTTTGGCTAGCTTTAGACGTAACCCCACCCCAATGAATTTAATCACGTTAAAAAGAAAAATATGTATTTCGCGAAGACTGCTTAGACGAGCTCTAAGAGAGTCCTGGCAAAAATTTTGTACATCTATAGATGGGACAGCGTCCGTTAGCGAGCTATGGAATAAAATCAGATGGATTAAAGGTTATAAAACACGTAAACAACACATTGATCCACTTATAGCTACCCGTCTTTTACATAGCTTGACCCCTGACGATGTACCCCGCCGTAAACCCATATTTACATCTCATAATTTGACGCTCGAAATTCATATAACACTACAGGAAGTAATTAAAAGTATTAAAATAAAAGATACTGCGCCCGGAGTCGATAACATTTCATTTAGCATGATTAAAAAATTACCCAAAAACGCAAAATTAATTTTAGTTAAATTATATAACATTTTCCTGTCGTCTGGTATACTACCTACTCAATGGCGAAATATCAATATAGTACCAATCCCTAAACCTGGGAGGGATCCCAATTCACCTTCACCATTAAGACCAATTTCGCTAATATCGTGTTTATGTAAAATATTTCACATGATTATACAAAAACGTCTAGAATGGTATTTCGAAAAAAACTGTGTGTTTTCTAACGATACCTTGGGTTTTAGAAAATGCAGGTCCTGCTTAGATAATTTAAGTCATTTAGTAACAAGAATTCAAACTGGTTTCTGTAAAAATTGCATAACGATTGGCTGTTTCATTGACATCGATAACGCATATAACAATATTGATATCAACAACTTACTGTACAAACTAGACTGCTTAGGGGTGAGCCATATAATATGTAGTTATCTTTGGGAATTCCTTCGGGAACGTTTTCTTACAGTTACAGTAAATAACATATCAGTAACTCGAGCTGCGGGTAGAGGTTTAGCACAGGGTGATCCGCTGTCACCCTTACTGTTTAATGTGGCCACAATGGATATTTGTAAAAGATACAACACTGATTCTATCCGCGTCTCACAATACGCTGATGATTTCGTAATTTATTGTACACATAAGAATATATATGCAGCCGCGGAACAGTTACAAACGTCCTTAGTACTTATTTTAGATAATTTATCTGAGTTAGGTTTAGAAATTTCACCGTCTAAAAGTAAAATATGTGTTTTTAAAAAGGGTATAAATAGACAAAATATTAATATAAGATTAAATAATACCAGCCTGCAAGTTGTGCAAAACGTTAAATATTTAGGCTTATGGCTTGATCGCTCTCTGAGGTGGGCTAAACATATTAATGAAATTAACGAAAGAGTATCAAAATTTCTAAGTATCCTTAAGTTTGTTGCGGGTTCAAGTTGGGGTATTCACCCTAAACATTTGAGAAAAATGTATATATCTCTCTTAAGAAGCCGTTTAGACTACGCTAGCTTTTTATACGGTGATAGCTGCGACACACATTTATACAAATTAGATAAAACTCAAAATCAGGCTATGCGAGTTATTGGTAGTTTTATCAAAACGACACCTATTCATGTAATGGGCAGTGAACTAGCAATACAACCATTACATGCGCGTAGGTGCTACTTGGCCGGAAAATTTATATTGAAATGTAAATCGTTATTAAGTAATAGTAAAATGATTAACTTATTAGATAATTTAGTAAACTGTATAAATTCATGGCGTAGGAAGAATAAACCCGTTTTAATTATAATGTACGAACAGTTGACACTAGTGAATGTATATTGTAGTACAAATTTAGAAATGTTTGAAAATCGGGTGTGGATGAGTTATGTAGACCTCTCAAGAAACTTAATTTATAATATTGACAGTATAAATAAACCCAAACAACAATATGGGGTGTCCGTTTTGAAAGACTTATGTTCTCGGTACATAGATACATATTTTTCAAATTACTACCAGATATTTAGCGATGGTTCTAAGGAAAGAGGTGGAGCTGGAGCGGCTTTTTATGATCCCCAGCTAAATACATTTACTCGCTTTAGTATGGAGGTAGACATATCGATTATGTACATTGAACTACTGGCTATTAGTGAAGCGTTATCGTACATACATTCCTTAAATCACGACAAATTCGTTATCTTTACTGATTCTAAAAGTGCCATCCTCCATGTAGCTCGTTGTACCTCGACAATTCGAGGAACACCGATAGCATACACTATTGTTAAACAAATTTTGGAGTTAGAACAAAGCGGTAAAACTGTACAACTCCAGTGGATTCCGTCACACATCGGTATAGCAGGTAACGAAAGAGTAGACGCATTAGCCAAACAGGCTTGTTCCGAAGGTATACCTATCTCCATACTTCCTTACTTCTCGGACCGCTTGTATCTGGTAAAGGAGTATTGCTCCAAATTGTGGAGGGAATATTTTGATAAGCGATCAGCTGAAAAGGGGATCTGGTACAAAACTATACAACCCGAACCGTTGACTATACCTTGGATAGATAATTGTTCTTTCAGTAGACACAAGCTAGTTTTGGCAATGAGGTTGCGTTCCGGACACATTCCATCTAGAAAGTTCACCTTCCTCATGGGCATATCAACTTCGCCAAACTGCGAAATATGTGGAGTGGTAGAAGATGTACAACATATTCTGATGGAATGTGTGCGGAACCAACAACTGCGAGAGGTTCTACTGAGAAACAATATAATGGCAATTGGAAGATGCAATAGTATCCTGGCAAGTCCTATGTCAGATACAGCACAGGACTGTTATTCATTATACTGTGAATACCTAAGATATGTTTAGTTTCATGATATACTGGCTATGATGGAGCGACATAGTCATATTGTGGCTAAGCTCCTTAAATAAAGAATAAAAAAAAAAAAAAAAAAAAAAAATAAATAGCTTTAAATTGTATTTGTTATAAGTACATATTTCTGTGAAATAGATTATAATATTAGAAATTATGAAAGAAAAAAAAAATAACATCAAATAAATCTCGATGGAATCCGTTAATAATAGTTTTATTTCAATGTGTGAGATTCGCGTAAACTTCCGAAAATACCTAATGAAACAATTCAAATACAATGCAATCTTAAATTTCTATCTATGAACCATTTGATACATATAAGATAAACTAGTTAACACCGTAGGTATTCTGTTAAGAAAAAAAGGTGCTATCCATATAAGAGCAGGTTTATAAGTTCGAGAAATATAAAATTATAAAAGGGTCAATGCACACACTGAAAATTAATAGACAAGGTGACAAATAAGAGTCCCATAATGCGGTGACGTAGATTTATATGAGCGATAGATTCCCCGATTCTTTTATGTGACACGCGAACGGAAGCTATAAGTCTTCACTTACTTGACTGGAAATGCGTCTAGTAAGCCTACCTATATTTCATCAAATGAAAAAGGGAGAAATGTTTTCCAGTCCAGTGTAGTCGTAAATAGATAGCGATGATACATTACGTACAGGAAAAAAAACACATTTATTTAGGAGACGCATAAAATATTACAATAGATAGGTACGTAACTACAGGGGGCCCGATGACTCCTGCAGGAGACTCTACGCGGGGATCGTGCGGTCCATGGCCCTGTATGGGTGCCCAATATGGGCGGAGGCCCTGAAGGCCAGAAGTGTGTAGATGCTGCGCGCTCCGCAGCGGGTGATGGCCATCAGGGTCATCCGCGGGTACCGCACGATCTTCTTCGAGGCGGCGAGTTTCCTTGCCGGAACTCCGCCATGGAGGCGAGAGCCCTTTCGCAACTGTACCAGTGGCGAAAGGAGGTGCGGGAACAGAGACGGAACCCCGAACCTCGAGAAATCGAGGCCGTGCAGTCCCAGTTCCGCCAGGCCATCATGGTGGAGTGTAAGGAACGATTTGGGCGATCAAGCGCAGGGCACGCCGAAATAGCCGCGGTAAGGCCCATCATGGAGGATTGGTTAGAGAGGCGACACGGAAGCCTCTCGTACCGACTGCCGCAGGTAATCTCAAGTAAGGGGAGCTTCGGGGACCACCTGCATCGGTTCAGGAAGGAGCCGGAACGCCTGAGTGTCATCACTGCGACGCGAGTGAAGACTCAGGGCTGCACTCGCTGGCGGACTGCCCGGCGTGGGAGGCGCCGAGGCGTGACCTCGTGGCAGCCATCGGGGTGGGAGTCTTCTCGCTCGGCAGCATGATTGCGGCAATGGTGCGGAGAGCGAGTGCGTGGGCCGCCGCCACCTCCTTCTGCGAGAATGTAATGCTCACGAAGGAGATGGCGGAGCGCGCCCGGGAGAGATTTAGAACTCTTCCGGCCCGCCGTGCCCGCAACATGTTCGCCGCGCGTCGCAGGCTGGTCACTTAACGACCTCCGTCCTTCGCAGCGCAGGCCTGGAGGTGGCAGGTGAGGCCGCCTGTCACCCCAGCAGAAGCAGGCCGGGACGGTGGGGCGACTAGCGCCCGTCTCCTAAACCGGGGCAAGACGAGGACACCTTGGTTCCCAAACCCGAGGGGGCCATCTCGAAACCGGAGATGGCCCAGGGTCAGTCGGGGTGCGAGGGATATGCTCTATGGGCAACCTTACACCCCGGCGTTTTAAGACCCGAGACGGCGTGCGGTTTTAGTCGGTTCAAGCCCGACATAACCGCCCCCGCTGACAGGCGGGGGGTATCCCAAGGGATCTCCGCACGAAAAAAAAAGAAAAAAAAGGTACGTAACTACAAATATTATTGAGATGCGGATAAATAAAGCACAGCATGGATCAATTCAAATCAATTTTAAATTCTGAGTCATACCTCAAATACTAATTACTATCCTCATTACAATTTCCCAGTTGCATCCAAAGTTTGCACTTTGGAGCCCGAGATCCGCTTATTAAGTTTGATTGGTTTGTCGGTTATTCCGAGAGCGACTGCTGTCTGACCCCCTTTTTTATGCACCAATATCCATGGTGTCCCCGTCTTGCCTCCAGATATAGAGGGGCGCGCAACGTGCTGGCGCCCTGGCTCCAACATTTGCATTAACTAGATTTGGAGTGAATTTTTCTTCGTATTTTTACTGGTAAAATGACGTAGGTAAAGTGGATTCAATGGGTATTTTTGAATGTCCTAATCGTGGGTAACGTGCTATCAATTCAAATATCGACTTATAAAAAACTCCGGGTAAGACTTTCTTATAACATAATAATATGCATAAGTCCGTACTGCACCGGTGTCGTATTCAACTTACAGCATAAGCCGAACTTGATTGAACGGTTCTGGACCATCGAATTGAGTTTCCAAAAGAAATCAAGATTCCAAAAAGTCTGTTTTGAAAACACGATTACGTGTCATCAGTTTTTTCAACATTGAATATTAATTGACAGTGCGTATCGACAGGCATTCATTCAGCGCGATGACTTTCATTAGCTTAGAGTATTTATACTCGACTCCGTTGTAAAAATAATTTGTTATTAATTGAAATAAATAGCCTAAAGCAGATTACTGAATAATTATGCAATAAGTTGACGTTTTGTTGCGGTAACGCTTGAAAATAGTAAACTTTTCTAAAGATGCTATGACATCTACCGGTTTTCCAGATATGGGCACGATAATAACATCCAAAAAACAGTAAGTGTTTCGGCTGGCAGGTGAAGTTGGTTTTGGGTTGCGAAGATCTTGGTAGGGTATAATATACACCCGACTTAAATAATACATATTAAATCATTCACACAAGCTCTGATATTCTATAAATCACAATCGATTTAAAGTTGTATTTCACCTAATTATATACTTTGCATAGTAAAATGCGTTATATTTCAAGTAAAATTAAAGGCCGTGTTCCAATTACGTCTTTTTAAATAACTGGCGTTTCAAGTTCCTTTGTACGTTTATATCTCGTTCATTACATATTTAAAATAAACTTCTCAGCCATTTATGGACTATTTTGTATAGGAAGGATAAGGAGAAGAAAAGGTAACTGTGAGTATTTTCAAGCCTCTAAGGCATCTTGAAATTTTCTAATAGCTCAGCAGATGCTAGCCCATCCAATTTGGATTCATTCTACCTACAACGAACGGTACCACTGCTATTAGTAGGCATGCTGTTGGCAATACATATATTGTAGGTATAGCACAACTATATGTGTTCTCAAAATTAATTACAGCTTTGTTAGAATGGCATAGATCTTTGGTAATATGGTCTTTATCAGACTTTCGTCTGCGTATCCGGTCAATATGAATTCTTATAGTTTAGTGTCACTACAACGTCTCAACGGATTTTGATGAAATTTGGCACAAAGATAAGTTGAAAATCTGAAACAGCACATGAGCTACTTTTAATCCTGGAAAATGTACGGTACCTGTGGGATAGATTATATCTACATTAAAATTTCCACGCAATTTAAGTCACGAGGAACATTTAATTATTTACTTATAAAATTTAACTCACGTTCAGTTCCAACCATTTTTGGTCGCACCTAACAGGAAGCAAGCCTTTTGCCGTCAACTGACAGTATCTCTAGACTTCTCGTTGATAAGTTTGTAACAGAAAAACTCAATAATTCCTAGGGTATACCAGCTACATTACACCTCTGCCTAAGATTTTGAAAATATGGACTGAGGTGCTATAATAGTGAACATATAAAAAAATACAACTTGTGGTAAATACCTCAATTACACTAAAGTCATTACCCAAAGGGGGGTTGATGTACTGAGTGCAATGGATGAGATTTAGTCCTCTCGATAGCTTTTCCAATACCTTGTTAACGAAGTTATCTAAGGAATGAGAATCGGTGTCAACAGATTTCCCTTATTCAGGTTAAGTCCCGATAACCTCCCCTGTCGCCAATATATTTACGGCTGGCCATGACTAGAGATTAAAAAGTACCGCAATTTTCACAATGAACTTCTTAATTTAGTTATAATACAGTTTTACATTGAAAACAAAAAAGTTGATTAATTTTTTTCCTTTTAATCTCTATTTAAAACGAGTATTTCAGATACTTCGTACAGGTGTACGTCACTAAATTTAAAGTCTAAACCGCTTAAAAAGTCATAAAGGTTTTCTGTCATAAACATATGAACAGAAAGCATAAGAACGCAATAATATAAAATCACTTTAATATTGGCAGTAATTTTGACCACTTTGCCACCCGTGGATTTCAACGTATTCTACATATTTTAATTACATATATAAATTTGAACATAAAGAAAAATCAAAATAGGTAGTGATATTCGAAAAATAAAAACATGACCACATACATACAAACTTCGTTTTGTTCGATGAAAATATTGAAAGAGCTAAATTAGTCTGAAAGCAGAGGAGTACGGAGAGCGATGTGTTCCCGCCACGTTGGGTATTGGCCGACGATAAATGCCAACCCTATGAAGGGGTGAAGGGGAAGCCATTGACCGCCGCCCAGGGTGTACCGGCCGCTCCGATTCCGTTCCCCCCGGACTGCAGCGGGATCGGAATCGGAGCGACACTCGAGGAGGTTACCCAACACACACCCCAGCTAAATTAGTACCTACTAGCTGTGGCCCGCGGCTTCGCCTGCGTGGAACGATGATTGAGTTACAAACGTCCAAACATCTTCACAAACTTTCATATTTATAATATTTTATATATATCTAATATATTTATAAGTAAGATTGTAAGAAGGATCTGAAATCAGAAGGCAATTTGTACTATGGCTTATAACCAACGTATTTCTCCAAAATATATGCCTTGTTGATTCAAAGTAGCGTTAGATAAGTTAATTCATTAATCAAACAACTTATGTAGTTACCTATCTCTCTTAAACAGATGGTGCGGCTGCTGGGGGGATATTTTCAGGGGATACCTTTTTTACTACGATATGTGGGTATAACTTAAAAAATAGTATAAAAAAGGTAAGTTTGTGAAGTCAGGAGCGCGTGAGTCCTCAAGCATAAGTAAGCGTTCATAAGCTTATTTGCACCCTTAGCGGAATAAAAAAAGTTATTTGACGATGTATAGAAGTTCCTGTAGCATATTGACAGTACAGGTGATAAATAAGATAAAAATTGGATTATGAAGTTCTTCACACAATATTTTCAAGGGGATAATTTTGCCCAGAGGAGTGCCATAAATTAGGACATATTAAGCCGCTGATAAAATCCATACCCCAAGTCGAATAGGATTTGTGCGAAAGTAAAATACGGAATAACGAAAAGTGTTTTCGTACAATATCTCTGCCGGGTTTTGTGTAATTTAACATTCGATTATTGCAAAATGACATGATGTACCGTTTCTTAGGATTTGCGATATTGTTCACGTAATTCAACTACTACTATATTTTTAACTAAATAGCTTTATAAGAATTCAATCGATTTGGCACCTTCAATTTTTTTACCAAATCCTGTCAAAGTCGAGAAGATTTAACACAATCTTGAACAAATTTTAATTTGGAAGCTTTATAATTATATTTACGTTTTTAAATTTTTAAAACATTATTTAGTCAGAAAAAAGGTCCCTTTGGACTCATCATTAAGCTACCTTTCCATAGAATTATTTCGTGGAAATATGAGCGTATAATTCTTAAAGTCAGTTCATCTTTTGAACAAATGCTATGATTTGTAAAAGTTCCACCCTGAATGAAACTGATGAGGTAATAAAACTTCAAATAACTTGTTATATTGTAGCTGTAGTCTCATATATCAAACTTTTTTGCGGTTGGAACAAAGACAATAAATAATAGTTTGGTGGACGATGCAACCGCAACCTGGCAACCGCCAGGTTACGTGTGTAGCGAATGTCCGGCCATGCCACTTGCGCCGGGCCGCGGTAAGAGAGGATGACCCAAGAAGTGCTGGTATGAGGTCGTAAGGGATGGCTTGCGTGCCAGTGGTCTTACTACCATGGATGCCCAAGACTGTGCGAAGTGGAGAAGAAAAAGCAGGCAAGCGGTCCCTGGGCTCCGAGGTGTGTCCTTGGATGTAATCGGAACAAAACGTTAAGATGATAATGATCAGATCTGCTGAAGTAATGAACATATTTCGTATCAACTTTAAGATCTTTTACAGTATTGAAGACTTGACTAAGGTCTTTAAAGTCTGCTATAGTAAACTAACCGAGACCTTGGATTGGTACCGGTGTTAGTCAGCCGGTCTTTTCGAAAATATATTCAGTCTCTAGAAAACTATATTCTCTGAATATTTGACACTTATGCGTTTGTCTTTAGATGGAAAGCGAGTTAGAAGTAAGAGCTACACCTATGTTTTGGAGAGGATTTTTTTTGAGAATACAAGAGTGAATTATATTATAACTAGTCTGGCCAAAAATACTGTAACATCAAAACTTTTCTTCCTTTTTCAAATTTTTTATTATTTTGAATTTGGAACATGTATATTATTTTAAAAAGTTCTTTCGATATCGCGCTATTTCTCATATTTTTTCGTGTTCATCATCGAATTACAATATGGAATGGGGTGTTAAAGAAAATAGGATCGTAGTGATCGCCTTGCACAAAGTGGGTATGGAGCCATCGGTCATATTCCAGACACTTCAAAAACTTGGTATCGTATGTTCGTATATCGTACTATCAATAGATACAACAACACTTCGTCTGTCAAAGACCAGAAAAGATCGGGGCGGCCGCGTGCTGTTAGAACTAAAAAGGCTATTAATGCTGTTAAAACCAAAATTCGTCGAAACCCCATAAGGAAGAAAAAATCTTATCGCGAGAAATGAAGATTCCCGTTAGGACTCTGTCACGTATTATAAAACAAGACCTGAAGCTCTGTGCTTATCGTCGATATACAGGACATGCCCTAAATCAATCTTTAGGATTAAAGAGAGTGGATCGATCACAGCGCCTTCTGTCGCGATACGTAGGTGAAAGGCACAGAAATATCCTCTTTACTGATGAAAAAATTTTCACGATTGAAGAACACTCCAATAAGCAAAATGATAAAGTGTACGCTCACAGTTCTAAGGAAGCTGCTCAAGTGGTCGGAACGGTACAACGTGGTCATCAACCTGGGTCAGTGATGGTTTGGTGGGGCGTGTCTCATCAGGGAGTCACAAAGCTACATTTGTGTGAAAAAGGAGTGAAAACTTCAGCCAAAGTGTATCAAGATGCTGTCTTGGATCATGTTGTGAAACCTCTCAACAATACACTTTTTAAAAATATACCGTGGACTTTCCAGCAGAACTCTGCTCCTGGTCACAAGGCATGAACTACCGAATCCTGGCTAGAAACCAACGTTCCGGACTTTGTAAGAGCTGAAGACTGGCCCTCATCTAGCCCAGACCTCAACCTTTTAGACTACGAAATATGGTTAGTTTTAGAGGACATGGCCACATTGAGTCTCTTAAACATCTTTGGAGCAAGCAGTGGCAAAATTTCCCTTGGAAACAGTGCGTAAATCCATAGATTCGTGGCCAAACAGATTAAAGGCCTGTATAAAAGACAAAGATGGCCATTTCGAATAAAATTTATTTTTATTTTTTGCTAGACTTTAATAAATATGTAGGTATAAATTTTAATAATATTACATTACTTCATTTAAAAAAATGCATTTTCATTTGTAATAAAACTTATGGGGCTGGACTAGGTATTATATACAAATGTAGTAAATACATTTTTCGAACATTGTTCGTCCTGATAGTTATGATTGAGTGATTTAGTTACTTAAAGTAAGTTTTCCTTATTTCCTATTAGCAACTGTGTTTTTAGAAACTAGGAAGGTTATTGTACTATTAAGACAAAGATGTTGGTAAAGCTAATAAAGGGAAGATCACGATTATATTTCAGGTCAGGCAATGTAAACAATTAAATCTGTTGGGTAACTGCTTACTCCAGCTGCTACCCTTGTAATCTTCCTAACAAAGATAAGGACCGACTTGTAAAGAAATATCGTTGCATTAATTAAAAAAAAAACGTTAAATTTTTAAGATTCTTAACTTTTAAGCGTGGTTATTATATTTATTGTACTTACTACATTAAAAACCAATATGCATACTTGTTTATGATTTCACATTGTACTCTTGACACTTTTTTCGTATACCTGATGCCCGAGTAGTTTATTACTCATGTACTCATTTTTTCCATCTTCATTGAATTCTAATTCTCTGATGCAAAGTTCTCGGCAGTTGAATTATTTAGGTAATGAGAATATTATAACCCCGTGTTTTGGGGATAGTGCATAAGCATTTTATTACCATCTTTCGCAAACAAACATACATCCACTTTGTATGAAACTCTAGAAAACATTGTGATTAAATTGAATTGAACAAGAAAAGATTCTCTGATACACAATATACACATCAAATTATACTTATATTATTCTTACATAAGCAAGTCTATTCAGAAAGTTATCAGACTAAGTCCCGGCTAGGTTTCCTCATGATCCTAATGGCTAGCACCCGCAAGGGGGATTACAGGATTGCGACGTTGCTGCCGGTCAGGTTCACCGCCCATACTGGGGCCCCATTAAGGGTCAACACTCCTGAAGTAAACAGTATTTAAAATGTCGCTTTACGGAGTATATACAGACTATTGTGAGTTACATAGTCTGTACTCCACAAAGAGACTGTTTGATGCTTAAAGTGTCCACAGGGCTGGTCATTTTCTTACAAATAAAATTGGCATTGCTTTCAACGCGGCATTGCGAATGACCAAAAGCTGTTAGATACCTTATAAGCCAACATCGCCGACACCTAGACCCATGTATAAAACTTAAATTACCTATTTATAAGTAGTTATGAAATTAGACAACCTAAATTGAAGTGCATATCTACACCTAAATTATTCTTGAAAAAAAATAGAAGTTGAAAATAGAGTATGTTTGAAGAAAGAACTTTGTAAGGCAGAGGCAGTGGGAAATGGGTTGTAGGTCCCGATCGAGCTAAAATGACAAGTTGTCGTCTTCTCTCCTCAATGTCAGTCTGCTTAGCCGCTGAATGTCCGAGATAACGCCCATGCAAAGTACTGTCATCTGCATAGCAATGTATGCTGCCCACGGACAGCATATCATTGATATGCAGAAGAAAGACAGTGGGCGATAAGGCGCACCCATGAGGCACACCAGCATTAACCTGCATGAACTCAGAAGCCCGGCCGTCACAAAGGACTCGGATGCTGCGATCATGCAGAAAACGGGCAAACTAGCTGCACAGTCGAGATGGCAGACCGTAGGCCGGGAGCTTAACAAGAAGCGAACTGTGCCAGACCCTATCAAAAGCTTTGGGGATGTCAAGACTGATAGCCAATGACTCCCCATGCTTGTCCATAGCCTCACCCCAGAGATGTGTTACGTACGCCAGAAGATCATCCGTTGACCGTTTTGGCCTAAAGCCGTATTGCCGGTCTTTAATTATGGAGTGATCTTCTAGGTAACGCATGAGCTGTTAATAATGTGTTCAAACACCTTGCTGAGAACTGAGGTGACCACTATGGTTCGATAATAGCCGGAATCGGACCGATCCCCTTTTTTGGGGACCGGTTGTACGTTCGTCTCTATCCATGCCCCCAGGACCACTCCCGAGGAATAAGAAAAGCGATACAGTCGCGTCAGCGTTGGAGCTAACTCCGCTGCGCATATTTTAAGAACCACCGCTGGGATACCATCAAGGCCACTGGCTTTCCGGACCTCGAGTAACTGTAGTGCAGCATGAACGTCGTCTTGCCTGATACGGATATCAGACATTGAGTGGCCACAAGTGACAGGTGTTGGCGGCTGCAAGCCAAAGTCGTCGATTCGGGATTTAGCCGCAAAGAGGTTAACCAGCATATCTGCTTGCTCTTGCGGCTCGTGAGCCAGTGAACCGTCAGGGTAATGCAGCGGGGGCAGCGAAGGCTGGCAGAAGTTGGATTGCATGGCTTTGGCCAGTCGCCAGTAGCCACGGCTACCCGCGGGATGTGACATGAGTTGCTGACCAAGCCGTGCTATGCGCTGGGCATCCACTCTGACGTACCTCTTACAGTCCTTTGTGACCCTGTTATACGCCGCCTTGAGGTGCCCCGCATTCACATCACACTCGACTCGTGTTATGTTTTCATTGAACAGCATCAGCGCACTCGCGCCCAAACCAAGGCCGAGTTCTGCGGGCACCGGTGACCTCAGTCTGGGTATGGAATATAATATTCCATACCCAGGCTGATTTAACCAGCGACGGCAGAAGCATAATCCGATGAGTCCTTTCCATCAAAGCAGCGCTCAGTCCACGGAAGGGATGCGAAATAGTCTCGCATGCCGTCCCAATCCGCTGACGAAAAATGCCCTAGCCGTCGCCTTGTCTGCACAGGTTGTGGAGGTGCGGTAACTGACACGATGGCTCAGATCAGACAGTGGTCGGGCGAAGCCAGTAGGGCTCGTACCGACACACTGTACTGGGCTGGGTGGGTCGTCAGCAGAAGGTTTAACAAAGAGGGCTCATGACTTGCTATGTCTGGTATCCGGGTGGTGTGATGTAGCAGTTGAGTCAAGTCATGCGTCAGTGGGAATGCGTGGGTGGCCCGTCCCGCATGGTCAGTTTTGAGAGAGCCCAGCCAGGTCTCGTGGTGTAGTCTCAGTCCAGGAGAAAGCCGCTAATAGGCAAACGTAATTAGCCAATTCACGGCCTACTTCAGGACTCGCTTGCTCCAACGATTCGTACAGCACATATGACCAGCCCATTGCCACTTCATTATACCTATTCTAGGAGTTATGTCTGATACTTTTGTTTTCGAATTGAAACCAAACACAGCTCGCTCTATAGCCCGCTGCGCAACACCTAGTTTATAGACGAACCTCCACTTTTATTGCAATGTATATTTCATGGTCTAAGCGTTATATTTATATTAATGTCAAATCGAGCGAAATCTAAGTTTTCCTTCATAAAAGTCACTGTATCACCACCACAATCCGTGCAGTTTTTTTGTAACTGCTCGCAACACATATGTACATAGTTTGATGTTTTTGGATTTGAATTTGGAGTCAACATTTCAGGATAATACAAGTTACGATATGACTTTGTGACAAAAGATACTAGTAACATTGGTCACATATAATATTCTCGTTACCCTCTAACTAAGCTACAGTTTATAAGAGATCGTAGTCTGCGATAATACCACCAATTTTATTATACTAACTGCTACATTGTATTCTCGATTGTCATATCTTTTGTGCGATATATAAAAAAGAGTATTTTCTATATACCTACTCACGTATATAAACTAGTCTAACTGTAGTTTAGATACAAGATACAATGTTTATATACTTTGAGCTCTTTCCACGTTGTTTCATAATACTAAGTAAGCAAGTACAACCTGTGTTGTTGCTCTATGCCTGTACCCGTTTCACCAGCTACGTTTATTTATTTCGTCTACGTGACATGCGTATTTTTGTCCCACGTCTGGGGTAAGTCTAATGTCTGTACATCATTAGACTTACCTCGTATTTCTCTTTGTCAACCAAGGAACCGAACCCAGGACTTGACAATCACATGCTAACTTAAGTGCTACTAAGGGTTAGAAAACTGACACATATATTACTAAAACATTATTATTATGACTGTGATTTTTAAAATATAAATTTAATAGTGAAATTGAATTATACTCATAATATGAACGCAGATGAGATTTCAAAGTTTCTAGTGACTATTCAGCGTTCTATTCATGTTAGAAAGGTATCTACGTGATACATATGGCTTTCCAATATTTTTTATCAGCCGATAACACCCAGCAGTTAGAATCCGAAGGTATTCCGTTTATCGGTACTGGCTCGCCTTTGAAATAGGAATCGAATCATTGTGCGGTATTGGTGTGGGCGAATTTAAAATATTTTGCGATATCTTAGAAAGATAAATAATCGAATGGTAGTAGCTATGTAAAGTAGGAGGGTAAAAAACAGGCACTGAAAAAGATAAACACTTTTTCAGTGCCTGTTTTAGTGGTTTTTTGATATTTGAAGTCGGTTTTTTTTAAATTAAAATTTTACTTATTTGTCCCTTTTGACGTCACTTAATTCATACTAAGCGCACCGGCGAGCTATACTAAACCCGATGTTAAAAGATTTTTACAATTCAGGTACTGTAAAATGTTGAGGACTTCCCTTAACAATCCTTCGTCTTCATCATCAGACTCCTAATGATAGTCACAACCCATCTAGGTATAAAGTTCCCATCGATATAAATTAATCAAGCCCAAACATCTGGTAATTGCTATGTGTTGCGTTCCTAAACGAAGTAAAAAAAAAAAAAAATACCATAATTTGCGTTGACAGATCTACGACTGTCACTTGTTGTCAACTTGTTGAAAGAATTGTCTTGAGAAAAAGTTTGTTGAAATAAGTTTTTGTTAGAATAAAGTATAATCCGTGAATATCATATTTGGCCAGCGTTGGATTGGTTATATTTTGGACTAATTAACGTAATCGATTGGGAGTTGTTCGACTAAATCACATATTTGGTTGGAAGGGCTCCATTTGTACCACGCGCTCTGCTGATCTGTCCACACAAACCTTCATACACCCCTACACTTCATAAACACACGAATACAGACACAGACAGGTAAAGCGTTGTGTTTCGGGCGACTTCAAGTAAATGGTAAGTGAAATCTATTTATTAACAATTTGCTCTGTGAACCGCAGACTGCTCACTTCCCCATTGTACCCAGGAGGGCTAAACTTCCACTGCGCAATATACCTCCTGGCCCGGAATTGAACATTTTGGTAGCAAGAGCGTGGTTGTGTCGGATTCGAACCGACTAAAACCGCAGTCTCGGGTCTCATAACCTTAAAATAAATATTAGTATCTACGGTCAGTGTAAGATATAAGAACATAGTTGTTCAAACACTTAATATCAGTTTGGTGTGCTAATTTGAAGTCATTGCTAGGGAACTATTATGACTGATTAATTGGCAATCTTTTTAAGGGATTTGATTTAATTTGCATTTGATTTAATCAGTTGATTGTTGCATGTCAGGCTTATACACACATAACATTCTATAATTGAATGTTTATTTGTAAACTATATTGAATTATATTTGTATTGGGGTTTGGGATCATTGTTGCATAAAATAAACTTAAACTGAAGTTTTATTTTTTGCCCCATTTAAGTGAACCAACATTGTTTAAATAATTTCTTTGTTTGGTTAATCTCTTTATCTGATTTGTTGAAGTTTGGTCATTGGAATGTCTCATTTAAGTGCAGCGAAGGAGGCCATAGCCGGTATAACCACACAATTGAGGTGGTTCACTTCGGCGGCGGCCACTACTACTCGACCAGAGCTGGCAGAGACCACTCTTACCAGGTTCGGCGGTATGGAGAACAGGCTTGGGGCTGTAGATGCCCTGTTCACCCGCTTTAGCCACCTGGCTGAGGACCTCGGGTTGGATCAGCTGAGTCAGGCAGCGCGGGACAAGGTTGTTGGTGACTACGACCAGATCCTGGCGTTGGCAGACACGATTTCCCTACGTGCTAGGGAAATATTGAAGAGCCGGGAGTCTGTCCAGGTCAAGCCGGAGACCTCTGTCGCTGGCCCGGGACTTTTGAGCAAGCTGCCCACACTTGAACTGCCACATTTTGATGGTCGGATGGACCACTGGCTGGGCTTTCAAAATTTATTTGTGAGTCTGGTCGACTCGCGCTCGGACCTTGGACCCGCCCAAAAGTTGGCCTACTTGATGTCCGTCCTCAAGGGAGAGGCCCGAGCCTTGGTGCAGCACTTACCGGTAACGGATGCGGCTTACCCTACTGCTCTGGAGCTGCTCTCCCGGCGGTACCACAATAAACGGTGTTTGGCTGACGCTCACATTAGCCATATTTTGGGGTTGCCCTTCATTACCAGAGTGTCAGCCTTGCGTACTGACCTTTTGAACCCGTTGTTGGCAGCGACCAATGCTTTGAGGCGACTGGAGTTGCCAGTCGACCATTGGTCGTACATCTTGGTGCATATAGTGCTGCAACGGCTGCCCGTGGACTTGAAGTCCCGTTTTGAGCAAAAATATGGTGGGGATAGTGCCACCCATCTCCCCCTTTTTGAGGACCTCGTCAAGTTCCTGGAGGACGAATGCCGGTTTCTAGACAACTCCAGTATTGCCATGGGGTCTCGCCCACCGTCTCCTCGGCCCAGAGGCCAGGGACTGCCTAGGGTTCGTGGGCCTGTTGAGAGTCGCCCCGCCCCCCCGTTTCGCCGGCACCCAGATTCGTCCTGACTGCTCTTATTGTAAGGCTACGGGGCATGGCATAGCAACTTGCGCGGCCTTTTTGGGAGAGCACGTGAGTGCCCGCCGCCGCATTGCCAGTGCACGCCGACTGTGCTACTCATGTTTGGGGGCACATTTCCAACGGGAATGCCCCAACCCCCGTCCTTGCAGAGTTTGTGGGGGACCACATCTGGACATTTTATGCGTGAACGCGAACCGCGTTGGCAGTCCAGCCTCTGTGGGGGGTTCGCGTACGGGGGGGTACGATGGAGACGGTCACGGGGTCCGCTCGCCAGTGCAGAACCGAGGCGAGATCCGCAGGTTCGAACGCCGCTCGCCACCCCCCGTGTCACGAGAGCCGCATGAGCGCCGTAGGGCTCCCTCACATGGAGACGAGTACGCAACGGCCGCTTGCCGGCAGTGGCCGGACCAGCACCGACTGCCCTCCCCTCCGTTGGCGGAGCGTCCCCGATTGGAGTCGCGCCCCCCGCCATTCAAGCATCCGGTGGGATACGCCCCTCCAGCGATGGCACGCGGCTCGGGACATCGCGCGGACGAGGGGTTTGAACCCTATCCTCATCGCGAACGACTACAGTCTGGGTGCGGCGATCGGTCACCGCCCAGACATTAGGAAGTCGGCGCCTGCCCCACTACTGCAGCCCCCCAGATTGACACGGTTTTGTTGCCTACGGCATCGGTCAGGGTCTGGGGACCAGTGGGGGCCTCTGTTGTGGTCCGTGCCATTTTGGACACGGGTTCCCAGGGCTGCATTTTGTCGTCTTGGTTAGTGGGACAGGTAGGCCTTGATGTACGTGGCTATTCAGACACGATTAGAGGAGTGGGCAACGCAGCTGTCACCACTGTTGAGGGACAGGCTCGGTTTGGGCTCACTCCTTTGCATTCGTTGGGCCCTAAAATTGGTACCTCGGCCATTGTTATGAAGAACATTCTGGGAAGACATCCCCGGACACAGTTGTCTTCAGATATTGTTCGGTTGACGTTGGGTATGAAGTTGGCTGACCCCCGGTTTGATTCTCCTAGTACAGCGCATTTGTTGTTGGGTGCCGATGTACTAGGGAGAATATTTTTGGGTGGTATAAGGGTCTTGCAGCCAACCGGGTTGGTGGCTGTCTCGACCATCTTTGGCTTTGCATTGATGGGACCGGTATTTAAGGAACCCCCTCCACCTGAGCTTGATTGTGCATTGGTGTCCGGCTCCGCTCTCTCTGACGCCGTTCAGAGGTTTTGGGAGGTTGAGGAGCCCCCTCAGGTGGCCCGTTTGAACCCGGAACACCAGGATTGCGAATTGT